>CM055122.1:612769662-613369662 GCA_029206835.1 Rana muscosa
TAAACCCCGCTTCCCGAACAGAGTCCAGGACTGCTTGCACTTTTGGCAGATGTGAGGCCCAATCTGTGCTATGGACAATTACGTCATCCAGGTAAGCCGCAGCATACTTCCGATGGGGCCTCAGCATCTGGTCCATTTTCCGCTGGAATGTGGCCGGCGCATTCTGTAACCCGAACGGCATTCTTTTATATTGGAACGCCCCGTCTGGGGTTACAAATGCGGTTTTCTCTTTGGCCGACTTGGCCAGGGGGATTTGCCAATACCCTTTTGTGAGGTCAAGAGTCGTCATGTATCGGGCTGTTCCCAGCCGGTCGATCAACTCATCTATACGTGGCATGGGGTAGGTGTCAAATTTTGTAACTTTGTTCAACTGACGAAAATCGTTACAAAATCGCCAGCTCCCATCCGGTTTAGGCACCAACACGATGGGACTAGACCAATCACTTTGGGACTCCTCTATCACCCCTAAGTTCAGCATTTTCTGTACTTCCTCCCGTATTGCCTCCCGTCGAGCCTCTGGGATCCGATAGGGTTTTAACTTCACCCTTTCACCGGGCGGGGTAATGATGTCATGCTCTACCCCAGATGTTTGTCCCGGCAGCTCAGAGAATACCTCCTTGTTGCGAAGCACAAACTCCTTAACCTCCTGTTGTTGGGGTTGTGACAAGGTGGCTGCTATTCCAACCTCAGGAATCACGCAACCAGTTTGAGCTGGTGACCAAGTGTCTGCGACTAGGGACTCTCTATCCCTCCAGGCTTTCAACAGATTAACGTGATAGATCTGTTCGGGCTTTCGCCTTCCTGGTTGTCTGACCTTGTAATTCACTTCGCTCACTTTTTCCATTATCTCGTAGGGGCCTTGCCATTTGGCAAGGAATTTACTTTCAACCGTAGGGACAAGTACCAATATCCTATCCCCCGGGGAAAAGGTACGGGTCTTGGCTCCACGGTTGTACACTCTCTGCTGTGCCAACTGCGCTTGGGCCAAATGTTCCTTCACGATGGGCATTACCTGTGCAATTCGATCTTGCATCAGGGCGACATGCTCAATCACACTCCTGTGGGGAGAACTCTCACTTTCCCAAGTTTCCTTGGCAATATCCAACAGCCCTCTTGGGTGTCTCCCATACAGTAACTCAAAGGGAGAGAATCCCGTAGAGGATTGGGGCACCTCCCTAATAGCAAACATCAAATAAGGAAGTAAACAGTCCCAATCCTTTCCATCTCTATCCACCACTTTCTTCAACATTTGTTTTAGGGTTTTGTTGAATCTTTCAACCAGCCCATCGGTTTGGGGGTGATACACAGACGTACGCAATTGCGTCACTTTGAACAATTTACACAGCTCTTTCATAACCCGGGACATAAAGGGTGTACCTTGGTCCGTAAGCAGTTCTTTACAAATACCCACCCGGCTAAAAACAAGAGATAGCTCTTTGGCTATGGTTTTGGCCGAGGTATTTCGGAGAGGGATCGCTTCTGGATAACGGGTGGCATAGTCCATTATAACTAATATGTACTGGTGCCCCCTAGCGGACTTGATTATAGGACCTACCAAATCCATGGCGATCCTCTCAAACGGGACCTCAATGATGGGTAGAGGGACCAGCGGGCTACGGAAATGTGGCATCGGGGCCAACCTCTGACACACAGGGCAGGAGGAACAATAATTTTCTACGTCCTTCATCACCCCCGGCCAATAGAATCTCTGTAATACCCTCTCTCGGGTTTTCTCTGTCCCCAGATGACCTCCAAGAATGTGCCCATGGGCCAACTCCAACACCAACTTCCTGTAAGGTTTGGGCACCACAAGCTGCTCAACGGTTTCTTCTGCCCTTTTTGCCACCCGATACAGTAGGTCCTTCTCTACGCTGAAGTATGGGTAAGTGCAGGTATTATCTGGGTTCACTAACTCGCCATCTATTTTCACTACGTTTTCCCGTGCCTTTATTAGGGCGGGGTCTTTCAACTGTTCTGTGGCAAAGTTTTCCCTGTGAACCTCAAGATCAGAAAACTCCACAGACGGTAGGTTTTCGTCTGAGGAGGTGGGCTCCTCTCCAGTTTCTTGAGTCTCCCCTGCCAATACTGATAAGGGAAATTCCGGAGAGTCCTCACCACTCTCAGGGGAGTTCTGGCTATCACATTCCTGGTACATAGGGGCACCAGTGAGGGGCTCAGGATCATCCCACAGTTCCCAGAACTTCGGAAAATCCCTTCCCACAATGGCGTCATGCGGTAACTGAGATACTAAGCCCACTGGATGAGAGAGGGTACCTTTGGGGGTCTCGAAACACACTGTAGTCACTGGATACTCTCGGGTGTCCCCATGCACACAAATAACAGCTACCTTGCTATTCCCAGAGACCTCTGTTTTAACTAACTCAGCCTTTATCAGGGTCACAAGGCTACCTGAATCCAGCAATACCACAACATTTCTACCATTAACACACATTTTGCATAAATGTTTCTCAGTTCCTCGAATGGCAGTGCATGCGACTGTCACACACAGCGACTGACGTCTGCCCGTCAGAAAGTCACACTGCATGGGTTCCTCCACAACCGGGCAATTGGCTGCAATATGTCCCGCTTGCCGGCAGCGGTAGCAAACGATCCTTCTTGCCGCCTCTTGAGCCGCTGATTTCCCAGGCTGTTCTCGCCAAACTTGGGGTAGAGCTCCCACCCTCTCACTCTCTCCACCCTCACCCCTTGGAATCCTCTTATCCGCCCCTGGGGATGGTCTGGTCTTAGGGTGGAAAGTCCGAGTGTCTCTGGAAGAGGCCGTCAGGTTCTCTGTAGCCAAGTATTTCTCCACACGATCCACAAGACCATCGGCCGTCTCTGGGTCTCCATGGCTTACCCACTTTTGGATGGCAGTAGGAAGAGCTCTCAAAAACCGATCCATTACAACACGTTCCACAATCTTTGGTGCGGACAAAGTCTCTGGCTGTAGCCACTTTCTGCTCAGGTGAATGAGATCATACATTTGAGACCTGGGGGGTTTTCCAAGCTGGAAAGTCCAGTTATGCACACGCTGAGCCCGGACAGCCTGGGTGACACCCAGCCTTGCCAAAATTTCAGCTTTTAGCATCACATAGTCTTTTGCTTGGTTAGGCTCTAGGTCATAGTAAGCTTTCTGCGATTCACCAGTTAACAGAGGAGCCACCAGTCCAGCCCACTGCTCCTCAGGCCACTTTTCTCTTTCAGCGGTCCTTTCAAATGTGGTCAAAAATACCTCTGGATCATCCTCTCCAGTCATTTTTGTCAATAAACGACTCACCCCAAAGGACGCGGTATTAGTGGGACGGCTTTCCTCACTGGTCTGCGGACGTTGCTGCATTACTGCTTCCATTTGTTGTAGTCTCTGCTCTTGCTTCTGTAACAGGTCTATGAAGCGGGCCTCAGATTGCTGCTGGGCTTGTTGTTGAGCTTCCAGACTCTGTTGGTGAGCTTGCTGCTGGGCTGCAAGGCTCTGTTGATGAGCTTGCTGCTGGGCTGCAAGGCTCCTTTGCAAACCTGCATTTGTCTGCTGTTGATTGGCATTTGCTAGAGCCAGCTGTTTCAGTATCTCCTCCATGCTGGCTTAAAAAAAAACTGCCACTGGTTCTCCACCAACTGTGAGGGGGTTAGCTCGGCAGCGGGTGTGTGTGACCCCCGGGATGGGCTCCCCACACAAAACAGGCCCAGCAAACGGAGGTTGTGGTTTTCAAAATCAAAAAGGTGCGGTTTATTTTCTATTTACAGTGACAAAACACAGCAAAGCAAAAGAAACATAACCAAAATAAATCCTGGTCAAGTTGACCTCTGACTAAACATACAGGTTTCCTAACTAACAACTGGGATCAGCCTAGTGCTGTCCTAGTCCCTAAGTCCCTGGTTTTAAATGTCCAAGCAAATAGCCACACAGGCTTTGTCTCACCGCACAGGGGTTCACTCTCCCTAGACAGTCCACACAGGTCTGGTTCCAGGCATGAGCTAACATCTAATGAAGCTGGGAGTTCTTATAGAGGCCTAAATGAGCTGACAAGCTTCAGCTGGTCTCATCAACTCCCTGTCTGCACGACGCCCAGCCCTCTCCCTAGAGGTATGAGTCATCCATGAGCCCACTAGCCTTAGGCTGGGTTCACACTATACGACACGACTTTCATCCTACTTTGCTCTGCGACATCTGTCCTACATTGGTCCGACATCGGTCCGACATTGGTCCGACATTGGTCCGACATCCATCCGACATTCATGAACAGGATACTACTTTGATCCGACATTGTGCTAGTCTGACTTGTCCTTTGACCAATCAAAACAATCCCAGGGTGAGATAAATTCCTTTTACTGCTGCTGTAATCACAATGTCGGATGCCAAAGTCGTATGGTTAGGACAAGGATCCGACTTTGATCCGACTTCAATGATAGTCAATGGGCTGAAGTCGGATCAAAGTCGGACAGAAGTAGTACAGGGAGAATTTTTAATGTCGGACCGACATGTGTCGGACCAGTTAAGACGGCTCCCATAGGGAAACATTGATTTTCACACGTCATGCGACATGAGCTCCTAATGTCGGAGCGTTTGTCGCCCCAGTGTGAACCAGCACTTATACAACTCTCCACCTAGTTGTATAAGTCGGCGTAAAGCCTGAATCTGGGCGAAATATATCTACCC
This sequence comes from Rana muscosa, assembly GCA_029206835.1. Taxonomy (NCBI): domain Eukaryota; kingdom Metazoa; phylum Chordata; class Amphibia; order Anura; family Ranidae; genus Rana; species Rana muscosa. The sequence continues at coordinate 612,774,317 of CM055122.1, forward strand.
CCCTGGATGCAACCAGGTGACTTTACCTTCCTGCTGTCACAATATATATATACTAAATACACTGCAGCTAACTGAATCGCCTACCTGCTCAAACTAAATGAAACACTCTCTCTCTCTCTCTCAACGCCACCGACTGGACTTAACCCCCTGAGCCATAATTGGCCAAAGGCACCCTGCCTTTGGCCATTTATGGCTCTCTTTGCTGATGGCGCAGTGATTGGCCAAAGCATGTGGGTCATAGTGCATGCTTGGCCAATCATCAGACAGCAATACACAGTGAATTATCGGGCGATCCGCGGCGTTCGAATTTGGCGCAAACGCCCCATAATGTTTGGGAAAAATATAGAATCGCACTACCTTAAAGAATACATAAATCAAAAAAAGCTCTAATCAACCCCAAATAGTGAAACAAATGTGAATTATGTGAAAAATAACCAAATGAATCATAAATGGTTAAAAGATTGAGTGAATAGAATTATAATGTCCAAACAAAAGGGAAGTCCATATACATAAAATGAATTAATAACTATCCACCCGAGCAAACTTCTTAAAGTCCATCCGTGGATGAAAGCTCCTCAAACGCTGGTGAATAGGGATGAGCTCATTGTTCGAGTCGAACATAAGTTCGACTCGAACATCGGCTGTTCGACCGTTCGGCGAACATCGAACGATTTGGGCCGTTCGCGCCAAATTCGAGTGACGCGAACGGCCCACAATACACTGCGCCATCGCAGTGCAATCCCGGCGCTGTGATTGGCCAAGCATGCACTGTGACCCCGCATGCTTGGCCAATCACAGCGCCGGCAGCTAGGAGAGCCATAATTGGCCACAGGCAGGTTGCCTGTGGCCAATTATAGCTCAGGGGGTTTAGCACACGCCCCACACTATAAAAGGCCGCCAGCGCGGCGGCCTTGTGTAGTGTGTTCCGGCGCAGGGAAAGAGTTACATAGGCAGGGACAGTGTCAGTGCTATTTGTACCTCAAACTTGTGTGTAGGGAGAGAGAAGGATAGGCAGGGAGAGTGTCAGTGTCATATTCTTTGCTAAAGCTTGTGTGCAGGGAGAGAGAAGGATAGGCAGGGGACAGTGTCAGTGTCACATTCTTTGCTAAACCTTGTGTGCAGGGAGAGAGAAGGATAGGCAGGGAGAGTGTCAGTGTCATATTCTTTGATAAACCTTGTGTGCAGGGAGAGAGAAGGATAGGCAGCGAACAGTGTCAGTGTCATATTCTTAGATAAACCTTGTGTGCAGGGAGAGAGAAGGATAGGCAGAGGACAGTGTCAGTGTCATTGTTGCTAAGCCTCCTGCACATTATACACCTGAAGTTAGCCCGTATTGCTGTGTTTTCCTGGTGTGTTACACCAACAGGCATTTGCAGCACTTACAGCGGGCGGAGTGTGCCTCCTGCACATTATACACCTGAAGTTAGCCCGTATTGCTGTGTTTTCCTGGTGTGTTACACCAACAGGCATTTGCAGCACTTACAGCGGGCGGAGTGTGCCTCCTGCACATTATACACCTGAAGTTAGCCTGTATTGCTGCGTTTTCCTGGTGTGTTACACCAACAGGCATTTGCAGCACTTACAGCGGGCGGAGTGTGCCTCCTGCACATTATACACCTGAAGTTAGCCCGTATTGTTGTGTTTTCCTGGTGTGTTACACCAACAGGCATTTGCAGCACTTACAGCGGGCGGAGTGTGCCTCCTGCACATTATACACCTAAAGTTAGCCTGTATTGCTGTGTTTTCCTGGTGTGTTACACCAACAGGCATTTGCAGCACTTACAGTGGGCGGAGTGTGCCTCCTGATCATATTACACCTGAAGTTAGCCTGTATGGCTGTGTTTTCCTGGTGTGTTACACCAACAGGCATTTGCAGCACTTACAGCGGGCGGAGTGTGCCTCCTGATCATATTACACCTGAAGTTAGCCTGCATTGCTGTGTTTTCCTGGTGTGTTACACCAACAGGCATTTGCAGCACTTACAGCGGGCGGAGTGTGCCTCCTGATCATATTACACCTGAAGTTAGCCCGTATTGCTGTGTTTTCCTGGTGTGTTACACCAACAGGCATTTGCAGCACTTACAGCGGGCGGAGTGTGCCTCCTGCACATTATACACCTGAAGTTAGCCTGTATTGCTGTGTTTTCCTGGTGTGTTACACCAACAGGCATTTGCAGCACTTACAGCGGGCGGAGTGTGCCTCCTGATCATATTACACCTGAAGTTAGCCTGTATTGCTGTGTTTTCCTGGTGTGTTACACCAACAGGCATTTGCAGCAATTACAGCGGGCGGAGTGTGCCTCCTGCACATTATACACCTGAAGTTAGCCTGTATTGCGGTGTTTTCCTGGTGTGTTACACCAACAGGCATTTGCAGCACTTACAGCGGGCGGAGTGTGCCTCCTGATCATATTAAACCTGAAGTTAGCCCGTATTGCTGTGTTTTCCTGGTGTGTTACACCAACAGGCATTTGCAGCACTTACAGCGGGCGGAGTGTGCCTCCTGCACATTATACACCTGAAGTTAGCCTGTATTGCTGTGTTTTCCTGGTGTGTTACACCAACAGGCATTTGCAGCACTTACAGCAGGCGTAGTGTGATTCCTGCTAAATATACTCCTGAAGCTAGGCTTTATTGCTGGTTTTCCCATCTCCCTGCAGGCCATTAGAATGTCTGGAAGGCAAACAAGGAGAGGCAGACAGTCAGGAGCCAATAAAAGAGGGCAAGCAGGCTCTGTGTCTAGAGACAACAGTGCTGGTCGTGGACGCGGTGCATCGCCATCAGCACGTGGCCATGGGACACGCTTGTCCTTCTTTTCGGCAGCTGGACGTGTTGAGCCGCATCATGCAGAAGACTTGGTAGAGTGGATGACCAAGCCCTCCTCATCCTCCTCATCCTCTCTCACCCAGGCTCAGGGTACTGGCAAAGCAGCTGCAAAAGCGTCCTCTTCCCTGGTATCAATGTCATCATCAGTCACTCCTTCCCTAGACCAACCATGTCCTCCTGAGGAGTCCCCCGAACTGTTTGAGCACAGTGTTGGGTACATGCTCCAGGAGGATGCCCAGCGTTTCGAAGGGTCTGATGATGATACCCAGCTAGAGGAAGGCAGTAGCGTGAGAGCAGAGAGAGGGGATGCTCAAAAAGGACACCAATCTGGCAGTCATGTTCCAGCAGCTGCAGCATACTGCCAGATTGGCTCCAGTGATGAGGAGGGAGGGGATGATGAGGTCACTGACTCCACGTGGGTGCCTAATAGGAGAGAGGAGGAGGAGGAGGAGGAGGAGGAGGATGAGGAGGCACATCTCCAACGAGGCAGGATGCCCTCGGGGGGCCAGCGTAAGGGCAGCACACCGACGGAATCACACCGTAGAGCTCCGCCTGTGCAGGGCGCTGCCTCTGCCCGTTATTAAAAAAGTTCTTTGGTGTGGGCCTTTTTTGAGTCGAGTGCATCAGATCGCACAGCTGCTGTTTGCAACATATGTCTCAAGCGTATATCGCGTGGCCAAAACATCACCCACTTGGGCACCACATGCTTGACCAGACATATGTTGACCTGCCATGTAGCTCGTTGGCAAGCCTACCTTAAAGACCCACACCAAAGAACAAAGCGGACCTCTCCTTGCACCGCATCAGCTGGGATCTCCAACCCCACTATACCTTCAGTCCTCTCTGAAACCTGCACTGAGAGGAATGAAGATGTAGAATTAGGTGTGTCACAGCCAAGTACTTGCGGGCAATCTGCTAGCAGGCAAATTTCCCTGCCCCAGCTGCTGGACCATCAAAAGAAGTTCACTCCCAGCCATCCACATGCCCAGCGGTTGAATGCTAGCTTGGCTAAATTTCTAGCGCTTCAACTGCTGCCTTTTCAGTTGGTAGACTCGGCCCCCTTCCGTGAGTTTGTGCAATGTGCGGTTCCTCAGTGGCAGGTTCCCAAACGCCACTTTTTCTCACGGAAGGCGATTCCGGCTCTCTACCGGCATATGGAAGGCAATGTCTTGGCCTCGCTGGACAGGGCGGTCAGCGGTAAGGTGCATATTACCGCTGACTCATGGTCCAGCAGGCATGGACAGGGACGTTACCTTTCTTTCACGGCCCATTGGGTCACTCTTTTGGCAGCTGGGAAGGATGCAGGACAAGGTGCAGTAGTGTTGGAGGTTGTTCCGCCGCCACGCCTCCAAAATGCTACTGCTGGTTGTGACACACCTCTCTCCTCTACCCCCTCCTCTTCTTCTTCTTCTTCCTCCATGGCCTCTTCCTGTGCTTTGTCCTCGGAACCAGCGGTGCTCCGTAGGCGTTCAAGGGGCTACGCAAGTACGCAGGCAAAAAGATGCCATGCCGTGCTTGCCCTGGTGTGTTTGGGGGACAGGAGCCACACTGGGGCAGAGGTTCTGTCTGCTCTGCAGGGGCAGGCCAAGAGGTGGTTGACGCCACGCCAGCTTAAGCCAGGAATGGTGGTTTGCGACAATGGCACCAACCTCCTCTCTGCCCTCCGACAGGGACAACTGACCCATGTGCCCTGTGTGGCTCACATCCTTAACCTGGTGGTGCAGCGGTTCTTGGGCAGGTACCCGGGCTTACAGGATGTCCTGAGGCAGGCCAGGAAATTCTGTGTGCATTTCCGCAGATCTTATAATGCCAGTGCTCGCCTGGCTGAGCTGCAAAAGGAGTTGAACCTGCCCAAGAACCGCCTTATATGTGACATGCCCACCAGGTGGAACTCAACGTTGGCCATGCTGCAGTGGCTGCACACGCAGCAGAGGGCCATCATTGAGTACCTGTGCGACTACGGCACCAGGACAGGGTCAGGGGAGCTCGGGTTTTTTTCACCACGCCAGTGGGGCATGATCAGGGATGCATGCACTGTCCTGGCACCATTTGAGGAGGCCACGAGGATGGTGAGTAGTGACAGTGCATGCATCAGTGACACTGTACCTCTTGTCCACCTGTTGGAACATACGCTGCATGGAATAATAGACAGGGCACTTGAGGCAGAACAGAGGCAGGAAGAGGAGGACTTCCTTGCCTCTCAAGGCCCCCTTTACCCAGACAGTGTTCCTTCTGTCCCACCCATCGCACAGGAAGAGGAGGAGGAGGAGTAGGAGGATTGTGTCAGCATGGAGGTGGAGCCTGGCACTCAGCATCATCAGCAGCAGTCTTTTAGGGATGATTTACAGTCCCAAGAAACCAGTGGACTTGTACGTGGCTGGGAGGAGGTGGCTGCGGATCATGTCGTCCTTAGTGACCCAGAGGACTCCGGACCGAATGCCTCAGCTAACCTACGCTGCATGGCCTCCCTGATCCTGCAAAGTCTGCGGAAGGATCCTCGTATTCTTCGGATCAAGGAGAGGGACCATTACTGGCTGGCCACTCTCCTTGATCCACGGTACAAGGGTAAGGTTGCAGACCTTATCTTACCGTCGCAGAGGGAGCAGAGGATGAGACAACTCTGGGAGGCCTTGCAGAAAGGTCTGTGCAACGCGTTCCCAGAGACTGGGAGGTTACAAACTCCTGGTCCTGGACAACGAGTTGCTGAGGCTTCGGTCAGTCAAAGAAGGAGCGGTGGGGAAGGTGGCCGTCTGACCGATGCGTTCAGACAATTCTTTAGTCCGCAGCCCCAAGGTATGATCGGTTCCAGCAACCATCGCCAGCGTCTGATATACATGGTGCAGGAATACCTAGGGGCAAGGTCAGACTTGGACACCTTCCCCACCGAAAATCCTCTGGCTTACTGGGTCTTGAGGATGGATCACTGGCCAGAGCTTGCACAGTATGCAATTAAGCTACTGGCCTGTCCTGCATCCAGCGTTCTTTCAGAACGCACATTCAGTGCTGCTGGAGGATTTGTCACGGATCACAGGGTGCGCCTGTCCACCGACTCGGTTGATCGACTGACCTTCATAAAGATGAACCAGTCTTGGATCACCACCAGCTACCAAACACCTGAAGCTGATATAACAGACTAATTTATTTTCAAATGTCACATCCCTTCAAGACTGATGCTGATGCTGAGAGACTGTCCTGTTATGTTGACTGACTATCCTCCTCCTCCTCAATGATCCGATTGATGATGATAGCTTGGAAGAACATTTTTGTTTCTGGGTGCCGCCACCAGTGGCTAAGGCCCAATTTTTCAGCCCCTGTTTAACAGGGGCATGAAATTACAATTTTTTATGCAATGCTTTGCAGCAGGGCTCATTCCTGCACTCCAACTAGAGTATCTGGGAGAGGTTGCAGTGTCGTGGCACCAGCACCAGTGGCTAAGGCCCAATTTTTCAGCCCCTGTTTAACAGGGGCGTGCAATTACAATTTTTGATGCAATACTTTGCAACAGGGCTCATTGCTGTGCTCCAAGTACAGTATCTGTGAGGGGTTGCAGTGTTGTGGCACCAGTGCCTAAGGCCCAATTTTTCTGCCCCTGTTTAACAGGGGCATGTAATTACGATTCTTGATCTAATAATTCACAGCAGGGCCCATTCCTGCGCCCACCAAGAGTAACTGTGAGGCCTTACAGTGTTGTGTCAACACCACCACCACCAAAGGCCCAATTTTTCAGCCCCTGTTCAACAGGGGCATGCAATTACAATTCTTGATCTAATAATTCACAGCAGGGCCCATTCATGCGCCCACCAGGAGTAACTGTGAGGGCTCACAGTGTTGTGTCAACACCACCACCACCAAAGGCCCAATTTTTCAGCCCCTGTTCAACAGGGGCATGCAATTACAATTCTTGATCTAATAATTCACAGCAGGGCCCATTCATGCGCCCACCAGGAGTAACTGTGAGGGCTCACAGTGTTGTGGCAACACCAACATGTAAGGGGCAAATTTCAGCTGAGTATATACGGCAGGCCCCTACTTTCAAACATCCAACTTACAAACGACTCCTCCTTGCAAACGGAAGGATACAACAGGAAGTGAGAGGAAATCTACCCCTAGGAAGGCAAATTCTCTCCTGTAAGAGTTAATATGGGAAAAAAAGTGTCTCCTCTCCACTGATGGTTTATCACCAATTCTTGTTTCAATAAAAACCCCAAACTTTCAAAAAACTTTTGTCATTAGGACGGAAAGTGAGGTGAACTGTTCTGAACAGGTGCACACTGCACAGACAGCAAAACAAATGTTACAGGGGTGATAACCCTTCCCTATGTTTTCCAAAAAGCTTAAAAATAGATTTTTTGGCTGGAGCTACACTTAAACAATGTACCTGTTCAAAATTACAAACAGATTCTACATAAGAACAAACCTACAGTCCCTGTCTTGTTTGCACCGTCTGTATACGGCTGTTCAGAGTATATAGGGCCTTTTTTATTTTGTGTGCGGGGTTCCCCTTAATATCCATACAAGACCCAAAGGGGCTGGTAATGGGCTGGGGTAGGGGGGGGGGCTGTGATGGGGTAGCTATGCCATTTTTCTTAAAGATTTTCATCCATATTACCGGGACCAGACATTACATTAAAGCCGCAAGCAGTTTTAAATGGCTTTTTTTCCTTTAGAAATGTAATTTTGTGCAGGGACAGTTCTAAACACAGGAAACACGTGGCACTTCACAGGCATACTTTAGACACCCTCCAGGTACGATATTTAAAGGAATATTTGACTTTATTTTTTTCACTTTATGCATCATTAAAATGACTGCTCCCGAAAAACGGCCGTTTTTAAAACTTCTTTTTGCATTGATACATGTCCCCTGGTGCAGAACCCGGGTTCCCAAACCCTTTTTAGGACAATAACATGCATAATAGTCGTTATAATTAGCACTTTAGATTTCGAACGTTCGCATCCATTGTATTTAATAGGGTTCTAAAGTTCGTGCGAACTTTCGGTCCGTTCGCGGGTTCTGGTGCGAACCGAACCCGGGGGTGTTCGGCTCATCACTACTGGTGAATAAAAGTTAATGTGAAATCCACCACCAATGGAGAGAATCACTGCCTACCAGAGATCCGTGATCCCCGTGACAGAGGATCAGGGAAAGCGTGTAAATAACACAGCCTGTATTCAAAGCTCCTCAAGACTGCTTCACCGCTGATCAGATCACTCCAGGGAAATTCATACCCATAAGCAGATAGTGTGGCATGTAAAAGACATGAAGACTCCGATAGTGTAAAACCATATGATTTATTCTTTGAAAAACTAAAAAACACACTTACAAATAAACTTGAGTTGGAACGCCTTAAGTCCGATGTGCCGGCCGATGCACAATCGGACAAACTCGTCCGTCTGGGTAAGCGAGCAGTATCTAAAGGTGATGTCAGCATGTCACTCCGCCCTACGCGTTTCGTAAGAGAATTACGTCTTCCAGGTGCACTGGAAGACGTAATTCTCTTACGAAACACGTATGGCGGAGCGAAGCGACGTGCTGACGTCACCTTTCGATACTGCTCGCTTACCCAGACGGACGGGTTTGTCCGATTAAGGCTTTCCAACTCAAGTTTATTTGTAAGTGTGTTTTTTCGTTTTTTAACCACTTCCTACCAGATGGACGTCCCTGGACGTCCTTGACTTTGAGCCGGGATATTTGAATGATGCCTGCAGCTACAGGCATCATTCAGATATTGTTTTTTAGAGCCGGCGATTCTGTGCACCATAAAAACGATCATAGCGGCTGTTCCACCACTTGATCGTTCTTACAGGCGGTGAGAGTGGACACCCCCCCTCCCGCCGCCCTCCGGTGCTTCTACCGACTCACCTGGCTGCCTACCATAGAGATTTCCGGCGGACCAGATGGTCGCCGGAGTCTCTATGATTGTTCGGAGGCCGGGCGCGATGTTATGACGTCACGCCCGGCCTCTGCATTCAAAAAAAACGGCGCCGCCTCGGCTAGGAAGCGGTGATCGTTTTTTTTGGTTTTTTTTTTATTTCAGGCTTCCCAGCCTAGAGGTGAGATGTGGGGTCTTATTGACCCCATTTCTCACTGTAAAGAGGACCTGTCATGCTTATTCCTATTACAAGGGATGTTTACATTCCTTGTAATAGGAATAAAAGTGATCAAATTATTATAATTTTTTTTAAAGTGTCAAAGTAAAAAGTTTAAAGTAAAATTAACAATAATTTTTTTTTTTAAAGTGCCCCTGTCCCCGGTAGCTCATACGCAGAAGCGAACGCATATGTAAGTCCCGCCCACATATGAAAATGGTGTTTAGAACACACATGTGAGGTATTGCAGCGAACGTTAGAGCGAGAGCAATAATTCTAGCCCTAGACCTCCTCTGTAACTCAAAACATGTAACCAGTAAAAACAATTAAATCGTCGCCCATGAGGATTTTTATGTACCAAAGTTTGGCGCCATTCCACGAGCGTGTGCAATTTTTAAGGGTGACATGTTAGGTATCTATTTACTCGGCGTAACTTCATCTTTCACATTATGCAAAAAAATTGGGCTAACTTTAATGTTTTAATTCATGAAACCGTTTTTTTTCCCCAAAAAATGCGTTTGAAAAATTATTACGCAAATACCGTGCGAGATAAAAAGTTGCAATTACCGCCATTGTATTCTCTAGGGTCTTTTCTAAAAAAAAACATATATATAGTGTTTGGGGGTTCTATGTAATTTTCTAGCAAAAAAATTAGGATTTTTACATGTAGGAGCGAAGTGTCAGAATTGGCCCGGATGGGAAGTGGTTAAACAATAAATCATAGTGCGATTCTATATTTTTTCCATTTTTGTCTACTGTATTGTTACACAGGAGAGTCACTGCTTCCAAATTATATGTATAGCACACAGACCTTTTTCTCGCCTGGCTCACTTGCAAGTCAATGCACACCGTGCTATATGCCCGTACCCTCCTGTTTGAAGAGGTTAAGCGGTGTTCACAAATTTTGGGTCCTGCAGCGAGTTACCTTCTTCCACTGGTTCTCTTCCCCAGATTATGGGGTCAAGTCTTTATTTCTTCTCCCAAAGAAGCCAATGTTCAGAAACACTTTAACTCCAACAGAGAGTTTATTTTCTATTTGCTGCGTATTAGACAGGGACTGATGGATGAAAGAAGGAATAAGTATAAGGGATTAGATCCAGGCACAACCAGTAACCTCGACGCCACTCGATCCCGAGTGGGCTTAGCTCACCTGGATAGTCCTCTCTCACAGTCCTAGCAGCCGGTGTGGAGCTCGAACAGTTCTGTCACCCTATCCCCTCCAGGGATGGTTGCAGGATGGGCACTCTACAGGTTAGCTTTCCTGAATAAAGAATCCTTCCCTCTGACAGGTCACCAGGCCTCTCCCGAGACAGCAATCTTCCGTTACTCATCTCCTCAGTGGGACCGATCCTCCCCTAGCTTCCTCTTGGTCAGAGCGGGTACCCTAACCCAGGCACCCTGGGACTCCAATAGGCGAACTGTAGACCCAGGTAAAGGTACTGGGCCTACCTGGAACGTCGCAGCCTCGGGCCAAAGGGGCCTGAGACTTCTCGGACAGTCATCGCACCCCCAAGGGGCACACCCCTCCGGCTCCTCCACTCTCGACTCCAACTCCTCAAACCCCAACCCTGAAAAATGGCGTCTGCCCCTTATGTACCCTCTCCCGGCATGTACAGCAGGCCGACCACGCCCACTGTACCGCCGACGAGAGAGGACACCCTAAGGCGCAGTAATGCCACCCCTGGCTCAACCCTGACCTGATATGGCAGCGCCACCTACAGACCACAGGGAACCATACACCAGGCAGCATCACATAGGCAGAAGCAAATACCTAGCAATCAAAGTGATCCGAGCCTGGCTACCAGCTCAGACCAACCCCTAAATTTAGGCACATAACACCCAAAAAAAGTAAAGGGCCACTACATACACCCCCTCCTAAAATAGACACTGTCCCCAGTGTCTGCAATAAATGCACACCCCCTCAAGCCTGAGCAAGCATGAATTTATTCCAGAAAATTTATGTACAATTTGTTGAGTTGTTGTGCCTGAACCAACATAAGGAAAAGGGGACAAGAGAAAAGAAATAGAGAAGGAAAATATAGAGAACAAAAACACAAACATTGACATCCATTCTCAATGTCACATTTTCATATTACACTGTACATATTCCACCCCCTCCTGAATAACTACTCCACCCATTCTCCAGCAGAATTGCTTGTAGTTCACCTGCAGAGGGAGAAAAAAACACAACACACAAAATCAAACATCCTAACTTCTAGAAACAGAAGCAAACCATTCCCCTTAGAAGGAATGACCAGTTTCTGTAGCATAATTTCCTGCAGAACACCACCACCTAGTGGCAGCACACATTACTACACTGGCCTTGGTGCGCATAGGCACGTATCAGTACACAAGGACACCCCCTTGATCATGACGGCTTCCTGCTTTGGCCATGACTAAATCCACCCAGTGTTCAGTTCTTTTCTTGAGAAAGAAAAAAAAAACGTTCTCCTTTGCGGGACTGAAAAGGGAGAAAACACAAACATACTCCGATTCCTCACAGAGTAAATTCCCTCTTGAGCAGAGAGTCAGATCAGCAGTTCATGGCAAGTTCCCTGAAGTGGAAATAATAAAAAAAACAAGTTCCCACTTCAAAGATAGTACTTGGGATCAGGGAGAACAAGGGTTTTCCACTGCTTGTCCAATGTTTCTATGTAGCAAACAGCATTGTCTCTGTCCTTGCTGCAGATGACTACACGGTCCGCGTGAATGTGCCGACCATAAGTCCAGTCCTTGCGGCAGCCTTTATAACGATCAGCCATTACAGCAGAACACTTTAAATATCGGTAGCCTCTTGGTACTTTCACATGGTCCCATACAAAGTCAGCGTACCAACGTTCAAGAGAGGCCTCAATCTCGTAAAGAAATTCTTTAGGAACATAGGGACATTCCTGACCATAGTCAGCGGCGACCTTTTTGTGTAGGAGCCGTTGCAACCGGGCTAGAGGTGGCATGGTGGCTCGATCTCCTGCCCCTGGGAAGACAATGGCGTCCGGAGACTAGGGATGAGCTTCGTGTTCGAGTCGAACATACGTTCGACTCGAACATCGGCTGTTCGATCGTTCGACGAAGATCGAACGATTTGGGCCGTTCGCGCCAAATTCGAGTGACGCGAACGGCCCACAATGCACTACGCCATCGCAGTGTCATCCAGGCGCTGTGATTGGCCAAGCATGCACTGTGACCCCGCATGCTTGGCCAATCACAGCGCCGGCAGCGAGGAGAGCAATGATTGGCCACAGGCAGGATGCCTGTGGCCAATTATTGCTGAGGGTGTTTAGTACACGCCCCACACTATAAAAGGCCGCCAGCACGGCGGCCTAGTGTAGTGTGTTCCGGAGCAGGGAAAGACAAGCATAGGCAGGGACAGTGACATTTATTTCTTTCTTGCTTAACCTGGATTCCTTTAGTTTAGGGAAAGAGAAGGATAGGTAGGGAGAGTGTCAGTGTGTTTTACTGTGCGAGTCCTTGTTTCTAGGGACAAAGAAGGAAAGTGAGGGGATTTCTCCTTGTGCTATAGTGTGCTTTAAAAAAACATTTTTTCTAGGGACAGAAAACTGTAGGTAGGGAGAGTGTCAGTTTCTTTCACTGTGCCAGTCCTTGTTTCTAGGGACAAAGAAGGAAAGTGAGGGGAATTCTCCTTGTGCTATAGTGTGCTTTAAAAAAACATTTTTTCTAGGGACAGAAAACTGTAGGTAGGGAGAGTGTCAGTTTCTTTCACTGTGCCAGTCCTTGTTTCTAGGGACAAAGAAGGAAAGTGAGGGGAATTCTCCTTGTGCTATAGTGTGCTTTAAAAAAACATTTTTTCTAGGGACAGAAAACTGTAGGTAGGGAGAGTGTCAGTTTCTTTCACTGTGCCAGTCCTTGTTTCTAGGGACAAAGAAGGAAAGTGAGGGGAATTCTCCTTGTGCTATAGTGTGCTTTAAAAAAAACATTTTTTCTAGGGACAGAAAACTGTAGGTAGGGAGAGTGTCAGTTCCTTTCACTGTGCCAGTCCTTGTTTCTAGGGACAAAGAAGGAAAGTGAGGGGAATTCTCCTTGTGCTATAGTGTGCTTTAAAAAAACATTTTTTCTAGGGACAGAAAACTGTAGGTAGGGAGAGTGTCAGTTTCTTTCACTGTGCCAGTCCTTGTTTCTAGGGACAAAGAAGGAAAGTGAGGGGAATTCTCCTTGTGCTATAGTGTGCTTTAAAAAAACATTTTTTCTAGGGACAGAAAACTGTAGGTAGGGAGAGTGTCAGTTTCTTTCACTGTGCCAGTCCTTGTTTCTAGGGACAAAGAAGGAAAGTGAGGGGAATTCTCCTTGTGCTATAGTGTGCTTTAAAAAAACATTTTTTCTAGGGACAGAAAACTGTAGGTAGGGAGAGTGTCAGTTTCTTTCACTGTGCCAGTCCTTGTTTCTAGGGACAAAGAAGGAAAGTGAGGGGAATTCTCCTTGTGCTATAGTGTGCTTTAAAAAAACATTTTTTTCTAGGGACAGAAAACTGTAGGTAGGGAGAGTGTCAGTTTCTTTCACTGTGCCAGTCCTTGTTTCTAGGGACAAAGAAGGAAAGTGAGGGGAATTCTCCTTGTGCTATAGTGTGCTTTAAAAAAACATTTTTTCTAGGGACAGAAAACTGTAGCTAGGGAGAGTGTCAGTTTCTTTCACTGTGCCAGTCCTTGTTTCTAGGGACAAAGAAGGAAAGTGAGGGGAATTCTCCTTGTGCTATAGTGTGCTTTAAAAAACCTTTTTTCTAGGGACAGAAAACTGTAGGTAGGGAGAGTGTCAGTTTCTTTCACTGTGCCAGTCCTTGTTTCTAGGGACAAAGAAGGAAAGTGAGGGGAATTCTCCTTGTGCTATAGTGTGCTTTAAAAAAACATTTTTTCTAGGGACAGAAAACTGTAGGTAGGGAGAGTGTCAGTTTCTTTCACTGTGCCAGTCCTTGTTTCTAGGGACAAAGAAGGAAAGTGAGGGGAATTCTCCTTGTGCTATAGTGTGCTTTAAAAAAACATTTTTTCTAGGGACAGAAAACTGTAGGTAGGGAGAGTGTCAGTTTCTTTCACTGTGCCAGTCCTTGTTTCTAGGGACAAAGAAGGAAAGTGAGGGGAATTCTCCTTGTGCTATAGTGTGCTTTAAAAAAACATTTTTTCTAGGGACAGAAAACTGTAGGTAGGGAGAGTGTCAGTTTCTTTCACTGTGCCAGTCCTTGTTTCTAGGGACAAAGAAGGAAAGTGAGGGGAATTCTCCTTGTGCTATAGTGTGCTTTAAAAAAACATTTTTTCTAGGGACAGAAAACTGTAGGTAGGGAGAGTGTCAGTTCCTTTCACTGTGCCAGTCCTTGTTTCTAGGGACAAAGAAGGAAAGTGAGGGGAATTCTCCTTGTGCTATAGTGTGCTTTAAAAAAACATTTTTTCTAGGGACAGAAAACTGTAGGTAGGGAGAGTGTCAGTTTCTTTCACTGTGCCAGTCCTTGTTTCTAGGGACAAAGAAGGAAAGTGAGGGGAATTCTCCTTGTGCTATAGTGTGCTTTAAAAAAACATTTTTTCTAGGGACAGAAAACTGTAGGTAGGGAGAGTGTCAGTTTCTTTCACTGTGCCAGTCCTTGTTTCTAGGGACAAAGAAGGAAAGTGAGGGGAATTCTCCTTGTGCTATAGTGTGCTTTAAAAAAACATTTTTTCTAGGGACAGAAAACTGTAGGTAGGGAGAGTGTCAGTTTCTTTCACTGTGCCAGTCCTTGTTTCTAGGGACAAAGAAGGAAAGTGAGGGGAATTCTCCTTGTGCTATAGTGTGCTTTAAAAAAACATTTTTTTCTAGGGACAGAAAACTGTAGGTAGGGAGAGTGTCAGTTTCTTTCACTGTGCCAGTCCTTGTTTCTAGGGACAAAGAAGGAAAGTGAGGGGAATTCTCCTTGTGCTATAGTGTGCTTTAAAAAAACATTTTTTCTAGGGACAGAAAACTGTAGGTAGGGAGAGTGTCAGTTTCTTTCACTGTGCCAGTCCTTGTTTCTAGGGACAAAGAAGGAAAGTGAGGGGAATTCTCCTTGTGCTATAGTGTGCTTTAAAAAACCTTTTTTCTAGGGACAGAAAACTGTAGGTAGGGAGAGTGTCAGTTTCTTTCACTGTGCCAGTCCTTGTTTCTAGGGACAAAGAAGGAAAGTGAGGGGAATTCTCCTTGTGCTATAGTGTGCTTTAAAAAAACATTTTTTCTAGGGACAGAAAACTGTAGGTAGGGAGAGTGTCAGTTTCTTTCACTGTGCCAGTCCTTGTTTCTAGGGACAAAGAAGGAAAGTGAGGGGAATTCTCCTTGTGCTATAGTGTGCTTTAAAAAAACATTTTTTCTAGGGACAGAAAATAGGATTTTTATAACAGCTTACCTGTAAAATCCTTTTCTTGGAGTACATCACGGGACACAGAGCGACATAGTCATTACTAATGGGTTATATAGATAAAGTCAGGTGCTGGCACTGGCAACTTCCAAAACCGGAAGTACCCTCCCCTATATAAGCCCCTCCCATCCGGGAGCACCTCAGTTTTGTAGCAAAGCAATAAGTGTCCCCAAAGAGGGGCGGGAGCTCTGTGTCCCGTGATGTACTCCAAGAAAAGGATTTTACAGGTAAGCTGTTATAAAAATCCTATTTTCTTTCTCGTACATCACGGGACACAGAGCGACATAGTCATTACTAATGGGATGTCCTAAAGCAATGCCAAATGAGGGGGGGGGATACACCATATATAAGCTGAGCGCTATCAGACATGAGGATCTTTTGCGGCCTGCAACACACTGCGCCCAAAGGCGACATCCTCCTGACTTCTAACGTCCACCTGGTAGAACCTAGTAAACGTGTGTACTGAAGACCATGTTGCGGCCTTACAGATTTGAGCCAGGGAGGCCTGGTGATGCACTGCCCATGAAGTCCCAACTGCTCTCGTGGAGTGCGCTCTAACTTTGAACGGAGGCGGTCTCCTTCTCAAGCCATAGGCTTGTATTATGACCTGTCGAATCCACCTGGCTAAAGTAGATTTTGACGCTGCCTGACCCTTTCTGGGGCCTTCCGGCAGAACAAACAAAGTATCCGTTCTGCGAATCTGAGCAGTGGCTTTTAGATAAGCTTTAACTGCTCTTACTACATCCAAAGAATGCAATAACTTTTCCTCTACCGAAGTAGGTTTGGGGAAAAAAGAAGGAAGAACCACATCTTGGTTCAAATGAAAACTCGATACCACCTTAGGAAGAAAGGCTGGATGAGGACGTAACACTACTCTGTCCTTATGGATAACCAGATATGGCTCCTTACAGGACATAGCTGCTAATTCCGATACTCTTTTAGCCGAACAAATGGCTACTAGAAAAATCAATTTCCTGGTGAGAAGCACCAAGGAAATATGCTGTAATGGTTCAAATGGTTGTTTCTGTAGAACCGACAGAACCAAGTTTAGATCCCATGGACATATGGGAATATTAACCGGAGGACTAATACGCATCACTCCTTGTATAAAGGCTTTGACTAGTGAATGCGAAGCCAAGGGCCTTTGAAAAAATATTGACAAGGCCGAAATCTGACCCTTGATAGTACTCAAGGCAAGCTTCCTATCTACAGCCCATTGTAGGAAGTCCAGAATCCTACCTATTACGTATTTACGTGGATGCCATTTCTTGGCCTCACACCAGGCGATGTACGCCTTCCAGATTCTATAGTAGATCTGCCTGGATACCGGCTTCCTGGCATTGATCATGGTAGATACCACAGCATTAGAGAGCCCTCTCTTTTTTAGAATGTGGGCTTCAATAGCCAGGCCGTCAAACCTAGGGCTGGTAAGGAAGGGTGGTATATCGGTCCTTGCGAAAGCAGGTCCGGACGATGTGGGAGGGTCCAAGGACTCCCCACAGACATTTTTACAATCTCCGCGTACCATGCTCTTCGGGGCCACGCTGGAGCCACCAGAATCACTGGTTTCTTTTCTACCCTGATTCTGCGGAGTAATCGAGGTAACAATTGTGGCGGTGGGAATGCATATATCAGCTTGAACTGATCCCAAGGGAACACTAGGGCATCCGAGCCGCAAGCTAGGGGATCCCTTGTCCGAGAGACAAACCTGTCCACTTTTGTGTTGAATCTGGATGCTAGCAGATCTACATCCGGTGTTCCCCACCGCTGACATATTGTCCGGAAAACCTCGGGATGAAGGGACCATTCCCCTGGGCATAATTGTTGGAGACTTAGAAAGTCCGCCTTCCAATTCTCCACTCCTGGAATGAATACCGCAGATATGGCTGGGACATATCTTTCTGCCCATCTCAGGATGTAATTTACTTCCCTTTGGGCTGCACGACTCCTGGTGCCCCCCTGACGATTGATATATGCCACTGCTGTGGCATTGTCTGATTGAACTCTGACAGGGGACCCTTGGAGTTTGGATGTCCATGCTACTAGGGCATACCGGGCTGCTCGTATCTCTAAGAGATTGATGGGCAGGGCCTTTTCTGCTTCTGACCACTTGCCCTGGAGAGACCATTGCTCCAGTACTGCTCCCCAGCCTATAAGGCTGGCATCTGTAGTGACCACCTTCCAGGAAATCGGACTGAAGGATTTCCCTCTTTCCAGATTCTGGGGAACCAACCACCAGCGGAGGCTCTTGCGAACGGAAGGGGACAAGGACATTGGTAAGTCCAGAGCCTGAACTTTTTTGTTCCAGGCTGACAGTATGGTCCTTTGCAATTTCCTTGAATGGAATTGACCGTAGGGTACTGCTTCGAATGATGCCACCATTTTTCCCAGCAGCCTCATGCACAGGCGTATGGATGGCTGTCTTTTTGAACCCACTAAGTGGATCAAATCTCTCAAAGACGACCCCTTTTCTTGAGGCAAGAAAATTTTTCTCTGGTCTGAATCCAGCCTTAGCCCCAAGTATTCCAGACTTTTGACTGGTTTTAGGGCTGACTTGTCTCGGTTGATAATCCAACCGTGATATTCCAGAAACTTGATTGTCTCGTGAACAACCACTTCTAGTTTTTCCACTGAGTGGTCTATCAGCAACAAGTCGTCTAGATATGCCATTATCGTTACACCTCGTGTCCTTAGATTGGCCAATAATGGGGCCAGAATTTTTGTGAACACTCTTGGTGCTGTGGCCAGACCGAAGGGTAAGGCTCTGAACTGAAAATGGCGCCCTTCTACCGCAAAGCGTAGAAATTTTTGGTGGGCTGGAAAGATGGGAATGTGAAAATAAGCATCTTTGATGTCGATCGAGGCTAACCATTCCTCCCCTTGTAGGACAGTGGCTACCGATCGGATCGACTCCATCCGGAAAGTCCTGATATGTAGGAATTTGTTTAGCCCTTTTAGATTTAATATGGGCCTCACGTCCCCGTTTGGCTTCGGAACTGTAAAGAGGTTTGAGTAAAACCCGAACCCCCATTCTTCCAGGGGAACCTCTATAATTACTGCTTGGAGCAATAATTGTTCCAGTGCCAACAGGAGGGATCCTCTCTTCTGGGGATCCCTTGGCACGTTTGACCTTATAAAGTGGGAAGGAGGGGAGTTTTTTAACTCCAATTTGTATCCCAGATTTACTGCGGAGAGCACCCATCTGTCTCGGATCGTGTCCCGCCAGGTCTCTGTGAACAACTGAAGTCTTCCCCCCACCCGATTGAGTGGGGGCAACCCTTCATGCATTTGACTTTGGGGGAGGTTTTGTACCTCTCCTGCTCCAGGGCTTCTTGTTACCCTGCAACTGTCCCTGATTTTTACCTCCGGGATTTGACCGAGGAGGCCGTCGGAACTGTTTCACAGCCGATGTCCTAGGGACTGGCGAAGCCGGCCTCTTAAAAGAGGGACCTCTAACTCTATTTTTAACTGGCAAAAGTGTACTTTTACCGCTGGAAATTCTCTGGATATACTTGTCCAGGTCCTCCCCGAATAAGCGCTCACCATGAAATGGGAAGCTGACCAGCAATTTTTTACAGGGAGCTTCAGCAGACCAGTTTTTGAGCCATAGAAGCCTGCGCATATGTACTACAGACAGCGTAAGGCGGGAGGCCTGATGGATTGAATCCTTTATGGCGTCTACCGCAAAGCATAAGGCTCTAGGTAGATCAGCTAGGGCAAGAGCCTGCTGATCTGGCAAGTCCCTTAAGACCTGTTTCAACTGATCCTTCACTGCTTGGCAGACCCCAATAGCTGCCACTGCTGGTTGTGTCACCAATCCTGCTGTAGAAAAAGCAGATTTTAATAAGGACTCCAATTTTTTATCTATTGGGTCCTTGAACATTTGGACATTATCCACCGGACATGTCAGTGATTTATTCACACACGAGATGGCTGCGTCCACTGTAGGGACCTTCCATTTTCTGATGAACTTATCCTCCATGGGATAGACCACCGGAAATCTCTTAGGGGGAGTAAATATTTTGTCAGGATGCTCCCAATCCTGGTAAATGAGCCCTTCCAGTAAAGGATGGATCGGAAAGGAACAAACAGTCTGGGGAGCTTTTAGCGACCCCAACGAGGAGACAGAAGTGGATGATGGCTCCGCAAGTGGCATTTTAAATGCTGATCGGACCATATTAGTCAGGGACTGAACCCATAACCTTTCAGCATGTGATGCTGAGAACGGCTCTTCCACTGTTGATTCCTCTACAACCGAATCGACCTCATCCTGATCCCCTTCAGGTAGGTCGATCCCTGTATGGGACTGTTGCTCTGTTAACAGGCACTCTGAGGGAGGAGACGGAGATCGGGCGCTTTTCTCCTGTGACAGGGAAGCCGCGATCAATGCTGACAATCTTTCTTCCAGCCCTCCCAGAGCTGAGGAAAAAACCTCTTCTGTTACATACACAGGAGCAGGTGAACTGAGGACAGCCACAGTACCAGGTACTCCTGAGGGTGCTCTACGGTCACTAACCTCTGATTCTTCAGGGGAGACTGGTGCAGCCAAAGCATGCCCAAGATCCTCAGCCCGATGGAGACCCCCTATTCCTCCTGGAATTTCTAGTCCCGGAGTTTTTAGACGGCATATTCCTAAGCCACAAAGCTGAGGTATTCCAGCCGAAATACACCAGTTACTGACAATAGTCTAGCATAAATGCTGCTATAAGAAACAGTTGGTGTCTACTAATGTGCCTTTCTAGGGGATGCCTGTATCAACCGCTTGCTGTATGCCCTTTTTTAAATGTTGCCAGCTCTGTCTCTGCACTTCATAGCCAGCTCACCACAAATTTGTGATTTTTATCATGCTGGGACGCCCGCACATGCGCAGAAGCGCTGCGGCGCGCACAGAGCGTCATCCCCCAGGCTCCGCCCCCTTTTCCGGCTCACCTCTATATATAGAGGCGCGTGCACGCGCACGCGCGCGGCCACGTGCGCCTTTGGCGCTAATTTCGAAAACTGGAAACTAGGGACAAGAGCCAGGGCCCCTCTTTGCCGCAGGCCGGGGGATGGACGAGCATTGCAACATGGCAGAGGAAGCAGTTTCCCATGAGAGAACTCACCATCTGCCTGGACTTGCTCTGCTGAGAAGAAACTAGTCCACATGACAAGAAAACATTCCACAGCGGCCTCTAGTGGACAAACACAGGTACCGCAGTCTAATATATTAAATATATATAAAAAATTTTTTTTTTTTTTTCTTGACCACCATTAAAAATTATTACATTTTTTTAGTAGTTACAGGCATGCACAGAATTTGCGGGAATACCATTAGGTAACAGACAGAAAGACAAATTAGGCTTGGGGGTCCCCCAATAGAGCCAAGTTCCTGGGGGCCCCCACTTACCTGTTCCCCGCCGCAGGACTTTGTTTGGTCCACAAAAGCCCAAACTTCACCTATCACGGCAGGCATTGTAATCAAACCTTCAGGGACCGGGTTCCCAAGGATTCCACTCCCCTGGACCTGTATAGCACCCTGCACAGAAAACATCTTGGTCGTGGGTATGACCAGAGCTCTGGATCCCAGGGTCCAGCTCTCCTAAGAGAAGCATTACAGGCAAAACCTTGCTCTTCTCTGCAAGGCCCGGGTACCGACCGTTTAGCTATGAAGCTTTTTTGGTCGGATCCGGAATAGCTTACTGAGGCCCAAAAGAACCTGTACGCAAGCTCAGTGAAAAACACATGTTTCTTCTTGGCCAACACCTTAGACACTGGCAAAAAACTGAGGTGCTCCCGGATGGGAGGGGCTTATATAGGGGAGGGTACTTCCGGTTTTGGAAGTTGCCAGTGCCAGCACCTGACGGTATCTATATAACCCATTAGTAATGACTATGTCGCTCTGTGTCCCGTGATGTACGAGAAAGAAAACTGTAGGTAGGGAGAGTGTCAGTTTCTTTCACTGTGCCAGTCCTTGTTTCTAGGGACAAAGAAGGAAAGTGAGGGGAATTCTCCTTGTGCTATAGTGTGCTTTAAAAAAACATTTTTTCTAGGGACAGAAAACTCTAGGTAGGGAGAGTGTCAGTTTCTTTCACTGTGCCAGTCCTTGTTTCTAGGGACAAAGAAGGAAAGTGAGGGGAATTCTCCTTGTGCTATAGTGTGCTTTAAAAAAACATTTTTTCTAGGGACAGAAAACTGTAGGTAGGGAGAGTGTCAGTTTCTTTCACTGTGCCAGTCCTTGTTTCTAGGGACAAAGAAGGAAAGTGAGGGGAATTCTCCTTGTGCTATAGTGTGCCAAAGCATTCCTCATCAACCATCTTTGAAATCCTTGTTTTTTGGACAGTCAGGGAAATTGTCGTTGTGCTATTCTGTGCAAAAGCAATAATCCTCAACCATATTTAGAAATCCTTAAGTAAAGGGACAGAGAAGGACACCTGAAGGTAGCCCTTATTGCTTTTTTCCCATCTCCCTGCAGGCCATCTATTAGAATGTCTGGAAGGCAAACAAGGAGAGGCAGACAGTCAGGAGGCAATAAAAGAGGGCAAGCAGGCTCTGTGTCTGGGGGCAACAGTGCTGGTCGTGGACGCGGTGCATTGTCATCAGCACATGGCCATGGGACACGCTTGTCCTTCTTTTCGGCAGCTGGACATGTTGAGCCACATCATGCCGAAGACTTGGTAGAGTGGATGACCAAGCCCTCCTCCTCCTCCTCATCCTCTCTCACCCAGGCTCAGGGTACTGGCAAAGCAGCTGCCAAAGCGTCCTCTTCCCTGGTATCAATGTCAGACTCATCATCAGTCACTCCTTCCCTAGACCCACCATGTCCTCCTCCTGAGGAGTCCCCCGAACTGTTTGAGCACAGTGTTGGGTACATGCTCCAGGAGGATGCCCAGCGTTTCGAAGGGTCTGATGATGAAACCCAGCTACAGGAAGGCAGTAGCGTGAGAGCAGACAGAGGGGATGCTCAAGAAGGACACCAATCTGGCAGTCATGTTCCAGCAGCTGCAGCATACTGCCAGATTGGCTCCAGTGATGAGGAGGGAGGGGATGATGAGGTCACTGACTCCACGTGGGTGCCTAATAGGAGAGAGGAGGAGGAGGAGGATGAGGAGGAGGCACATCTCCAACGAGGCAGGATGCCCTTTGGTGGCCAGCGTAAGGGCAGTACACCGACGGAATCACACCGCAGAGCTCCGCCTGTGCAGGGCGCAGCCTCTGCCCGTCATTCAAAAAGTTCCTTGGTGTGGGCCTTTTTTGAGGCTAGTGCATCAGATCGCACAGCTGCTGTTTGCAACATATGTCTCAAGCGTATATCGCGTGGCCAAAACATCAGCCGCTTGGGTACCACATGCCTGACCAGACATATGTTGACCTGCCATGCAGCTCGTTGGCAAGCCTACCTCAAAGACCCACACCAAAGAACAAAGCGGACCTCTCCTTGCACCGCATCAGCTGGGATCTCCAACCCCACTATAACTTCAGTCCTCTCTGAAACATGCACTGAGAGGAATGAAGGTGTAGAATTAGGTGTGTCACAGCCAAGTACTTGCGGCCACTCTGCTAGCAGTACACCGACGTCCGATTCTAGCAGGCAAATTTCCCTGCCCCAGCTGCTGGACCGTCGAAAGAAGTTCACTCCCAGCCATCCACATGCCCAGCGGTTGAATGCTAGCTTGGCTAAATTGCTAGCGCTTCAACTGCTGCCTTTTCAGTTGGTAGACTCGGCCCCCTTCCGTGAGTTTGTGCAATGTGCGGTTCCTCAGTGGCAGGTTCCCAAACGCCACTTTTTCTCACGGAAGGCTATTCCGGCTCTCTACCGGCATGTGGAAGGCAATGTCTTGGCCTCGCTGGACAGGGCGGTCAGCGGTAAGGTGCATATTACCGCTGACTCATGGTCCAGCAGGCATGGACAGGGACGTTACCTTTCTTTCACGGCCCATTGGGTCACTCTTTTGGCAGCTGGGAAGGATGCAGGACAAGGTGCAGTAGTGTTGGAGGTTGTTCCACCGCCACGCCTCCAAAATGCTACTACTGGTTGTGACACACCTCTCTCCTCCACCCCCTCCTCTTCTTCTTCCTCCATGGCCTCTTCCTGTGGTTTGTCCTATGAACCAGCGGTGCTCCGTAGCCGTTCACGGGGCTACGCAAGTACGCAGGCAAAAAGATGCCATGCCGTGCTTGCGCTGGTGTGTTTGGGGGACAGAAGCCCCACTGGGGCAGAGGTCCTGTCTGCTCTGCAGGGCCAGGCCGAGAGGTGGTTGACGCCACGCCAGCTTAAGCCAGGAATGGTGGTTTGCGACAATGGCACCAACCTCCTCTCCGCCCTCCGACAGGGACAACTGACCCATGTGCCCTGTGTGGCTCATGTCCTTAACCTGGTGGTGCAGCGGTTCTTGGGCAGGTACCCGGGCTTACAGGATGTCCTGAGGCAGGCCAGGAAAGTCTGTGTGCATTTCCGCAGATCTTATAATGCCAGTGCTCGCCTGGCTGAGCTGCAAAAGGAGTTGAACCTGCCCAAGAACCGCCTTATATGTGACATGCCCACCAGGTGGAACTCAACGTTGGCCATGCTGCAGCGGCTGCACACGCAGCAGAGGGCCATCAATGAGTACCTGAGCGACTACGGCACCAGGACAGGGTCAGGGGAGCTTGGTTTTTTTTCTCCACGCCAGTGGGGCATGATCAGGGATGCATGCACTGTCCTGGCACCATTTGAGGAGGCCACGAGGATGGTGAGCAGTGACAGTGCATGCATCAGTGACACTGTACCTCTTGTCCACCTGTTGGAGCACACGCTGCGTGGAATAATGGACAGGGCACTTGAGGCAGAACAGAGGCAGGAAGAGGAGGACTTCCTTGCCTCTCAAGGCCCCCTTTACCCAGACAGTGTTCCTTCTGTCCCACCCATCGCACAGGAAGAGGAAGAGGAGGAGGAGGAGGAGGAGGAGGAGGATTGTGTCAGCATGGAGGTGGAGGCTGGCACTCAGCATCATCAGCAGCAGTCTTTTAGGGATGATTTACAGTCCCAAGAAACCAGTGGACTTGTACGTGGCTGGGAGGAGGTGGCTGCGGATCATGTCGTCCTTAGTGACCCAGAGGACTCCGGAGCGAATGCCTCAGCAAACCCACGCTGCATGGCCTCCCTGATCCTGCAAAGTCTGCGGAAGGATCCTCGTATTCTTCGGATCAAGGAGAGGGACCATTACTGGCTGGCCACTCTCCTTGATCCACGGTACAAGGGTAAGGTTGCGGACCTTATGTTACCTTCGCAGAGGGAGCAGAGGATGAGACAACTCCGGGAGGCCTTGCAGAAAGGTCTGTGCAACGCGTTCCCAGAGACTGGGAGGTTACAAACTCCTGGTCCTGGACAACGAGTTGCTGAGGCTTCGGCCAGTCAAAGAAGGAGCGGTGGGGAAGGTGGCCGTCTGACCGATGCGTTCAGACAATTCTTTAGTCCGCAGCCCCAAAGTATGATCGGTTCCAGCAACCATCGCCAGCGTCTGATAAACATGGTGCAGGAATATCTAGGGGCAAGGTCAGACTTGGACACCTTCCCCACCGAAAATCCTCTGGCTTACTGGGTCTTGAGGATGGATCACTGGCCAGAGCTTGCACAGTATGCAATTGAGCTACTGGCCTGTCCTGCATCCAGCGTTCTTTCGGAACGCACATTCAGTGCTGCTGGAGGATTTGTCACGGATCACAGGGTGCGCCTGTCCACCGACTCGGTTGATCGACTGACTTTCATCAAGATGAACCAGTCTTGGATCACCACCAGCTACCACACACCTGATGCTGATATAACAGACTAATTGATTTTAACATGTCACATCCCTTCAAGACTGATGCTGATGCTGAGTGCCTGTGCTGTTATGTTGACTGGCTATCCTCCTCCTCCGAGTCCTCAATGATACGATTGATGATGATAGCTTGGAAGATCATTTTTGTTTATGGGTGCCACCACCAGTGCCTTACGCCCAATTTTTCAGCCCCTGTTTAACAGGGGCGTGTAATTACAATTTTTGAAGCAATACTTTGCAACAGGGCTCATTGCTGTGCTCCAAGTACAGTATCTGTGAGGGGTTGCAGTGTTGTGCTACCAGTGCCTAAGGCCCAATTTTTCAGCCCCTGTTCAACAGGGGCATGTAATTACAATTCTTGATCTAATAATTCACAGCAGGGCCCATTGCTGCACCCACCAAGAGTAACTCTGAGGGCTTACAGTGTTGTGGCAACGCCACCACCACCACGAAAGGCCCAATTTTTCAGCCCCTGTTCAAAAGGGGCATGTAATTACAATTCTTGATCTAATAATTCACAGCAGGGCCCATTCCTGCACCCACCAAGAGTAACTCTGAGGGCTTACAGTGTTGTGGCAACACCACCACCACCACCACCACCACGAAAGGCCCAATTTTTCAGCCCCTGTTCAACAGGGGCATGCAATTACAATTCTTGATCTAATAATTCACAGCAGGGCCCATTGCTGCACCCACCAAGAGTAACTGTCAGGGCTTACAGTGTTGTGGCACCAGCACCACCATCAAAGGCCCAATTTTTACTACCACTGTTCAACAATTATATGTAATTAAAATTCCTGATATAATAGTTGACAGCAGGGCGTTCCAGCACCAACCAAGAGTAACTGTGAGTGCTTACAGTGTTGTGCCAACACCAACAACTAAGGGGCCTATTTCTGCAGAGTATATACGGCAGGTCCCTACTTTCAAACATCCAACTTACAAACGACTCCT
This sequence comes from Rana muscosa, assembly GCA_029206835.1. Taxonomy (NCBI): domain Eukaryota; kingdom Metazoa; phylum Chordata; class Amphibia; order Anura; family Ranidae; genus Rana; species Rana muscosa. Next base: position 612,800,323 of record CM055122.1, read on the forward strand.
ACTTGCAAACGCAAGAAGACAACAGGAAGTGAGAGGAAATCTACCCCTAGGAAGGAAAATTCTCTCCTGTAAGAATGAATATGGGAGAAAGGTGTCTCCTCTGTACTGATGCTTTATCACCAATCCTTGTTTCAAGAAAAACACCACATTTCAAAAACAGTTGTCATTGGGACGGAAAGTGAGGTGAAATGTTCTGAACAGGGGCACAGACAGCAAAACAAATGTTACAGGGGTGATAACCCTTACCTATGTTTTCCAAAAAGTTTAAAAATAGATTTTTGGGCTGGAGCTACACTTAAACAATGTACCTGTTCAAAATTACAAACAGATTCTACATAAGAACAAACCTACAGTCCCTGTCTTGTATGCACCGCCTGTATACGGCTGTTCAGAGTATATAGGGCCTTTTTTATTTTATGTGCGGGGTTCCCCTTAATATCCATACAAGACCCAAAGGGGCTGGTAATGGGCTGGGGTAGGGGGGGGGGGGGGGGGTCATGGGGTAGCTATGCCATTTTTCTTAAAGATTTTCATCCATATTACCGGGACCAGACATTACATTAAAGCCGCAAGCAGTTTTAAATGGCTTTTTTTTCCTTTAGAAGTGTCATTTTGTGCAGGGACAGTTCTAAACACGGGAAACACGTGGCACTTCACAGGCATACTTTAGACACCCCCCAGGTACGATATTTAAAGGAATATTTGACTTTTTTTTTTTCACTTTATGCATCATTAAAATGACTGCTCCCGAAAAACGACCGTTTTTAAAACTTCTTTTTGCATTGATACATGTCCCCTGGTGCAGAACCCGGGTTCCCAAACCCTTTTTAGGACAATAACATGCATAATAGTTGTTATAATTAGCACTTTAGAATTCGAACGTTCGCATCCATTGTATTTAATAGGGTTCTAATGTTCGTACGAACTTTCGGTCCGTTCGCGGGTTCTGGTGCGAACCGAACCCGGGGGTGTTCGGCTCATCACTACCGGAGACCTTCTCAATGGTGCAGGCTGCAGCGGCGGTAAAGGTGGCCGCAATGGTGCCCGGACATCCGCAACAGCAGGCACAGAAGACGCCAGAGCTGGCAAAGCGGGCGTAGGATCAGTCTCCTCACTTGCAGTAGAGACTTCCACTCGGGGTGTAGTTTCCCCAGAGTCCATTAATGAAACTCCACCTAAACTGTGGGGTGATGTTGCCGGGAATCTATCCCAACCCTTTTTTTTAAACACTTCATCCACATCACGATATCTCCCACATCTGAAGAGGAGTCCAACTCCGAAGTATTATACTCCTCCGCCGGTAGATAACTGGCGGTGGAGGCAGACACAATGTCCCTGAAAATGGAGGGTCTTTGCGGGCTGGTTGTCCACACATCCCCTGTAGCGTGGGGTGTGGGCTTCCCTTCCCTCTCCAACAAAGTCAATGTCCCTTTTCTCCCAGCCTCCTTACCTTCCCCCGACGCGGATCTCCCGGAGGTCCCTCCGGCTGGAAGATCCGGTTCAGGCAGGCGTTGGGGCAGGCTTCGACCGCGGCCACGGGAGGCCTTTACGTATCCCACCTTCCGCTTGGCGGGTGGGAGAGAGTTCTCTGTTGTAACGGAGACAGCATCCGTGATGACCTCCGTTGCAAGCTCCGCAATGGTCGGAACTCCATCCTCCACATCCGTGGCAGTCGGAGCGGTGTGCGTGGGCCTGGCCCTGGGAGTACTGGTTTCCTCTTCAAGAGTAGCGACACCTGTAAGGCAGTTGACCCGGTAACCCTTTGGTTTCTCAGTCGGCTGGTCCACTTCAAAAAGAAACTCTCCGCACGTAGCACACCTTCCAAAAGGCCGAAGCTGCAGTGCCAGTCCTTGGCACCTAGGACAGAGCATGCCCAGGGCCTCCGCATCCCTGCACGTATAAAGTGTGAAGTGGCCCCTAGGCTTGAGCCGAATCCCTGTATCCGTCAGGGGGGGGCAGCGAAATAAACAACATCCATGGCTGTGGTAGGTGGGAACATCCGTGGTCCCGGTGAAACAGAATTGCATGGGGCGGCAGACATGTTGCTTCTTCACTAGTTCAGCTCGTACTGTCCCTTGGCGCCAAACCACCACGTGCAACACAAGTTGGAGGGGGCGCCTCCCCCTTTTCTTCTCTACTGCACGTAGCTCACGGGCTTTTCTATACTTCAGACACGCCCATGAACTACGCAGTTAGGAAATCCAGCATAGGTCTTGGCCTGTACCTTCATTTCTCTTACAAGTGACGCAGTTCACTTTCTCCCGAAATGGCCGGCTTCCACACAGAATCACACCGGGGAAAAACAAAGTCCAGCTTCAGGGGTAGCTGCAAAGTATATAATCCCGGACTCGAGCCCCCACGTGTAGCACACGGACCTTTTTCTCGCCTGGCTCACTTGCAAGTCAAGGCAAACCGTGCTATAGGCCCGTACCCTCCTGTTTGAAGAGGTTAAGCAGTGTTCACAAATTTTGGGTCCTGCAGCGAGTTACCTTCTTCCACTGGTTCTCTTCCCCAGATTATGGGGTCAAGCCTTTATTTCTTCCCCCAAAGAAGCCAATGTCCAGAAACACTTTAACTCCAACAGAGAGTTTATTTTCTATTTGCTGCGCATCAGACAGGGACAGATGGATGAAATAAGGAATAAGTATAAGGGATTAGATCCAGGCACAACCAGTAACCTCGTCGCCACTCGATCCTGAGTGGGCTTAGCTCACCCGGATAGTCCTCTCTCACAGTCCTAGCAGCCAGTGTGGAGCTCGAACAGTTCTGTCACCCTATCCCCTCCAGGGACGGGTGCAGGAGATCCTCTAACCTCTGTAGACTTTAAGAACAGGATAATGCCAATGGGCACTCTACAGGTTAGCTTTCCTGAATAAAGAATCCTTCCCTCTGACAGGTCACCAGGCCTTTCCCAAGACAGCAATCTTCCATTACTCATCTCCTCAGTGGGACCGATCCTCCCCTGGCTTCCTCTCGGTCAGAGCGGGTACCCTCACCCGGGCACCCTGGGACTCCAATAGGCGAACTGTAGACCCAGTTAAAGGTACTGGGCCTACCTGGAATGTTGCAGCCTCGGGCCAAAGGTGCCCGAGACTTCTCGGCCAGTCATCACACCCCCGAGGGGCACACCCCTCTGGCTCCTCCACTCTCGACTCCAACTCCTCAAACCCCAACCCGAAAAATGGCGTCTGCCCCTTATGTACCCTCTCCCGGCATGCACAGCAGGCCGACCACGCCCACTGTGCCGCCGCCGAGAGAGGACACCCTAAGGCGCAGTAATGCCACCCCTGGCCCAACCCTGACCTGATATGGCAGTGCCACCTACAGACCACAGGGAACCATACACCAGGCAGCATCACATACAGTCATTGCCAAAATTGTTGGCACCCCAGAAATTTTTCCAGAAAATCAAGTATTTCTCACAGAAAAGTATTGCAGTAACACATGTTTTGCTATACACATGTTTATTCCCTTTGTGTGTATTGGAACAAAACAAAAAAAGGGAGGAAAAAAAGCAAATTGGACATAATGTCACACAAAACTCCAAAAATGGGCTGGTCAAAATTCTTGGCACCCTGAACTTAATATTTGGTTGCACACCCTTTGGAAAAAATAACTGAAATCAGTCGCTTCCCATTACCACCACCAATAAGCTTCTTACACATCTCACCCGGAATTTTGGAAATTCCTTTGCAAACTGCTCCAGGTCTCTCTTATTGGAAGGGCGCCTTTACCCAACAGCAATTTTAAGATCTCTCCACAGGTGTTCAATGGGATTTAGATCTGGACTCATTGCTGGCCACTTTAGAACTCTCCAGCGCTTTGTTGCCATCCATTTCTGGGTGCTTTTTGACGTATGTTTGGGGTCATTGTCCTGCTGGAAGACCCAAGATCTCGGACGCAAACCCAGCTTTCTGACACTGGGCTCTACAGTACGACCCAAAATCCTTTGGTAATCCTCAGATTTCATGATGCCTTGCACACATTCAAGGCACCCAGTGCCAGAGGCAGCAAAACAACCCCAAAACATCATTGAACCTCCACCATATTTCACTGTAGGTACTGTGTTCTTTTCTTTGTAGGCCTCATTCTGTTTTCAGTAAACAGTAGAATGATGTGCTTTACCAAAAAGCTCCATCTTGGTCTCCTCTGTCCACAAGATGTTTTCCCAGAAGGATTTTGGCTTACTCAAGTACATTTTGGCAAACTGTAGTCTTCCTTTTTTATGTCTCTGTGTCAGCAGTGGGGTCCTCCTGGGTCTCCTGCCATAGCCTTTCATTTCATTTAAATGTCGACGGATAGTTCGCGCTGACACTGATGTTCCCTGAGCCTGCAGGACAGCTTGAATTTCTTTGGAACTTGTTTGGGGCTGCTTATCCACCATCCGGACTATCCTGCGTTGCAACCTTTCATCAATTGTTCTCTTCCGTCCACGCCCAGAGAGATTAGCTACAGTGCCATGGGTTGCAAACTCCTTGATAATGTTGCGCACTGTGGACAAAGGCAAATCTAGATCTCTGGAGATGGACTTGTAACCTTGAGATTGTTGATATTTTTCCACAATTTTGGTTCTCAAGTCCTCAGACATTTCTCTTCTCCTCTTTCTGTTGTCCCAGGTGAGTTTAAAGGAGCATCACATGCTTGAAACAATCTTATTTATCCACAATTTTGAAAGGGTGCCAAGAATTTTGACCAGCCCATTTTTTGTTCCAATACACACAAAGGGAATAAACATGTGTATAGCAAAACATGTGTTACTGCAATACTTTTCTGTGAGAAATACTTGATTTTCTGGAAAAATTTCTGGGGTGCCAACAATTTCGGCCATGACTGTAGGCAGAAGCAAATACCTAGCAATCAAAGTGATTCGAGCATGGCTACCAGCTCAAACCAACCCCCAAATTTAGGCACATAACACCCCAAAAAAGTAAAGGGCCGCTACATATGCTTGTAGACTATTCTAGGTTTCACAAGCTTATTAAATTTCTTAGCGCAGTTTCTTTTTCTTTTCATCTAGCCCCATAATGTTCGCTATTCGGCGAACAGGCAATGTTCGAGTCGAACTTACGTTCAACTCAGACTCAAAGCTCATCCCTACAAGTGACCCTTTAGTGACTAAGTCACTTTAACCACTTCAGCCCCGGAAGGTTTTACCCCCTTAATAACCAGGCCATTTTTTGTGATACAGCACTGCAACGCTTTAACTGACAATTGCACAGTTGTACGACGTTGTACCCAAACAAAATTGATGTCCTTTTTTTCCCCACAAATAGAGCTTTCTTTTGGTGGTATTTGATCACCTCTGCGGTTTTTATTTTTTGCGCTATAAATAAAAAAATACCAGCAATATTGAAAAAAATTAAATAAAATTTACTTTTTGCTATAATACACATCACCAAAAATATATAGAAAACAAATTTATTCATCAGTTTAGGTCAATATATATTCTTCTACATATTTTCAGCAAAACAAAAATCGCAATATATTGATTGGTTTGCACAAAAATTATCGCGTCTACAAACTATGGGAAAGATTTATGGACTTTTATTTATTTTTTATGTTTTTACTGGTAATGCGGGGATCAGTGATTTTTAGCGGGACTGCAACATTGCGGCAGACAAATCTGACCCTGAGTGACACTTTTTGGTGACCAGTGACATTATTACATTGATCAGTGCTAAAATAATGCACTGATCAATGTATATATGACACTGGCAGGAAAGGGGTTAACACTAGGGGGCAATCAAGGGGTTAACTGTGTTCCCTGGGTGTGTTCTAACTGTGTGGGGAATGGGCTTACTGGAACACCACAGAGATCGCTGTTCCTGTTCACTGGGAACAGCAAATCTTCATGATGTCTCCTGTCAGAACGGGGGTCCACCTTATTTACATAGGCAGATCCCCGTTCTGCCTCTGTGTACCAGGGTCACAGGTCGCCGGCGGACACCGAGTCTGCGGGACCCGCAGTGTGCAACGCGTGTGCCCACAGTGTCACATGCACAGACGGCCGCATGGGTATGGCGGTTTGCACTATCGAGCCGACCTGCCGCCGTATATATGCAGTGGCTGCTCGGCAAATGGTTAAATGGATAAAGCGATGAGCACTTGCAGTGTACAACCTTTAATGCTACTGGCTCCTGCTCTCTCAGTGTTGCTTCCCTTATCTTCTGGTCTTCACATAAAAGAGTTAACAGTGGATAGTGCAGTCACTGGTCAGTTCTTTAGACATACCTCTCAAACGTTTGAGATGGGAATTAGTGACACCTATTAGCAAAAGTATGTAGGCATAGGACACACACTCTGCCATGTCCCCCTTAAAAGAACTGTACAAAAAAAAAAAAAAAATGGTTAAATCCGCAAGTGCTTTTTACCACTACTATTCCCTTATATTGGGTTTTGGAATTTACAAATACAGCAATTTAGAAATTGGATTAATGTTTTAGCACTGGAAAACACTTTTTGATTGATAAGTAGTGCATTTTATATACAACTATATACAGTAGATCAGATCACAATGAGAGACAAATTAGGAGGAAAGAGGGACAGAGGGACCTTGTCCCGAATAAGGGATAGTGGCTTGAAATCAGGGACAGTTGGGAGCAATGCCATTAGGGTGGGGAAAAGATGAGAGAGGAGCAGAGGAGTGCCTTGCCATCTTAGGCTATGGGGCTGTGTGTTTCCATTGATGCACAGTGTAGGGAGAAACAACACTAGACCCTGCATGCAAGGGTAACTCTATAGGAAATGCAAGAAAAAGGTGCCACAAGTAGTGTATCACAGTCACACTATAGGTCGCTGATCACCGCCATTACAGTATAGCGTCTATAGCTGTGTAAATACCAGTGTACTGTATACACCATCGTTTTTAGCGATACAACTTTTGCGCAAACCAATTATTATACATCAATTGGCATTTTTTTTTTTTTTTTTACCAAAGACATGTAGCAGAATACATTTTGGTCTACATTAGATTTCTTTGATTTTTTTTTATAACAGAAAATAGAAAATAGTGTTTTTTTTCCAAAATGTGGGGTCTTTTTTCAATTATTTAATTTAAAAAAAACCCAGTGGTGATTAAATACTACCAAAAGCAAGTTCTATTTATGTGAAAAAAAATATATACATTTAATTTGGGTAGTGTTGCATGACTGCGCAATTGCCAGTCAAAGTACAGTACTGAATAGAAAAAATGGCCTGGTCAAGAAGGGGGTAAAACCTTTGGGAGGGCAAGTGGTTAAACTCCTAAACTCTAACCCTGACATTAACACTGGCAGTAAGACAATATATCTATCCCCTAATCTTAATGCTAAACTAACCTAACCTAAACATCAGAGTGTATCTATAATCAGATTGTAAAACCATATATTAATTTCTACATTGTATTGCAATCATTTCTAGCCTACTCCTAATAATCTGATTGATCTTGAAGTTTGTAACTTTGTGAAGATCCCCAAACATGTACTCTCTTGATTTCTGTGTCACATATTCACAATGCCCTGTCGATAGGCATTGCTGTGTCACACATTTCACAAAGCCTGTCTTCTGAACTACAGAGGTGCTGAGAGGAGGAGTGTCAGGAGGCGGAGTCAGTACAGGAATCACTGCTTGCAAGCAGCATGGTACCTTGCAAATAAAGTAGAACTATAGGCAAAACTTTTTTTGTAAGTAATGGAGGTTTATAACCCCTGTCTGTTTATTTTTTGGCATACGTGTCTCATTGCAGAGATTTCACTTCACTTCCTGTCCCATAGCCAAACAGGAAATGAGAGAAAATCCCTGCAAAATTAAGGGAATTCCTTGAGGACCCCCTGCTCATCAGAACTAGTGTCCCCATTGGAAGATTTCTATTACTTTTCTGGGGACAACCCAAATTTATTTATTTTTTTACTTTCACCTTAAATGATAATGGTAAACAGGACAAACAGTGAGGTTGTATCTCCTTAACGGGGGCACAGACAGCAATAAAAACTGACAAGGGTTCTAATCCCTTTAGTTTTGCCTGTAGTTATTCTTTAAGTATGTAGTCTTTAGAAATGGAAAGTAAACAGCAGAGAAGAAGCTGCAAAGCATGCAGGGAATCCAGGATGTAAGCTAATATTAGCTTGTTGAATATAAATGTTGCTTGTATTGCTATTACAATGCTGATGTTATAAAATCAAAGTGTATTTTGTGACTGTAGATTTCTTTTAAATTGATCCCCAAGGCTAACTGAACCCGTTCTGCAGCATCTTTACCTACCCCACACCGGGAGCAATGACACCGAATACTCACAGTCTAATATACCAGCATTTAAAACTGATCCAGCTTAGTAATAAAGCTTATCATTATTGTTTTTATATGTTTTGCTCTATTTTTACATTCATATTTTTCTTTGTTTTTAAGACAAAGGGAGGTCATGACCACCCAAAACCAGAAACAAAGCTAGAATCAGACAGCAGAAAGTCAGTGAATAAGAGGCGCACATCAATCGAATCCACCTCTGCAGAATATAGATGGAACAAGAATTCTGAGGTACTGTGTGAATTACAAGTCGCTTAAAAAAGTGCAAATCACAAGATACAGTATCTCACAAAAGTGAGTACACCCCTCACATTTTTATAAATATTTTATATCTTTTTATGAAGAAATTACACTTTGCTACAATGTAAAGTAGTTAGTGTACAGCTTGTATAAGAGTGTAAATTAATTGTCCCCTCAAAATAACTCAACACACAGCCATTAATATCTAAACCTCTGGCAACAAATGTGAGTACACCCCTAAGTGAAAATGTCCAAATTGGGCCCAAAGTGTCAATATTTTGTGTGGCCACCATTATTTTCCAGCACTGCCTTTACCCTCTTGGGCATGGAGTTCACCAGACCTTCACAGGTTGCCACTGGAGTCCTCTTCCACTCCTCCATGATGACATCACGGAGCTTGTGGATGTTAGAGACCTTGCGCTCCTCCACCTTCCGTTTGAGGATGTCCCACAGATGCTCAATAGGGTTTACGTCGGGAGACATGCTTAGCCAGTCCATCACCTTTACCCTCAGCTTCTTTAGCAAGGCAGTGGTTGCCTTGGAGGTGTGTTTGGGGTCGTTATCATGTTGGAATACTGCCCTGCGGCCCAGTCTCCAAAGGGAGGAGATCATGCTCTGCTTCAGTATGTCACAGTACATGTTGGCATTCATGGTTCCCTCAATGAACTGTAGCTCCCCAGTGCCAGCAGCACTCATGTAGCCCCAGACCATGACACTCCCACCACCATGCTTGACTGTAGGCAAGACACACTTTTCTTTGTACTCCTCACCTGGTTGCCGCCATACACGTTTGACACCATCTGAACCAAATAAGTTTATCTTGGTCTCATCAGACCACAGGACATGGTTCCAGTAATCCATGTCTTTAATAAATTCAAGATTAATCACTGCGCTAGTATTACAGAAGCAGCTGGCATAAATTGTATGGCGACAATAAAAAAAGCATAAAAAATGGGTGTATGCAGCGCTAGTAGCATAAAATTAAAGGAAAGAGTCCATGGTGTTTAAAGTGAAGTCCTTGTTCAGGAAAGGAAGCTGGAATCACCCACGGTGTAAACAAAAACAAAATCAGGTGAGCATGAAATTATCCTCCACCGAACATCAACACACCGGGCCTCTTACCAAAGAAAATGGACCACTGAATTACAGGTGGTCAAACAAGCATGATATGTCCACAGCGCCACAAAACCACTTCAATTGGATGTTCCTTTGGACGAAACGCTGCGTAGGGTGGAGCTCTGACATGACGACACTGTCACGGGTCGACTGTGGCCATCTTTGTGGTTGGAAACAAATACTATTCACGACAGACTGCAGCCTTTGATATGCCTGTTTTTATCGGACAAAATGTGAGCACCCTGGCTGTTTTTTAGAAATAAATTTTGTCTGGTTTAAATATTACACCATGAGGAGTTTCCTTTCTTGTATTTTATGTATGCACCTATGATCTTCCATTTGGTGAGACTACAAGAACCAGCCATCTATGATCCAATTGAAGTGGTTTTGTGGCGCTGTGGACATATCATGCTTGTTTGACCACATGTAATTCAGTGGTCCGTTTTCTTTGATAAGAGGCCCAGTGTGTTGATGTTCGGTGGAGGATAATTTCATGCTCACCTGATTGTGTATGGGAAGAAAAAACTGCGCTACCAAGGGGAATTATTACTAAATATAGGCAGCAGCTATGAGTGAGATAACACAAAAAGCATAAATGGAAAATAAAAAGCTGCGCCAAACATAAAAATACAATAGATGATGTAACGGGAAGGCCCGGGGGACTCAGAATCGCTTAGGAAGTATGAAATACCCTTGCGCCAGCTTCCCCAATGGCTCTTATGTGTCAATCACCCTGTGTCTCTATTAGGGGCACAGGGTGAATGAAAACCCCAATATGGTCTATGATAGCCATATTCAAGGCTGTATATACATTGTATATAGATTGGATGTATACTGTATGTGGGGGTTAAGTATCATTGCTGTGAGGAATTAAGTTGTTTTGCATTTCTATTGTTCAGTATGACTTGGGAAGGTCTGGTGTGAATAGAAGTAATTAACCCTATACTTGTGTGTATTGTAAAGGCAGACTGGGATTTACAATACAAAGGGATTTAAGATGTAAAGGGTTTAGAACCTGTTGTCGCCAGACAGACTGGCTGCCAACCCTTTGAGGGAAGATGTGTATTGGAGATCGTATATTCTATTGTGTTGGGATCTTTTGAAGCCTAGCAGACGTCAGGATGAGGTGTTGAGTTTTGGGATGTGTGGGTGGAGCTGGGCCCTTGTTCATGTTAAATCATGTGCCCTGAATTGTGTATAAAGTTACAATGTTTGTCATTAATAAATTGATTCCTACTACAGAAGAGACAGAGTGCGTCTCGTCTTCTTCCAGAGGGGTCGGCTCCTATAGGAAAGGGTCGTTTAGCTGTGGATATCGGTAGCGAGTGGATGTGTGCCTAGGAGAGGGAACATAGTAAACGGCGTTAATACCCCTGGATATTGGGGTGCCGTTACAGATATGATTTTTGAGCAAAACCTTACATGACAAGAGGATAGCCCACTCAGTCTGGCGCCGGGTAATAGTCTGTAGGTATATCACAGTTCTTAATATTGAAAAGAGACTGCACCACAGTGACTTCTTAAAACATGTGTGAAATCCACCACCGAATACCAAAGCCGCTTACCAGAAGGCAAGCATCATAAAGCAGTCGGCTATAACCCAAACACGGCCTTTGATTCCGGGAAGGATATTCCTCATATAGGACGGAAGCTCACGGACAAGGGTTTCTCCACACTCGTGCAAATACATCAACATACGCAGGTATAGAAGAAAGAAGGTGGTGGACCATAGCGTAACTCCGTATGGATTAGGGATGAGCCGAACACCCCCCGGTTCGGTTCGCACCAGAACCTGCGAACGGACCGAAAGTTTGCGCGAACGTTAGAACCCTATTAAATACAATGGACGCAAACGTTCGAAATCTAAAGTGCTAATTATAAGGGCTAATATGCATGTTATTATCCTAAGAAGGGTTTGGGGACCCGGGTTCTGCCCCAGGGGACATGTATCAATGCAAAAATAAGTTTTAAAAACGGCTGTTTTTTCGGGAGCAGTCATTTTAATGATGCATAAAGTGAAAAAAAAAGTGAAATATTACTTTAAATATTGTACCTTGGGGGCGTCTAAAGTATGCCTGTGAAGTGGCATGTGTTTCCCGTGTTTAGAACTGTCCCTGCACAAAATGACATTTCTAAAGGAAAAAAAGACATTTAAAACTGCTTGCGACTTTAATGTCATGTCTTGTCCTGGAGATATGGATGAAAATCTTTGAGAAAAATGGCATGGCTACCCCATCACCCCCCCCCCCTACCCGAGCCCATTACCAGCCCCTTTGGGTCTTGTATGGATATTAAGGGGAACCCCACACCCAAAATAAAAAAAGGCCCTATATACTCTGAACAGCAGTATACAGGCGGTGCAAACAAGACAGGGACTGTAGGTTTGTTCTTAAGTAGAATCTGTTTGTAATTTTGAACAGGTACATTGTTTAAGTGTAGCTCCAGCCAAAAAATATATTTTTAAGCTTTTTGGAAAACATAGGGAAGGGTTATCACCCCTGTAACATTTGTTTTGCTGTCTGTGCACCTGTTTAGAAGATTTCCCCTCACTTTCCGTCCCAATGACAAATGTTTTTGGAAAAGTGGGGTTTTTATTGAAACAAGGATTGGTGATAAAGCATCAGTAGAGAGGAGACACCTTTTTCCCATATTAACTCTTACAGGATAGAATTTCCCTTCCTAGGGGTAGATTTCCTCTCACTTCCTTTTGTCTCCTTCCGTTTGCAAGTAGGAGTCGTTTGTAAGTTGGATGTTTGAAAGTAGGGGCCTGCCGTATATACTCTGCTGAAATTTGCCCCTTAGATGTTGGTGTTGCCACAACACTGTGAGCCCTCACAGTTACTCTTGGTGGGTGCTGGAACGCCCTGCTGTGAACTATTATATCAGGAATTGTAATTACATGCCATTGTTGAACAGTGGTAGGAAAAATTGGGCCTTTGGTGGTGGTGCTGGTGCTACAACACTGTCAGCCCTCACAGTTACTCTTGGTGGGCGGATAAATGGGCCCTACTGTTAATTATTAGATCAAGAATTGTAATTGCATGCCCCTGTTGAAGAGGGGCAGAAAAATTGGGCCTTTGGTGGTGGTGGTGGTGGTGGTGTTGCCACAACACTGTAAGCCCTCACAGTTACTCTTGGTGGGCGCAGGAATGGGCCCTGCTGTGAATTATTAGATCAAGAATTGTAATTACATGCCCCTGTTGAACAGGGGCAGAAAAATTGGGCCTTAGGCACTGGTGCCAAAACACTGCAACCCCTCACAGATACTGTACTTGGAGCACAGCAATGAGCCCTGTTGCAAAGTATTGCATCAAAAATTGTAATTACATGCCCCTGTTAAACAGGGGCTGAAAAATTGGGCCTTAGGCACTGGTGCTGGTGCCACGACACTGCAACCTCTCCCAGATACTCTAGTTGGAGTGCAGGAATGAGCCCTGCTGCAAAGCATTGCATAACATTTTTTAATTACACGCCCCTGTTAAACAGGGGCTGAAAAATTGGGCCTTAGGCACTGGTGCTGGTGCCACGACACTGCAACCTCTCCCAGATACTCTAGTTGGAGTGCAGGAATGAGCCCTGCTGCAAAGCATTGCATAAAAAAATGTAATTACATGCCCCTGTTAAACAGGGGCTGAAAAATTGGGCCTTAGCCACTGGTGGCGGCACCCAGAAACAAAAATGTTCTTCCAAGCTATCATCAGGAATCGGATCATTGAGGAGGAGGAGGATAGTCAGTCAACATAACAGGACAGTCACTCAGCATCAGCATCAGTCTTGAAGGGATGTGACATTTCAAAATAAATGATTCTGTTATATCAGCTTCAGGTGCTTGGTAGCTGGTGGTGATCCAAAACTGGTTCATCTTTATGAAGGTCAGTCGATCACCGAGTCGGTGGACAGGCGCACCCTGTGATCCGTGATAAAGCCTCCAGCAGCACTGAATGTGCGTTCCGAAAGAACGCTGGATGCAGGACAGGCCAGTAGCTCAATTGCATACTGTGCAAGCTCTGGCCAGTGATCCATCCTCAAGACCCAGTAAGCCAGAGGATTTTCGGTGGGAAAGGTGTCCAAGTCTGACCTTGGCCCTAGGTATTCCTGCACCATGTATATCAGACGCTGGCGATGGTTGCTGGAACCGATCATACCTTGGGGCTGCGGACTAAAAAATTGTCTGAACGCATCGGTCAGGCGGCCACCTTCCCCACCGCTCCTTCTTTGACTGACCGAAGCCTCAGCAACTCGTTATCCAGGACCAGGAGTTTGTAACCTCCCAGTCTCTGGGAACGCGTTGCACAGACCTTTCTGCAAGGCCTCCCGGAGATGTCTCATCCTCTGCTCCCTCTGCGACGGTAAGATAAGGTCCGCAACCTTACTCTTGTACCGTAGATCAAGGAGAGTGGCCAGCCAGTAATGGTCCCTCTCCTTGATCCGAAGAATACGAGGATCCTTCCGCAGACTTTGCAGGATCAGGGAGGCCATGCAGTGTAGGTTAGCTGAGGCATTCGGACCGGAGTCCTCTGGGACACTAAGGACGACATGATCCGCAGCCACCTCCTCCCAGCCACGTACAAGTCCACGGGTTTCTTGGGACTGTAAATCATCCCTAAAAGACTGCTGCTGTTGATGCTGAGTGCCAGGCTCCACCTCCATGCTGACACAATCCTCCTCCTCCTCCTCCTTGTCCTCTTCCTGTGCGATGAGTGGGACAGAAGGAACACTGTCTGGGTAAAGGGGGCCTTGAGAGGCAAGGATGTCCTCCTCTTCCTGCCTCTGTTTTGCCTCAAGTGCCCTGTCCATTATTCCATGCAGCGTATGCTCCAACAGGTGGACAAGAGGTACAGTGTCACTGATGCATGCACTGTCACTGCTCACCATCCTCGTGGCCTCCTCAAATGGTGCCAGGACAGTGCATGCATCCCTGATCATGCCCCACTGGCGTGGTGAAAAAAAACCGAGCTCCCCTGACCTTGTCCTGGTGCTGTAGTCGCTCAGGTACTCATTGATGGCCCTCTGCTGCGTGTGCAGCCGCTGCAGCATGGCCAACGCTGAGTTCCACCTGGTGGGCATGTCACATATAAGGCGGTTCTTGGGCAGGTTCAACTCCTTTTGCAGCTCAGCCAGCCGAGCACTGGCATTATATGATCTGTGGAAATGCACACAGACTTTCCTGGCCTGCCTCAGGACATCCTGTAAGCCCGGGTACCTGCCCAAGAACCGCTGCACCACCAGGTTAAGGACGTGAGCCACACAGGGCAGATGGGTCAGTTGTCCCTGTCAGAGGGCGGAGAGGAGGTTGGTGCCATTGTCGCAAACCACCATTCCTGGCTTAAGCTGGTGTGGCGTCAACCACCTCTCGGCCTGCCCCTGCAGAGCTGACAGAACCTCTGCCCCAGTGTGGCTCCTGTCCCCCAAACACACCAGCGCAAGCACGGCATGGCATCTTTTTGCCTGCGTACTTGCGTAGCCCCTTGAACTCCTACGGAGCACCACTGGTTCCGAGGACAAAGCAAAGGAAGAGGCCATGGAGGAAGAAGAAGAGGAGGGGGTGGATGAGAGAGGTGTGTCACAACTAGTAGTAGCATTTTGGAGGCGTGGCGGCGGAACAACCTCCAACACTACTGCACCTTGTCCTGCATCCTTCCCAGCTGCCAAAAGAGTGACCCAATGGGCTGTGAAAGAAAGGTACCATCCCTGTCCATGCCTGCTGGACCATGAGTCAGCGGTAATATGCACCTTACCGCTGACCGCCCTGTCCAGCGAGGCATGGACATTGCCTTCCACATGCCGGTAGAGAGCCGGAGTCGTCTTCCGTGAGAAAAAGTGGCGTTTGGGAACCTGCCACTGAGGAACTGCACATTGCACAAACTCACGGAAGGGGACCGAGTCTAGCAACTGAAAAGGCAGCAGTTGAAGTGCTAGCAATTTAGCCAAGCTAGCATTCAACTGCTGGGCATGTGGATGGCTGGGAGTGAACTTCTTTCGACGGTCCAGCAGCTGGGGCAGGGAAATTTGCCTGCTACAATCGGACGTCGGTGTACTGCTAGCAGAGTGCCCGCAAGTACTTGGCTGTGACACACCTAATTCTACACCTTCATTCCTCTCAGTGCAGGTTTCAGAGAGGACTGAAGGTATAGTGGGGTTGGAGATCCCAGCTGATGAGGAGCAAGGATAGGTCCGCTTTGTTCTTTGGTGTGGGTCTTTATGGTACGCTTGCCAACGAGCTGCATGGCAGGTCAACATATGTCTGGTCAAGCATGTGGTGCCCAAGCGGCTGATGTTTTGGCCACGCAAGATACGCTTGAGACATATGTTGCAAATAGCAGCGGTGCGATCTGATGCACTCGACTCAAAAAAGACCCACACCAAAGAACTTTTGGAATAACGAGCAGAGGCAGCGCCCTGCACAGGCGGAGCTCTGCGGTGTGATTCAGTCGGTGTGCTGCCCTTACGCTGGCCCCCGGAGGGCATCCTGCCTCGTTGGAGATGTGCCTCCTCCTCATCCTCCTCCTCCTCCTCTCTCCTATCAGGCACCCACGTGGAGTCAGTGACTTCATCATCCCCTCCCTCCTCATCACTGGAGCCAATCTGGCAGTATGCTGCAGCTGCTGGAACATGACTGCAAATTGCTGTCCTTCTTGAGCATCCCCTCTCTCTGCGCTCACACTACTGCCTTCCTCTAGCTGGGTATCATCATCAGACCCTTCAAAACGCTGGGCATCCTCCTGGAGCATGTACCCAACACTGTGCTCAAACAGTTCGGGGGACTCCTCAGGAGGACATGGTGGGTCTAGGGAAGGAGTGACTGATGATGACATTGATACGAGGGAAGAGGACGCTTTGGCAGCTGCTTTGCCAGTACCCTGAGCCTGGGTGAGAGAGGATGAGGAGGATGAGGAGGGCTTGGTCATCCACTCTACCAAGTCTTCGGCATGATGCGGCTCAACACGTCCAGCTGCCGAAAATAAGGACAAGCGTGTCCCATGGCCACGTGCTGATGACGATGCACCGCGTCCACGACCAGCACGGTTGTCTCTAGACACAGAGCCTGCTTGCCCTCTTTTATTGGCTCCTGACTGTCTGCCTCTTCTTGTTGGCCTTCCAGACATAGTAATGGACTGTAGGGAGATGGGAAAACCAGGAATTGGAGTAGTGTATATTGTGCTGGAGGCACACAACACCCACTAACTCCTGAAGATGCCTTTATTAGAGAACACCAGCAATAAAGGGTAGATACAGGTGTATACTGTGCTGTGCTGGAGGGACACAACACCCACTAACTCCTGCAGATGCCTTTATTAGAGAACACCAGCAAAAAGGGTAGATACAGGTGTATACTGTGCTGTGCTGGAGGGACATAACACCCACTAACTCCTGCAGATGCCTTTATTAGAGAACACCAGCAATAAAGGGTAGATACAGGTGTATACTGTGCTGGGGCACACAACACCCACTAACTCCTGCAGATGCCTGTATTATAGAACAGCAAAAAAGTGTAGATACAGGTGTATACTGTGCTGGGGCACACGACACCCACTAACTCCTGCAGATGCCTTTATTAGAGAACACCAGCAATAAAGGGTAGATACAGGTGTATACTGTGCTGGGGCACACAACACCCACTAACTCCTGCAGATGCCTGTATTATAGAACAACAAAAAAATGTAGATACAGGTGTATACTGTGCTCGGGCACACAACACCCACTAACTCCTGCAGATGCCTGAGAAAGGAACACACTGTCCCTGCCTATCTAGCTTAGAGAACAGTAATAAAGGGTAGATACAGGTGTATACTGTGCAGGGGCGGATCCAGAGTCTTTTCTCGGGAGGGGCACTGCCAAAAAATATGTTTTTTTGTGGGAAATTTATTGGGGAAATGGCTGGTGTCGGTGCTTCAATCATCCCGGCACCATGGTTGTTATGGTGTCAGGATGATTGAAGCGCATTATTTTTACATTATTATTACATTGTAATATAAAATTTAATAGTTCAATGCAGAATCAGTGGGAGCTAGAGTTGCCACCTCATCCCTTTAAAACCGAACACATATTAATTACACAGGTTCTGTGGCTGATTAAGGTGGTAATTAAACTCACTTGGTGCCTTATCTGCATTAAAGTAGCCTCAGAACCTGTGTAATTCATATGTGTTCGGGTTTAAAGGGATGAGGTGGCAACCCTAGTGGGAGCCCCGAGTGTGTCACTTACCACCGTCGCCTGCAATTAGTGGGAGCCCTGAGCGTGTCACTTGCCACACGTTGCGGATTGCCACTTGCCACGTCACCTGCCACATCTTGTGGATTGTCACTTGCCACATCACCTGCCACACCTTGCGGATTGTCACTTGCCACGTCACCTGCCACACCTTGCGGATTGTCACTTGCCTGCCACCAGATGCAGATTGTCATTTGCCACGTCACCTGACACAATTTGCGGATTGTCACTTGCCACGTCGCCTGCCACACCTTGCGGATTGTCACTAACATTCCTGCTAAGGTGTAGTTTTGGTTGTATCTTGCTGTGTCCCAGACTCCCAGAGTCAGGCAGCAGAGAGATAATGTAATCTCTCTGCTGCCTGCACAGTGAGAGCGGAAGTCACTGAAGGAATGCAGGGCAGGCACGGGCGGTGAGAGATGATCTCATCTCTCTGCTCCCCCGCTCCCGGCTAGCTGATTGGCCAGCTGCCACACTGAGCCTGCTCTCTCACTCTCACCTGCGCTGCCAACACACTGAGCAGCACGGTCTGCCCACGAACCACGCCGCCCCCCGACAACAAACCGCGCCGCAAGCGGAGCCGCCCGCTTTCAATCCCGTCTGTGGAGCCGCACGCTATTGCACCTGCCCGCAGAGCGGCCCGACGTGACTCACTGACGTCACTCGTTGCTAGACGCCAAGCGGCCCAGGCATTAGCAACGAGTGCAGGGAAGAGGCTCCACCCACCTCCTCCTCCGCTCCTGGTATCGTGTCAGTGCGCCGCGTAACTACATTAGACAAGTCTCTCTCTCTGCGCCGCTGATCGGCTGATGTGAGAAACTGAGAGAGAGACTCAGAGAGGCAGCGGCAGCCGCAGGACAAGTACTGTATATACTCGAGTATAAGCCGACCCGAATATAAGCCGAGGCACCTAATTTTACCCCAAAAAACTGGGAAAACGTATTGACGTGAGTATAAGCCTAGGGTGTCCATCTGCATGCCTCACTGTGCCTCACTTTGCCTCACTGTGCCCATGCCTCACTGTGCCCATGCTTCACTGTGCCCATGACTAGACTGATGTTTAACATGGGAGTCTATGGAAGGGGTGCCCGGCTTTAAAAAATCAGTGCTCCCCGGCCGTAGGTCCCTCAGACACCAAACTTTGCACACTTGTAGAGGAGACATGGGGCTACAGGAGACCTATGGCCGGCCGGTACCGGGTCCCCAAAGTCCGGGAGATCAGGCGCAAAAAAAAAAACCCAGAGCAAGCGAGTGTGACAGATGGTCTCGGGGGGGGTGGGCAATTGCCCTGTTGCCGCCCCCTGGATCTGCCCCTGATACTGTGCTGGGGCACACAACACCCACTAACTCCTGCAGATGCCTGAGAAAAGAACACACTGTCCCTGCCTATCTAACTTAGAGAACAGTAATAAAGGGTAGATACAGGTGTATACTGTGCTGGGGCACACAACACCCACTAACTCCTGCAGATGCCTGAGAAAAGAACACACTGTCCCTGCCTGCCTATCTAGCTTAGAGAACAGCAATAAAGGGTAGATACAGGTGTATACTGCGCTGGAGGCACACAACACCCACTAACTCCTGCAGATGCCTGAGAAAAGAACACACTGTAGAACACACTGTCCCTGCCTATGTAGCTCTTTCCCTGCACGCCGGAACACACTACACAAGGCCGCCACGCTGGCGGCCTTTTATAGTGTGGGGCGTGTACTAAACCCCCCTTAGCTATGATTGGCCACAGGCATCCTGCCTGTGGCCAATTATGGCTCTCCTCGCTGCCGGCGCTGTGATTGGCCAAGCATGCGAGGTCACAGTGCATGTTTGGCCAATCACAGCGCCGGCAATGCAGTGCGATGGCGCAGTGCATTGTGGGCCATTCGCGTCACATGAATTTGGCGCGAACGGCCCACAAAGTTCTGGTTTTGCCGAACAGGCGATGTTCGAGCGCATCCCTAGTATAGATGAATTTATTTAAAAATAGTAAGTTATACTTACAACACGAACGATAAAAACAGCAGATAAATAGATGTGCCGGCCAGCATAACAGGAGCCCTTACTCCTCAGTTCAGCGTGGTAACGTCACTGCGCGTCCTCCCATACGCGTTTCGTCATCAAGCAGACGTTCTCAATGTCCACCCCCTTCATTCTTCTATACCTGCGTATGTTGATGTATTTGCACGAGTGTGGAGAAACCCTGGTCCGTGAGCTTCCGGCCCATATGAGGAATATCCTTCCCCGAATCAAAGGCCGTGGCTGGGCTATAGCCGACTGCTTTATGATGCTTGCCTTCTGGTAAGCGGCTTTGGTATTCGGTGGTGGATTTCACACATGTTTTAAGAAGTCACTGTGGTGCTGTCTCTTTTCAATATTAAGAACTGTGATATACCTACAGACTATTACCCGGTGCCAGACTGAGTGGGCTATCCTCTTGTCATATAAGGATTTGCTCAAAAATCATATCTATTGTATTTTTATGTTTGGCGCAGCTTTTTATTCACCTGATTGTGTCTTTGTTTACACCGTGGGTGATTCCATCTTCCTTTCCTTAACAAGGACTTTACTTTAAACACTATGGACTCTTACCTTTAATTTTATGCTACTAGCGCTGCATACACCCATTTTTTAATCCATGTCCTTAGTCTGCTTGTCTTCAGCAAACTGTTTGCGGGCTCTCCTGTGCATCATCTTTAGAAGAGGCTTCCTTCTGGGACGACAGCCATACAGACCAATTTGATGCAGCGTGCGGCGTATGGTCTGAGTACTGACAGGGTGACCCCCCCACCCCTTCAACCTCCGCAGCAATGCTGGCAGCACTCATACGTATATTTCCCAAAGACAACCTCTGGATAAGACGCTGAGCACGTGCACTCAACTTCTTTGGTCGACCATGGCGAAACCTATTCTGAGTGGAACCTGTCCTGTTAAACTGCTGTATGGTATTGACCACCATGCTGCAGCTCAGTTTCAAGGTCTTGGCAATCTTCTTATAGCCTAGGCCATCTTTATGTAGAGCAACAGTTCTTTTTTTCAGATCCTTAGAGAGTTCTTTGCCATGAGGTGCCATGTTGAACTTCCAGTGACCAGTATGAGAGAGTAAAGGCGATAACACCAAATTTAACACACCTGTTCCCCAATCACACCTTAGACCTTGTAACACTGAGTCACATGACACCGGGGAGGAAAAATGGCTAATTGGGCCCAATTTGGACGTTTTCACTTAGGGGTGTACTCACTTTTGTTGCCAGCGGTTTAGACATTAATGGCAGTGTGTTGAGTTATTTTGAGGGGACAGCAAATTTACACTGTTATACAAGCTGTACACTCACTACTTTACATTGTAGCAAAGTGTAATTTCTTCAGTGTTGTCACATGAAAAGATAGAATAAAATTTTTACATAAATGTGAGGGGTGTACTGACTGTGAGATACTGTATATAGAAAAGAGTTAACTGTAAGGCTGCATTCACACTTCAGCGTTTTGAATCTCGGGCAGATTTGCCGTGAATCTGCCCGCGATTTGACAGCGCTGATGCGTGAATGACAAAGCGCAGAACTCGCATTTGAGATGCCATTCATTTGAATAAAATAGATTATAGCACACACTTACAAATATGACATTTAAATCCTGCAAGGCTATTTAAAACACCTGAACATATTCACAAATATGGGGATTCGGTTACACTATATGGTCATATAGTGCTAAGCCCACTTACTGCGTCAAAGTACCCCATTATCAGTGGGTCCTACACTAATCATAGAATGAAAGGTCCTGGGTCTCAACCATGGGAGACAAACTCTTCTTTATGGGAGAACTATAAAGACTCCTCCCATAACACAGGTGGACACTAATAAGAGGTAATGAAGGGGGGATGGGGTGCTCCTCCGGCCCAAGGGATCTGGTCAGGACCCTTACAATATACAAAGAACAGATTTGGGGGGCACACCCTCAAATCGCGGTGCGGGTCTGCTGCGATTGTCGCGCAATAAAACGTGCTGAAATTGCGGAAACCCGCATCGTGGGACACATGTCGCCCCAAAGTAGCTCCTGAACTATTTTTGGGCGACATGCATCCCGCGAAGCAGGTTGCCGCAATTGCAGCATGTTTTATCGTGCGACAATCGCAGCAGACCCGCACCGTGATTTGAGGTGTCATTCAAATGATTGCCATCTCAAATGCGAGTTCCCCGTTTTGCCATTCACACATCAGCGCTGTCAAATTGTGGTCAGATCCATGGCAGATCTGCCCGCGTTTCAAAACGCTGTAGTATGAATATGACATATTTGGGCTCTACAGGGCTACCACATTTGCGTCATATTATAAAGAACCGTGATATGACAAGTAACATCTTTGTTTAATCACACATGCAAAATTTATAGCTGTGGTGAGGTTGCCTCTTAATTGTTTTGCAATCACCTCTTGTGGGAGATTACGCATTTAACATTCCACAAGCTTGCATGCCTTGGGCCAAAACACATTTTACCTACAATTCACGGCAACACATTCATCTCAATGTACTAGAATTAATGAAGAAGTCATTCCAACTGGCTCTACAGCATTTCACAAAGTGATTCCTCTGCTCTTTTCTGTCACAACAGGACTAGGTGTCCTGTACCTTCCATGGAGTGGGTGTAAAATATCTCTTTTAAAGTATAACTAAAGGTAAAAGTTATTTTTTTCACTTTTAGATAGAGTGGAGAAGGATTAGAACACCTGTCAGATTTTTTATTGCTGTCTGTGGCCCTGTTATGCAGGATCACTATTGACCTGTTTACCATTATCAATGAGAATGAAAGGAAATCCCTAGTTTTGGGTTGTCACCATACCAGGGTTATAGGGGGGATCTTCCAATGGGGATACTAGTTCTGCTGACCCTGGTGACAACCAGAGATTCCCTCAATTTAGAGGGATTCCTCTAATTTCCTGTTTGGCTATGGGACAGGAAGTGAAGGGAAATCTCCCCAATGGGACACAAATGGCAAAAAAAAAAAAAAAACTGACAGGAGTTATAGCCTTTCCTTACTCTATCCAAAATAAAATAAAGTTTTGCCTTTACTGCTTTTAACATGGGTAAGGGTATTTCTTTCTAGAACCACTATTACAGTGTCAAAAATTTGGAAATAAATGAAGGATGGTTAGGCAAATACCGTAGATAAAATCTCATTGATATAATTTTTTTCATTTGAGCCTGCAAAGCATTAAAAACCACATTCGGTGTGTAGCACCCTGCCAAAAGTTAGGCTAAAGTTAGTGTTTGGCTTCACTGTTATTCAGTGAAGAGATTATCATTTATTTATTTTTGTCTAGTCAGGGTTACCCTAAGGTCAGTGGTTGACTGCTCTTGTCTCCTTCTGGAGAAAGCTTCTAGAAAATAGAATAAGAGGGTCAACCACTGATATGTGAATATTTATCAGACCCCAGCCAATTCCTGGGAAGGGTGTTCCCCGAAGATGGCTGGGGAGGTGGTAAATGTTTGGAAGATCTGCTCAGATTGTTCTTATCCTGGGGCTTCTGCCCCAGGGATGTAGCATGTGTACTAGCGTGGCTGTCTGGGCCTCAGCAGGTGGGCTGAGGGCCCCTGAGAAGATATGCCAAAAGGATTTTTGCTGGAGGGCATCATCTTGAAGTTTGGTCTAGAGAAGGATCTTTTGCCCCGTACACACGATCGGAATTTCCGAGGAAAAAAGTCAAACGTAATTTTTTCATCGGATATTCCGACCGTGTGTATGCCCCATCGGACTTTTTCCGTCGGAAATTCTGCCGGAGTTAGAAAGAGAACATGTTCTCTTTTTTTCTGACGAAAACAATTTCTATCGGAAATTCCGTTTGTTTGTATGGAATTCCGACGGAGAAAAAACCATGCATGCTCAGAATCAAGTCGACGCATGCTCGGAAGCATTGAACTTAATTTTTCTCGGCTCGTCGTAGTGTTGTACGTCACCGCGTTTTTGACGGTCGGAATTTTGTGTGACAGTGTGTATGCAAGACAGCTTGAACGGAATTCCGTCTGAAAAATCCGTCTGAGTTTATTCAGACGGAAAATCCGATCGTGTGTACAAAGCATTTATCTCCCTCACTGAAGAGTGTCATGTGAAAGTTGAGTGACAGCAGCTGTCCAAGGACATTGTGAATAAGACCTGGCTTTGAACTTTCAGGTGTACGTGTGCTAGAGGATATTAAGTGACAGGGATTACTAGATGGACTGGGTCTGCTTCATACAGAGACCTAGAATTACTGGTCATTTCCTATTACCTCCAGTCAAGGCTCTTTGAAAATGATTCTGTAGGAAATTTGTCCTCCTGTTCATTTCTGCTATTGTTTTTGAGTATCCTGAACCCTTAATTTCTCTACTGTTCAAGTTTTCTACAATAAATCCATAAAGGGACAGCCCCTACCTAGACTAAGCTTGTGTAGTTGGTTTGCATGAAACTGTGTCTGTGTCTGGCAAACTCTAAACTAGCAAGGGTAATCTACAGTGGCCCCTTCAGAAAGTGGATCACAGATGCAATGTTCTGTCTTTTACAGACTCTTCCCCCAGCTCAGGTCCATACAGAATTACAGTCCCCCGGTTATGGAGCAGGAGGAACTATCAAAGGATTAGAAGTGTGGTGACTTCACCATGCTTGTGCTACATTAAGGCCCCTTTCACACATGCGGACCGTATGTCCGCTTTTTCATCCATCTGTTTATGGATGAAAAAGGGACATACATTGGTCCCTATGAGATCGCGGGTGTCAGCGGATGAACATCCGCTGACACTCGATCTCATCCGGGTCCGCAATCCTCCGATTCTGCAGACGGAGGAAATCCTATTTTTCCATCCGTCTGCAGAGCGGATCGGATGAACACGGACAGACGGTCCGTGTTCATCCGATCCCCCCATAGAGGAGAGCGGAGATCTGACGGGGCAGTCCCTGCACAGTGTGCGGGGACCGCCCTGTCATTCGCCGGCTCAGCGGAGGTTCACGGGGCAGATCATCACGGATCCGTCCCGTGTGAAAGGGGCCTAAGAAGTATGAGTCCCTCTGCTGCAGTGACATGATAGCTACCATTGGTGGGCTCCTACTGCGTTTGCTCACAACACAAAAGAAAACTACTACTAGCTATTATTGGATTGTCAAAGTTAGCTATTGTTTGTGTAGCGATACCCCCAGTTAAGAGGGGTGCCTGTATGATTTTTGGGCCCTGTAGTGCACCGCTGTCAACCCCTGGCAATCGGCTCTAACCTCCCTTGGCACAGTTAGTAGGGGATGATAGGATTGTGAGGCCTGTAACTCACAGCGGCACAATCCTCTGACAAGAACTCACAGTAATATTTAAAAACTTCCTTTATCTATCTCTTCTGTAAAGTAAAGAACACAGACACCAATATGGAAAAAGTAGTATTTCTGCGCTTAGGAGAGTTTATATATATATGTGTGTGTAGAGCTGCAGCCTCCCTATTAAGATCCTACAAGAGGATCCTAGATAAATGAAAAAAATTGCTGTGGGGTGTGGCGCTGCTCACTCTTCAGGTGTGACCCAGAAGATAAAGATAGGCTGATCTTATTCAATAATAAAATAAAATATTTTCTGGCACTATTTTTGTTTAATTCACTATTATCGTACCTTACATAGGGGCAATCCCAGACTCTCATTGTGTTATCAGGCCTGTGATTGGAAGGTTTTGTCATTTATTAGTGTAGCGGGTATTTGAATTTGTAAGGACTCTGGTGGTGTGAAGTTCCGTGGGGTCTCTGGGTGGCGCTGTTGCCTTGGGCCCGAGCTGAACATACACCGCGAACCGTGCCTTTTTGTCCTCCCCTGGAGCTGGTACAGCGGGGCGGGGAACCCGCTGTGATGCAAAGGGAGAGGTCATAAAAGGGGCGGAGGCCCTGATTTGGGAGAGAAAGTCGGAGGACGTGGCCGCACCCAGGCACCTTCAGCTTGGGTGCTGGCGTTCCGGTGTTCCAGGCCTAGGCGCCCTTGGCCTAGCTGGAACAGAGATGGAGTCCATTCCAGGCACCTTTAGCCTGGGGTGAGGTACTATGGCGGATGCCTGGGGCTCAGTACCTTCGACTGAGTTCCGCGAGGGTGAGGAATCCGACGGGGCCCTAAAGCCTTGGGTGCCCGTGTCTGAGTTTGTGAGGACTGGTGCGCAGTAACTTCTCCGAAGAGTCCGGCGCAGCATCGCTGGTGACAGAGAGGCCTCCATTTCTCCCTTGGACGGATTTCTTACCCTGACAGGGGCAAAGTGAGCGAAGGTAAATTCACGTTCTAAATTACCTAGTCAGTGGCAGTGACTATTCACCACTGGTGACAGCACAGTGGGCAGCAGCAAGAAGGGAAAGGATTGTGCCTCGATCTGTCCCCCCCCATTATTCAAAAAGGAGAAAGACTGTTTTATTGCTTGGCAAGAAGAATAAAACTGAGTTGTACCTATTCACTGTGTGGAACTTGGGTTACTAACCAAAGGAGCCAGGGACGAAGGACTGGACTTGGCTCTAGGACACCTACACAAAAGCCCAATCCTTGGCCTTCACCTCCTGGTTACGGGAGGACACGGGCCGTGGTGTATTATCTCTCTCCCAGGTACCCCTAGACAACAGCCATATAACCGATGAAGCAAGGGAGAGAGGTGAGGCTGCTACATTATTTTTTTTCACCCACTTATACTGTTATCTCCCCACCGCAAGGGACTTTGGTTTAATGATTGGAACCCAGTAACCTTTTGGGGTGACAAGCAACTAGTCCCGATATTTCAATTTTTATTTTATTTTTGAATAAGATTAGCCCATTTTTATCTTCTGGGTCACACCTGAAGAGTAAACAGCGCCACACCCCACAGCAATTTTTTCACAGACACCAATATACTTAACCCTTGTATGTTTACTTAGATTAGTGAGTAAGCAAAAAAACAGGAATGTACATGTCATGTGCAGAGCCCTGCAATAAACAGTTTTCAAATGAGCAGACAAGTATAATATGCTATGCAACTCTAACAGTCCCTTTTTCAGCTATTTCCCCTCGTGGACAAAATGGCGCCCAGGAATGTCTACGCTACACAGTCAGGCCTGACTGAACTAAGGAGAAGTTCTGTAGGGAAATCTTCGCTAGCAACGGTGGTGCACTTGAAGAATAGAATTTGTAATCCACCAATGTAACAGGAATACTGTGTCTGTCTATGAGCAGGTGCTCTCTCACCCAACCGGACTAGTCCCTGTCCGTTTCTTCCGCTGCGGTGTCTAAGTACACCGATCCCTCGACATCCGGGTCTTTGGTCCTCCTGGCAAAGGTGCAGTATCAAAGGAGAGACGTCCCTCAGGTTCCTCGGTGCGAGCGGAAGGCTCTTTGGAGAAAAGCCCCAGGCTTCTGGCCTAAAGTCACAGGAGCTCAAGCAGCAGTTCAACTTGCTGGGCGGGCGGTGTCCAAAGAGAGATAACTGGGCTCTGCCTCTCCCTTATAAAGTCCACCCCAGCAGTCCTTGCGCGGGGCAATGCACCCTGTGTGCCTTAAAGTGTACTGAGTAATGTAGTCTCTGAGGGATTAAAGGGCAATACCCCGCTACACACTCCCCCCACTTAAAATCTTTGGTCCCCAAAGATAACGTAAACATTATCTAACAGTAATGCAATTGACCATGGCAAAAGAACTTGGTAAGGGAACCTCCCACCAAACTTGGTATGGGAGGTTGCTCTGACCACAGGCCACATTAGCAGAAGTGACCTGCCTAACTGTGCCAGAAAGTGAGCTGGGGTTGCCCTCCACCAAAGGCACAGTGGAGGGGCCAGGCTTTTAAATTGTCCTTCTTGCGGTAGTCACTGTGTCCTCAGAACTTTCTCCCATCTGTGTGTATGTCAACTTCCGAGGAGGGCGGATAATGCTTTTCACCCTTTGCTCCCTGGGAGTTAGGGGTTCTGGCTCTAAGGGTGTCTCCACTAAGACCGTTACATTGGGACCTTCTTCTTCAAAGACATCCGATTCAGGTGCAGGGAGGTATAGAGAGTTTCTTGGATCTTCGTCCGGGACTGATTCTAGTGCATCTTCCCATTCATCACTCAGGCAGCTTCTTACAAATCACATAAGGTTCTGACTTCCATCTGTCTGCCAGCTTGTGCTTCCCTGGGACTCCTAAATTCCTCAGCAACACTCTGTCTCCAGGCTGTAAATCTTGAATACGGACCCTAAGGTCAAAGTTCCGTTGGTTCCAGGCTCCTCTCTGATCAGAAGTTGATTGGGCCTTCTCATAGGCCAGCCTTAAGCTCTTCCGCAGTCTGTCCACGTATCCTTTGTGTGAGGCGACAGATGTATGGTCCATGGAGGTGCCAAAGGCCAAGTCCACTGGTAGTCTGGCCTCTCTTCCAAACATAAGTCTGTAAGGGGAATACCCTGTGACATCGCTGGCTGTACTATTATAGGCGTGCACTATGGCAGCTATGTGCTTGCCTCAATGTTGCTTCTCCTCACTGTTTAGAGTCCCCAACATATTTAACAGAGTCCTGTTGAATCTTTCTGGTTGGGCATCACCTTGAGGGTGATAAGGGGTAGTACGAGTTTTTTTTATGCCTAAAGAGTCCAGCAACTTCCGAATCAGTCGGCTCTCAAAGTCTCTCCCTTGGTCCGAGTGAAGGCGTTGAGGCAACCCGTAATGCACAAAGTACTTCTCCACCAAGATTTTGGCTACCAAGGAGGCCTTCTGGTCTTTAGTTGGAAAGGCCTGGTCATAACGGGTGAAATGATCGGTTATCACCAGAACATTTCCGTGTCCACTCAAGTCAGGTTGCAGACAGAGAAAGTCGATGCATACCAAGTCCAAGGGCCCTTGACTCTGCAGATGGCCCATTGGGGCAGCTTGACGTGGCAGTGTATTCCTCTGTATGCAGCAAACACATGAGTGACAGTACTCCTCCACTTCAGCTCGCATACAAGGCCAGTAGAATCTATTCCTTACAAGCTGGAAGGTTCGTTCGGCCCCTAAGTGGCCATGGTTGTCATGTAGGGCAGCTAAGACAGTCTTTCTGTGTTTTTCTGGCAGAAACAGTTGCCACTTCTCTTCTAGGTCATCAGAGGGGCCCCTTCGGTAGATCACCCCTTGATGCACCTGCAACTTGTCCCATTCTTTGTGGATTAATCGAGCCTCCTTTGAGGGATCTTGCAAGAGCCTATCCGGATCCTGGTCTTCCAGAGCTTCCAAAGCCAATCTTCCCCAGGGGTCTTCCAACTGATCTCTTCTTATGTCCTTCTTGGATAATTTTGGCAAGTTGTCTTCGCCAACCTGGGTTACGTCACAATAGCATTTGGGCACCCCCACTACCGAAACTCCAATTTCTTCCGCCCTGGATCCGCCGCTAGCTTGAAGTTGTGCTCCTTGACACAAAGCCCGCACCCCATCTGGGGTTACCTAGGTCCAGTCTTCTGTATGGTAAGTGGGAGCATGAGACCTTCTGGACAATGCATCAGCATCTCTGTTTCCAGTTCCCGGTCTATACTTGAGGCTAAAGTTGAATCCAGAGAGGGTTGCCAACCAACGGTTACCAGTGGCATCCAGCTTGGCTGTGGTGAAAAGGTAGGTGAGTGGGTTATTATTTGTCTTTACTATAAAGTCCGCTCCATACAGGTAGTCTTTGAGTTTATCCACAACTGCCCACTTCAGGGCCAGGAACTCCAATTTGTGGGTGGGGTAATTCTTTTCCGCTGGTGTTAGACTCCTACTTACATAGGCGACTGGCCTTAGTTGTCCTTCATACTCCTGGTACAGTACACCTCCCAGACCAACATGGCTGGCATCCACATGTAGTTCATATGGTCTCTTGGTGTCAGCATAGGCCAAGACCGGGGCAGTGGTCATACTTTTCTTCAACATTTCGAAGGCCTCCTCACACTTCTCTGTCCACTGGTCTTCCACGGACTCTCCGGGCTTCCTGGGGCCAGTATCATCCTCCTCTCCTTCTGTCTTCAGTAACTCATTCAGAGGTTTGGCAATTTTTGCAAACCCTTCCACAAACCTGCGGTAGTAGGAGCAGAACCCCAGGAAGGATCTGAGCTCAGTCACTGTAGTTGGTCGGGGCCAGGAGGTAACTGCTTCCAGTTTGTCAGGGTCTGTAGACACTCCCTCTTCAGACACTATGTGTCCCAGATAGTGAACTGAGGATCAGTAAAACTGACACTTCTCCCTGGAGAGTTTAAGTCCCTCTTCACTGAGTCTCTTCAGGACTTTCTCCAGCCTTTCTTCGTGCTCCTCCAGAGTCCTCCCGAAGACAATGAGGTCATCTAAGTACACCAGGACTTCGATAAGATTCATATCTCCCACAGTCTTCTCCATCAATCTCTGGAAAATGGTAGGGGCCCCTGACAGGCCTTGAGGCATCCTGCTGAACTCATAGAATCCCACTGGGGTGATAAATGCTGTCTTCTCCCTGTCATCAGGGTGCATTGAGATTTGATAATACCCACTCTTCAGGTCCATGACTCTGAACCACTTGGCTCCAGACAGACTCTGTAAGGCATCTTCTATCCTGGGGGTGGTATACTGGTCGGGTATGGTCCTCCTATTGAGAGTCCTGTAGTCTATGCAAAGTCTCATCGACCCATTCTTTTTCCTGACTACCACGATAGGGGAGGCATATGGGCTTCTGGACTCCCGAATAACCCCAGTTCTCTTAAGCTCCGACAACTGTTCACGTAAATCTTCTAAGTCAGCCAGGGGAACTCGCCGGACCCTCTCCTGCAGACGGATCTTATGGGTGGCACTCCTTGCACACCCTACATCGAACTAGTCCTTTGAGAATATTTTCCTCCATCTGGTCAGCTGGGCCTTGGCTCTCTCCTTCCACACTGGTGGTAGGGTGGTGGTCTCTAGGCAGAGATTCTCTAGAGTGTGTTCTCCTCCTTCAGCCTTCTCCAAGTCGGACAGGGCCACTGGGGTGGCAGGGTTTACTTTTCCCAGCAACATCCGGGCCGGAATCTTCATGGGAGAACTAGTGACATTCCTGATGCTCACTGGGATCTGGCCCTTCGCCTTCTTCAATGCCCTTAACGGAACCACTTCAGGGATCACTTCCAACCCTGGGTGGGTGTCTTGGGGGTCTGGTTCCAGGACCACAAAGGGGCCAGGCTGCTCCCATGAGAGTTTCACAGTAGCCTGCAGACAGGTCATCTCACCAGGCTGCAACATCTCCTTCCTTGACACTCCCCACCCCCTCTTCCGGGGCCTTCTGTTCCAGTACCAACTTCCGGTAGACCTTCTGCAGCATGGGGTGGATCCTGTCTCCTGAAGTACCCTGTTCCTGTGATAGGGGAGTCAGCAGTCCCCTGACCAGATCAGTGTTGGTCCCTATAATCAGGGAACTCGTGTTAGCTCCTGGTGGGCGAGGGCAAACTACTGCCAGGGCATCAAAGACTTCTGCCTTTCCTGTCACAGAGGGGTCGAAGGCCAGCCTGATTGAGACATACCCGTCATATGGAAACCTGAGAGTACCAATTCCCCATATCTCTAGGTCTTCCAGCTTTTGTAGGGGCACGTGACTCAGGTGTTTCTGGTAAAAGTCTTTATACAAAAGGGTCACTTGGGCTCCTGTGTCTAGGATGGCCTTGTGGTAGACTCCCTCCACTTGAATGGGGACTAGGGGGAGGGCCCTATTAACTTGGCTGGAAAACTCTTCTGGGGGGTCTCCTCCTTTGGACTCTTGGACTTTCCTTTTGAGGTTTTCTTTTTTTTTCCATTTCTTTCTGGATCTCAACCCTTGTTGGGCCTGGTATACACTGATTTCCCTTAGATTGTTAGATTTCAACTCCTGACAAGTGGCATCGGGTATTTTAGAGGGGCATTGTTTCTTTTTCCCTTTGCCTCTTCTGGCTTTTGGATCTTTTTGGAGCTTTCTGTAAATAGTGGGCGCCCAGCTGACTCCTTCACCGGGGGGCCCTCTGAAGTTTTCCGCCGGCTGGTGGTAAGTGCCTCGGTTCTTCCTTGGACTGGGGCACACTCTTCCGAAATGGCCGACTCCTCCACAGTTGAAACAGACAGTTTCTCTTCTTCCCTGTGGGGATGTTGGAGTGGAGACACTCTGCTGTGGTTCCTGCCTGATCTCCTCTTGCTCTTTGGCTCCAGAGTTCTTAGCCAGTAGAGAGGTCAATAAATCCAGCACTTGAGACATCTGGGACTTTAAGGTCTCCACTTCTAAGTCCCGTTCAGTGGTTACTGCTGCTCTGACTCCCACTGAGGGGAGGGGAGTGATCTTCTCAACCGCCTGTTGGTCCTTCAACAGGGCTTCTTCGTCC
This sequence comes from Rana muscosa, assembly GCA_029206835.1. Taxonomy (NCBI): domain Eukaryota; kingdom Metazoa; phylum Chordata; class Amphibia; order Anura; family Ranidae; genus Rana; species Rana muscosa. The sequence continues at coordinate 612,832,424 of CM055122.1, forward strand.
CTTATGATCCGCACAAGGTCTGGGTAACTCAAATCCATGACTCCTTCAGAGGTCTTCAAGTGGAGCCAAACTGGATCCGAACGCAGAGCTCCCCTCAGGATCTGCTTCATCCTAGTTGCATCTATGACTTGGGGCAGCATTCCCTTTTTGAGTACAATTTGGCACAGCATTCTGTTTAACCTCCGGACATATTCAGATAATTTCTCTCCTGGCTGTTGGAGGGTATGCTCGAATTGGTACATTAGTTCAGTCACCTTCTCCAGCTGGCCAAATTCCTCCTGCAACATAGCCAGATAGTCATATGCAGTACAAGCAGCATTGCTTAACCTACGGTTCTTCACAGCCTCAGCAGCAGCGCCCTTCAAACTTTCGCTGATGCGCTGCTTCTTCTGCGCTTCTGGTACTTCCCATCCTTCTACTGCCTGCATTGCCTGCTCAATCCAGGTGTCGAAGTCTTCTTCCCCGGAAGGCACAGGTAGCTTTCCTGAAAATATCCGTAGCTTCCGGTACCCGGCTTCCACAAAAACCGTATTGCTCTTCTGGCACTTAGTGACAAAGTCTCCCAGAGCATTCAATAGTTCCGGCCCTATGGCTGCCAGGGGTCTCCCCGGGGCTATCGTATCCCGACTGCTTTCCATTTTGGGGAAGAGTAGCGGGGATGATGGCAGAGAGGTTCTTGGAGATTCCTTCTTTGCAGCCCTCGTATGCACTAAGCGGTATAGCTGGTTATCTATGGCCTTTATGTTCTGACCTCTAAAATCTTCCGGAACTTCTCCTCCCATTCCACTAGTGCGTATGTACACAAGATATCTGGCCTTATATCCATCACCCATGCCTTCTGATTCTGAGAAATTATGAGCTGCTTTATCTCGTTTTCTTGCCAGATCCCCCCGGGAGTTCAATAACTACCGCCTCGGTTGAGTCCGCGCCAACCGCAGCACACCACTGTGTCTTTGCTGGCGGGTCCATGCTGGTACTTCTGACCGGCTTGATTGCAGCGTGCAGTATACAGGAATCCCGGACCCGAGCCCCCACGGGTAGCGATACCCCCAGTTAAGAGGGCTGCCTGTATGATTTTTGGGCCCTGTAGTGCACCGCTGTCAACCCCTGGCAATCGGCTCTAACCTCCCTTGGCACAGTTAGTAGGGGATGATAGGATTGTGAGGCCTGTAACTCACAGCGGCACAATCCTATGACAAGAACACACAGTAATATTTTAAAACTTCCTTTATCTATCTCCTCAAGTAAAGAACACAGACACCAATATACTTAACCCTTGTATGTTTACTTAGATTAACAGTCCCTTTTTCAGCTATTTCCCCTCGTGGACAAAATGGCGCCCAGGAATGTCTACGCTACACATTCAGGCCTGACTGAACTAAGGAGACGTTCTGTAGGGAAATCTTCGCTAGCAACGGTGGTGCACTTGAAGAATAGAATTTGTAATCCACCAATGTAACAGGAATACTGTGTCTGTGTATGAGCAGGTGCTCTCTCACCCAACCGGACCAGTCCGCATCCGTTTCTTCCGCTGCGGTGTCCTAAGTACACCGATCCCTCGATATCCGGGTCTTCGGTCCTCCTGGCAAAGGTGCAGTATCAAAGGAGAGACGTCCCTCAGGTTCCCCAGGTCGAGCGGAAGGCTCTTTGGAGAAAAGGCCCAGGCTTCTGGCCTAAAGTCACAGGAGCTCAAGCAGCAGTTCAACTTGCTGGGCGGGCGGTGTCCAAAGAGAGAGAACTGGGCTCCGCCTCTCCCTTATAAAGTCCACCCCAGCAGTCCTTGCGCCCTGGGTGCCTTAAAGTGTACTGGGTAATGTAGTCTCTGAGGGATTAAAGGGCAATACCCTGCTACATTTGTATTACTATTACAATGCTAGTGTTATAAAATTAGATCTTTCTCCTTCTTGGTTGTCCTCCTTAAAATGTACCTAAAAGGCAAAACTTCTTTTTTTTATTTTGGAGTGGAGAGGGATTAGAACATTTGCCAGTTTTTTTGATGTCTGTGCCAGGGGCGGATCCAGGGGGGGGGCAACAGGGCAATTGCCCCCCCCCCCGAGACCATCTGTCACACTCACTTGCTTGCTGTTTTTTTTTGTCTTTTGCACCTGATCCCTCGGACTTTGGGGACCCGGTACCAGCCGGCCATAGGTCCCCTGTAGCCCCATGTCTCCTCTACAAGTGTGCAAAGTTTGGTGTCTGGAAGACCTACGGCCGGGGAGAAACGATTTTCCAAAGCCGGGCACTCCTTCCATAGACTCCCATGTTAAACATCAGTCTAGTCATGGGCACAGTGAAGCATGGGAACAGTGAGGCATGGGCACGGTGAGGCATGCAGATGGACACCCTAGGCTTATACTCGAGTCAATAAGTTTTTACAGTTTTTGGGGTAAAATTAGGTGCCTCGGCTTATATTCGGGTCGGCTTATACTCGAGTATATACAGTACTTGTTCTGCGGCTGCTGCTGCCTCTCTGAGTCTCTCTCTCAGTTTCTCACATCAGCCGATCAGCGGCGCAGAGAGAGAGACTCGTCTAATGTAGTTACGCGGCGCACTGACAAGATACCAGGAGCGGAGGAGGAGGTGGGTAGTGATGAGCCGAACACCCCCGGGTTCGGTTCGCACCAGAACCCGCGAACGGACCGAAAGTTCGAACGAACATTAGAACCCTATTAAATACAATGGATGCGAACGTTCGAATTCTAAAGTGCTAATTATAAAAACTATTATGCATGTTATTGTCCTAAAAAGGGTTTGGGAACCCGGGTTCTGCACCAGGGGACATGTATCAATGCAAAAATAAGTTTTAAAAACGGTCGTTTTCCGGGAGCAGTCATTTTAATGATGCATAAAGTGAAAAAAAAAAAGTCAAATATTCCTTTAAATATCGTACCTGGGGGGTGTCTAAAGTATGCCTGTGAAGTGCCACGTGTTTCCCGTGTTTAGAACTGTCCCTGCACAAAATGACACTTCTAAAGGAAAAAAAAGCCATTTAAAACTGCTTGCGGCTTTAATGTAATGTCTGGTCCCGGTAATATGGATGAAAATCTTTAAGAAAAATGGCATAGCTACCCCATGACCCCCCCCCTACCCCAGCCCATTACCAGCCCCTTTGGGTCTTGTATGGATATTAAGGGGAACCCCGCACATAAAATAAAAAAGGCCCTATATACTCAGAACAGCCGTATACAGGCGGTGCATACAAGACAGGGACTGTAGGTTTGTTCTTATGTAGAATCTGTTTGTAATTTTGAACAGGTACATTGTTGAAGTGTAGCTCCAGACCAAAAATCTATTTTTAAACTTTTTGGAAAACATAGGTAAGGGTTATCACCCCTGTAACATTTGTTTTGCTGTCTGTGCCCCTGTTCAGAACATTTCACCTCACTTTCCGTCCTAATGACAACTGTTTTTGAAATGTGGTGTTTTTCTTGAAACAAGGATTGCTGATAAAGCATCAGTACAGAGGAGACACCTTTCTCCCATATTTATTCTTACAGGAGAGAATTTTCCTTCCTAGTGGTAGATTTCCTCTCACTTCCTGTTGTCTTCTTGCGTTTGCAAGTAGGAGTCGTTTGTAAGTTGGATGTTTGAAAGTAGGGACCTGCCGTATATACTCTGCAGAAATAGGCCCCTTAGTTGTTGGTGTTGGCACAACACTGTAAGCACTCACAGTTACTCTTGGTTGGTGCTGGAACGCCCTGCTGTCAACTATTATATCAGGAATTTTAATTACATATAATTGTTGAACAGTGGTAGTAAAAATTGGGCCTTTGATGGTGGTGCTGGTGCCACAACACTGTAAGCCCTGACAGTTACTCTTGGTGGGTGCAGCAATGGGCCCTGCTGTGAATTATTAGATCAAGAATTGTAATTACATGCCCCTGTTGAACAGGGGCTGAAAAATTGGGCCTTAGGCACTGGTGGCACAACACTGCAACCCTTCACAGATACTGTACTTGGAGCACAGCAATGAGCCCTGTTGCAAAGTATTGCTTCAAAAATTGTAATGACACGCCCCTGTTAAACAGGGGCTGAAAAATTGGGCCTTAGGCACTGGTGGCACAACACTGCAACTCCTCACAGATACTGTACTTGGAGCACAGCAATGAGCCCTGTTGCAAAGTATTGCTTCAAAAATTGTAATTACACGCCCCTGTTAAACAGGGGCTGAAAAATTGGGCGTTAGGCACTGGTGGCGGCACCCATAAACAAAAATGATCTTCCAAGCTATCATCATCAATCGTATCATTGAGGACTCGGAGGAGGAGGATAGCCAGTCAACATAACAGCACAGGCACTCAGCATCAGCATCAGTCTTGAAGGGATGTGACATTTTAAAATCAATTAGTCTGTTATATCAGCATCAGGTGTGTGGTAGCTGGTGGTGATCCAAGACTGGTTCATCTTGATGAAAGTCAGTCGATCAACCGAGTCGGTGGACAGGCGCACCCTGTGATCCGTGACAAATCCTCCAGCAGCACTGAATGTGCGTTCCGAAAGAACGCTGGATGCAGGACAGGCCAGTAGCTCAATTGCATACTGTGCAAGCTCTGGCCAGTGATCCATCCTCAAGACCCAGTAAGCCAGAGGATTTTCGGTGGGGAAGGTGTCCAAGTCTGACCTTGCCCCTAGATATTCCTGCACCATGTTTATCAGACGCTGGCGATGGTTGCTGGAACCGATCATACTTTGGGGCTGCGGACTAAAGAATTGTCTGAACGCATCGGTCAGACGGCCACCTTCCCCACCGCTCCTTCTTTGACTGGCCGAAGCCTCAGCAACTCGTTGTCCAGGACCAGGAGTTTGCAACCTCCCAGTCTCTGGGAACGCGTTGCACAGACCTTTCTGCAAGGCCTCCCGGAGTTGTCTCATCCTCTGCTCCCTCTGCGACGGTAACATAAGGTCCGCAACCTTACCCTTGTACCGTGGATCAAGGAGAGTGGCCAGCCAGTAATGGTCCCTCTCCTTGATCCGAAGAATACGAGGATCCTTCCGCAGACTTTGCAGGATCAGGGAGGCCATGCAGCGTAGGTTTGCTGAGGCATTCGCTCCGGAGTCCTCTGGGTCACTAAGGACGACATGATCCGCAGCCACCTCCTCCCAGCCACGTACAAGTCCACTGGTTTCTTGGGACTGTAAATCATCCCTAAAAGACTGCTGCTGATGATGCTGAGTGCCAGCCTCCACCTCCATGCTGACACAATCCTCCTCCTCCTCCTCCTCCTCCTCCTCCTCCTCTTCCTGTGCGATGGGTGGGACAGAAGGAACACTGTCTGGGTAAAGGGGGCCTTGAGAGGCAAGGAAGTCCTCCTCTTCCTGCCTCTGTTCTGCCTCAAGTGCCCTGTCCATTATTCCACGCAGCGTGTGCTCCAACAGGTGGACAAGAGGTACAGTGTCACTGATGCATGCACTGTCACTGCTCACCATCCTCGTGGCCTCCTCAAATGGTGCCAGGACAGTGCATGCATCCCTGATCATGCCCCACTGGCGTGGAGAAAAAAAACCAAGCTCCCCTGACCCTGTCCTGGTGCCGTAGTCGCACAGGTACTCATTGATGGCCCTCTGCTGCGTGTGCAGCCGCTGCAGCATGGCCAACGTTGAGTTCCACCTGGTGGGCATGTCACATATAAGGCGGTTCTTGGGCAGGTTCAACTCCTTTTGCAGCTCAGCCAGGCGAGCACTGGCATTATAAGATCTGCGGAAATGCACACAGACTTTCCTGGCCTGCCTCAGGACATCCTGTAAGCCCGGGTACCTGCCCAAGAAGCGCTGCACCACCAGGTTAAGGACGTGAGCCACACAGGGCACATGGGTCAGTTGTCCCTGTCGGAGGGCGGAGAGGAGGTTGGTGCCATTGTCGCAAACCACCATTCCTGGCTTAAGCTGGCGTGGCGTCAACCACCTCTCGGCCTGGCCCTGCAGAGCAGACAGGACCTCTGCCCCAGTGTGGCTTCTGTCCCCCAAACACACCAGCGCAAGCACGGCATGGCATCTTTTTGCCTGCGTACTTGCGTAGCCCCGTGAACGGCTACGGAGCACCGCTGGTTCATAGGACAAACCACAGGAAGAGGCCATGGAGGAAGAAGAAGAGGAGGGGGTGGAGGAGAGAGGTGTGTCACAACCAGTAGTAGCATTTTGGAGGCGTGGCGGTGGGACAACCTCCAACACTACTGCACCTTGTCCTGAATCCTTCCCAGCTGCCAAAAGAGTGACCCAATGGGCCGTGAAAGAAAGGTAACGTCCCTGTCCATGCCTGCTGGACCATGAGTCAGCGGTAATATGCACCTTACCGCTGACCGCCCTGTCCAGCGAGGCCAAGACATTGCCTTCCACATGCCGGTAGAGAGCCGGAATAGCCTTCCGTGAGAAAAAGTGGCGTTTGGGAACCTGCCACTGAGGAACCGCACATTGCACAAACTCACGGAAGGGGGCCGAGTCTACCAACTGAAAAGGCAGCAGTTGAAGCGCTAGCAATTTAGCCAAGCTAGCATTCAACCGCTGGGCATGTGGATGGCTGGGAGTGAACTTCTTTCGACGGTCCAGCAGCTGGGGCAGGGAAATTTGCCTGCTAGAATCGGACGTCGGTGTACTGCTAGCAGAGTGGGCGCAAGTACTTGGCTGTGACACACCTAATTCTACACCTTCATTCCTCTCAGTGCATGTTTCAGAGAGGACTGAAGTTATAGTGGGGTTGGAGATCCCAGCTGATGCGGTGCAAGGAGAGGTCCGCTTGGTTCTTTGGTGTGGGTCTTTGAGGTAGGCTTGCCAACGAGCTGCATGGCAGGTCAACATATGTCTGGTCAGGCATGTGGTACCCAAGCGGCTGATGTTTTGGCCACGCGATATACGCTTGAGACATATGTTGCAAACAGCAGCTGTGCGATCTGATGCACTAGCCTCAAAAAAGGCCCACACCAAAGAACTTTTTGAATGACGGGCAGAGGCAGCGCCCTGCACAGGCGGAGCTCTGCGGTGTGATTCCGTCGGTGTACTGCCCTTACGCTGGCCACCAAAGGGCATCCTGCCTCGTTGGAGATGTGCCTCCTCCTCATCCTCCTCCTCCTCCTCTCTCCTATTAGGCACCCACGTGGAGTCATTGACCTCATCATCCCCTCCCTCCTCATCACTGGAGCCAATCTGGCAGTATGCTGCAGCTGCTGGAACATGACTGCCAGATTGGTGTCCTTCTTGAGCATCCCCTCTGTCTGCTCTCACGCTACTGCCTTCCTCTAGCTGGGTTTCATCATCAGACCCTTCGAAACGCTGGGCATCCTCCTGGAGCATGTACCCAACACTGTGCTGAAACAGTTCGGGGGACTCCTCAGGAGGAGGACATGGTGGGTCTAGGGAAGGAGTGACTGATGATTTGTCTGACATTGATACCAGGGAAGACGACGCTTTGGCAGCTGCTTTTCCAGTACCCTGAGCCTGGGTGAGAGAGGATGAGGAGGAGGAGGAGGGCTTGGTCATCCACTCTACCAAGTCTTCGGCATGATGTGGCTCAACATGTCCAGCTGCCGAAAAGAAGGACAAGCGTGTCCCATGGCCATGTGCTGATGACAATGCACCGCGTCCACGACCAGCACTGTTGCCCCCAGACACAGAGCCTGCTTGCCCTCTTTTATTGCCTCCTGACTGTCTGCCTCTCCTTGTTTGCCTTCCAGACATTCTAATAGATGGCCTGCAGGGAGATGGGAAAAAAGCAATAAGGGCTACCTTCAGGTGTCCTTCTCTGTCCCTTGAAACAAGGACTTTCACAGTGAAAGAAACTGACACTGTCCCTACCTAGAGTTTTCTGTCCCTAGAATAAATGTTTTTTTTAATCACAATATAGCACAAGGACAATTCACTCAATGTCTCTCCAGGTCCCTGGAAACAAGGACTTGCAGAGTGAAAGAAACTGACACTGTCCCTACCTAGAGTTTTCTGTCCCTAGAATAAATGTTTTTTTTAAGCACAATATAGCACAAGGACAATTAACTCACTGTCCTTACAGGTCCCTGGAAACAAGGACTTGCAGAGTGAAAAAAAAAAAACACTCTCCCTACCTACAGTTTTCTGTCCCTAGAAAAAATGTTTTTTTTAAGCACAATATAGCACAAGGACAATTAACTCACTGTCCTTACAGGTCCCTGGAAACAAGGACTTGCAGAGTGAAAGAAAAAAAACACTCTCCCTACCTACAGTTTTCTGTCCCTAGAAAAAATGTTTTTTTTAATCACAATATAGCACAAGGAAAATTAACTCACTGTCCTTACAGGTCCCTGGAAACAAGGACTTGCAGAGTGAAAGAAAAAAAACACTCTCCCTACCTACAGTTTTCTGTCCCTAGAAAAAATGTTTTTTTTAATCACAATATAGCACAAGGAAAATTAACTCACTGTCCTTACAGGTCCCTGGAAACAAGGACTTGCAGAGTGAAAGAAACTGACACTGTCCCTACCTAGAGTTTTCTGTCCCTAGAATAAATGTTTTTTTTAAGCACAATATAGCACAAGGACAATTAACTCACTGTCCTTACAGGTCCCTGGAAACAAGGACTTGCAGAGTGAAAGAAAAAAAACACTCTCCCTACCTACAGTTTTCTGTCCCTAGAAAAAATGTTTTTTTTAATCACAATATAGCACAAGGAAAATTAACTCACTGTCCTTACAGGTCCCTGGAAACAAGGACTTGCAGAGTGAAAGAAAAAAAACACTCTCCCTACCTACAGTTTTCTGTCCCTAGAAAAAATGTTTTTTTTAATCACAATATAGCACAAGGAAAATTAACTCACTGTCCTTACAGGTCCCTGGAAACAAGGACTTGCAGAGTGAAAGAAACTGACACTGTCCCTACCTAGAGTTTTCTGTCCCTAGAATAAATGTTTTTTTTAAGCACAATATAGCACAAGGACAATTAACTCACTGTCCTTACAGGTCCCTGGAAACAAGGACTTGCAGAGTGAAAGAAAAAAAACACTCTCCCTACCTACAGTTTTCTGTCCCTAGAAAAAATGTTTTTTTTAATCACAATATAGCACAAGGAAAATTAACTCACTGTCCTTACAGGTCCCTGGAAACAAGGACTTGCAGAGTGAAAGAAACTGACACTGTCCCTACCTAGAGTTTTCTGTCCCTAGAATAAATGTTTTTTTTAATCACAATATAGCACAAGGACAATTAACTCACTGTCCTTACAGGTCCCTGGAAACAAGGACTTGCAGAGTGAAAGAAACTGACACTGTCCCTACCTAGAGTTTTCTGTCCCTAGAATAAATGTTTTTTTTAAGCACAATATAGCACAAGGACAATTAACTCACTGTCCTTACAGGTCCCTGGAAACAAGGACTTGCAGAGTGAAAGAAACTGACACTGTCCCTACCTAGAGTTTTCTGTCCCTAGAATAAATGTTTTTTTTAAGCACACTATAGCAGAAGCACAAAACACACTGACACTCTCCCTACCTATCCTTCTCTTTCCCTAAACTAAAGGAATCCAGGTTAAGCAAGAAAGAAATAACAGTCACTGTCCCTGCCTATGCTACTCTATCCCTGCTCCGGAACACACTACACTAGGCCGCCGTGCTGGCGGCCTTTTATAGTGTGGGGCGTGTACTAAACACCCTCAGCAATAATTGGCCACAGGCATCCTGCCTGTGGCCAATCATTGCTCTCCTCGCTGCCGGCGCTGTGATTGGCCAAGCATGCGGGGTCACAGTGCATGCTTGGCCAATCACAGCGCCTGGATGACACTGCGATGGCGTAGTGCATTGTGGGCCGTTCGCGTCACTCGAATTTGGCGCGAACGGCCCAAATCGTTCGATCTTCGTCGAACGATCGAACAGCCAATGTTCGAGTCGAACGTATGTTCGACTCGAACACGAAGCTCATCCCTAGAGGTGGGTGAAGCCTCTTCCCTGCACTCGTTGCTAACGCCTGGGCCGCTTGGCGTCTAGCAACGAGTGACGTCAGTGAGTCACGTCGGGCCGCTCTGCGGGCAGGTGCGATAGCGTGCAGCTCCACAGACGGGTAAGAAAGCGGGCGGCTCCGCTTGCGGCGCAGTTTGTGGGCGGGCAGCGCGGTTCGTGGGCAGACCGTGCTGCTCAGTGTATTGGCAGCGCAGGTGAGAGTGAGAGAGCAGGCTCAGTGTGGCAGCTGGCCAATCAGCTAGCCGGGAGCGGGGGAGCAGAGAGATGAGATCATCTCTCACCGCCCGTGCCTGCCCTGCATTCCTGCAGTGACTTCCGCCCTCACTGTGCAGGCAGCAGAGAGATTACATTATCTCTCTGCTGCCTGACTCTGGGAGTCTGGGACACAGCAAGAGACAACCAAAACTACACCTTAGCAGGCAAGTTAGTGACAATCCGCAAGGTGTGGCAGGTGACGGGGCAAGTGACAATCCGCAAATTGTGTCAGGTGACGTGGCAAATGACAATCTGCATCTGGTGGCAGGCAAGTGACAATCAGCAAGGTAGTGGCAGGTGACGTGGCAAGTGACAATCCGCAAGGTGTGGCTAGTGACAATCCGCAAGGTGTGGCAGGTGATGTGGCAAGTGACAGTTCACAAGGTGTGGCAGGTGATGTGGCAAGTGACAATCCGCAACGTGTGGCAAGTGACACGCTCAGGGCTCCCACTAAAAGCAGGCGACGGTGGCAAGTGACACACTCGGGGCTCCCATTGATTCTGCATTGAACTATTTAATTTTATATTACAATGTAATAATAGAAATAATGCGCTTCAATCATCCTGACACCATAACAATCATGGTGCCGAGATGATTGAAGCGCCGACACCAGCCATTTCCCCAATAAATTTCCCACAAAAAAAACATATTTTTTGGCAGTGCCCCTCCCGAGAAAAGACTCTGGATCCGCCCCTGGTTCACACTAGAACACGCAGCGGCTCACAGCAGGAGTATGGTGCATCTCCATTCACCTTTTCAGGTCCGATTTTCAGCCTGAATTTTGGGCTGAATTCGGACCTGAAATGGGCCGAAAGACGCACAGGACTCCTGTGCAATTCACACTGGAGCCGCTGCGGAGATGTGTGACTTGGCTCCATAGAGAACCAGTCACAATCTCCTGCTATGTGGATTGGATGCAGGGAAATCCACATCTAAATCACAATGGTGTGAACCCAGCCTTAAAGCGGGATTCCACCCGCAATTTTTATTTTTTTTAAAAGTCAGCAGCTACAAACACCGTCGCTGCTGACTTTTAATAAGGACACTTACCTGTCCTACTCGCCCACGATGTCAGCCTTCCTGAGGCCGATCCCTCTGCGTTGACAGCTTCTGGTGCCGCCATCCTCAGTAAGGGAAACAGGCAGTGAAGCCGTGCGTCTTCACTGCCCGTTTCCTACTGCACATGCGCGAGAAAGCAGCGCGCCCCATTCACCAGAAGACATCGCGAGTAGGACGGAGGAAGAAGACCTGCTGCGGACGATGAAGAGGAAGATTAGGGACTTCCGCATAGCAACCACTATTTCTGGTGAGTAAAAATGATTTATTTTTTTTCAATTTTTTTTTTTTCATTTTTGGGGAAAATAAATATTTCAGGGTGGAACTCCAGTTTAAAAAACTAGATATGGTATATTTAGGACAGGTAACATGCAGCCAAATGGTTTTCTTACATTTTTTAACATCACTTCTGTTTTAGCCTCTTGCAGGTGAAATACAGAACCAGGATATCCTGTGCAGTGCAGCTTTTCATCAGGAGGTTTGCCCAACCTACTACGACTTTAAGGATATGGAGATAGACCAATCATTATCGGAGCACATGCTGAACAACTGCTTGCCCCTAACAAAGACGTACAACTATTTCACTGACACTTTAAACAATCTGGGCTGGAGCAAAGACACTAGAAGTGGCAGCCTCAATGACAGTGAGGACTACAATGAATCTGATCTGATTGCTTCTGCTATGGATTTTGATTTACACAGTGATGATGACCAACAAGCAGGGAATAATTCTCTATTTGAAAAGAAACAACCACTTGATGATTTGTGCTGGGATATGACATCTTTAAATGATCCCCACACTAGCCAGCCAATGCAAGCTTTGGAGTTTCCATCCAAACTCAGAGTGGCCACCTTAAATTCCATAGCAGATAATCACCTATCACCTGAATACCAACAAACTCAGGAAGAGTCTTACCTTTACAGATTTACAGATCCACCTTTATAACACTAAACTACTACCGTGTTTCCCCGAAAATAAGACCTACCCCAAAAATAAGGCCTATCGCTATTTTCCAGGGTAGCTGCAATATAAGCCCTACCCCGAAAATAAACCCTAGTTTAAAATGCTTGTTAAATCCTATAATCCACTCTATTACAGTAGTATATAATGTACAATGTGTGTGTTTTCTCTAATATAATTGTGGGGAAGAGAGCTCCGGCAGGTCCCCGAAAGCGCAGAGCGGCGCTATAAAGAAGTTATTTGGCACAATTATATTACAGAAACACACACATTGTACATTATATACTACTGTAATATGGTGGATTATAGGATTATAACTCAGTTCACACTGGGGATTCCTATCAGGCAGGGAGAGAGAGGGGGAGAGAAGACATCACATTACATGTTAAGACCTACCCTAAAAATAAGCCCTACTGTGTCTTTTGTTGCCAAAATTAATATAAGATCCGGGCTTATTTTCGGGGAAACACGGTAGGAAATTGAAAAAGTAATGGTATTCATTTAACACAGGACATAATGTGACACCCACTATTTCCTGTCACTTTGATGTGACAGATACATATTAAAGTGGTATTAAACCCAAAACCAAAATGTAATTAATAATTTCCCTTTGGGATTAATAAAGTATTCTGAATCTGAATAATATATTGCAGCTTACTAGTCATTAGATGTGGTGGCTGCGTCAGTTTTCTTTTCTTTGGCTTTTTCCCCTCTGTTTTCACTTGCTGATCTGGTCAGTAACACACCTCTTGTATTAGCGAGAGACGACTCTGGAGGAATGAGCATTGGCAGTAACAAATTGAAGCCAAACTCCATCTCCACTTCACACTTTATAACCAATTACAGCAAACAGTTTTTTCCCTTTGGGATAAAGGTTTTGCAAGAATAAATAAAAGCTGATAATTTTAATCACCCCTGCCAGTGTTAAGTGGTTTGTCTCATCCATGTAAATTGATACATTTTCCTGGAGAGCTTGAGCTTGTGAAAATCAACAGACTAACTAACTGGCTGGATCACCAGATGTACAGTATATAGAAGAAAGAAAGCCTAAAAAAGGAAAACAAAATGCAGCCTTCACATCTAACAATTGGTAAGCTGTAATATAATAAATGTTTGATTTTGGGTTTAATACTGCTTAAAAAACACTGTAAGGCCCCTTTCACACGGACGGCAAAATTGCCGCAGTAAAAAGCATGTTTTTGTTCTGTGAAATTCAAGGCTTCAGGCACTGCGATTAGCTGCATTTGTACATTGCGATTAGCTGCGTTTAGCTGCGGTTGACCATTATTGTCATCTCCATAGCAACCGTTTTTATTTTGATGTGCTTCCTGTTGTTTTTTTCTTTTGTTCACGCTGCTATCCGCAGTTGACACAAAAGACTGTGATTACCTGCGGTTATGTGCATATAGCTGCGCTACATCGCACCTGGACGCATTCAATTCTATTTTTTCTATTCGCACCAAACCGCATGTAACGAAATCGCAGCTAAACGCTGTGTGTGAATGGGGCCATAGGAAAGCATTGTGTGCTTTTAGCTGCGGTAGAAAACTAGAAAATCTAAAAAACCGTGTGAAAGGGGCCTAAGCCAATTGTCATGGACCATCACGTAGAAAAAAACATAATTCATAAAATAACTTGGGCGTTTCAATATATTTAAACAACTGTACTAACCCTGCAATCGTTGCCATTTTGCACAGGACATGTATTTAAAGAAAAAAAAGCTCAAAATATTTACTTAAAGTGATATCCAAAAAATGTGTAATATGAAAAGAAAGGAATGGCTACATTTTCTGATTGACAAATATCTGCACAAATACAAAGCAAAGCTAATTGTAACAAGAGAACACTATATTGCCACCACATTGAGGACAGGCAACACAACTTTGTCAGTGGTTCTTTTCTTTTCATAGTTAATCCAGTCTAGAGAAAGCTGGGACAACATAATAGCGCCACCTACTGCCAAATTCAAGTAATGCTAAGGTTGTGTACTGCAATCTTGTAAAAAGCTACCATATATTGTGATTAGTTTTGTGTACTGTTTTTTTTTCATCTGTAACTAAAAGCAATTTTTTTTTGTCTTTACAATGCACATCTTAAATAAAAAAAATATAAAATCACCATCTGTGTTTCATTTTCATACAATTACCACATACTTTATGATGGGAAGGCTATGATTATTTTCACAACATTATTATTTTTCTAGCAGAGAAGCCATATAAACCTACTAGGATGACTGCACTGCATTAGTTCCACTAAGGACATCATATATCCTGCTAGAAAATAAAACAATCGCACCTAAAAGGGACAAAAAAATCAAATATTTACATTAGGTCTGCTGGTTCACGTGAGACTGCAGTTGCGGGAACAAAAGCCCTTCTGAACTTCAAATACTTAACTTTGCCAATTATTGGGATACCAGCGGCCAAAGAGTCATGCCGCGTACACACGACCGTTTTTAATGTCATTGAAAAAAACAAAGTTTTTCTCGACGTGATTCTTCTCAAGCCTGCCTTGCCTACACACGATCATGAAAAAAAATGCTGGAGCAAAGCGCGGTGACGTACGAAATGTACGACGGCACTATAAAGGGGAAGTTCCATTCGGATGGCGCCACCATTTGGGCTACTTTTGCTTATCTCGTGTTAGTAAAGTTTGGTGAGAGACAATTCGCGCTTTTCAGCCTCGTGCTTTTCAGTCCGTTACAGCGTGACGAATGTGCTATCTTCATTACAAACGCTAGTTTTACCAGAACGAGCGCTCCCGTCTCATCACTTGCTTCTGAGCATGCGCGTTTTTTTCACATCGTTAAAGCCTACACACGGCCGTTTTTCATGACGAGAAAAACGACGACGTGAAAAACTACGAGAAAAATTAGAGCATGTTCCAAATTTTTAATGCCCATTTTTCACGTCGTGAAAAATGCTCTGGAGCCCACACACGATCGTTTTTAATGACCAAATAAAAAAATTGCATTTTTCTCGTCATGAAAAACGGTCGTGTGTACGCGGCATTACTTTCAGTTCCTTCTCAGATCCAGACTTACTGAAATCCAATGCTTGTGTGCCCTGTGTTTGTTGACATCCACTGTCACAAGTCTTCTCTCCCTTGCTGCCCCTGTCGACTATTGCCAGAAGGCGAGTCCCGTACACTCCTATGGGATGGGGCTCTACTGTGTAGTCAGGGAAAGGGAGAAAGGACTTACAGCGCTGGATGTCAATAAACGCAGGAGACACGCATACACCGCTCAGTTCGGGGACACTGCTGTTAACCTGCAAATCAGTGATCTAGAATCTCTACTCAGGGAAGACAACCTAGATAAGGCCCTGTCTACCATATACAAGCAATTGTTTACAGCAGCAGGAGAGCTCCTATCTCGGTGTGGAGGGGCTTGGGAGGCAGTGTTCCCTCAGATGGATGGGGACGACTGGGACGATATATGGGATATTAATTTCACTAGACTGGTGTCCTCCAGAGATCAGCTCATCCAGTACAAATGTTTACATCGTATATACTTAACTCCAGCTCCAGTGGCTAAAGTGTTCCCTACCCAGTCGCCCTGTTGCTGGTGGTGCACTTCTCCCACTGTTTATTTTCTACATGTATTCTGGAACTGCACGGCCATTCAAGCATTCTGGTAGGGGGTCACAGAGAATATTGAAGAGGTTACCACTATTCATATACAGCCAATGGTAGAGGTGTGTCTCTTGGGATTGGTGGACAATCTGGCTCCTAAAAGAGTAACACATTCTTTGCTGACAATTCTCATCTATTATGCTCGGAAAGCCATAGTTCTATCATGGAAAAAGTCTACTCCCCTGTCTATTCCAGTATGGAAAGCCTTGGTTAATAAAGCCGTCCCTCTTATACAAGGCTACTTATAACAGCAGAGGTGTACCAAATAAATTCGATAAAGTGTGGGGCGGTTGAATGAATAGCGAGACTACAGTGTTAGACTGAAGGATTGTACTAGGGTCGGACAATCTGTTTAGTTACTGAATGTATGGACATTACATTGCTTGATTGATAGGGGCTGGTGCTCCATATGAGTAGTTAGGAGGCTGGGATCTGATATATGCTGGCATGGGTAAATGAAGTATTGGATGATATGCTGTGGGAATGTAAGAAATATGCACTCTCTCATTCGTCTGTTATTACATGTGGTTGGAGGGAAGACAAATTTTATTGCTTTATTACTAGGTGGGGGGGGGGGGGTACGGAGTTGTACATGGAGCCAAATGCTGAAGAAGTGTATATAGTTCATTGTATGCAACCTTTTTTGCATACAATGCGGCGGATGTTTTGTTCTTTGTTCTGGAAAAAGATAAATAAAACGTAAAAAATTTTTTTTAACAAAATGAAAAGTAAATGAATAGAAGAGATCCAAATCAAAATCAGTATTTGGTGTGACCACTCTTTGCCTTCAAAACAGCGTCAATTCTAGGTACACTTGCAAACAGTTTTTGAAGGAACTAGGCAGGTAGGTTGTCCCAAACATCTCAGAGAACTAACTACAGGTCTTCGGTGGACGTAGGCTGCCTCAAAACTTCCTTCTCTATATGTAATCTCAGACAGACTCAACGATGTTGAAATTGGGGCTCTCTGGGGGCCCAAACTATCACTTCCAGGACTCCTTTCTTCTTTACAAAGAAGATAGTTCCTAATGATTTTGGCTGTATGTTTGAGGTCATTGATGGTATGGCATGATGGATAAGTATCTGCCTGTATTTCTCAGCATTGAGGACACCACTGATCTTGACCAAATCTCCAAATCCATTTGTAGAAATGCAGCCCCAAACTTGCAAGGAACCTTCAACGTGCTTCACTATTGCCTGCAGATCACTCATTATTGAACAGCTCTCCAGCCTTTTGCTAACAAACTGCCTCCTGCTACACATTTTAAACAATCAGTCCAGAGAACCTGCTGCCATTTTTCTGCACCCCAGTTCCTATGTTTTGATGCATAGTTGAGTCGCTTAGCCTTGTTTCCACTTCAAAAGTATGGCTTTTGACTGCAATAATTCCGTGAGATCCTCTGGCCAGAATATTCCGGGCAGTAGATGGGTGTACCTGGGTCCCACTGGTTTCAGCTAGTCCTGTGCTGATGACACTGCTGGACATCTTCCAATGTCAAAGGGAAGTAAGCATGATATGTCTTTCATCTTCTGCATTAGGTTTCCTTGGCCGACCACTGCGTCTACGGTCCTCAAAGTTGTCAGGTTCTTTGTGCTTCTTCAAAAGAACAGCACATCTTGCAACCCCAGTCTGCTTGGAAATCTTGGCCTGGGAGAGTCCTTGCTGATGTAGCTTAACTACCATGTGTCATGTTGCAGTGTTCAGTCTTTGCCATGCATGGTGTATGACCCAAGACATGAAGCAAGCTTCCCATATAGCTGTTTCCATTGATCTTTAGAACCTGCTTGGTATAATTGGTTAATCATACACCTAACTCTAATCCTACAAAATTCCTGACTTTGTGCAAGTTTACAAAGTGTGCAAGTGTAAAGCCTCGTACACACAATCGGATTATGTGATGACAGGCTGTTGTCGGAAAATCCAACCGTTTGTATGCTCCATCGGACAATTGTTGTCGGATTTTCCACGGACAAATGTGGGATAGCATGCTTTAAAATTGTCTGTCAACAATTGTGTGTTGTCGGATTTTCCGATCTTGTGTGTACACAAGTTCGTCGGACAAAACTCCAAAGTACAAACACGCATGCTCCGAAGCAATGCTCACCATAACACAACATTAGCAAAAAAAGGGTAGCGCTAAAGAGCTGAAAAACCACGTCGTTTCGTGTTTGCTGGCTGACAATTCTTTGCCGTTTGTTTGCAATACAAGTTCCTGGCCAACGCCCTTCGGACAAAAGTCCTACGCTTTGTCCGCAGAAAATCCGATCGTGTGTATGAGGCTTAAGAACTAATGCTGATTTAAAACCAAAAAGTTATCACACTAAATATTGATTTGATTTCGATTTTTCTTCTGTTTGCTCATTTGCATTTTATAACTTGATAAAAAAAATAAACAATTAAAAAATATATTTTTAAAAGCATTCTTACTTTACAGCATTTTTCACACCTGCTTAAAACTTTTGCACAGTACTGTAAATCATAAAAAACACAGGTCCAAAAAAGTTCAAAAGAAAAATCCACCTGGGTTGCTCTGGTTTTCAAGAACTTAATACAGCCTCACTTGTGCTCATCAATGCAGCCTCACCCATGCCCATCATTGCAGCGTGACCTGTGCCCACCAATACAGTCTCGCCTGTGGCCATCATTGAAGTGACCTGTGCCCATCATTGCAGCTTGACCAGTGCCCACCAAAGCAGCCTCACCTGTGCCCATCATTGCAGCATGACCAGTCCCCAACAATGCAGCCTCTCCTGTGCCCATCATTGCAGCGTGACTTGTGCCCATCTTTGCAGCGTTAATAGTACCAACCAATGCAGCCTTACCTGTGCAGAGGAAGAGAGAGGACATCACAGAGCGGGGATTGTCAGCTGTAACAGCTTTCATTTGAATTGCCATCTGCTCGCGGTCACACACAGTCCCGCCTCCTGTGACATACAGAATACCGGTCCAATGCCAGGACATGTTTTTTCTGTCAGAGACGCTAGGTCAGGAGGAGGGACTGTGTGACAGGAGCTGCAGAGTTCCACAGCAGAGACTAGAGTATCTGTACAAAGGACGACAATAAGCCATACGCTCCATAGAGTTGGGCTTTATGGCAGAGTGGCCAGAAGAAAGACATTACTTTCAGCAAAAAACAAAATGGCATGTTTTGAGTTTGAGAAAATGTATGGAGGAAGGTGCTCTGGTCTGATGAAACTAAAATGTAACTTTTTGGCCATCAAAGAAAACAATATGTCTAGCGCAAACCCAACACATCACCCAAAGAACACCATGCACACATTGAAACATGGTGGTGGCAGCATCATGCTGTGGGGATGTTTTTCAGCAGTCGGAAATGGGAAACTGGTCAGAGTTGAGGGAAAGATGGATGGTGCTAAATACAGTGATATTCTTCAGCAAAACCTGTACCATTCTGTGTGTGATTTGAGGCTAGGACGGAGGTTCACCTTCCAGCAGGACAATGACCCCAAACACACTGCTAAAACAACACTTGAGTGGTTTAAGGGGAAACATGTAAATGTGTTGGAATGGCCTAGTCAAAGCCCAGACCTCAATCCAATAGAAAATCTGTGGTCAGACTAAAAGCCCTTTCACACTGAGACGCCCATATCGCCGGCGGTAAAACGCTGCTATTTTTACCGCCGACGCTATGGGCGGATTTGCGGCACATTTTGGCCGCTAGCGGGGCAGTTTTACCCCCGCTAGCGGCCGAGAAAGGGTTAAGCCTCGTACACACGACCGAGAATCTCACCGTTAAAAAAAACATGGTTTTTCTCGACGAGATTCTTGTCAAGCTTTCCTTGCATACACACTGTCAATTCCAAATCTCGTTGTTGTAAAGCACGGTCACGTACAACACGTACGACGGCAGTATAAAGGGGAAGTTCGATTCCAATGGCGCCACCCCTTGGGCTGCTTTTGTTGATCTCGTGTTACCGCGTGTTAGTAAAAGTTTGGGGAGAGAATTTGCGCTTTTCAGTCTTTGTGCTTTCAGTTTGTTTTAGCGTGACGAATGTGCTATCTCCATTACGAACGCTAGTTTTACCAGACCGGTTTTCTCGTCGCGAAACAGGCCGACAAGAATCCCGATGAGAAAAACGAGAATCCTGACGAGAAAATAGAGAGCAGGTTCTCTATTTTTCTCGTCGAGATTCCCGGCAGTTTTCTCGACGAGAAACCATAAACACGAACGGTTTTCTCGGCAAGAAAGCTCTCCCAACAGTTTTCTTGTCGTTTCTTGACGAGAAAACCGGTCATGTGTACGAGGCTTTAAAACCACCCGCAATGCGCTGCTGAAGCAGCGCATTGGGGGGCGGTATAGCCGCGCTGTCCCATTGATTTCAATGGGCAGCAGCGGTGGAGAAGCGGTATACACAACGCTCCTTCTCCACTCCAAAGATACGGCTAGCAGGACTTTTTTTACCTTCCTGCTAGCGCAACGCTCCAGTGTGAAAGCCCTCAGGCTTTCACACTGGAGTGAATGTAACAGATTTTTAAGGGCGGATTGCAGGCCCTATTTTTAACGCTATAGCGCCTGCAATACGCTCCAGTGTGAAAGGGGTCTTAAAGATTGCTGTTCACAAGCGCAAACCATCCAACTTGAAGGAGCTGGAGCAGTTTTGCAAGGAGGAATGGGCAGAAATCCCAGTGGTAAGATGTGGCAAGCTCATAGAGACTAATGCCGCGTACACACGATCATTTTTCCCGTCGGGAAAAATTACATTTTATTTTTTTAACAAGAAAAACGACCGTGTGTGGGCTTTTTGTCATTTTTCCGGACAGGAAAAACTGCATTAATCACGACGAGAAAAATTAGAACATGCTCTAATTTTTCTCGTCGTGATTCCCGTCGTTTTTTTCCGCGGCAGTTTTCCCATAGGAAAACACTGCCACGGAGCCCACACACGGTTGTTTTTCTCGTCCAAAATTTTTTTTTCGTTTTTCCCGTCGATTTTCTCAACAGTGTTTTCACCGTCGAGAAAATCGATCGTGTGTACGCGGCATTATCCAAAGTGACTTGGAGCTGTGATAGCCGCAAAAGGTGGCTCTACAAAGTATTGACTTTAGGGGGGTGAATAGTTATGCACATTGACTTTTTCTGTTATTTTGTCCTATTTGTGGTTTGCTTCACAATAAAAAAAAATCTTGGAAGTTGTGGGCATGTTCTGTAAATTAAATGATGCAAATCTTTAAACAATCCATGTTAATTCCAGGTTGTAAGGCAACAAAACACGAAAAATGCCAAGGGGGGTGAATACTTTTGCAAGGCTCTGTACATCTGATTGATCACTGCATAAAGGATAATTATTTCAGGGGTTCCCAGGCAACTGCATATTTTTTTCAGGGTCCCCCTCAGGATAAAAAAAAGGTTGAGAAATGCTGCTCTAGCTTAAACAGTCAAGTTCTCAAAAAAAAAATTTACAAAAAAAAAAAACGAAACAAAAATAACCGCTTTCATTAAAATGGAAAATAAAGTACCCTACTACTTTTTATTGTATTTGTACTTTCATTTACTAGCATTTAAGTGCTCTGAATTCTACATAGACTGGATGAAACCAGACGAGTGTGGTGTGTAAGCAAACTAAAGAAAGAACATTGTTAGGTCATAGGGCACTGAGCAGGCCTTTTAACTGGGAGCAGATGCAAGGTGTGTTTTGTGTAAATTAGCCACCATAAAACTTATTACATTTTATCATGTACTGTAGCTTTCTTATACCTGTTTATAGGCTTCAGCAGCATGGCAAATTCTACTTATCTACCTTACACTTGACACAACGTGCAGCGATATATTTATTTCACTTTGCTGATAAAGTAGATTTCTGACTTAAATGTAACTATAAATAAACAAAAAAGGGTACTTTCCCAGTTAAAGAGTTACAGGAAAACGCGTCGGTCAGAGCCACTATCTGTGACGTCATCCCGCACAAGCAGGCATGTGCTGACTGCCGCCGCGTTTGTTTTATGCCGACCTAAAGCTCCTTACATATTGGGAGTATTGCTACTGGATTCCCAAGCATTGGTTGCCTTGGCATTATCACCACCCGTGAATCGGATCTCTCCTCCAGCCTGACCGCTGAGTCCATTAGAATTGGATCTCCCCTCCAGCCTGACCGCTGAATCCATTGGAATTTAACCACTTGCTTACTGGGCACTTAAACCCCCCCCCCCCCTCCTGCCCAGACCAATTTTCAGCACTCTCACTCTTTGAATGACAATTGCGCGGTCATACAACACTGGGTGAAGTGCACTCCGAAGAGAGCGATTCCTCAAGTGGGACTTTAAAAGGTGACTGGTAGAACCTCACAAAATATTGGTTAAGTACCAAGAAACGGTTTGTCTGGAAAACGTATTTTATTGAAAAAATATATGTATATGAAAGGCTGCTACTACATATGTACAGTGCATATCCAAGTAAATGCTTACACAAACTGAAAACAGGCACAAGCGCATATAACAGATAACAAACAAAAAAAGTTACAGTACAGGACCCGGCTCTGTCTATGAAGTGAGACAGAAACCCAATGTTTCGAGGCTTTCTATTGGTGTAACCTCTTCTTCAGGGATAGGGTGCTGCACTTTAGATGGCAATGGTATCTGTATTCAAATAATAAGAAGGAGAGAAGGAACAAAACAAAACAAGGAAAAAGGAGAAAAAAATAATTTCCTGGCAGACTCCATGGCAGCCTACGTGTGGGTTAATCCCGCCCCTCATACCTCATAGGACCCTTCACCCATAAATCTTTGCTCTGGGCCAGAGGCCGTGTTCCTTTTTTTGTCCTCCTCCTAGGACCAAGATATAGTCTTACCTTTTCATGAAGTTTTTCTGTAATCCAGGCCTGGCGGTGTGCACGGCGATACGTTGGTGGTTAGCGGTGATCCTCTCTGCAGTCCAGCAATCCTAGCTATTAGCAGGTGGACATGGGCGATATGATGTGATACCATGAAGAGCTTACTAACCTAGCCATTGGCAGGCAAGCGGTAATATGGGCAAACGTCCCAGCTATTAGCGGGAGGCTTTGTAAACGCCCGATCGTGCGGTGGGTCGAGCGAACAGCTCCCCAGTCCCAGGTTCTGGTCCGGATCGTGCCGTGGTGGTGGTAATGTACAAAGATATTCCTTTTATATGGCAGCCGTATCTCTGTGTTTTGTGTGTCTCCTTATTTTCTATCAAGCTCCAGTGAGTGGCCACGGCGGCTGGAGCGCAGCTGCGTTCCAGCTCGCCGTTTCAGGAAGTCGCTGCGCATCCGCAAGCCGCGAACGAAGATTCTGTGCTTGGGTCGTGCAGGCGAAGTTTTGCCAAAATGGCGGCGGCGGTCGCGAATGCGATTGGCCGCCACCGGATGGCAACCGCTATGGGGCGGTGACATCGTTAACGGTGGCAGATTTAAATAGCTGTCAAAGCAGCTATTACTTGGAATGACTTGCAGGCTTATGCGGTATTTACCCAGGCACTGGGCTCTGGTTTACAAGGTAAATTGTTTGCTGCAGGCTCCCTGGGTGCTGGCTATGTTTTGTTATGTGCTCTCTCATGCCTGTTGTCACTCCTGTTTCTCATAAGGCAGTAATGATTCATTTCACTTTCAAACTGCCTTGCCATGGATCTGTCACCGCCCTCTTGTGGCCAACCCTTGCGCTGCAGGTAGGATTTATTTATTTTCTACCTGTGATGCTTGGGTTCACTCATTCAGGAGCTCTTAACCCTTTCTTTTTAACTCAGTTCTTCTAGGTCTGAACACCAAAGCACGGTAAAGACCGTCCTAGGTCTCAACGTTGTCACTCCTCTTCAAGGTCCGATCTTCCTTTAGATCTAGGTACCACAGATAGGAGTCTAAAACCACCTCTGGGCGTCACTCTCACCGCCACTCCAGCCGCTCTGTGAGGAAAGCCTGCTGGGTATGCGGGGCCCAGGTTCCTGAAGGCAAATCGCTCTGCAAGCGATGCTTTTCTAAAGTCGCATAAGAAAGAGAGGGTGGAGACCAACAAGTGGAAGCACTGGTCAGAAAGGTGGTCAATGAGTCCCTGAGTAAAGGGGATTCTGGTCATACCCACAACCCTGCTGGCGACACTATGTCAGTCCCTATTAGGGATGATCTCAAGGCTCCAGGCCCTTCACACCCGAGCCATTCCTCAATTGAAGCCTCAGACAGTGAGGTGGAGGTAGATGACCCTGGTGCAGGTTTTGAATTTGCCCTAGTACCACAGCTGGTCAAAAGCTGTCAAAGAAGCTTTGAGATGGAAGAGCCAGTGGAGGCACCCTCCAAACAGAGGAAATATTTTAAACACCTCAAAAAAGAACACCCTAATTTCTCCTTTTTGGGTGAACTCAGCGCAATAATTACCGACAAATGGGGTGGTGTTGAAAGGAAGAATTGCCTGTTCATGAAGGTATCAAAAATGTACCCATTTAAAAGCAAGGATGTAAAACACCTGGAGTCGGCTCCTCTCATTGACTCAGCCCTAATGAGGATGGTGAGGCATGTCACACTCCCATTGGAGGATACTGTTTCCTTTAGGGATTGCCTGGAGTGGAAAATTTATACCGACCTCAAGCAGATCTACATTACAGCGGGTATGACCTGCAAACCAGCTCTAGCTCTCGCAGCCCTTTCTAAAGCGATGGAAGTCTGGGCAGACGACGTAGATGCTTCTCTGAGGAGCATCTCGGAAGAACTGGCCAGGAGCTCACCTATTCATGGGCTAAGGTTGACGTTGGCTTTTCTCGTGGGGCTTCCCTAGACATAATTCGCCTGGTGGCTCGGATCATGCTGACATCTGTCACGGCTAAGCGTGCCTTGTGGCTGCGCTCATGGGTAGCTGACCCTGCCTCCAAGCAGGCATGGTGCAGGATTCTATTTGGGGGTTTGTCTCTCTTTGGGAACATATCGGACAGTGCCATCACCCGTGCCACAGGGGGCAAGTCGGGGTTCCTTCCCCAGGATCGCCGTCTGCTAAACCAGAAGAGAACACAGCCCAGGCAAAGTTCAGATCGAGCAAGGAATGCTCGCTACTATAGGCCTGGCCGTGAGTTCAAGAAGACCTGGAAGAAAAAACAGCCTTCAGGCCAGAAGTTTTCAAAAGGGGCATCTTCCGGTGGACAAGAATCCCCTAAGTCTTTATGATATTGCACCTGCCTAAAACAGAGCGAGTCGGCATCCTGTCTCTCTTGTGGCTCAGGGCGCTGCAATTCCAGTTCCAGATGACAAAAGGTTTTAAGGGGTCTACTCGCCCCTCTTCATGGTGTTGAAGAAAAACGTCTCCTGGAGGCCAGTTATAGACCTAACCCACTTGATTTTTTTTTATCTAGAAGGAGAAGTTCAAGATGGAGACACTGCTCATGATCAGTCAAGCAATCCAACCAGACGATTGGCTTGTCTCTATAGACCTGAAGGACACCTACTTCCATGTTCCGATAGCGTCAGAATTCCAGAAATACCTTCGCTTTGCTGTCGATCAAATCCGTCTGCAGTTCACCTGTCTCCCCTTCGGGCTTACAACATCGCCTCGTGTGTTTTCAAAACTTGTTGGCTGTCGTGGCTCTGATCAGGATCAGAGGTATCCATCTGTATCACTATCTAGACCTGCTGTTGTCTCGGGACAAGGAGCAGTTGCTAATCTACAGATCCCAGGTCATCTCCACTCTACTCGAGTTTGGTTGGCTTCTGAATCTGGAAAAGAGCCATCTGGATCCTACGCAGTCCCTGGTATTCCTCGGGGCACACTTCAACGCTATCAAGAGCACCATCTTGTTACCCCTGGAAAAATCCCAGTGATCCGGGACAGAGTTTGGCTTGCAATGTCGTCCTCATCTCCAAGCCTCTCAATGCCTAAAGATCATTGGCACCATGGTGGCAACAACACCCATGGTAAAGTGGGCTCAGTGGAAAATGCGGCCCTTCCAGAAGGGTTTCCTCCAGCAGTATAATCCAGGGCTTCGGGATCACTTTATCCAAATAACCTCATCCATGCGGGAGAGCTTTCCTTGGTGGCTACAACAGAGGAACCTCCTCAATTGTCACTCCATCGCACCTGTGTCTTGGGTCACCATCACTACAGATGCCAGCAACAGGGGCTGACAGAAGTAGCCCAAGGCATATGGAATTTTCCCTCTCACAGGATAGTCTCCAATGTTCTGGAACTCCGGGCAGCGTTCTGCGGGCCTTTCACCACTTAACAGCAGGAGACTCAGTCCTCCTAAGACTGGACAACACAACGGCAGTCGCATACATCAAGAGACAGGGGGGTACTCGCAGACTCTCCCTGTCAAAGGAAATAGAGCCCATCATGAGCTTGGCCCAGAAAAACCTGGCCAACCTGACAGCTGTCTATCTCCCTGGAGTCCCGAACGTTCAGGCAGATTTTCTGTTGAGAGTTTCTCTGGACAACGAGTGGACTTCCCCCCCGAAGTCTTCAGGTGGGTCCTGTCCCTGGGAGTCATTCCGGAAGTAGACTTGTTTGCCTCCCCATGCAACTTCAGACTAGAGAGATACTACACGAGGTCTTGGTATCCCCAGGCTTTTGGGTAGATGCTCTGTCAGACCATTGGCGGTTCCACAGGGCCTATGCCTTTCCCCCGGTTCCTGTCATTCTCTGTTTTTTGTCGAGGCTCAGGATGGAAGAAGCAGAGATAGTGGCAATAGTCCCCTACTGGCCAAACAAGCCATGGTTTCTACTGCTGATGCAACTCCGCTTCCGGGACCCAGTTCCTCTACCCTCCAGACCAGATCTCCTATCACAAGGGGCATTTCTACATCCATGCCCGGCCCATCTACATCTGATGATCTGGTTCTTGAGAGGGGAAGGTTGGAGGCCCTAGGCTGTCAAAGTAGGGCCATCTCCACAATATTAAATGCCAGAAGAACAGGCACCAACAGGGTCTACCAGAGGATTTGGAAAAAGTTTTCAGACTACACCTCTTCCACTGCAGGTTCTTGCAAAAACCCAAAGATACATGATATCCTGGGCTTCTTACAATCAGGATTGGATCTCTCATTGTCAGTCAGCTAGCTACGAGTCCAAATCGCTGTAATCTCTGCCTTTACCGGTGTTTCCTGGGCTAGACACCCTCTTACTCAGTAGTTTTTCAGAGGAGCAATAAGGCTCAGACCTCAGAGCCAAGTTTTTCTAATTGGGATCTTCCCCTTGTCCTGGATTTTTTCTTAGGTAGAGAGTTGGAACATGAAGATCAATCTTCTGTCAAATGACTCTCTCTAATAGTTGTCTTCTTGGTGGCTATAACATCGGCCAAGAGGGTCTCTGAAATCAGCTCTCTGGGATGCAAGGAGCCGTTTCTAAACTTTTTAATTCCTATGTTGGGTTCAAACCCCAAAGTGGCATCTGTGTTTCATGACAATCAGGAGATTGCTCTTCCAATGTTCAGATCTACCGAGGATTCCAGTGTTTATCCCTTAGATGTTGGAAAAGCTCTGAGTCAGTATCTTGAAGCTACAGCTTCTTTCCGTCAGACTGACCACCTGCTCGTTCTTTTCACAGGAAGTATAAGGGAATGCGTGCCTCTTCCAGATCTATCGGAGCATGGATTGTTCAGGCCATTCAGTGGGCCTATAAAGCCAAGGGCTTGGCGCCTCCAGAAGCGGTGACTGCTCACTCAATTAGAAGTGTCTTCATCATGGGCGGCATCATGTCACGTGCCTCCAGAAGTTATTTGCAAGGTGGCCTTGTGGTCTTCAATTAACACGTTCATGGCACACTACTGCGTAGTGGTTTACGTATCTTGTCTGTTGATGGTGCTAATTAAACCTTTTTTCTTTTGTCCAGCACTCTGCCCACCCGGGTGTGTATGGCTAGTTATTTCCCACACGTAGGCTGCCATGGAGTCTGTCAGGAAAGCGGAAAATTTATATCAAATACTTACCGTAATTTTCCTTTCCTGATGGACTCCATGGCAGCAGGAGTTCCCTCCCAGTGGCTGGAGTAGGCTAAATTATGGAACACGGCCTCTGGCCCAGAGCAAAGATTTATGGGTGAAGGGTCCTATGAGGTATGAGGGGCGGGATTAACCCACACGTAGGCTGCCATGGAGTCCATCAGGAAAGGAAAATTACGGTAAGTATTTGATATAAATTTTCCGTTATGAAAACAAAAAACAAAAACAATTGTAAGAAGAGCATGCCCACTGATTAATGCCGACCAAGCATGACAATTGTATACATGCAACATTTAGCACATCATCCATATTATTAGGGTACTAACCATAAACGCAAATTGTGTACGTGTTTCTTGATCATAGCAGGAGATTAAAATAGGCACAGTTATTCTTGTTTTACACTGGGCTGTGTTTTCGCCTTGAAGTCGGACCAGCGGGTGGCAAACCAGCCCCTCAAACCCAGATGGTGTATATCCCGGTAGGGGGTGACTCACAGAGGGCGTGGGTGGTGTCCAGGACCTCGAAAACAATACAAACGCAGCGAAGCTGCAGTGTGTATATGAAGGTGACTCCCTGGCATTCAACAGTGCCTAAGTGTGAATAAAGAGTAAAAAGTAAAAAGTATTGAACTAATTTGAAGGAGTGACTCTCTTAAAACAAAGGAAAAAAAGCAACCTACCTAAGGCAATAGTACTTCCCCACAAGAGCCGCACTAAAAAAGCCCACAAAAGGACCGGAAAAGGGGGGGCCAGTCGTGATGACACTTATAGTACCTAGAGATAATAAACTTCTTAGTAAATGTCAGTGTGTCTAATAACAAGAAATATCTCTGAGTTTGCAGACGCTTGCCTGGTCCCAAAGCTGGAAGAAGTGTGTACCTACAGCAGTGTCTCCCAAATTTGGAACATCCACAAATTAAGGGGGTACCTGACAGTCTATAATGAGACAGGGGAGAGAAGGATGGGACCCATGGATAGATTCATACAACACTGTACCCAAATGAAATTTTTATCATTTTTTTCCCCCACAAATAGAGCTTTCTTTTGGTGTTATTTGATCACATCTGCGGTCTTTATTTGTTGTTATAAAAAAAAAAAAAAGAAGATCGAATAAAAAAAAAAAAATACAAAACCGTTTTATATGTTGTTATAAAATTTTGCAAATGGGTAATTTTTCTCCTTCATTGATGTACGCTGATGAGGCTGCACTGATGGGCACCGATAAGGCAGCACTGGTGGGCACTGAGAGGAGGCACTGATGGGTGGCACTGAAGGGCATTGATAGGTGGCACTGGTGGGGCAGTGAGAATTGGCACTAATAGGTGTCACTGATAGGTGGCAGTGATGGACACTGATGGGTGGCAATGATGGGCACTGATCAGCACTGGTAGGTGAGACTGATAGGCAGCACTGCTAGGTGGCACTGACTGGCACCACTGGTGGGCATTGATAGGTGGCACTTGTGGGCATTGATAGGTGACATTTACTGCACTGGTGGTCACTGACAGGCGGTACTGGTGGGCACTAATGAGGCTGATGTGCCTCTTTCACTCAGGACCGATGTCCCCTACACAGGAGCCGGTGATCGGCTTTTTTTTCTACTTACGCTGTCAGCGTGAGGAAAAAAAACGATTACTGAGCTTTGTTTACATCACGTGATCAGCTGTCATTGTCACTCGGATCTGTGATCACCCGTGTCTCAGTGACTCTGTGATCACAGAGGGCGCATGCAAAGGGGAAGAAGTCTGGCATTTGAGGTCCGCGCTGTGGCCATCATTTTTATTTTTTGCGCTATAAACAAAAAAAGAGCGACAATTTTAAAAAAAAAGCAATATTTTTTACTATAATAAGTATCCCCCCAGAAAATATTTAAAAAAAAGAATTTCTTCCTCAGTTTATTCTTCTACATATTTTTGGTAAAAAAAAAAAAAACAAAAAAAAAAATCGCAATAAGCGTATATTGATTGGTTTGCGCAAAAGTTATAGCGTCTACAAAATAGGGGATATATTTAGGGCATTTTTTATATATTTTTTTTGTTACTAGTAATGGCGATGATCTGCGATTTTTATTGGGACCGGGACATTGCACAAAATATAGGAATGATATGGGAGTCCCACCTATTAAAGATGTAGTACTCACCGATATTATATCGGGGGGTGCAATCAAATATATATGACCAAAAAAAAAAAAAAATTTAAAGATACGTACACACCCTAAAGAGTTGACTACAATATTTAATAATGCTTAAAAGCGATATACAAAATTATCAATAGACATAAAAATAACCCTATCCCCTATATTAATAGGGAACCCTATCCAAAAAATTCCCCATAGATAAACCTCCTAATGGTAATTGCACAAGCAACTAGTGTGGGGCAAAGTCTCCTTCTAAAAGAAGAGCAGAAAGTCATAGCTTGCACATCCGCCCTCCCCAATATCAAGCACTCCCTATAACACCTGATGGTACACAAAGCCACTTTCAAATAAACCCCTATAATTATTCCTACACAGGACAGTGAGTTCCTGTAAATATACAGGTAATGAGATAACACTGTCCGTGAGTGGAAAAAGCACTAGACCAATCACATGGATGATTTCATAAAGAATATCTCTTGGGACACCAATCAAGTCAAGCAGTCAGTTATATCCAGAGCAAATAGATTAGAGATCAGTCACAAAATTCAAAGAGGAGAAATAAATTGATTTCTGTTCATAGATGGAGGTCACCCTGTCAAAGCAGGTGTGTATATCCGTATGTGATAGATCCCAAATGCTCTCATATAGATACGTTTTGTTGGGAACTAGGAGAATGTCAAAGCGCTGAATAATGACCACACTGTATTGATAAGTCCACAGTATAGTCAGATGTTCGTTCACCAAGATTGTAATATCACAGGTGTGAGTAGCATAAGCACAGAGATGAATTCCCACAGCACGAGGGTGTTTACCACTGCTCACATCAAGTAATGGTTAAATGCCTCTATTCATCAGGTTTACTCACGGTTAGATGCTGCCGGTGGTCACTCTGAGGGATCTGAATGATCCATCGATTGGTGTGTGTCCAAAGTGCACGACTCTTATAGCAGGCTATTCTTGTGGTATTCAGGTGGAGTGATTCTGAGTGTCAATAATAGTTGACAATTCTCCAAACAGAGTATAAAGTTCTCCAATCAAGATAGTTTTAAAGACAAATCTGTTTGAAAGTGGTGATTCTCCTGGGCAGGGGAGGGCTGGCAGCCTTAGGCCTGGGGGGCAAGTCCAGTCAAGTGGCCCTTTGAACCACCGAATAAGCTCACCATCCCCAGTGCCCATCAGCGCAACCTCACCAGTGCCCATCAGTGCAGCCTGTTCAGTGCATGGGGATTAGAGAGGAGAGCAGCCGGATTACACAGAGCAGAGATCTCCCGCTTACCCAGCATGGCGGCTCCTATGATGGATGTCATCAGTGTGATGTCTATCAAAGGAGCCAGTCCATGAGGCGGGACTTCGTATGACAGTGGCCACCAGGTAAGCGGGAGATCCCCACTCTGTGAAATCTGGTGGCGCTCCCCCTCCGAGGTAGCCCAAAGGGGCACAGACCCTGGGCGCCCTCCCACTGCTCCATCTTGCGGTGCACCCACTCCCAATTGGCCCTGTAAAGCGGGGACAAAACGGGGACAGCCTTGGTCCAGGGACAGTATCCTCAGTCCGGGGACTGTCCCCGGAAACCGGGGATGTCTGGTCAGCTCCCAGCAGGACCCACAGTGTTGAGGGCTATTTTTAGGTTACTGGGTGGGCACTGGCCTGGGGCAGGGTAAATAGGGTGTATGGGGGGTAGTTGGGATGTGGGGTTCAGCTGCGGGTGTCAGGGTCTCTCACCTCAGTGATGGCAGCTGCCTTTGCCAGCTTAGCAGGTCCTTGCATGGCCTCCTCCGATCCTGGGGGTGTGAAGTGATGCTCCTGTCCTGGGGTCAAGTAAACTTGCAGCCCAAGCTAGTCATGTGGGTCCCAACTCCCTGGCGCGCCTTGCTGCCCAGGGGTGGGCTGACAACACCCAGGGCCCCCAGACCAAATAAAGCAAGGCCCCCCTGTCAGGCCCTGCCCATGACCCATCCCTGGCCCTACCATGACCCACCCCTTCAATTTGCACAAAGTACAACCTTTTAAAAAAAATAAACACTGTTTAACAACAGAGTCTAATGGGACCTGGAGGCAGGGCCGGATTAACATAGGGGCTATTGGAGCTGCAGCTCCAGGCCCCTTCCTCAAGATAGGCCCATTTGCCCAAAAAAAAAAAATCCCCCCCAAAAAAAGATCGACTTCGAGGGTTGTAGCTCGGCGACCAGGGGCTACAGAGACCCCACATTTGGTGGGTAGGTAGACCCACTCCACAACTGGTCAAAATATGGGGCTCCTAACATTTAGGGTTCCGGAGATACGGGGCTGCTTGCGCAGCCTGTCAGAAGCTAAAAACAGAGCGGCCAGTTTAAATACAAACTGACACTCTGCAGCAGACTGAGAGGATGAGCTCACAGTGCTTATAATAATTATTTGTATATTACTTATGGTAATTAACCCATTGCCACCCAGGCCAATTCTGACACTTCTCTCCTACATGTAAAAATCATTTTTTTTGCTAGAAAATTACTCAGAACCCCCAAATATTATATACAGTATATTGTTTTAGCAGGCACCCTATGGCACAGGTGTCAAACACAAGGCCCGCGGGCCAAACCTGGCCCTCCAGGCCATTTCATGTGGTCCTTGCACCTCGTCCTCGCACCTCTCCTGCAGCTGCAGGAGAGCTCCAGCCATCCTCTGGTCCTACTCCAGACCCTTATTTTCTGTATCCAGCTTCTTCCCAGCAGCAGCATAAGGAAAGGGGGATGCACTTCTGATGGTGGGGGTGGCTCTTGACATCTAATGTAAAAGGGGAGGGGATGCGCTGGACATCTAATCTTACAGATACAACCGGCCCTTTTGAGGGCAATCATAATGCTGATGCGGCCCACGATGAAATTGAGTTTGACAACCCTGCTCTATGGAATACAATGGTGGCCTTTGCAACTTTTTATGTTACACGGTATTTGCGCAGCATTTTTTAAACGTGTTTTTTTTGGAAAAAAAAGTGTTTCATTCATAAAAAAAAAAAAAAAACACAAAAGTTAGCACAATTTTTTTGTATACTAAGCGATGCTTTAATTTTTTTTACAGGTTACATGTTTAGAGTTAACACGACCGTTTTTAATGTCATTGAAAAAAACAAAGTTTTTCTCGACGTGATTCTTCTTAAGCCTGCCTTGCCTACACACTATTGTGAAAAAAAAATGCTTGAGCAAAGCGCAGCGACATACGAAACGTATGACGGCACTATAAAGGGGAAGTTCCATTCGGATGGCGCCACCCTTTGGGCTGCTCTTGCTGATCCTCGTGTTTAGTAAAGTTTGGTGGGAGACGATTCGCGCTTTTCAGCCTCGTGCTCTTCAGTCCGTTACAGCGTGACGAATGTGCTATCTCCATTCTGAACGCTAGTTTTACCAGAGCGAGCGCTGCCGTCTCATAACTTGTTTCTGAGCATGCGCTCTGAGCATGCGCGAGAAAAACGACGATGTGAAAAACTACGAGAAAAAAAAGAGCATGTTGCAAATTTTTAATGCCCATTTTTCACATCGCAAAAAATGCTCTGGAGCCTACACACGATCGTTTTTAATGACCAAATTAAAAAATTGCATATTTCTCGTCATGAAAAACGGTCGTGTGTACGCGGCATTACAGAGGAGATCTAGTGCTAGAATTATTGCTCTCGCTCTAACGATCGTGGCGTATGTAACCTGTGTGTATCTGGCTCTAATACTAGCCAGTGCCTACCCAGTAGGGATGAGCCGAACACCCCCCCGGTTCGGTTCGCACCAGAACCTTCGAACGGACCGAAAGTTCGCACGAACGTTAG
Source organism: Rana muscosa (assembly GCA_029206835.1). Classification (NCBI taxonomy): domain Eukaryota; kingdom Metazoa; phylum Chordata; class Amphibia; order Anura; family Ranidae; genus Rana; species Rana muscosa. Next base: position 612,866,051 of record CM055122.1, read on the forward strand.
AACCCTATTAAATACAATGGACGCGAACGTTCGAAATCTAAAGTGCTAATTATAACGACTATTATGCATGTTATTGTCCTAAAAAGGGTTTGAGGACCCGGGTTCTGCACCAGGGGACATGTATCAATGCAAAACAAAGTTTTACAAACGGCCGTTTTTCGGGAGCAGTCATTTTAATGATGCATAAAGTGAAAAAAAAAAGTGAAATATTCCTTTAAATATCGTACCTGGGGGGTGTCTAAAGTATACCTGTGAAGTGGCATGTGTTTTCCGTGTTTAGAACTGTCCCTGCACAAAATGACATTTCTAAAGGAAAAAAAGCCATTTAAAACTGCTTGTGGCTTTAACCACTTCCTTACTGGGCACATAAACCCCCTTCCTGCCCAGGCGAAATTTCAGCTTTCGGCACTGTCACGCTTTGAATGACAATTGCGCGGTCGTGCGACGTGGCTCCCAAAAAAAGTTGACGTCCTTTTTTTCCCACAAATAGAGCTTTCTTTTGGTGGTAGTTGATCACCTCTGCGGTTTTTATTTTTTGCGCTACAAACAAAGAAATAGCGACAAATTTGAAAAAAACACAATATTTTTTGATTCTTGCTATAATAAATATCCCAATTTTTTTTTTATTATTATTTTTTTCCTCAATTTAGGCCGATACGTATTCTTCTACATATTTTTCGTAAAAAAAACCGCAATCGCCGTTTATTGATTGGTTTGCGCAAAAGTTAAAGCGTTTACAAAATAGGGGATAGATTTATGGCATTTTTATAAAAAAAAATTTTTTTTATTAGTAATGGCGGCGATCAGTGATTTTTTTCGTGACTGCGACATTATGGCGGACACATCGGACACTTTTGACACATTTTTGGGACCATTTACATTTATACAGCGAACAGTGCTATAAATATGCACTGATTACTGTATAAATGTGACTGGCAGGGAAGGGGTTAACACTAGGGGCGAGGAAGGGGTTAAATGTATTCCCTATTGGTGATTCTTACTGTGGGGGGAGGGGAACGACTGGGGGAGGAGACCGATCTGTGTCCCTATGTACAAGGGACACAGCATCGGTCTCCTCTCTCCCTGACAGGACATGGATCTGTGTGTTTACACACACAGATCCATGTCCTTGTCTGTGTAACCGCCGACCGCGGGTGCCTGGTGGACATCGCGGCCGCCAGGCACGCGCATCGGCATTACAGTGACGCGCCGGGCACGCGCGCGCGCCGCCGGCGGCGCTCGCGCGCCCCCCAGTGGCCAAAGAAGCGGAGGCCGTAAAAAGACGGCCTCCCGGATTTGTAGAGCCACCTCGCGGCCGTATATAGTCGTACGGCCGGCGCAAGGTGGTTAATGTAATGTCTGGTCCCGGTAATATGGATGAAAATCTTTGAGAAAAATGGCATGGCTATATACTCTGAACAGCAGTATACAGGCGGTGCAAACAAGACAGGGACTGTAGGTTTGTTCTTAAGTAGAATCTGTTTGTAATTTTGAACAGGTACATTGTTTAAGTGTAGCTCCAGCCAAAAAATATATTTTTAAGCTTTTTGGAAAACATAGGGAAGGGTTATCACCCCTGTAACATTTGTTTTGCTGTCTTTGCACCTGTTCAGAAAATTTCACCTCACTTTCCGTCCCAATGACAAATGTTTTTGAAAAGTGGGGTTTTTATTGAAACAAGGATTGGTGATAAAGCATCAGTAGAGACTGAGGAGACACCTTTTTCCAATATTAACTCTTACAGGAGAGAATTTCCCTTCCTAGGGGTAGATTTCCTCTCACTTCCTGTTGTCTCCTTCCGTTTGCAAGTAGGAGTCGTTTGTAAGTTGGATGTTTGAAAGTAGGGGCCTGCCGTATATACTCTGCTGAAATTTGCTACTTACATGTTGGTGTTGCCACAACACTGTGAGCCCTCACAGTTACTCTTGGTGGGCGCTGGAACGCCCTGCTGTGAACTATTATATCAGGAATTGTAATTACATGCCATTGTTGAACAGTGTTAGGAAAAATTGGGCCTTTGGTGGTGGTGCTGGTGCTACAACACTGTCAGCCCTCACAGTTACTCTTGGTGGGTGCATGAATGGGCCCTACTGTAAATTATTAGATCAAGAATTGTAATTGCATGCCCCTGTTGAAGAGGGGCAGAAGAATTGGGCCTTTGGTGGTGGTGGTGGTGGTGGTGGTGTTGCCACAACACTGTAAGCCCTCACAGTTACTCTTGGTGGGCGCAGGAATGGGCCCTGCTGTGAATTATTAGATCAAGAATTGTAATTACATGTCCCTGTTGAACAGGGGCAGAAAAATTGGGCCTTAGGCACTGGTGCCACAACACTGCAACCCCTCACAGATACTGTACTTGGAGCACAGCAATGAGGCCTGTTGCAAAGTATTGCATCAAAAATTGTAATTACACGCCCCTGTTAAACAGGGGCTGAAAAATTGGGCCTTAGCCACTGGTGGCGGCACCCAGAAACAAAAAAGTTCTTCCAAGCTATCATCAAGAATCGGATCATTGAGGAGGAGGAGGATAGTCAGTCAACATAACAGGACAGTCACTCAGCATCAGCATCAGTCTTGAAGGGATGTGACATTTGAAACTAAATTATTCTGTTATATCAGCTTCAGGTGCTTGGTAGCTGGTGGTGATCCAAGACTGGTTCATCTTTATGAAGGTCAGTCGATCAACCGAGTCGGTGGACAGGCGCACCCTGTGATCCGTGACAAAGCCTCCAGCAGCACTGAATGTGCGTTCCGAAAGAACGCTGGATGCAGGACAGGCCAGTAGCTCAATTGCATACTGTGCAAGCTCTGGCCAGTGATCCATCCACAAGACCCAGTAAGCCAGAGGATTTTCGGTGGGAAAGGTGTTCAAGTCTGACCTTGCCCCTAGGTATTCTTGCACCATGTATATCAGACGCTGGCGATGGTTGCTGGAACTGATCATACCTTGGGGCTGCGGACTAAAAAATTGTCTGAACGCATCGGTCAGACAGCCACCTTCTCCACCGCTCCTTCTGCTACTGACCAAAGCCTCAGCAACTCGTTGTCCTGGACCAGGAGTTTGTAACCTCCCAGTCTCTGGGAACGCGTTGCACAGACCTTTCTGCAAGGCCTCCCGGAGTTGTCTCATCCTCTGCTCCCTCTGCGACGGCAAGATAAGGTCCGCAACCTTACCCTTGTACCGTGGATCAAGGAGAGTGGCCAGCCAGTAATGGTCACTCTCCTTGATCCGAAGAATACGAGGATCCTTCCGCAGACTTTGCAGGATCAGGGAGGCCATGCAGCGTAGGTTAGCTGAGGCATTCGGTCCGGAGTCCTCTGGGTCACTAAGGACGACATGATCCGCAGCCACCTCCTCCCAGCCACGTACAAGTCCACGGGTTTGTTGGGACTGTAAATCATCCCTAAAAGGCTGCTGCTGTTGATGCTGAGTGCCATGCTCCACCTCCATGCTGACACAATCCTCCTCCTCCTCCTCTTCCTGTGTGATGGGTGGGACACAAGGAACACTGTCTGGGTAAAGGGGGCCTTGAGAGGCAAGGAAGTCCTCCTCTTCCTGCCTCTGTTCTGCCTCAAGTGCCCTGTCCATTATTCCACGCAGCGTATGCTCCAACAGGTGGACAAGAGGTACAGTGTCACTGATGCATGCACTGTCACTGCTCACCATCCTCGTGGCCTCCTCAAATGGTGCCAGGACAGTGCATGCATCCCTGATCATGCCCCACTGGCGTGGTGAAAAAAACCCGAGCTCCCCTGACCCTGTCCTGGTGCCCCTCTGCTGCGTGTGCAGCCGCTGTAGCATGGCCAACGTTGAGTTCCACCTGGTGGGCATGTCACATATAAGGCGGTTCTTGGGCAGGTTCAACTCCTTTTGCAGCTCAGCCAGCCGAGCACTGGCATTATATGATCTGCGGAAATGCCCACAGACTTTCCTGGCCTGCCTCAGGACATCCTGTAAGCCCAGGTACTTGCCCAAGAACCGCTGCACCACCAGGTTAAGGACGTGAGCCACACAGGGCACATGGGTCAGTTGTCCCTGTCGGAGGGCGGAGAGGAGGTTGGTGCCATTGTTGCAAACCACCATTCCTGGCTTAAGCTGGCGTGGCGTCAACCACCTCTCGGCCTGCCCCCGCAGAGCTGACAGAACCTCTGCCCCAGTGTGGCTCCTGTCCCCCAAACACACCAGCGCAAGCACGACATGGCATCTTTTTGCCTGCGTACTTGCGTAGCCCCTTGAACGCCTACAGAGCACCGCTGGTTCCGAGGACAAAGCACAGGAAGAGGCCATGGAGGAAGAAGAAGAGGAGGGGTGGAGGAGAAAGGTGTGTCTCAACCAGTAGTAGCATTTTGGAGGCGTGGGGGCGGAACAACCTCCAACACTACTGCACCCTGTCCTGCATCCTTCCCAGCTGCCAAAAGAGTGACCCAATGGGCCGTGAAAGAAAGGTAACGTCCCTGTCCATGCCTGCTGGACCATGAGTCAGCGGTAATATGCACCTTACCGCTGACCGCCCTGTCCAACGAGGCATGGACATTGCCTTCCACATGCCGGTAGAGAGCCGGAATCGCCTTCAGTGAGAAAAAGTGGCGTTTGGGAACCTGCCACTGAGGAACCGCACATTGCATAAACTCACGGAAGGGGGCCGAGTCTACCAATTGAAAAGGCAGCAGTTGAATTGCTAGCAATTTAGCCAAGCTAGCATTCAACTGCTGGGCATGTGGATGGCTGGGAGTAAACTTCTTTCGACGGTCCAGCAGCTGGGGCAGGGAAATTTGCCTGCTACAATCGGACGTCGGTGTACTGCTAGCAGAGTGCCCGCAAGTACTTGGCTGTGACACACCTAATTCTACACCTTCATTCCTCTCAGTGCAGGTTTTAGAGAGGACTGAAGGTATAGTGGGGTTGGAGATCTCAGCTGATGAGGAGCAAGGAGAGGTCCGGTTTGTTCTTTGGTGTGGGTCTTTAAGGTACGCTTGCCAACGAGCTGCATGGCAGGTCAACATATGTCTAGTCAAGCAAGTGGTGCCCAAGCGGCTGATGTTTTGGCCACGCGAGATACGCTTGAGACATATGTTGCAAATAGCAGCGGTGCGATCTGATGCACTCGACTCAAAAAAGGCCCACACCAAAGAACTTTTGGAATAACGCGCAGAGGCAGTGCCCTGCACAGGCGGAGCTCTGCGGTGTGATTCAGTCGGTGTGCTGCCCTTACGCTGGCCCCCGGAGGGCATCCTGCCTCGTTGGAGATGTGCCTCCTCCTCATCCTCCTCCTCCTCCTCTCTCCTATCAGGCATCCACGTGGAGTCCGTGACCTCATCATCCTCTCCTTCTTGATCACCGGAGCAAACCTGGCAGTATGCTGCAGCTGCTGGAACATGACTGCCAGATTGCTGTCCTTCTTGAGCATCCCCTCTCTCTGCGCTCACGCTACTGCCTTCCTCTAGCTGGATATCATCATCAGACCCTTCGAAACGCTGGGCATCCTCCTAGAGCATGTACCCAACACTGTGCTCAAACAGTTTGGGGGACTCCTCAGGAGGACATGGTGGGTCTATGGAAGGAGTGACTGATGATGACATTGATACGAGGGAAGAGGACGCTTTGGCAGCTGCTTTGCCAGTACCCTGAGCCTGGGTGAGAGAGGATGAGGAGGGCTTGGTCATCCACTCTACCAAGTCTTCGGCATGATGCGGCTCAACACGTCCAGCTGCTGAAAATAAGGACAAGCGTGTCCCATGGCCACGTGCTGATGACAATGCACCGCGTCCACGACCAGCACTGTTGCCCCCAGACACAGAGCCTGCTTGCCCTCTTTTATTGGCTTTTGACTGTCTGCCTCTCTTTGTTGGCCTTCCAGACATAGTAATGGCCTGCGGGGAGATGGGAAAAACCAGCAATTGGGTAGTGTATATTGTGCTGGAGGCACACAACACCCACTAACTCCTGCAGATGCCTGTATTAGAGAACAGTAATGACGGGTATATACAGGTTAGGGATGAGCTTCGTGTTCGAGTCGAACATACGTTCGACTCGAACATCGGCTGTTCGATCGTTCGACGAAGATCGAACGATTTGGGCCGTTCGCGCCAAATTCGAGTGACGCGAACGGCCCACAATGCACTACGCCATCGCAGTGTCATCCAGGCGCTGTGATTGGCCAAGCATGCACTGTGACCCCGCATGCTTGGCCAATCACAGCGCCGGCAGCGAGGAGAGCAATGATTGGCCACAGGCAGGATGCCTGTGGCCAATTATTGCTGAGGGTGTTTAGTACACGCCCCACACTATAAAAGGCCGCCAGCACGGCGGCCTAGTGTAGTGTGTTCCGGAGCAGGGATAGAGCAGCATAGGCAGGGACAGTGACTTTTATTTCTTTCTTGCTTAACCTGGATTCCTTTAGTTTAGGGAAAGAGAAGGATAGGTAGGGAGAGTGTCAGTGTGTTTTGTGCTTGTGCTATAGTGTGCTTAAAAAAAACATTTTTTCTAGGGACAGAAAACTGTAGGTAGGGAGAGTGTCAGTTTCTTTCACTGTGCAAGTCCTTGTTTCTAGGGACCTGGAAGGACAGTGAGTGAATTCTCCTTGTGCTATATTGTGCTTAAAAAAAACATTTTTTCTAGGGACAGAAAACTGTAGGTAGGGAGAGTGTCAGTTTCTTTCACTGTGCAAGTCCTTGTTTCCAGGGACCTGGAAGGACAGTGAGTGAATTCTCCTTGTGCTATATTGTGCTTAAAAAAAACATTTTTTCTAGGGACAGAAAACTGTAGGTAGGGAGAGTGTCAGTTTCTTTCACTGTGCAAGTCCTTGTTTCTAGGGACCTGGAAGGACAGTGAGTGAATTCTCCTTGTGCTATATTGTGCTTAAAAAAAACATTTTTTCTAGGGACAGAAAACTGTAGGTAGGGAGAGTGTCAGTTTCTTTCACTGTGCAAGTCCTTGTTTCCAGGGACCTGGAAGGACAGTGAGTGAATTCTCCTTGTGCTATATTGTGCTTAAAAAAAACATTTTTTCTAGGGACAGAAAACTGTAGGTAGGGAGAGTGTCAGTTTCTTTCACTGTGCAAGTCCTTGTTTCTAGGGACCTGGAAGGACAGTGAGTGAATTCTCCTTGTGCTATATTGTGCTTAAAAAAAAACATTTTTTCTAGGGACAGAAAACTGTAGGTAGGGAGAGTGTCAGTTTCTTTCACTGTGCAAGTCCTTGTTTCCAGGGACCTGGAAGGACAGTGAGTGAATTCTCCTTGTGCTATATTGTGCTTAAAAAAAACATTTTTTCTAGGGACAGAAAACTGTAGGTAGGGAGAGTGTCAGTTTCTTTCACTGTGCAAGTCCTTGTTTCTAGGGACTGGGAAGGACAGTGAGTGAATTCTCCTTGTGCTATATTGTGCTTAAAAAAAAACATTTTTTCTAGGGACAGAAAACTGTAGGTAGGGAGAGTGTCAGTTTCTTTCACTGTGCAAGTCCTTGTTTCAAGGGACAGAGAAGGACACCTGAAGGTAGCCCTTATTGCTTTTTTCCCATCTCCCTGCAGGCCATCTATTAGAATGTCTGGAAGGCAAACAAGGAGAGGCAGACAGTCAGGAGGCAATAAAAGAGGGCAAGCAGGCTCTGTGTCTGGGGGCAACAGTGCTGGTCGTGGACGCGGTGCATTGTCATCAGCACATGGCCATGGGACACGCTTGTCCTTCTTTTCCGCAGCTGGACATGTTGAGCCACATCATGCCGAAGACTTGGTAGAGTGGATGACCAAGCCCTCCTCCTCCTCCTCATCCTCTCTCACCCAGGCTCAGGGTACTGGCAAAGCAGCTGCCAAAGCGTCCTCTTCCCTGGTATCAATGTCAGACTCATCATCAGTCACTCCTTCCCTAGACCCACCATGTCCTCCTCCTGAGGAGTCCCCCGAACTGTTTGAGCACAGTGTTGGGTACATGCTCCAGGAGGATGCCCAGCGTTTCGAAGGGTCTGATGATGAAACCCAGCTACAGGAAGGCAGTAGGGTGAGAGCAGACAGAGGGGATGCTCAAGAAGGACACCAATCTGGCAGTCATGTTCCAGCAGCTGCAGCATACTGCCAGATTGGCTCCAGTGATGAGGGAGGGGATGATGAGGTCACTGACTCCACGTGGGTGCCTAATAGGAGAGAGGAGGAGGAGGATGAGGAGGAGGCACATCTCCAACGAGACAGGATGCCCTTTGGTGGCCAGCGTAAGGGCAGTACACCGACGGAATCACACCGCAGAGCTCCGCCTGTGCAGGGCGCTGCCTCTGCCCGTCATTCAAAAAGTTCCTTGGTGTGGGCCTTTTTTGAGGCTAGTGCATCAGATCGCACAGCTGCTGTTTGCAACATATGTCTCAAGCGTATATCGCGTGGCCAAAACATCAGCCGCTTGGGTACCACATGCCTGACCAGACATATGTTGACCTGCCATGCAGCTCGTTGGCAAGCCTACCTCAAAGACCCACACCAAAGAACAAAGCGGACCTCTCCTTGCACCGCATCAGCTGGGATCTCCAACCCCACTATAACTTCAGTCCTCTCTGAAACATGCACTGAGAGGAATGAAGGTGTAGAATTAGGTGTGTCACAGCCAAGTACTTGCGGCCACTCTGCTAGCAGTACACCGACGTCCGATTCTAGCAGGCAAATTTCCCTGCCCCAGCTGCTGGACCGTCGAAAGAAGTTCACTCCCAGCCATCCACATGCCCAGCGGTTGAATGCTAGCTTGGCTAAATTGCTAGCGCTTCAACTGCTGCCTTTTCAGTTGGTAGACTCGGCCCCCTTCCGTGAGTTTGTGCAATGTGCGGTTCCTCAGTGGCAGGTTCCCAAACGCCACTTTTTCTCACGGAAGGCTATTCCGGCTCTCTACCGGCATGTGGAAGGCAATGTCTTGGCCTCGCTGGACAGGGCGGTCAGCGGTAAGGTGCATATTACCGCTGACTCATGGTCCAGCAGGCATGGACAGGGACGTTACCTTTCTTTCACGGCCCATTGGGTCACTCTTTTGGCAGCTGGGAAGGATGCAGGACAAGGTGCAGTAGTGTTGGAGGTTGTCCCACCGCCACGCCTCCAAAATGCTACTACTGGTTGTGACACACCTCTCTCCTCCACCCCCTCCTCTTCTTCTTCCTCCATGGCCTCTTCCTGTGGTTTGTCCTATGAACCAGCGGTGCTCCGTAGCCGTTCACGGGGCTACGCAAGTACGCAGGCAAAAAGATGCCATGCCGTGCTTGCGCTGGTGTGTTTGGGGGACAGAAGCCACACTGGGGCAGAGGTCCTGTCTGCTCTGCAGGGCCAGGCCGAGAGGTGGTTGACGCCACGCCAGCTTAAGCCAGGAATGGTGGTTTGCGACAATGGCACCAACCTCCTCTCCGCCCTCCGACAGGGACAACTGGCCCATGTGCCCTGTGTGGCTCACGTCCTTAACCTGGTGGTGCAGCGGTTCTTGGGCAGGTACCCGGGCTTACAGGATGTCCTGAGGCAGGCCAGGAAAGTCTGTGTGCATTTCCGCAGATCTTATAATGCCAGTGCTCGCCTGGCTGAGCTGCAAAAGGAGTTGAACCTGCCCAAGAACCGCCTTATATGTGACATGCCCACCAGGTGGAACTCAACGTTGGCCATGCTGCAGCGGCTGCACACGCAGCAGAGGGCCATCAATGAGTACCTGTGCGACTACGGCACCAGGACAGGGTCAGGGGAGCTTGGTTTTTTTTCTCCACGCCAGTGGGGCATGATCAGGGATGTGATGCACTGTCCTGGCACCATTTGAGGAGGCCACGAGGATGGTGAGCAGTGACAGTGCATGCATCAGTGACACTGTACCTCTTGTCCACCTGTTGGAGCACACGCTGCGTGGAATAATGGACAGGGCACTTGAGGCAGAACAGAGGCAGGAAGAGGAGGACTTCCTTGCCTCTCAAGGCCCCCTTTACCCAGACAGTGTTCCTTCTGTCCCACCCATCGCACAGGAAGAGGAAGAGGAGGAGGAGGAGGAGGAGGAGGATTGTGTCAGCATGGAGGTGGAGGCTGGCACTCAGCATCATCAGCAGCAGTCTTTTAGGGATGATTTACAGTCCCAAGAAACCAGTGGACTTGTACGTGGCTGGGAGGAGGTGACTGCGGATCATGTCGTCCTTAGTGACCCAGAGGACTCCGGAGCGAATGCCTCAGCAAACCTACGCTGCATGGCCTCCCTGATCCTGCAAAGTCTGCGGAAGGATCCTCGTATTCTTCGGATCAAGGAGAGGGACCATTACTGGCTGGCCACTCTCCTTGATCCACGGTACAAGGGTAAGGTTGCGGACCTTATGTTACCGTCGCAGAGGGAGCAGAGGATGAGACAACTCCGGGAGGCCTTGCAGAAAGGTCTGTGCAACGCGTTCCCAGAGACTGGGAGGTTACAAACTCCTGGTCCAGGACAACGAGTTGCTGAGGCTTCGGCCAGTCAAAGAAGGAGCGGTGGGGAAGGTGGCCGTCTGACCGATGCGTTCAGACAATTCTTTAGTCCGCAGCCCCAAAGTATGATTGGTTCCAGCAACCATCGCCAGCGTCTGATAAACATGGTGCAGGAATATCTAGGGGCAAGGTCAGACTTGGACACCTTCCCCACCGAAAATCCTCTGGCTTACTGGGTCTTGAGGATGGATCACTGGCCAGAGCTTGCACAGTATGCAATTGAGCTACTGGCCTGTCCTGCATCCAGCGTTCTTTCGGAACGCACATTCAGTGCTGCTGGAGGATTTGTCACGGATCACAGGGTGCGCCTGTCCACCGACTCGGTTGATCGACTGACTTTCATCAAGATGAACCAGTCTTGGATCACCACCAGCTACCACACACCTGATGCTGATATAACAGACTAATTGATTTTAACATGTCACGTCCCTTCAAGACTGATGCTGAGTGCCTGTGCTGTTATGTTGACTGGCTATCCTCCTCCTCCGAGTCCTCAATGATACGATTGATGATGATAGCTTGGAAGATCATTTTTGTTTATGGGTGCCGCCACCAGTGGCTAAGGCCCAATTTTTCAGCCCCTGTTTTACAGGGGCGTGTACTTACAATTTTTTTAGCAATAATTTGCCATAGGGCTCATTGCTGTGCTCCAAGTACAGTATCTGTGAGGGGTTGTAGTGTTGTGCCACCAGTGCCTAAGGCCCAATTTTTCAGCCCCTGTTCAACAGGGGCATGCAATTACAATTCTTGATGTAATAATTCACAGCAGGGCCCATTCCTGCACCCACCAAGAGTAAGTCTGAGGGCTTACAGTGTTGTGGCAACGCCACCACCACCACCACCACCACGAAAGGCCCAATTTTTCAGCCACTGTTCAAAAGGGGCATGTAATTACAATTCTTGATCTAATAATTCACAGCAGGGCCCATTCCTGCACCCACCAAGAGTAACTCTGAGGGCTTACAGTGTTGTGGCAACACCACCACCACCACCACCACCACGAAAAGCCCAATTTTTCAGCCCCTGTTCAACAGGGGCATGCAATTACAATTCTTGATCTAATAATTCACAGCAGGGCCCATTCCTGCACCCACCAAGAGTAACTCTGAGGGCTTACAGTGTTGTGGCAACACCACCACCACCACCACCACCACGAAAAGCCCAATTTTTAAGCCCCTGTTCAACAGGGGCATGCAATTACAATTCTTGATCTAATAATTCACAGCAGGGCCCATTGCTGCACCCACCAAGAGTAACTGTCAGGGCTTACAGTGTTGTGGCACCAGCACCACCATCAAAGCCCCAATTTTTACTACCACTGTTCAACAATTATATGTAATTAAAATTCCTGATATAATAGTTGACAGCAGGGCGTTCCAGCACCAACCAAGAGTAACTGTGAGTGCTTACAGTGTTGTGCCAACACCAACAACTAAGGGGCCTATTTCTGCAGAGTATATACGGCAGGTCCCTACTTTCAAACATCCAACTTACAAACGACTCCTACTTGCAAACGAAAGAAGACAACAGGAAGTGAGAGGAAATCTACCCCTAGGAAGGAAAATTCTCTCCTGTAAGAATAAATATGGGAGAAAGGTGTCTCCTCTGTACTGATGCTTTATCAGCAATCCTTGTTTCAAGAAAAACACCACATTTCAAAAACAGTTGTCATTGGGACGGAAAGTGAGGTGAAATGTTCTGAACAGGGGCACAGACAGCAAAACAAATGTTACAGGGGTGATAACCCTTACCTATGTTTCCCAAAAAGTTTAAAAATAGATTTTTGGGCTGGAGCTACACTTCAACAATGTACCTGTTCAAAATTACAAACACATTCTACATAAGAACAAACCTACAGTCCCTGTCTTGTATGCACCGCCTGTATACGGCTGTTCAGAGTATATAGGGCCTTTTTTATTTTATGTGCGGGGTTCCCCTTAATATCCATACAAGACCCAAAGGGGCTGGTAATGGGCTGGGGTAGGGGGGGGGGGTCATGGGGTAGCTATGCCATTTTTCTTAAAGATTTTCATCCATATTACCGGGACCAGACATTACATTAAAGCCGCAAGAAGTTTTAAATGGCTTTTTTTTCCTTTAGAAGTGTCATTTTGTGCAGGGACAGTTCTAAACACGGGAAACACGTGGCACTTCACAGGCATACTTTAGACACCCCCCAGGTACGATATTTAAAGGAATATTTGACTTTTTTTTTTCACTTTATGCATCATTAAAATGACTGCTCCCGAAAAACGACCGTTTTTAAAACTTCTTTTTGCATTGATACATGTCCCCTGGTGCAGAACCCGGGTTCCAAAACCCTTTTTAGGACAATAACATGCATAATAGTTGTTATAATTAGCACTTTAGAATTCGAACGTTCGCATCCATTGTATTTAATAGGGTTCTAATGTTCGTACGAACTTTCGGTCCGTTCGCGGGTTCTGGTGCGAACCGAACCCGGGGGTGTTCGGCTCATCACTAATACAGGTGTACACTGTGCCACTAACTCCTGCAGATGCCTGTATTAGAGAACAGTAATGACGGGTATATACAGGTGTACACTGTGCCACTAACTCCTGCAGATGCCTGTATTAGAGAACAGTAATGATGGGTATATACAGGTGTACACTGTGCCAGTAACTCCTGCAGATGCCTGTATTAGAGAACAGTAATGACGGGTATATACAGGTATGCACTGTGCCAGTAACTCTTGCAGATGCCTGTATTAGAGAACAGTAATGACGGGTATATACAGGTGTCCACTGTGCCAGTAACTCCTGCAGATGCCTGTATTAGAGAACAGTAATGATGGGTATATACAGGTGTACACTGTGCCAGTAACTCCTGCAGATGCCTGTATTAGAGAACAGTAATGACGGGTATATACAGGTATGCACTGTGCCAGTAACTCTTGCAGATGCCTGTATTAGAGAACAGTAATGACGGGTATATACAGGTGTCCACTGTGCCAGTAACTCCTGCAGATGCCTGTATTAGAGAACAGTAATGACGGGTATATACAGGTGTACACTGTGCCACTAACTCCTGCAGATTCCTGTATTAGAGAACAGTAATGACGGGTATATACAGGTGTACACTCTGTGCCACTAACTTCTGCAGATGCCTGTATTAGAGAACAGTAATGACGGGTATATACAGGTGTACACTGTGCCACTAACTCCTGCAGATGCCTGTATTAGAGAACAGTAATGACGGGTATATACAGGTGTACACTGTGCCACTAACTCCTGCAGATGCCTGTATTAGAGAACAGTAATGACGGTTATATACAGGTGTACACTGTGCCACTAACTCCTGCAGATGCCTGTATTAGAGAACAGTAATGACGGGTATATACAGGTGTACACTGTGCCACTAACTCCTGCAGATGCCCGTATTAGAGAACAGTAATGACGGGTATATACAGGTGTACACTGTGCCACTAACTCCTGCAGATGCCTGTATTAGAGAACAGTAATGACGGGTATTAAAAGGAGGTGCAAAAAAAGGCCCAAATTGCACTTCTCGGTGCTAAGGTGCTATATTGAAATTCCTGATGAAAATTCCTTCAGCTAGAAGCAGCTAAAAGAATGATAGGAATAAGATGAACAGCTAAACAAATATCAGAGTTGGTAAAACTATGATAAAATGGTATAGTATAAAACAGCAGCTATTTAAAATATATAAAAATGAGCGAACTCATATATATATATATAAAGAATAATAAAAATATATAAAAAACATAGAACTCAAAAAGTCCATATGATAAAACAGCGCTTAAATATGGATAAGTGTCCAGATACACATGAAGCATTTGAGTGATGACTTAGCAACAGTCAAAATTAAAGTGATGATTTCTTCTATGGATACAGTCTTTAGTGCACCCTACACCAATGCCAGATCTTCACCACAAGTGAGGCACGCTCCCCCTCCGGGGTACAAACTCACCAAAAATATGAAAAAAATAGGCATTCAATCAATGGGTAGTCTCACTCCAACCTCCGTCATCAGCACCAGGGTAGCATGGGTTAAAATCCTCAGGTGAACATATAGGAACACAAAGGCACTATATAGTGTAATACTGCTTTAATGAAAATGAAAATAACCCCCAATACAAAATCCCCGTTTCAAATGCATGTACATTTCATTCACTTGTTAAAAGCACATAAAATATAGAGTGTATTCACCGCTATCCTGTCCCAAGAGGGCGCCCGCGTTTCAAGCGTGGCGCTGCAGTCTTCCTTCCTAGTATGGGACAGCTGGCTGTGGAGCGCACTCGATTCTTCCTGATTGCAGAGACGCTGTGGTAGCCGCGCCCTGACCGCTTTTGTCACACATGGACTTCAACAGAGGGCGCGGCTAGCCAACATCAACGTGCAGGATATCACACCCCCGCTCGTTATCCATTGGTTGGAGCGGCGCGATCGGTCCGCCCTGATTGGTGCTTGTCAGAGCGGAACCCCGATGCGTCCATACTCAAACCGGAGCTCGGGGAAGTAATCAATCCGCACGAGATACTTCACAATATTAATATAAAAGCATGGAGCAGAGTTCTCAGAACTATAAATTAGCATATTAAATAATAAATGTATTATTATAACTTGCTTAGAGGTTAAACATAAACCATTATAACTAGTATCGTGATTAATCCAACACACATTGTTAATCGAGTCTGCTTATAGAAAAAACATATAAAAACAGATCAATTCTAAGACTCCAATAAAGGAAAAAAAGGAATAAATAAATAAATATCACAGTGACCCCAATACTAATTCAGATTCCTAATACTCTATGTCTTAAGAGATAAGGTGTACATCCATAATGGTATTAATGGATGTAAATATAGCAGGAGTTTTGCAAATATTAAATGTGTGTAGATAAATATCCAAACACATTCTGGAGGCAAGGATATCCGAGGTTGGGATATTAATCCCAATAATCAAAATCTTGGATAAATAAATGTATAAAAGGAATTTAGTAAATCGATAGATATATAAATAATGGATAAATGAGTATATATATATCCCCGGGAGCCAGGAGGGAAAATATAATAATATATATATATATATATATATATATACCAGGATGATAAATATACAATTAAAAGTACTTATAAATTAATTATAAAATTACTTATAAAATAAATTAAATTAATAATCACTAATAAAACAGTTGATGTCCAGATCCACATTTAACCCTTTAGGCGACAGTGTATCATCCGAATATATCCATTGGGTCTCAAGTTTAGATAACTCTCTTACTAGGTTGGACCCCCTCCAAGGTGGTTTGAGGTGGTCCACCCCCCAAAACTTGAGACCCTTGGGATTCTGATCATGGAACATCTTAAAATGTAAAGAGACATTGTGGTCTTTATACCCAATTTTAATATTCGCCACTATGTTCAGCCACTCGTACTTTTAGTGCCCTTTTGGTGCGGCCTATGTATAATAATTTACAAGGGCATTCTAAAACATATACAACATAGGTGGTATTGCAAGTGATAAAATCCTTAATATAGTAAACTCAATGTTGTTAGACGTGGATGTAAAGTTTTCAAGTGCTCTTAGAGGTTTGTTTACTTCTCTGCATGGACGGCACTTTCTGCAGGCATAGAAGCCATCCTTGTCCCAAAAAGAGGGAGGTTTGTGTGGTGCATCCAACACCTTAACGACTCTATCTCCATAATTCGGAGCTTTTCTATAGATAAAGGACGGTTTAATGGGTATATTAGTTTTGAGGATCTTATCTAAAAAGAGTACATGCCAATGAGAGGTGAAGATTCTCTCTACCTCTTTGTACTGTGAATGGTATCCTGATATAAAGCTCCATTCATGGTTGGTTTTATGGCGTAGAGGAGTGTTTGTATCCAGACAGTTAATTCTTGGAGCCGTTGCGAGGTCTTCAATGATCTTGACAAGCTGGGTTTCTCTGTAGCCTTTTTCAATAAATTTCTGTTTTAATATGTTTGCTTGTGATATAAAATCAGTGTCATCTGAGCAATTGCGTCTTATCCGCATTAATTGCCCTTTGGGAATATTTCTTAACCATACCGGGTGATGGCCACTTTGTGTGGGAAGAAAACTATTAGCATCGGTGGGCTTAAAATATACTTTCGTTCCCAGTTTGTTACCATTTCTGTAAATGTTCAGATCTAGAAAATGGATACTTTCCTTATTATACTCGCATGTAAGGTCAATGTTACAAGTATTGCGATTTAATTCCCCCAGAAAATCTTCTAGTGATGTTATTGATCCTGCCCAGATGAGGAGCAGATCATCGATGTAGCGTCGATAGAGGATCAATTCATTGCGTTTTGTGTGGAAAATAGTTTTGTCCTCCCATTCGGCCATGAAGAGATTAGCTATACTCTGAGCAAATTTAGCTCCCATGACCACTCCTTTCTTCTGGGAGTAAAAGGTGCCACCGTACCAAAAATAATTGTGTCCCAAGCAAAAATCAAAAGCGTTGCGGAGAAACACTTTTTGGGCATGAGAGATATCATCTCTCCTACTCAATGCCCAATTGAGGGCCAAGAGAGCGTCGTCGTGCTGGATAATTGTATATAGCGACGAGACGTCTGCGGTAACTAAAAACACTTCTTCTTTATCAGACAAATCTATTTCTTATAATAATAATAGGAGGTCTTTAGTGTCCTTTAGATAGGCCTGGGTTAGTGTCACACTGCTTTGAAGGTAGTGATCAAGATATTCTCCCAGACGCGATGTGATTGATCCAATGCCATTCACAATAGGTCTTGCTGGTGGGAGATTCAAATCTTTATGGATTTTAGGCAAAGTATATATAGTAGGTATCTGCTGCTCAGTACCAGATACTTACTCTCCTTTAACCTCCCTGGCGGGATGATTCTGTCAGATTTTAGGTGCTGAAAGCGGTACCATTATTCTGCATAGAAATTTGGTGTTTTATATTGCAGGCCTGTAGTTCTTAGGAATAACTCACTTAAATCTGTCCAAACCAGAGTCTTGTAGACATCCCTGGTATTATAAAGTTAAAAAAAAAAACATAAAATTATAATATAATAAATAACTATAAAATAATTATAACAAATAATAATATAATAATAATAAAAGTGTTTTTCAGTGCTTGATGACGAATTTCCCCACAAATCACTATCGCTCAATTCTGCGAGTGATTCTAATTTATTATCGCTGTTTTCTAGCTGCTCTAAAACCACTTTTGACATAAAGGGACACTTTTTGGTTGCTATGGACAATCTCCAGTTTCCAGGCAGAAAGAACAGTTTTTATTATATAAAAGTGCATGCAGGACACTGGACAGATCACTAGGGACAAAGGGGATGTGTAATTATTACATACAGTACTGTAATCTGTAAGATTACAGTATACTGTATGTGTATTGTGTTTTAACTTTTTTTAATTTGGCGCCGATCTCCGCCCCCGTGCGTCGTAACGTTGCAGGGAACGGAGCTCGGCGGCACTCGGGCACTGTGTGAATCGAGCGAGGAGACAGCTCGATCACACAGCGGGGAGGCATCGCAGGATCCAGGGGACAAGGTAAGTAACTGGCTCAGGGTTACCGCTTTTGGTGCTGAAACTTCACCCCGAGCCAGACTCGGGAATACCGCTAGGAAGGTTAAGGATAATGCTCTAGTTTGGTAACCCATTTCCACCAATCTTTTTAAATTTGCTTCATATTGTGGAGTGGGATCTCTCTCCAGCTCTAGATATGTTGCCTATTCAGATAACATATTCATTAATTGGTCATGGTAAAATTCTTTGGTTAGAATAACCACTCCGCCTCCTTTGTCCGCTGGTCTCACCACAATCTCCTTCCTCTTCTCTAATAATTCAATACCTTCTTTTATGTACCGTGGGTTGACATTTCTCTTTGGTTTAATATGTTCCAAGTCTCGTAGCACCAGTCCTTTAAACACGTCCAATGGTTGGTTAGTCCCCAATAAAGGGTTAAACAATGATTTGTTTCGTAAGCCACTGTCAGCAGGTGCTGATGCAGTGCTTGTTACTGGGTTCGAGTTCTTGTTCAGGAAATATTTTTTCATATTTAATTTCCTCATGTATTTGTGCATGTCTATAAACACATTAAATTTGTTTATTGGGCGATGTAAACCACATTTGAGCCCCAAATTTAAAATATTAGTCTCCTTGTCTGTTAAAACCACATCTGTTAGATTAAAAATCCCTCCTATTCGTGCTCCCTTTCGTATTCCTTCCGACTTCTTTTTTTGTGTCCTTCGTCCAGCCCTGCAGCCTCTGGTCCTTCTTTCCTTGGGCCTGGTTGTTGCATCCTCTCTCGCTCCCAGTGTGGAGAATCCCTCCATTGTGGGTCTCTCGGAGTAGGTCCCTGCTGCGGCCCCCTGTATTCTGTTACTTGTTGAGGATATGTCGAAGTTCTGCCTCTCTGGTTGTTTGATCCTTTGCCCCTTTTCTGCCACCCCCTGCCTCTCCCTAAAAAAGAAGAGCGTGGTGATTGATTTACTTGTCTATTCCTATCGTCCCAAAAGGCTCATATCTGTTATGTATGGGTACATGATAGTAATCTTCTGTAGGTGGGGGTCGGTATTGAGGGTTCGGTGGTCCAGGTTTTCTTGGTTTTCCCCTTCCATAATTGTAGTCATTTCTGATTGGTGTAGAGTGATTAATAGGGGCATGTTGCGTGCCCAAATCTCTCCTATCCATTGTGGGTAGTAACTGATTACTTGGTGGTTGTGGTCTTCCTATAATGGGATCTTGTTGAGTTTCCATAGTAGTACCTTCTGTATCTCTCACTTCGGTGGGATTCAGTTGTTGCCATAAGTAAATCGTGTTAGAACGAAAGTCTCCTAGATCTCTGTGGAACTTTTTGGTTTTCTTTTTCTGAGTTTCCTTATCCACCTTCTCTAGTTTTTTCTTTATCCGGCTATTAAAGTCAATAAGTTTTTTTTTTACCAACAAAAATGTGTTTATTGATTCAAAGGTGGTACAAAGTCATATACATCAAAAACAATAATCAGCACTTCCATGCTCATGACCGATTGATACAAAACAGGGTTAAAGTAGCAACCTCATAATATTTCTCTTCCTACAATATAGCATTCACAGGCAGAGTGTTTCCCCCCCCCCCATAACTAGCCCAATAATCTGCCCGCGACCAGGTCCACCGGGGCAAGCCCCGGTGTATCCAGCCACGTTGCCCAGAGATTTTCATATTTCTGCATACTCCCCCTGTGCTGGTAGATGAGCTTTTCCATACGTAACATATCCCCTATCTTACATATCCATTCCCTCGAAGTTGGGGGCGCCTCCGATTTCCAATACAACATAATCAGCCTCCTGGCTTGGAACATCACCCTCTGAACTGCTTCCCTAGGATGCGCTTCTATCACATGCTCTTCCACCACCCCCAAGAGGCATACCTTGGGATCTACTGGTAAAGATATCTGGAACACAGAATTGACCACAGTTACCACCTCATTCCAATATAAATGCAGTTTGGGGCAGCGCCACAGGAGGTGAATAAGATCCCCATGGTCCCTCCTACATCTGGTACAGGTACCATCCGTCTGCAACCCCATCAGCTGTAGTCTATGCGGCGTGTAGTATACCCTCAGAATAATATACAGTTGCGTGAGCCGCTGGGCCACATTTAAAGAGCATACACTTACCCCCTGAAATATCTCCTCCCACTCCTCCCCATCCATTTGACCCACATCTCTCTCCCACCGCTCCCTCACCTTCAGGGGATGCTGCCCCAGGAAGTATTGTAAAAGGATATTGTAGCTTTGGGAAATAAATCCCTTTGAGGTCACAGCATCTCTGATGAGGCCGAATACAGGAGTTGGAGACAAGTGCCACTCTGAAGATCTACTCTGTGCTCTAACCGCATGCTGAAGTTGCAGATATTGGATAAACATTGGGGACGGCAGGCCAAACTCCGCCTGCAGATCCGCAAATGTCCTAAGAATACCGTTCTTAAAGACGTGCTTAACATGGGTAATCCCGTGTTCTATCCATCTAGCCCCTCCCTGCAACTTAGCCAGTTCCGTATAAGTCTCGTTATGCCAGAGAGGGCTATATTCAGTGTACCCCTCGGCCTGTTGTATATACTTGCACTTATTCCACACTTTTTGTATAAGGTTGTACGTAGGATACTTCTTATTCGGCCTGGCAAATGCCAGGGCCTCCAGTGCCAGAGGGATGGGACCTGCATCTATTGTGCGGAGCATGAGTGCCCGGGAAGAACCAGCCGGCTCAGTCCCAAAGCACCCCACCAGGTGCTGTAACTGGGCAGCCAGGTAGTACAACCACGGGTTGGGCAGTGCCAGCCCGCCATCGTCCTTAGGCCTTTGAAGATGTTCTAATTTTATCCTCGGGGGTTTATTCTTCCATATTAAAGTACGAAAGATGGAGTTAACCATTCTAAATTTTTTTAAAGGGACCACTACCGGGGCATTGTGAAGACAGTAGAGTAATTGAGGCATAAGGATCATCTTCACCAAATTTACTTTGCCCGCCACCGACATGTGAAGGCCGTTCCACGTCCTAACTCTCTCCCTAAACCTCTGAAGCAGGGGCGAGATATTCAACCGGCTAAAATCCCTCGGGTTAGAAGTGATCTGAATCCCCAAGTATTTAAAGGAAGTAGTGACTGGGATAGGGCACGATGGGGCTATCGCCTGTGTGGCATCCCCGTCTAACAGTAACAGGGCAGATTTTGACCAGTTAATTTGTAAGCCTGAGTAAACCCCAAATTTTGTAATGGTTGCCATGGCCTCCCGCAGGGACTCGTCAGTATCTCCCAGCATAAGCAGGGTGTCATCTGCGTATAGCATTATCTTTTCCTGCAGGGGCCCATAGCAAAATCCCACAATGCGCTCATTCGCCCTTATCTCCATGGCCAGGGGTTCAATAGCCAATGCAAAGAGCAGAGGGGACAGCGGGCATCCTTGCCTCGTCCCCCTCCTCAATGCAAAATCCTGTGACAGGAAACCGAAGGCCCGAATAGCAGCCTCAGGTCTGCTGTACAGGAGGCGCACCCATGCTATATATGCTTCGCCGAATCCAAAACGCTCCAGCACCGCCCACAAGTATGTCCAATCAATACTGTCAAATGCCTTAGTGGCATCTAAGGACAGCAGGGCCCTGCTTCCCGGATTATCGACGTCCGATTGCATATTCAAAAATAACCACCGCAGGTTAATGGCCGTGGATTTATTTGGCATAAACCCCGCCTGGTCTTCGTGTATGAGGGAGGCTATAACCTTATTGAGTCGCATTGCTAGCACTTTCGCAAGAATTTTAATATCGCATTGTAACAAGGAGATTGGCCTGTATGACCCAGGTTCAACCGGGTCCTTACCTGGTTTAAGGAGCAATACAATATTGGCCTTTGCCATAGAAGGTGGAAGGACTCCCACCTCCAAGGCAGCGTTAAACACCCTCAATAAGCGTGGTAGCAATACTTCCGCATGCTGCTTGTATACTTCCATGGGAATCCCGTCCTCCCCCGGTGCCTTACAATTAGGGAACAGGCCCACTGCCTCCTGCAATTCCTCCACCGTAAGAGGCGCATCTAACTCCACCTTCTGTCCCGCATTAAGCCTAGGGAAGTTCAGCTCAGTTAAGTACCGGTCCAGATCCGCCCGATCATAGGCTGTGCCGGGGCGGTACAACTCCTCATAAAACCCTGCCAACTCCTGCATGATAAGTTCCGGGGATCTGACCAGCGGCCCAGCCTTGGATTTAATAGTCCCTATAGTTGGAGACCTCTGCTGGGCATTTGCTATTCTAGCCAACAAGCGCCCCGTTTTCTCCCCCTCCTCAAAGAAGGCCTGTTTGGTAAAAAAACGTTTTTTCTCGGCAGTTGAGGAGAGCACCCGCTCGTAAGCTGACTGAGCAGCTTGCCACTCCTCCCTTGCAGAGTCAGATGGGTCCATGACAAAGCGTTGTTCAAGTTCCTTCACCCTATTCTCCAGCTCCACTACAAAGGCAGAAGAATCTCTTTTCACTTTAGTCATTTCAGTGGTCAAAATCCTCCTCAAAAATGCCTTAAAGGCCTCCCACTGCTGCATACAGGGACCCTCAGGGTCCTGAGCAATGAAAAACCCACACATGCTCTCCTCTATAATTTCAGGGGATTTAAATAGTTTCAGCCAGAACGCATTGAATTTCCACGGTGACCTTGGGAGCGCCACCGGTTGAGAAACCACCAGGTGCACTATCAATGGGGAATGGTCTGACACACTACGGGGCCTGTATTCCATAGCGTCTACATATTGGAGCACGTGTGCATTTCCCACCACCAAGTCAATCCTAGACAGACTGCCATGCGATTTGGAAAAACATGAATACTGTCTTACCCCCGGGTGACGGTGTCGCCAAACATCCACCCAGCCCACCTCTTGCAACAACCGCGCCAGGGGGGTACCCCTGGAGAGGGCAGAGGCTCTTACGGACGGGTGTCTATCCAGCGAGAGGTCCAAACAACAATTAAAGTCCCCAATCACTAGCAGCGGTACCTCCGGCCTATCATCCAAGTAGGATATCAAGGCCCTCAGCACCACCGCCGTGAAAGGGGGGGGGGATATATACTCCAGCAATTACACATGTTAAGGCACCCAATCTGCAATGTAGAAACACAAATCGACCCTCAGGATCGATTAAACTGTCCATCTCTTGGTAGTCCAGGGAGCCGTGGATCAAAACACTCACCCCTCTAGAATACGAGGTGTGAGTGGAGTGGTAAGCTTTAGTCACCCAATTATACTGTATACACCCCACTGTCTCCTGCGTCAAATGTGTTTCTTGGAAGCAGAATATCCCAGGCTGAAACTTTTTAAGGCACATACGCACCATAGTTCTCTTGAGGGGGGAATGAAGTCCCCTCACATTCCACGATACTATAGGAATCCCTGCCATTTGACAAAGTTAAACATAGGAACAAACATGGAAAATGTCACCAGGCCCAGAAGTCTGGCAGTTCTGGAATAGATTATCAGGTCATGAAGAAGTGTATATGGATCAGTCATAGTGCCCACCTGAGAAGCATTGCCGTCATGCCGCTCATCAAAAAAGTGAAAAGAAAAAAGAGAAAAAGAAAAGCAGAGGAGGCAACAAGCAATCCCCTCCAGTAACTTATAACCATGTCCTGTCAACAGGGCAGGACAACCGTGTTCCCCCGGAAACGCACTCGGGGGGTCTCTCAAGTACGCAATTTGTAAATCCACGTTGACGATGTCTGAAGCTCTTGTCTTGATATGATGCAAGATAATGTCCCTCAGCCAGGGTTTATCCGGATAAGATCAGAACAAAGTCTCCCCACCAGATCAGATCATCCCAGGAACCGTGCGGACTTAATCATTCCTCCTCTCCATTCTGGTCACGCCGCCTCAGGGCTTGTTCGTTACGGTCCAGCCAGTTAACTGCCTCCTTAGCGGACTCAAAAAACTGTGCCTGGCCCCGGACTATCACTCGTAGCTTAGCCGGGTACAACATAGCATAAGGGAGCTGCATCTGTCGGAGCCTGCGCTTTATATCAAAAAACTTTGCCCGGCGTTTCTGCACCTCAGCCGAGAAATCAGGATAAAAGGACACTCTGGTTCCATTATGTTGTATGTTGGCCCGTTCCCGTGCGAGTCGGAGCACTGTTTCCCTGTCCCTATAATGCAGCAGTCTTGCTAGTATTGACCTGGAGGGCCCCCCAGGTTGAGTGGGGCGAGATGGCACCCTGTGAGCGCGCTCCACCGCAAACAGAGGGGAAAAGGCATTCTTTCCAAAAATGTCCAGTAACCAGCCCTCCACATATGCTGTGGGATCCCTACCCTCCACCTTTTCAGGGAGCCCCACAATGCGAATGTTATTCCTCCTGAGGCGGTTCTCAAAATCTTCTGCTCTGTCAATAGCCTCCCTCGCAAGTTGATAAGCGGCCTTGGCATCTCTCTCAATGGGGGGTAAACAATCCTCAATTTCACTCACCCTACTTTCCACTGCAGTGGTGCGTTCCCGCATTTTTTGCATATCTTGTCGCAGCAGCGACAGTTCCTCTCTCATTGTGGCTACCGAGGCATTGCCAATGTTAACTGCCCTGAGGATGTCTGCCAGTGTAGGCTGAGCAGTCCCAGAAGTGTCCTGTTCACCATTCTCAGAGGCCTCAGATTCAAAGTGATTATTCTCATCTTGCTCACTGTGTGCAGTCAAGATGGCTGCCCCAGCCTGCGTGTCATGTGAAGCATGCTCTATGTGCTGCGAGTGTCCAGCCTCCTCTGTCCCCATCAGCCCATTCATTTTCTGGGTGTAATACACCATATCTTTAGGTGCATCCTTACCCTGACTCTTGGGCTGCCTCTGTCCTTTGGGTCCCAGCTCCTTCCCCCTGTCAGCTCCTCGTGGGGTCCCCTTCACTGTGGACGCGGCGGCGCCATCTTGAAAATCGGGACCCATGTCAGACAGATTTTTCCGGGTCATTCCTCTGGTGCAGAGGGCTGGTGGAGGTTCCCCTGTGATCCCGGGATCAGCAGCTTGCTGCATATAGTCGCAGGAGACCGGTTATGTGGCTGAGGGAGGATCGGTAACGGATCAAGCTCAGGAGCTGTGAGAGCTATGTCCTCTCACATGCCGGTCCAGGCCACGCCCCCCAAAGTCAATAAGTTGTTGACTATCTTTAATAGCGTCAAGTTGTTTTTGTAACTCGTTTATCCTTGCCTCCAGTTTCATCATCTTTTTCTTTTTCCTTTTTAAAATTAATTCTTGTAGTTTAAGGCCTACCCCATTAAAGAATTCCAGCCATTCTGACATGGATTCAGGGTCATCAAGACCATCTTGGGGTACTGCCTCCCACCTAGTAGTGTGTTCATTAACAGTGAAGATGCTGTTTAAATCTATATTCCTATTACTCAGGAAAAGTAATGCATCCATGGCTGCCAAGAAAAAAACGTATTTAAATATAAAAGGAGGTGCAAAAAAAAGGCCCAAATTGCACTTCTCGGCGCTAAGGTGCTATATTGCAATTCCTGATGAAAATTCCTTCAGCTAGAAGCAGCTAAAAGAATGATAGGAATAAGATGAACAGCTGAACAAATATCAGAGTTGGTAAAACTATGATAAAATGGTATTATGGAGATAGAGTCGTTTAGAAGGTGTTGGATGCACCACACAAACCTCCCTCTTTTTGGGACAAGGATGGCTTCTATGCCTGCAGAAAGTGCCGTCCATGCAGAGAAGTAAACAAACCTCTAAGAGCACTTGAAAACTTTACATCCACGTCTAACAACATTGAGTTTACTATTAAGGATTTTATCACTTGCAATACCACCTATGTTGTATATGTTTTAGAATGCCCTTGTAAATTATTATACATAGGCCGCACCAAGAGGGCACTAAAAGTACGAGTGGCTGAACATAGTGGCGAATATTAAAATTGGGTATAAAGACCACAATGTCTCTTTACATTTTAAGATGTTCCATGATCAGAATCCCAAGGGTCTCAAGTTTTGGGGGGTGGACCACCTCAAACCACCTTGGAGGGGGTCCAACCTAGTAAGAGAGTTATCTAAACTTGAGACCTAATGGATATATTCGGTGGATACACTGTCGCCTAAAGGGTTAAGCGTGGATCTGGACATCAACTGTTTTATTAGTGATTATTAATTTAATTTATTTTATAAGTAATTTTATAATTAATTTATAAGTACTTTTAATTGTATATTTATCATCCTGGTATATATATATATATATATTTTTTTTTTTTTAATTATATTTTCCCTCCTGGCTCCTGGGGATATATATACTCATTTATCCATTATTTATATATCTATCGATTTACTAAATTCCTTTTATACATTTATTTATCCAAGATTTTGATTATTGGGATTAATATCCCAACCTCGGATATCCTTGCCTCCAGAATGTGTATGTATATCTACACACATTTAATATTTGCAAAACTCCTGCTATATTTACATCCATTAATACCATTATGGATGTACACCTTATCTCTTAAGACATAGAGTATTAGGAATCTGAATTAGTATTGGGGTCACTGTGATATTTATTTATTTATTCCTTTTTTTAATTTATTGGAGTCATAGAATTGATCTGTTTTTATATGTTTTTTCTATAAGCAGACTCGATTAACAATGTGTGTTGGATTAATCACGATACTAGTTATAATGGTTTATGTTTAACCTCTAAGCAAGTTATAATAATACATTTATTATTTAATATGCTAATATTATAGTTCTGAGAACTCTGCTCCATGCTTTTATATTAATATTGTGAAGTATCTCGAGCGGATTGATTACTTCCTGAGCTCCGGTTTGAGTATGGACGCATCGGGGTTCCGCTCTGACAAGCACCAATCAGGGCGGACCAATCGCGCCGCTCCAACCAATGGATAACGAGCGGGGGTGTGATATCCTGCACGTTGACGTTGGCTAGCCGCGCCCTCTGTTGAAGTCAATGTGTGACGAAACCGGTCAGGGCGCGGCTACCACAGCGTCTCTGCAATCAGGAAGTATCGAGTGCGCTCCACGGCCAGCTGTCCCATACTAGGAAGGAAGACTGCAGCGCCACGCTTGCAGCGCGGGCACCCACTTGGGACAGGATAGCGGTGAATACACTCTATATTTTATGTGCTTTTAACAAGTGAATGAAATGTACGTGCATTTGAAACAGGGATTTTTGTATTGGGGGTTATTTTTATTAAAGCAGTATTACACTATATAGTGCCTTTGTGTTCCTATATGTTCACCTGAGGATTTTAACCCATGCTACCCTGGTGGTGATGACGGAGGTTGGAGTGAGACTACCCATTGATTGAATGCCTATTTTTTTCATATTTTTGGTGAGTTTGTACCCCGGAGGGGGAGCGTGCCTCACTTGTGGTGAAGATCTGGGATTGGTGTAGGGTGCACTAAAGACTGTATCCATACAAGAAATCATCACTTTAATTTTGACTGTTGCCAGGTCATCACTCAAATGCTTCATGTGTATCTGGACACTTATCCATATTTAAGCGCTGTTTTATCATATGGACTTTTTGAGTTCTAGGTTTTTGATATATTTTTAACATACAGGTGTATACTGTGCCACTAACTCCTGCAGATGCCTGTATTAGAGAACAGCAATGACGGATATATACAGGTGTATACTGTGCTGGGGGCACACAACACCCACTAACTCCTGCAGATGCCTGAGAAAACAATAGAACATAGAACACACTGTCCCTGCCTATGTATCTCTTTCCCTGCCTGCCTACCTAGCTAAGAGAACAGCAATAAAGTTTAGATCCAGGTGTATACTGTGCTGGAGGCACACAACACCCACTAACTCCTGCAGATGCCTGAGAAAAAAATAGAACACAGAACACACTGTCCCTGCCTATCTATCTCTTTCCCTGCACGCCGGAACACACTGCATGAGGCCTCCGTGCTGGCGGCCTTTTATAGTGTGGGGCGTGTACTAAACCCCCCATAGCTATGATTGGCCACAGGCATCCTGCCTGTGGCCAATTATGGCTCTCCTCGCTGCCGGCGCTGTGATTGGCCAAGCATGCGGGGTCACAGTGCATGCTTGGCCAATCACAGCGCCGGGATTGCACTGCGATGGCGCAGTGTATTGTGGGCCGTTCGCGTCACTCAAATTTGGCGCGAACGGCCCATAACGTTCGATCTTCGTCAAACGAGCGAACAGCCGATGTTCGAGTCGAACGTGTGTTCGACTTGAACACCGAGCTCATCCCTACTACCCAGCCACTGACTACTAGTATCTCTCCCCAGCCTGTCCCCACACACCCTCTCACCTGCTGACCTGTGGATAGGGGAATCACTCCTGCAGTGTTATTGTGTTCTGCCAGTGAATACAATGATCAGTGTTGCCAACTATAGCTGGCAGTACTGATTGTTTTGGGAAAAACCTGACAGGCTGGTTGTTCTCAAGTCGGATAAAAGATTGACTTGTGTAAAACCAGCTAGCCCATACATAGATCGACTATGGCTGGTCTCTGCTAAATTGGCGTAATTTCAATCCATGTATGGCCCGCTTAACCACTACGCAGTCCCTGAACATCCTTCCACAAACCTTTACATTTTTCCTTCCCCGATTCCTTCATCCTCCTCACCTGTACATACTCTCCACACTTCTCTCCTGTACATACTGCTCACTGTAATACCCTCCACACTTCTCCCCTATACACACACTTCTCTCCTATACATAGTGCCCGGGGTCACACGCTACACACTTCTCTCCTATATATAGTGCCCATCGTCCTACCCGCCACACTCCTCTCCTGTACATACTGCTCACTGTCATACTCTCCACACTCCTCTCCTACACATAGTGCCCACTGTTATACCCTTCACACTTCTCTCCTATACATAGTGCCCACCGTCATACCCTCCACACTCTTCTCATGTACATACTGCTCACTGTCTTACCCTTCACACTCATCTCATGTACATACTGCTCAGTATCATACCCTCCACACTCTTCTCCTGTGCATACTGCCCACTATTATACCGTCCACACTCCTCTCCTGTACATACTGTAACCCAACCTTACCCTCCACATTCCTCTCCTGTACATACTGCCAACTAACTTTCTCCCCACATTCCTCTCCTGTACATACTGCCCCATCATACCCTCCACATTCCTCTCCTGTACATACTGCCCACTGTCATACCCTCCACACTCTTCTCCTGTGCATACTGCCCACTATTATACCGTCCACACTCCTCTCCTGTACATACTGTAACCCAACCTTACCCTCCACATTCCTCTCCTGTACATACTGCCAACTAACTTTCTCCCCACATTCCTCTCCTGTACATACTGCCCCATCATAACCTCCACATTCCTCTCCTGTACATACTGCCCACTGTCATACCCTCCACACTCCTTTCCTGTACATACTGCCCACTGTCATACCCTCCACACTCCTCTTTTGTACATACTGCCCACTGTCATACCCTCCACACTCCTCTCCGGTACATACTACCCTCTGTCATACCCTCCACACTCCTCTGCTGTGCATACTGCCCACTGTCATACCCTTCAAACTTCTCTCCTATACATAGTGCCTTCTGCCATACCCTCTGCACTCCTCTCCTGTACATAGTGCCCACTGTTAGACCCTCCACATTCCTCTCCCTCACCTACACATACTTCCCACTTTTATACCATCCATACTCCTCCCCTATGCCTCTTACTCACAAAAACAGTTCTTTAAAATTACACTGAATATGCTCAATGTTACCAGCTCCAGAATGGGCACAATTTTTAGTTTAACTAAAGGAAATCTTCTCAGTCCTCATAAATGTTCTGCCCCATTATTAGTACTCATTTAATTTTGTGATTACTACTTGATGTATAGAGGAACATAGGGGATCTCAGCTACTCTAAATATAGCACTTGTAAAAAAAAAAAAAAAAAAAGTGTCCCTGTAAATATTTTTGAAATGTTGGCAACTATGCACTTAGGCACTGACCAAGGGCCACTGGGTTAGTAGAGGGCCCCATGAGAGGCTCCTGGGATCCTGTGATATTAAAGCGGTAGTAAACTTTGCTAACATTACCACTTTTTAGAGGCCCTGAGGTAGGTTATGCCACCAGGTACAAGTATGCACAGCATATTAGCACATTAGGGTACACTTAAATTGTCAGACTGAGCCCTCCAGTGCTGCGCTGTGATCAATCCAGCGGGGCCCGGGCGCTGCCATCTTAACCTGGTCTTCCTTCTGGGTTCTGTGCCTTCGGTCACTTGCCTTGGCCAGGCTGCGTTGATGTCATTCCCACGCATGCTCATGCGCATCCTCTCTCTCATCCCCCTTTCTCTCTTATCCTCCCTTACCCCTCACCCCTCACCCATATTTCTCTCTCTCAGGGAGCGGCCTCTTTTGCACCTCTTACTCCGGAACCCCTGATGGTGGGAACAGGGAGCTCGGGAGTGCAGAGTCGCACAAGTGCCTGTCAGGAACACTGGTGCAGAGATGAAGCTGGACTTCAGGAAGCTCTGTGCAGGTGTCAGTGACAGCAGGAAAGCTGGAACAGCAGGCAGGCTTGGCACACAGGAACTGAGGAGTGAGGCAGCAGGCAGCGGGGAAGGTGTCCTATAGTACAGGGCACAGACAAGTCCAAACAGGCCGGGTCATCCACTGGCTGGCAGATCAGGTTCAATTCCAAAGGCAGAGGCAGAGTCGTTATTCAGGCCGGGTTGGCAACGGGCAGGCGGCAGGTGGCACAAGGAGCAGGCAGAAGCAAGGTCAACAAGTCGGGAGTCAGAGGGCAGGCGGAAGGCAGGAACAAGCCGGGTCACAGGAACAGATCGGTTAGAGCATCTATCAGGTTGCAGATGGGTCTCGGGGACGCTGTAGACCAGACAGCAAGGAGCCCAGGCATCAGCGCCTTTAAATAGCCCCAGATTGGCGCCAAGAAGTGTCACTGCGTGCTCCCGCGCACACCAGCGCGCCGTTGCCGCGCGCGCCGCTATTGCGCAGGCGTGCAAACGCGAGCGCCGAAGTGCCATCACCGCGCACACGCGCAAGGTTAGATTGCCCTTCATGACACTCTCCCTCTCTTTAATTTAATTTGTTATACCAAAAAAATTAGCATTTTTATTTATTTATTTATTATTTATAAAAGGCCCCACCAAAATCCTCAGCACCAGACCCATGATGTTCTTAATCTGGCCCTGCCTGGAGGAGGGTCTTTTTCTAACAGTGTCCCATGGACAGTCTGTTAGAAAGTGTCCCCTCCAGGCCCCATTAGAGACTACAACAGAGTGTAATGGGACCCCCTCTTTGTGCCATGACTCTCATCCCTGCCCCAACCTTTTACAAAGTAGAAATAAAATTGGCACTGTGTAGCGCTACTCTTACCTTAACTATGGGTGCTGTCGCTGTGGCTGGCTCCCGCATCCTCTTTGGCTGGCTCCTGCATCCTCTGTGGCTGGTTCCTGTGGGTGGCTAGCTGGCACCTGTTGGTGGCTGGCCAGCACCCTGCTGTGGCTGGCTGGATCCCTGGTGTGGGTGGGTCACCATGGGTGGTTGGCTGGCATCCTGCTGTGGATAGTCATCGTGGCTGGTTGGCTCCCTGCTGTGGGTGGGTCGCCGTGGCTGGTTGGCTCCTGTGGGTGGTTGGCTGGCACCCTGTTGTGGCTGGCTGGTTTCCTGGTGTGGGTGGGTCACCATGGGTGGCTGGCTGGCACCCTGGCCCTGCTGTGGGTGGGTCACTGGCTTCTGTGGATGGCTGCCTGGCACCCTGGTGTTGGTGGCTGGCCTGGCTCTCTGCCGTGGGTCAGTCGGTGGCTGGCTGACACCGTGCAGCCTGCTGTGGGTGTCTGGCCTGGCTCCCTGCTGCAGGTCAGTAGGTGGCTTGCACGGTGCACCCTAGTGTTGGTGACTGGCCTGGCTCCCTGCTGTGGGTCAGTGGGTGGGTGGCTGGCTGGCACAGTGCACCCTGCTGTTGGTGGCTGGCCTGGCTCCCTGCTGTGGGTCAGTGGCTGGCTTGCACGGTGCACCCTGTTATGGGTGGGTGGCTAGCCTGGCTCCCTGCTGTGGCTGACAGAGGGGGGATAGGCAGACAGAGGGGGGATGGGCAGACAGAGGAGGTGGGTCGACAAGGCGGGGGGCTGACAGAGAGGAGGTGGGTTGACAATGACAGAGGAGGGTGGGCTGACAGAGGGGGCTGGGGAGGGGCGCTGACAGAGAGGGGGGTAGATGAGAGAGACCTCAGAAACACACAGTGCCCCAAGCAGAGAGGCGGGACTCCAGCAAGTGGTCACGACCAGCCCCGCTTGGCCGCATCCACACGTGACCAGCTCAGCCGATCCATTTGCAGGGCGCTCGTCTACAAGTCCTACAAGTCCCAGAATTCCACAGCGTGCGGCTGCACATGACCCTGTTCGGCCAATCACAGGGCGTTTTTGTAGCCTGCCGCCTACAAGTCCCAGAATGCCACAGCATGCAGCCGTGCATCTGGCCAACTTCTACAAAGAAAAAAAAAAACGTCAGCGAGGGCCACGGCCGTTTTGCATATAAGTCGGGATGGCATGGGGGGAAATCTCCACCCTTCCCCCCTGGCCTAGCCTGCCCCTGCTCCTGGGTGTTCCGATAATGTCAGAACAGATCTTCAGGTGATTTCCTCCAATTAGTGCATCAAAGCTCCAATTCGATGTCCTTGAGCCAGTAGGGGGGTGGCTGGACTCGGTGTAAAACGGGGGTCCTTGTCCCAACGTTACTAGTTAGATTGGGACATTGCGGAAAACAGATCGGACACTTTTTTGGGACCATTGACATTTATACAGCGATGAGTGCTAAAAATAGCCACTGATTACTGTATAAATGTCATGGTCAGGGAAGGGGTTAACACTAGGGGGCGATCAAGGGGTTAAATATGTGTCCTAGGGAGTGATTCTAACTGTGGAGGGATGGGACTGCCTGGAGGAGAACGATCGCTGTTCATACTTAGTATGAACAACAGATCTGTCTCCTCTCTCCTGACAGAGCGGAGATCGTCAATGTAAACAGACAGGAGCGATTGCGGGTGCCCGGCAGGTATCGCGGCCGCTGGGCACACGTATCGGCTCCAGGGGCACGCGAGTGCCCCCTAGTGGTCTTAAATCGGCCAACGTATAGCTACGGCGATTTGCCCAGGAGAGCCAACCGTACGCAGTATAACTGTGGCAGCGAATCCTCTAGTGGTTAGACAAGCGCATATGATCTCTATTACCTGAGATGCATTATTTCTGGTAAGAGGCGAGTGTTTGTGGTGAAGGGATATAGCAGAACACCATTTTTATCTGGATTGCATTAGAAATAATAATTCATCACAGTTTTTTTCCTAGCACTGGATTGGGTGTTGTCAATTTTAACTCTTTGGACCTATGTATGAACACATTTTTCTTGAAAGATTATTTTCCTTTCATATATATATATAAAAATATATATATATATAATAATGACCAATAGTTTATTCATGTGTGGTTAAGCTATTATTCATAGATTTTTGGATCATCACTATTCCCATTGTTCTGGCATCAGATTAGCACACCTATTTTCTAATTATTACTTGCTTAGTCTTGTGTTCGGACTAATTTGGTTGCAGCTTATTTATGAATATATTTGCATTCATTTGTTTTACTTGAGTGGTAGAAGGATAAGCGCAGGAATTTTTACTTGTTTTATTTTACATTGGGTTAAATTGTTTAAAAAAAAATATTTCAGGATAGAAATAGTGTGCCAAGAAAATATCCCCCACACAATTACTCCACCTCCTTTGATGCAAGGCAGGATAGATCCATGCTTTAGTGTTGTTTACACCAAATTCTGACCCTGCCATCTGAATGTCGCAGCTGAAATCGAGACTCACCAGACCAGACAACCTTTTTCCAATCTTCTATTGTCCAATTTTGGTGAGCCTGTGCGAATTGTAGCCTCAGTTTCCTGTTCTTAGCTAAGAGGAGTGGCACCCGTTGTGGTCTTCTGCTGCTGTAGCCCATCTGCTTCAAGGTTAGAGGTGTTACTGTTGCCTTTCTATCATCTTGAACCAGTCTGCCCATTCTCCTCTGATCTGTGACATCAACAAGGCATTTTCGTCCACACAAATAACCGCTCACTGGATATTTTCTCTTTTTCTCTGTAAACCCTAGAGGTTGTTGTGCGTGAAAATCCCAGATCAGTAGTTTTTGAATAAAATAAATAAAGTGGCCGACGAGTGTATATCACCATCATTTAGGAGTCTAAATGCTACTAAAACTATGTAGTATCTAATAAGAAAAAAAAACAAAACAGGATTTCCAACTTCCCCTAAAATATTTTTCTTGAAGTACATTCTAGCAAACCAAATGAGTATTCATGTGCATATGGCTATGCTGCTGCCTTCAGGAGATTGGACAATGGCAAACGAGCTGTAAGGACAGCGCAGTATAAACTCTCCCACTCCCAGCCAAACTGTCCAACTAGGTAGGCAACACAGCAAATGAAAGGCTAACATACCCAACAAACCAACAGGTTAACAGAGTGGCCTGAAAAACCTTACAACTGAAGCTGGTATTAGTTGAGGCCTGAATATCCCCCTGGAAGAACTGAACAAATGTGCGAACAGAGGACCAGAAGGCAGCCTTGCAAATCCAAGAAACAGATACTTGATGCAAAAAAGTCCATCTGTTCCTGTATCCACAACCACCCGCAGCCAAAGCACGCTGCTCTTAGGAGACACACGGGGCTGCCATTCATTCTGAATGGCACCCCCACACATCTCAGCACATTTGCAGAAACCATGCAATTTCCCTGCAGCTGCATTTCTTTTGCAGAAATGAAGGCACAGCAGCCCATTCATTTGAATGGGCCTCTGTGCCCATGCAAATGCGGCCCGCACGAAGCGCAGAAGTGTGAACCTAGGGATAGGCTTGCAAAATAAATTGGTGGAACAGGAAGTCATGGCCTTTTTTTTCCGGGGCAGGAGAGAGATTTGTTAGGATAATGTCCTGATTAAGGTGGAAGGGAGAAACCATCTTGGGAAGAGAAGCAGTTTTCTCAGAAAACCTTACCCTTGCGTAGCACAAAAAAAGGTTCTTTAAAATGGATGGCAATGAGAACAATGAGGAAATTTTACGAGTAAAGGATAGACAGAGGAATATCCCTTGTAGGATAAAGGAGAGGTTTTTGAATGAACAACAGAACCAGGTCGAGATTCCTCAGTCCCTGGAGAACGTAAAGGGGGAACAATGTGGGCAAAACCCTGCACAAAGCCCTTAACTCAGGAGTCAGTGACATGCGATCTGAAAAAAAAAAAAAGCCCATTAAAGCCGAGAGTTGACCCTTGCATGGCAGACAGGCTTGAAATGTAAAGCTTTGCCAAGCGAGAATTTATTGGCTTCTCTTTGAGCTGCAAGACTTCTGGTTCCTCCTTGATGAGGTTGATGTATCCCAGTACTGTGGCACTGCAGACTGATTCAGGGGGTCAGACCAACTTGTAGTCGAGAGGTCAAACACTGCAGGGAAAACAATCGCTCTGGACTCCAGAATACTGATCCCAACTTGAGAGAGTATCCAGGACAGAACCCTCATGCAAAAATAGAATGGTGGTCAGCTCCTGGACTGCAGAGTCTAGACTTATGCCCTGTACACACGATCGGATTTCCGATGGAATAAAATCCAGAACTCCGATGGAAAATACCATCGATGAAGCGGACTTCCATCAGTCTTGCATACACACCATCAGACAAAATTCCGACCGTCCAAAACGCGGTGACGTAAAACACTCAGACGAGCCGAGAAAAATGAAGTTCAATGCTTCTGAGCATGCGTCGACTTGATTCTGAGCATGCGTGGGTTTTTTCTCCGTTGGAGTACCTCACAGACGATCGGAATTTCCTATAGTTTTTTTTTCCATCAGAAAAATATAAAACCTGTTCTATTTTTTTTACACCGATGGAAAAAAGTCAGATGGGGCCCACACACGATCGGTTTTTCGAAAAACCGATCGAGTGTACAGGGCATAAGGAGCAGAGGGGTCTGTCATTAATGAAGGAAAACCTTGGACAGGGCCTTATTTAGAATTAGGATGGAGGAAAGCAATGACTGATCTGTTTGATTCCATGCAGAATATTTGTAAAGGTTTTGGAGGACCTTCAAATCCATCTCTGGACCACATGGCTGCAAAGATCAGCAGCAGATGTCACCCAATATAAGTGGGAGCATCCTCTGTTAGAAGGGCTTGCTTGTGGAGCTGGAGGATTAGGGGACCCAGGGACTTAGACTTGGAGCCCTGGGACAAATGAAAGTAGGGCTTCCCAGAATTAGATTTTGCCTTTTTTCTGGGTCAAAAATAAATTTTTCCCTTCAGTGACCAATGTGATAAAATTGTCCAGGGATTGGCCAGAGGTATTTCACACAAGAGACACAAATATTTGAGCCAAAGGGTCCTCTGCATATGTACAGAAGAAAGGCCCATTCTGAATTTTAGGGTAAATATCCCCTACCCAGTTCATCACAATAGAGCAGGACCACGGACAAGAGCTTAATTTGCTGAAGAACAGAAGGGTTTTACGATACAACCAGGATTCAGGAGACATGTCCTTTGACCAGACAGCCAGGGTCTGGCAGATGTACCTGTTCGCAATGGCATGGTGCAGAGCAAGGCCTATAAGTAACAACGTTTTATCCACAGCACTGGAATGCACTACACATTGACAGTTACAGACTTCTTAACACAGAAGATGGATGGGTCCACACAGGGACAATCTATTTTTTTTAGGAACCCTTCCTCCATAGAATATTGCTGGGCAAAGCATTTAGATTATAAATAATTTTTAGGATTAGGCCGATAACCATACAAAATGGGCTGCACAGGTGTACAAGTAAAGGTTTTGGCAGGCAGGGAACACTTTAAAGAACCCAGGCTGGTGATCTTAAGCATGGTCGATGCAGGTTTCTCCAGTACAAGGCATGTGTGTCATCATTAAGAACTGAAATAGTAGCATTAAAATTGGGAGAGATGGCAATAGACTGACATTCTTCATGTACCCCCCCCCCCCAAAAAAAAATGGAGATGGTACAATTCTTCATCCTCCCCCGATGAATGTGCAGAAGCAGCTGCAACTGGGGGAAAATCAAAGATTGACTTTGGAGAAGATGGGGTGGATGCCCGTTTTTCGGTCCCTGCGTTCTTACACATAGTAGCAGGAAATTTGTCTTGATAAGCAAGAGCGGGGAGATAACCCCGAAGAGCCTAAAGAGACCTCAGAGTAGGGCAGCAACTCAGACAGGGGCAAGTGGCCTGGACTTTTGATGTTAGTACACCTAGGGGATACGCTGCAAACCGTGGAACGATTATAGCTGCTCATAAGCCAGCAAATCCTGCACGCCCACCTCCTTGCATTTACTGTATGATCTGCCATAGTAATCCTGCAAGTGAGGAATTCCCACAAAGAGTACTAATTACACACTGATGGAACAAGAAGGGTTAATGCCATCTCTAACTTGTCACTGGAGACAGCGGGGTACCTAATCACATCCTGGACGATAAGGGTGCTGGCAAGAGTAAGCTCAACAAACATAAGGCGACTGCACAGGCTAACTAGGGGTGCACAAGCAGAGAACCCATGCACTTACTGACAAACATGATCTCAGCAAGTCCATATAAACACACAGTTCAAATTCAATACTCTTGCAATTAGGCCAAGAGTTAACTTACCCAATTCCTCTACTTAATATATGGTCATCAATTGGGTACCTTGTTGCAGGTGCTGACCCTCCTGTTCTCCCCTGTCCCCTGGCAGGCGTCATCAGTGTGGCTTCTTGTAAGCCCATCGGGCCGGGCTCGTTCCCTTTGGGGAGGTGGGTGGCAATCACGTGCCCCTCCGGATTACTCCACGGCTTTTTAACCTTTCTGGTCATACCATTATCTACTTCACTCTCAAGCGGTAAATATATTATCTTGTTATAACCTTTTGTGATGTATGATGATATGTTTTGAAATTCTGAAGTTAATTTATATGTCTCAGAGTCAACAATCCCCCTGAAGATAACCAATCTATGGTCGAAATGCGTCGGGGATTCAATACCCCATTGTATCTGCTATGTAATCATGTTCAACAATTTTGTTTACCTTGCTTGCCGTTGCTTGCTCATGGATCATGTAGTATGTTACCTGCCCAGATTTTCACATATTGTAATACAATTGTGACATTTGATAATCTTTTAAAACAATTAGAAAATTTTCTATCAATAATTTCATACGAAATACATCTTTTTGATTATGTCTATAGTGCTGTCTAAAGCCCCATTGGGGAAACTGTCCGATATCTTTTGTAAGATATGTTTATGTGAGCTAATAATGATTTTAGTGTATTTTTAGCGAAAACAGCATTTTGATAAACATTTGCGCAACTATTGGGGGGGGGGGTGTCAAAAAATCAGTAGCCCTTTTTTTTTATTCCAAATGTCATGTGCTTTTTAAAAAATTGAGTTTGGGTGATCTTTTACAAACTCTGAAAGTTGAAAGTAAAAAATAAAAACCCATGGATTTTTTGAATAAATTGCATTTTTGCAGTTTTGCGTACCTTTTTCACAAATATTTGTTATTTATAAACTCAATACAGTTTAGCTTTTATATTTAATAGGAATTTTGCAGGTATTTTGTAAGTTTTACCATTTATGTATCCACTAATAATGATTTTAGTGTATTTTTAGCAAACAGATTGTTTTGATAAACATTTGTGAAAATATCACAGGGCCTCAAAAAAAGCAGTAGCTCCTTTTTATTCTACTGGTCATATTCTTTCAGAAACTGTATGGCATGGGGTCTTTCACAAACTCTAAATGCTTTAAGTAAAAAAAATTAAAACAATGGAAAAATTGCATAAATGGTCTGGCAACCTGAGGTTAAAAGTGAAACGCGGAGCCAGGCAGCAAAAGGGTTAATTCCACTTTAACTATGCCTGGGTCACTCTCGAGGCCAGACTTTTTCAACCAGGGTGTCTACAGGGGTACCTTGCCAAAATGCTTAGAAATTGCCCAAAAATTGTACACAAGCCAGCATGTGGATCACGCCTGCCTATTAGTTACATAAAGCCACAGGCAACAATTGTTACAACCTTTCAGCCGCCAGTTTCCTAACAACCAATGACATCATCGGTTGAAAAGGAGGATGTTAGGCATCCTTGTTTGCCCCTTTCTGCCCCTCTCCATCAGCTCTGGGATCACATTAACTGAGTAAGGGGGAAGAGAAATATTGGAATACTAAATCAGTACCAGTGTGCAAAGGTGTGTTTGCTTTGGAAGGGTAATCTCCTCTAACGTTTGGTGTCCTAGGCATGTGGTTCTTGCTGTGTTATGTAAAACTATTAGTTTCGTTTTTAAACTTTAGAATGGGGTGCCTCGAGATTGTGAGAAATTTTAAAGGGTGCCTTGACTGGAAAAAGTTTGAGAAACACTGCTCTAGGCCCAAACTGATTTCAGGTACAGAGACAAGATAACCTGTTTTTAAAGACACCGTTTTTCATTTAAGGGTTTTTGAAACTATTTTTAACTATTTAGTTGTAAGTTCTTTAAGCTTCTAGGATCAAGCTATAGAACTATTTCCAATTTATCATGTTATTAGTACCACGATTATTGTGGACACTTGATATATTATTCACGTGTGACCCATTTGATATAGACTTTTAGTGGTTTTTATAAGCTCTCAATTGTGTTTTTTTTTTCCCTCCATAACAGACTGTGAATAGCCGTTTGTTACCGCTTCAATACAGGGCACTTCCCCCCCCCCCCCCCCCCATTCCTGCCCAGGCCAATTTTCAGCACTGTCACACGTTGAATGACAATTGCGTGGTCATGCAACACTGTACCCAAACAACACGTATATAACTTTTTTGAGACAGAGAGAGCTTTTGTTTTGGTGGTATTTAATCACTACTGAGGGTTTTATATTTTTTGCTAAACAAACAAAAACGTTTTTCTTAGTTTCGGTTATAAAATTTAGCAAATAAGTAATTTTTCTCCTTCAATGATGTGCCCTGATTAGACTACACTGATGGGCAACACGGATATGTAGAACTGATAAGCGGCACTTTGGGTCTGGTATGGATTTTAAGGGGAACCCCACGCCAAAATAAAAAAATTGTGTTATGGTTTAGTTGTTTCCAGTGAAGAGTGCTTTTAATGCTAGAGAAAACCATATTTTAGACAACTATGTGTTTTCACCTTATGGCAACAGTTTGGGGAAGGGCCATTTCTGCCCCTGTGCACACAGCCATAGATCCATAAAGACATGGTTTGAAGAATTTGGGATTCAATTGCCCTGCATAGCACCTAATCTCAACCCTATTGAGCATCATTGATAATGACCGAATGACAATGAATTTGATCCAGATCTTCCCCTCCAGAACAGGATAATACACTTCTATAATATAAAGTAGTGCAACATAATCGGTAACATAATTGAAAAGTCAGATATTACCTTTTATGCAAGCACAAAAAAACAAAGTGTTTTTGTGTGACTATCTAGAAAACATGCTTGTGTCAAGCATAAATAGAAATTAAAATACCACAAAAAGAAAGAGGAGGGAGATTCAAGTAAAGGTAAAAATCCAAATCTATTTTTCATTAAGTTTGGCATCATGCCTCAGCAGGGGAGATTTACTGAAACCGGAGCACTCAGAATCTAGTGCAGCTGTGTATAGTAGCCAGTTTCGAAGTTCAGCTTGTTCAATTAAAGTGGTTGTAAAGGCTCAAGTTTTTTTTTTACCCTCATGCATTTTATAAAACTAATCTGAGCCCCATCTCGATCCAGCAATGTGTCCACAAAAGCCTTGGCTCTCCCTCCTTTTTGGCTGAGGCAGCAGCGGTAGCCATTGGTTCCCGCTACTGTCCATCACAGCAAATGAGAGCGGGGGGGGGGGGGGGGGGGGGGGTGGGGTGGGGGTTGAGCCATGCTCTGTGTAAATAGGACTCAGAGCAGCGGCTCAGAAGAGAACCTGCACTAAGCAGGAGGGGCGGGCCTAGAGCGCCAGTGGGGGACCTGGGAAGAGAAGGAACGGGGCTGCTCTGTGCAAAACCTCAAGATTACACAGGCATTGCTTCAAGTCGCGGTCAAAGACGTGGCAAAACCGCGCGACTTTCAGGTCGCACAAGTGTGAAAGGGGCCTTACTGTCACTTTAAGCTTTGAGAATAAAACCTGGAAGCTGATTGTATTCTCCAGTGTTAGTAAACCCCCCCACCCACCCACTGTGTCCAGTTTTCTTAAAGTGTAATTAAAATCAGCATTTTGGTGGGTGACTTGCCATTATGGCATACCTACCTACCAAAGCCCCTCCTCTAATGATGTGACTTCTGCAATCTCATTCATCTCAACTGCTGACAGCTTTGGCAGGTCCCTTCTGGATTTGGCATCTTCGGACAATTTGATTCCACAGCATAGAATTATGTAATTCAAATGCACGAGCAAGAGAAATGCATCGACCAAGCACCCACTGTATGAGATTGTACACTGAATTGCACATGCACAAAATAGCTGTCAGGCAGAAAATAATCTTATTACAGAGGAGACATATAGGGGGGAAGGTTACTAAAACTGGAGTAGCTGTGAACAGTAGCCAATCAGCTTTGAAAATTAAAGCAGAAGTTGATAGTTATTTTTGCAGCTGTGCGTGGCAACCTATTTTAACTTAACTGATAATCGCGATACTAAAACAAAAATGACAATACCCATGAAGAGTTACCAAATCATTCAGTGTATTTACTTGTAGCCTCTTTCCAGAAGTCAGTTTTATTTAAATTGGAGAAAGAAAAAAAAAGAGGTAAGAAAGATACATAAAACACAAGGCTTTTTAGAACGGGTTCCATGGCAAAATACATTCCTCATTCCTGTAAGTTTATAACAATCCAGGATTGTTTTGCCAATGGTTCCCTTTTTAAAAACAGTGTAAATATTGCACACAATTCTCATTTATAGTGAAATAACTTATTAGCGTGTTTGCCAGGGATCTGGGATTTGCATCAATCCCAGACTGTCCTTTACAACCCAAGAACTCTATGCAGATAAAGCATTAAATGTAACTATCTCATTATCTGGGAAAGAAGATTGCACTGAACTCCATAAGAATGGCATGTTCAGCTTTAGGTGGAGGACGATTACAGCATTTGGTTTATGAAGCTATACTTGTATATGGAATCTAACAGAAAATTCCACCAGTATGAAGTTTCTTTGTCAACTTGCGGCTCTTTCAGTTCATCCTGCTTTTAATTCATACTGAATGCCCAGATGTCAAAGGGCAATCTGCAAGACTCAAAGCAATGCAGTACGACCAGCAAGGGAAGCAGATCCAATGAAGAAGTGTAGTGATGTGGCGCTTGCTACTAGTAAAAAGTGACATGACACTTCCAAGTGTCCAAATCGCCCTGCAAACTAATCAACTGTTTTGAGTGGCGCTTTCGTCTAATGTTCCATTGTTTTAGATGGAAACATGAGAGGCAAATGTAAAAACAATGCATTCTTCTGTTTCCTCTGGTCTCTCTAGAAACATTAATGAATATTGTATTTTAGAGTGTAGAGACACAACCAGACTTATATCTTGCATATATCATGTACCGCTTTCAGTAGGTGAAGGTCTTGAATAATACAACATTCAGTTATACAGCCATGGGGCAGTTTGTGTAACAACAGAAAACAGTAATAACATACTGGAAGAAAAGAGCAGAGAAAGACTTATGCTGATAGAATTATCAAAACATTTCCGCAAAAAGCACAATGCTTGAAAATAAGATTTCAAGTTTAGAAAACAATTCTACCCCTACATGCCCCAAAATAAAATCATCTTTTAAAGCACCCACTGTTTGCAGCAGAAGTCACAGATAAATGTATGCCAAAAGCATCATGGTTTTCTAAATATCCTTAAAAATCATGCAGAAATTAAAGAGAAACTTTAGAGGGGTCTCTCTGATACAGCAGTGTAACTCTTCACACGGGCAAAGAACAGTGGGGTGTACATCTTATCCATGTCAAATGATGTAACCGCTGTCTCTCCAGTGGATCTGTAAGAAAAATTTAATTGAAACCAAAAACAATTAACAGACAATGAGACAATAAAA
The DNA here is from genome assembly GCA_029206835.1 of Rana muscosa. Taxonomy (NCBI): domain Eukaryota; kingdom Metazoa; phylum Chordata; class Amphibia; order Anura; family Ranidae; genus Rana; species Rana muscosa. Next base: position 612,909,063 of record CM055122.1, read on the forward strand.
TAACATTAACATACTAAGGTGACAGTATGCAATTCTGTAAACTTATACTGACAATTAGGCAAACTAGGATTAAAAAAACATTTTCTCCTGCACAAAGAATTTATAGTTTGTAGCTGGTTTCCTTAGACCCCTTTCCCACTGGGGCGTTTTTCAGGCGCTTTAGCGCTAAAAATAGCACCTGTAAAGCGCCTGAAAGAGGCCCCATCTGCAATCCCAGTGTGAAAGCCCGAGTGCTTTCACACTGAGGCGCTGCGATGGCAGGGCGTCAAAAAAAGTCCTGCAAGCAGCTTCTTTGCAGCGCTTTAGGAGCGGTTATTTCATACATTTGAAGCCATCATACATGCAATACTTACTGAAAAAAGATGGATAGATAGAAAGATTGAAAAAAAAAGATCTGACTCTATATGTTAGGCAGGCCATATACGGAGCAAATTTCTTTCCTGTAGTCACATGTTGCAGGAATGAAATTCACTTGAATTCCCCATCAACACAGACATTGTTGACAGAGGAATTCCTACCCCCGAGACATTGTATTTTTCTGATGGGGCGGGGGGTTGTGAAAGGAGGAAGCTGCCCCCACCGGGAGAACACAGTGATTATTGCTAGCGGCTATACCAGCTGCTAGTAACTATCGTAAGGTAATGCCTGCAGGCTGGTTGTACCCAAGTTGATTGATCAACTTGGTACATATAGGCTGCCTATACATGGTTCAAAATTTGACTGGTTTCTGCTGAACCGCCCGAGATTCGAACAGTCTATGGCTGGCCTTAGTCGTTTTCTCCATCTTCAGCATTTTCTTGTTTTCCCCTCTCACAAAGGAACTGCAGAATATAATGTGTGTACTTCAGAGTCTAAGCACAAAAAAATATTTAAAATGATACTAAACAGAGAAGTGTTAAAGCGATTGCAAACCTTCATTTTTTTTATCATTAACATAAACATGTTATACTTACCTTCTCTATGCAATGGTTTTGCACAAAGCAGCCCCAATTCTTCTCCTTTTGGGTCCCCAGCTGGTGATTTTGGTTCCTACCCCCCGCCGAGTGCCCCAATAGGAATCGGCTTCCTATGGGGGCACTCGTGCAGGCTCGCTCCTGAGCCAGGCTGATTGCGTCTACTCGGACACACAGCCCGGCTCCGCCCCAACCCCCCTGCTCTTTGTTCACAGGTTTTGACTTGGAGCAGCAGGAACCACTGGCTCCTGCTGCTCTCAGCCAAGCCTGTGAGAGCCGGGAGAGGGGAGAAGAGTACTGTGACATGCACTGTGCTGGACTAAGATCGGGATAAGGGAGTATTTAGGGGGGCAGCTGAATGTTTTAATGCAGAGAATGCATTAAGGTAAAAAATCTTTTACCTTTACAAGCATTTTAAGCCTAGGTTCACACTGACAGCGGGAATGAAATCACATTCCTGCATGTCAGTCCCGACTTTGGAAGCGATTTCAGAGACATCTGTGCGGGGTTCTGCACAGATGTCTATTGAAATCGCACCCCGAAGTCTCCAAAAGCCATTGCCGGCAATCGCCACTAATTTGGCATGCGATTTGAACCAGGGCTTATTGCCATAATTCATTCACATAAAATCATATGTATCATGCCACTGTATTCTGTGTTTTTTTTGTAATCTTCTAAGTACCTTATTCTTGCAGCGCTGTTATGTGGTCCCATGATCTTTCTCTGTTCTTTGGCATCTGCAGGAAAAGATCCCTGGAAGGGATATTTATTACTCTGCTGATGTATGCTCTCTACAGTGCGAGTGTGTCTGGTCAGCTCTAATTGGTGCTGTGCCAGTCACATGACTAAAATAAAAGAGTTTCAAAACAGCAATTCAAATTAGATTATAAATATCAGATAACGGTTTTACAGCTTGCAATAAAAATAGGATTTTTATAACAGCTTACCTGTAAAATCCTTTTCTTGGAGTACATCACGGGACACAGAGCGACATAGTCATTACTAATGGGTTATATAGATACCGTCAGGTGCTGGCACTGGCAACTTCCAAAACCGGAAGTACCCTCCCCTATATAAGCCCCTCCCATCCGGGAGCACCTCAGTTTTGTAGCAAAGCAATAAGTGTCCCTAAAGAGGGGCGGGAGCTCTGTGTCCCGTGATGTACTCCAAGAAAAGGATTTTACAGGTAAGCTGTTATAAAAATCCTATTTTCTTTCTCGTACATCACGGGACACAGAGCGACATAGTCATTACTAATGGGATGTCCTAAAGCAATGCCAAATGAGGGGGGGGATACACCATATATAAGCTGAGCGCTATCAGACATGAGGATCTTTTGCGGCCTGCAACACACTGCGCCCAAAGGCGACATCCTCCTGACTTCTAACGTCCACCTGGTAGGACCTAGTAAACGTGTGTACCGAAGACCATGTTGCGGCCTTACAGATTTGAGCCAGGGAGGCCTGGTGATGCACTGCCCATGAAGTTCCAACTGCTCTCGTGGAGTGCGCTCTAACTTTGAACGGAGGCGGTCTCCTTCTCAAGCCATAAGCTTGCATAATGACCTGTCGAATCCACTTGGCTAAAGTAGACTTTGACGCTGCCTGACCCTTTCTGGGGCCTTCCGGCAGAATAAACAAAGTATCCGTTCTGCGAATCTGAGCAGTGGCTTTTAGATAAGCTTTAACTGCTCTTACTACATCCAAAGAATGCAATAACTTTTCCTCTACCGAAGTAGGTTTGGGGAAAAAAGAAGGAAGAACCACATCTTGGTTCAAATGAAAACTCGATACCACCTTAGGAAGAAAGGCTGGATGAGGACGTAACACTACTCTGTCCTTATGGATAACCAGATATGGCTCCTTACAGGACATAGCTGCTAATTCCGATACTCTTTTAGCCGAACAAATGGCTACTAGAAAAATCAATTTCCTGGTGAGAAGCACCAAGGAAATATGCTGTAATGGTTCAAATGGTTGTTTCTGTAGAACCGACAGAACCAAGTTTAGATCCCATGGACATATGGGAATATTAACCGGAGGCCTAATACGCATCACTCCTTGTATAAAGGCTTTGACTAGTGAATGCGAAGCCAAGGGCCTTTGAAAAAATATTGACAAGGCCGAAATCTGACCCTTGATAGTACTCAAGGCAAGCTTCCTATCTACAGCCCACTGTAGGAAGTCCAGAATCCTACCTATTACGTACTTATGTGGATGCCATTTCTTGGCCTCACACCACGCGATGTACGCCTTCCAGATTCTATAGTAGATCTGCCTGGATACCGGCTTCCTGGCATTGGTCATGGTAGATACCACAGCATTAGAGAGCCCTCTCTTTTTTAGAATGTGGGCTTCAATAGCCAGGCCGTCAAACCTATGGCTGGTAAGGAAGGGTGGTATATCGGTCCTTGCGAAAGCCGGACGACGTGGGAGAGTCCAAGGACTCCCCACTGAAATTTTACAATCTCCGCGTACCACGCTCTTCGGGGCCACGCTGGAGCCACCGGAATCACTGGTTTCTTTTCTACCCTGATTCTGCGGAGTAATCGAGGTAACCATTGTGGCGGTGTGAATGCATATATCAGCTTGAACTGATCCCCAGGGAACACTAGGGCATCCGAGCCGCAAGCTAGGGGATCCCTTGTCCGAGAGACAAACCTGTCCCCCTTTGCGTTGAATCTGGATGCTAGAAGATCTACATCCGATGTTCCCCACCGCTGACATATTGTCCAGAAAACCTCGGGGTGAAGGGACCCTTCCTCTGGGCCTAATTGCTGGCAACTTAGAAAGTCCGCCTTCCAATTCTCCACTCCTGGAATGAATACCGCAGATATGGCTGGGACATATTTTTCTGCCCATTTCAGGATGTAATTTACTTCCCTCTGGGCTGCACGACTCCTGGTGCCCCCCTGATGATTGATATATGCCACTGCTGTGGCATTGTCTGATTGAATTCTGACAGGGGACCCTTGGAGTTTGGATGTCCATGCTACTAGGGCATACCGGGCTGCTCGTATCTCTAAGAGATTGATGGGCAGGGCCTTTTCTGCATCCGACCATCTGCCCTGGAGAGACTATTGCTCCAGTACTGCTCCCCAGCCTATAAGGCTGGCATCTGTAGTGACCACCTTCCAAGAAATCGGACTGAAGGATTTCCTTTTTTCCAGATTCTGGGGAACCCACCACCAACGGAGGCTCTTGCGAACGGAAGGGGACAAGGACATTGTAAGTCTAGGGCCTGAACTTTTTTGTTCCAGGCTGACAGTATGGCCCCTTGCAAATTCCTTGAATGGAATTGACCGTAGGGTACTGCTTCGAATGATGCCACCATTTTTCCCAGCAGCCTCATATACAGGCGTATGGACGGCTGTCTTTTTTGTACCCACTAAGTGGATCAAATCTTTCAAAGACAACACCTTTCCTCGAGGCAAGAATATTTTTCTCTGGCCTGAATCCAACCTTAGCCCCAAGTATTCCAGACTTTTGACTGGTTTTTAGGGCTGACTTGTCTCGGTTGATAATCCAACCGTGAGATTCCAGATACTTGATCATCTTGTGAACGACCACGTCTAGTTTTTTCACTGAGTGGTCTATCAGCAACAAGTCATCCAGATATGCCATTATCATTACACCTTGTGTTCTTAGATTGGCCAATAAAGGGCCAGAATTTTTGTAAACACTCGTGGTGCTGTGGCCAAACCGAAGGGTAAGGCTCTGAACTGAAAATGGCGCCCTTCTACTGCAAAGCGTAGAAATTTTTGGTGGACTGGAAAGATGGGAATGTGCAAATAAGCATCTTTGATGTCGATCGTGGCTAACCAATCCTCCCCTTGTAGGGCAGTGGCCACCGATCGGATCGACTCCATCGGAAAGTCCTGATATACAGGAATTTGTATAGCCCTTTTAGAATTAATATGGGCCTCCCGACCGCGTTTGCTTCGGGACTGTAAAGAGGTTTGAGTAAAACCCGAACCCTCATTCTTCCAGGGGAACCTTCATAATTACTCCTTGGAGCAATAGTTGTTCTAGTGCCAACAGGAGGGACTCTCTCTTCCGGGGATCCCTTGGCACGTTTGACCTCAAAAATGGGAAGGAGGAGAGTCTTTTAACTCCAAACTGTATCCCAAACCTACTGCGGAGAGCACCTATCTGTCTTGATCGTGTCCCGCCAGGTCTCTTGCGAACAACTGGAGTCCTCCCCCCACCCGACTGAGTGGGGGCTTCAATGAATTTAACTTTGGGGGAGGTTTTGTACCTCCCCTGACCCAGGGTTTCTCATTACCCTGCTACTGTCCCTGTTTTTTACCCCCGGGATTTGACCGAGGAGGCCGTCGGAACTGTTACACAGCCGATGCCCCAGGGACTGGAGAAGCAGGCCTCTTAAAGAGGGACCTCTAACTCTGCTTTTAACCGGCAAGAGCGTATTTTTACCGCTGGAAATTTTCTGGATATATTTGTCCAGGTTTTCCCTGAATAAGCGTTCACCATGAAATGGGACACTAACCAGCCATTCTTTACAGGGAGCTTCAGCAGACCAGTTTTTGAGCCATAGGAGCCTACGCATATGTACTATAGACAGCGTAAGGCGGGAGGCCTGATGGACTGAATCCTCTATGGCGTCAACCGCAAAGCCTAAGGCTCTAGGTAGATCAGCTAGGGCAAAGCCTGCTGATCTGTCAAGTCCCTCAAGACCTGTTTCAACTGATCCTTCACTGCTTAGCAGACCCCAATAGCTGCTACTGCTGGTTGTATCACCAAGCAGATTTTCATAAGGACTCCAATCTTTTATCTATTGGGTTCTTGAACATTTGGACATTATCCACTGGACATGTCAGTGATTTATACATACAAGAGATGGCTGCGTCCACTGTAGGGACCTTCCATTTTTTTTTTTGATGAACTTATCCTTCATGGGATAGACCACCGGAAATCTCTTGGGGGAATAAATATTTTCTCAGGACGTTCCCAATCCTGGTAAATGAGCCCTTTCAGTAAAGGGTGAAGTGGAAAAGAACAAACAGTCTGGGGGCTTCTAGCGACCCCAACGAGGATACAGTAGTGGTTGATGGTTCCGCAAGGTGCATTTTTAAATGCTGATCGGACCATGTTAGTCAGAGACTGAACCCATAATCTTTCAGCTTAAGATGCTGAGAAAAGGTTCCCCCACTGTTGATTCCTCTATAACAGAATCAACCTCATCCTGATCCCCTTCAGGCAGGTCGATCCCTGTATGGGACTGTTGCTCTGCTAACAGGCACTCTGAAGGAGGAGACGGAGATCGGGCGTGCTTTCCCTGACAGGGAGGCAGCGATAAATGTTGACAATCTCTCTCTAATCCTCCCAGAGCTGAGGAAAAAACCTCCTGTTACATACACAGGAGCAGGTGAACTGAGGACAGCCACAGTACCAAGTACCCTGCGGGGTCTCTACGGTCACTTACCTCTGAACTTCAGGGGAGACTGGTGCAGCAGGAGTATGCCCAAGATCCTCCGAGCCCGATGAGACCCCCTTCGCTTCCTGGAAGATTCAGTTCCGGAGCTTCTGGACGGCATATTCCTAAGCCTAAAGCTGAGGTATTCCAGCCGTAATACACCACTTTTACTGAGAATAGTCTAGCACAATTGCTGCTATATCACAGTTGGTGTCTACTAATGTGCCTTTCTAGGGGATGCCTGTATCAACCGCTTGCTGTATGCCTTTAAATGTTGCCAGCTCTGTCTCTGTACTTCATAGCCAGCTCACTACAATATTGTGGTTTTTTTAAACTGCTGGGACGCCCGCACATGCGCAGAAGCGCTGCGGCGCGCACAGAGCGTCATCCCCCAGGCTCCGCCCCCTTTCCCGGCTCACCTCTATATATAGAGGCGCGTGCACGCGCACGCGGGCACGTGCGCCTTCGGCGCTAATTTCAAATATGGTAACAAGGGACAGGAGCCAGGGCCCCTCTTTGCCGCAGGCCGGGGGATGGACGAGCACTGCAACATGGCAGAGGAAGCAGTTTCCTATAAGAGAACTCACCATCTGCCTGGACTTTGCTCTGCTGAGAAGAAGCTAGTCCACATGACAAGAAAACATTCCACAGCGGCCTCTAGTGGACAAACACAGGTACCGCAGTCTAATATATTAAATATATATAAAAAAATTATTTTTTTTTTTTTTTTTTCTTGACCACCATTAAAAATTATTACATTTTTTTAGTAGTTACAGGCATGCACAGAATTTTGCGGGAATACCATTAGGTAACAGACAGAAAGACAAATTAGGCTTGGGGGTCCCCCAATAGAACCAAGTTCCTGGGGGCCCCCACTTACCTGTTCCCCGCCGCAGGACTTTGTTTGGTCCACAAAAGCCCAAACTTCACCCATCACGGCAGGCATTGTAATCAAACCTTCAGGGACCGGGTTCCCAAGGATTCCACTCCCCTGGACCTGTATAGCACCCTGCACAGAAAACATCTTGGTCGTGGGTATGACCAGAGCTCTGGATCCCAGGGTCCAGCTCTCCTAAGAGAAGCATTACAGGCAAAACCTTGCTCTTCTCTGCAAGGCCCGGGTACCGACCGTTTAGCTATGAAGCTTTTTTGGTCGGATCCGGAATAGCTTACTGAGGCCCAAAAGAACCTGTACGCAAGCTCAGTGAAAAACACATGTTTCTTCTTGGCCAACACCTTAGACACTGGCAAAAAACTGAGGTGCTCCCGGATGGGAGGGGCTTATATAGGGGAGGGTACTTCCGGTTTTGGAAGTTGCCAGTGCCAGCACCTGACGGTATCTATATAACCCATTAGTAATGACTATGTCGCTCTGTGTCCCGTGATGTACGAGAAAGAAATTATAATTGAACATTAAATGTGCATTAAATACAGTGGATATAAAAAGTCTACACACCTCTGTTAAAATGTCAGGTTTCTAGGATTTAAAAAAACAAGACAAAGATAAATAATTTTTAGAACTTTCCACCTTTAGACCCCATGCACACAGGGCGTTTTTACAGCCGCGTTTTTTACAGCTTAAAACGCCTGTCCATGTTTTGTAAACATTTTTTGACCTTTTTTAAAAATAAAAAAAAACCCCGGAGCTCAAAAACGCAAATTGCGGCGTTTTTGCACGTTTTCGTGGCGTTTTTTGCTCGTTTAATAGCGTCAGGCGTTTTTGCAGCTCAAACCTGGAGCTCCAGAACGCACTGGAATTAGTTTTTTTTTGCAGCTGGAAAATGCCTATGCCACTTGGAGCTCATAAAAGCTCTATGTGTGCATGACACAATAGAATAACATGGATGGGCGTTTTGCAGCTGTAAAAAAAAACATCTAACGCTGCTGGTAGCAGCTGCAAAAACGCCCTGTGTGCATGGGGCCTTAATGTGACCTATAAACTGTACAACTCAATTAAAACACAAACAAATCTTTTAGGGGGGGGGGGGGGGGGGTTGTGCTATGGGAGGAAGCCCAGGTTCACACTGGGCTGCGGAAATGAAACAATTTCACTCCCGCATGTAAGTCCCGATTTCAGATGCAATTTCAGAGACATCTGTGCGGGTTTCTGCACAGATGTCAATGTAAATCGCAGCCCTTAATTGCAAAAAATAGGATTTTTGTACTCACCGTAAAATCCATTTCTCTGGCATCCATGGACTGACACAGCGTGTCTTATACACCTTTACACGTGGGTTATGTCCCTGCTTGCAGGAGAAGACCTAGGCAGAATGTGAGATGTTATACATACATTCTAAACAGCCAGAGCTGAACAGCCCCGCCCAGGGGGGCGGTCCCTCCGGCATAACCCTCCCACTGCAGTCAGCAGACCTCAGTTCGTAACAAAGCAGTACAAACTCGAAAAGAAGGGTGGGTGCTGTGTCAGTCCATGGATGCCAGAGAAACGGATTTTACGGTGAGTACAAAAATCCTATTTTCTCTTATCATCCATGGACTGACACAGCGTGTCTTTTACACCTTTACACGTGGGATGTCCCAAAGCAGTGTCAAGAGGGATGGGAGCAGTATAAATGGAAAACCAAAAACTTCACTCCAAACAAGGCAGAGCTCCTCAACGGAGGAGTTGCAACATCAAACAGCGGCCTGCAACACCTTGCGGCCGAAGGAAGCATCCGAAGATGCAGCCACATCAACCTTATAAAACTTAGAAAAGGTATGAACAGACGACCAGGTCGCCGCCTTGCACACTTGTGCAACCGACGCTTGATGTCGGAAAGCCCAGGAAGCACCAATTGCCCTGGTGGAATGTGCCGTAACCGGAAAGGGAGGCGCCCGCCCCTTGAGAGCATAAGCTTGAATGACGGTTTGTCTGATCCACCTAGAAATGGTGGCAGACGAAACCGCTTGGCCCTGTTTTGGACCAGAGACAGCCACAAATAGTGAGTCAGACTTCCGAATAGAAGCAGTAGCAGACAGGTACACCCGCAAGGCTCGTACCACATCCAAAGTGTGAAGCGCAAACTCTCTGGGATGCGATGGGTGAGGACACAAGGACGGGAGGACAATGTCCTCGTTTAAGTGGAAGGCCGAGACCACCTTTGGCAGAAAAGAAGGTCGCGGACGTAACACCGCCTTATCCTTATGGATGACCAAAAAGGGCGACTTGCAGGACAAGGCCACCAATTCAGACACTCGTCTAATGGAAGTAATGGCCACCAAGAAGGCCACCTTCTGAGACAAAGTCAAGAGGGGAATATCTCTAATATTTTCAAAGGGAGGTTCCTGGAGGACCGAGAGCACCAAATTCAGATCCCATGGGGGGAGAGGAGGCTTGACAGGGGGGAGCACATGGCGAACCCCCTGCACAAAGGTGCTAACCAAGGGATGACCCGCCAGCGGTCGCTGAAAGAAGATGGCCAAGGCCGAAATCTGACCCTTAATGGTACTCAAAGCGAGCTTTTGGGTCACGCCACGCTGTAGAAAATGCAGGATTCTGGGAACGGAATACGTTCGTGGGCGCCAGTCCAGCTCTTCGCACATGGCGATGTAAGCTCTCCAAGTACGGTGATAGATCTTTCTGGAGGAAGACTTCCGTGCCCTTAACATGGTCGAAATGACCGAATCCGAGAGACCTCGGTCTCTCAGCACCTGGCTTTCAATAACCATGCCGTTAAAGCCAGAGACTGTAAAGCAGGATGAAATATAGGACCTTGAGACAGAAGGTCCCCCCGTATTGGTAACCGCCAGGGAACGTCTGCGACGAGACGTACCAGATCGGCGTACCAGTGACGCCGAGGCCAATCCGGAGCAATAAGGATCACCGGAATTCCCTCGGTCGCTACCCTGCGGAGCAGGTGAGGGAGCAACTGCAGCGGAGGATCAACGTATATCAGGTGATACTGACCCCATGGGGCCACCAACGCATCCGAGGCATCCGCCCAGGGATCCCTGGATCTGGCCACAAACCTCGACACCTTGCGATTAAGTCGAGAGGCCATCAGGTCCACATCCGGCGTGCCCCACCGTCTGCAAAGGAGTTGAAAGACCTCCGGGTGCAAGGACCACTCTCCCTGGTCCAGCGTCTGGCGACTTAGATAGTCCGCCTGCCAATTGTCTACGCCCGGAATGTAGACGGCCGACAGAGCCGGCACGCTTCTTTCGGCCCACCTCAGTATGCGGGCGACCTCGGAAGCCGCAGCTGAGCTCCGAGTCACCCCTTGATGGTTGACATACGCCACTGCTGTGGCGTTGTCCGATTGGATCCTGATGGAGTGACCCTGTAGTTTCTCCGACCATGAGGAGAGGCACAGTCTGATTGCCCGTATCTCCAGCACATTGATCGGTAAGAGGGCTTCGTCCGGAGTCCAAAGCCCTTGGGCCGACAGGACTCCCCAGACTCCCCCCCAGCCCGTCAGGCTGGCGTCCGTCGTGATCACCGTCCATTGGATGGGGAGGAACGACTTCCCAGACCGAAGAGCCGGGGACCTCAACCACCACGTCAGGGACGCCCTGACCAGGTGACTCACCTGGATCTGAAGATCCTAAGACAACGGGGATTTGTCCCAAGTGAACAAGATCTCTTTCTGTAAAGCCCTGGTGTGCGCTTGGGCATAAGGAACGGCCTCGAAGGAGGCCACCATGAGTCCCAGGACTCTCATGCAAAAGCGGATTGACGACCATTTTCGGGACGTCAGCACCCGTACTGCAGACTGAAGTGTCAGTAGTTTGTCTGGAGGTAGGAAGACTCTTGCCTCCAAGGAGTCCAGAATCAGACCTAGATACTCCAGACGCTGAGTCGGGACTAGAACCGACTTCTGAACGTTCAGGAGCCACCCAAACTCCCTGAGGGTCTGACTGACGATAGTCACACTTTCTTCCAATTCTGAGCCACTGTCTGCTCTTAGAAGAAAATCGTCCAGATAGCCCACGATAGCAATGCCTCGCTGTCTCAGCAAAGCTAGGACCGGAGCAAGCACCTTGGTGAACACCCTCGGTGCCGAGGCTAGGCCGAAGGGAAGAGCCACAAATTGATAGTGGACTTCGCCGACCGCAAAGCGCAGAAACTTCTGGTGGCATGCGCAGATCGGAACATGCAAGTAGGCGTCTTTGATGTCCAAGGATGCCAGAAAATCCCCTTGATGGAGTGTAGCGATCACCGTGCGAATGGATTCCATGCGGATTTTTGCACCTTCACAAAGGCATTCAGGGCCTTGAGGTCCAGGATTGGCCGAACCCCGTTCTTTTTTGGAACAACAAACAGATTCGAGTAGAACCCCTGAAACCTCTCCTGGGACGGAACCGGCACAATTACTCCGGACCCGATCAAATCCTGTACAGCCCCCAAGAGGGCTGCCCGACGGGCAGGAAGGAGAGGGAGATTTGAGGGAAAGAATCTGTCTGGGGGCCAGGAGCGGAACTCTATTCTGTATCCTGAGGTGACCACCTCGCACACCCACCGGTCGGAGATCCGGGAGGTCCACCGATCCGTGAACCTGCGAAGTCGTCCCCCCACCCCAGAGACGGGCGGGGGCAAGACTTCACGCGGAGGCGGGCTTGGGAGCCGGCTTGTTCGGCTTACGCACCCAGGGGCGCTTGTGCCCGCCAGCTGCACTGTTGTCAGTCTGGGATGGCTTACCCGTGGACTCTGACGGACGAAAAAAACCCTTTTTTTGCTGGAAAGGAAGGACCCGGTTTACGTCGGGCCTCCTTACCCTTGATAGTTTGAGGAAGGAGAGTGCTTTTACCTCCCGTGACATCCTTGATGATGTCATCCAGAGCAGCACCAAAAAGTCTACCACCCTTAAAAGGTAGATCCGTCAGGAGCTTCTTAGAGGCTAGGTCAGCAGACCAGCATTTCAACCAGATGAGACGACGCAATACCACCGCCGAGACAGAGGCCCTGGATATTAAAGGGGCCGCGTCCAACGTGGCGTCGCACACATATATCAGACCCTGCACCATTTGGTGGGCCAGAGCAATAGTGTCTGGAGGAAGGTTATACTCCTGCACAGTTTGGTGCAAAATTTTTGCCCATTCCGTGAGTGTCTGAGACACAAGGGTCGCCGCTACTACGGGCCGTAGGGCGGATCCCAACAAGGCGAACATGGCTCTACTCACCACTTCTGACCTCCTGTCAGTGGGGTCCTTAAACGCAGGAGTCCCCTCCATCGGGAGAGTGGTGGCCTTGTTTAAACGGGCGACTGGAGGGTCGACCACCGGGGGAGAAGCCCACTTTTTAAGCAGGGCGTCTTCAAAGGGGTATCTAATAGACAAACGCCGCGGGACCATGAAAGTCTTCTGCGGCTTTTCCCAGACCTGGTCAATGAGCTGGTCAAAGAAAGATACATATGGAAAAACCTTTTTAGAAGGCTTGGTCTTAAAAGAACCAAAGGAGACTGTATCCGCCTGAGGTTCTGCGGTCGCAGCATTTAGCTTGAGAGTGTCCCTCACAGCATCAATGAGTTCACTAACAAGCGCCCTGTCATTTACTGACTCAGAACTGGAGTCTTCCTCACAAGGAATGTCCTGTTCAAAACCATCCAAATATTCAGAGCTAGGGTCCTGAGCAGCAATAGCTAGGCCCATATCTGAATCAGAGCACTCCCCTTGTGGAGATAAAGTGGGGAGAGGGCGCTTTTTTGCTCCCTTGTGCTCACACACAGCTTCCATCCTGGTCAGAAATGATTCCAGGACTGCCGACAACTGGTCCATAGGGACCGCAGGTGCTGGAGCACTGGCTGCTGCCTCTGGCATGTGAGGGGAAGCTGGTGACTCTGACTCCATAATGTCCCTCTCTGAGACCACCCACAGGCTGTGCTGACTGAAGTAGGGGAATGCCCAGGGAACCCACCAACCTGACCAGGACCGCTCGGTTCCGCTGCTCTGTCTCACTGCGCCGCGCTGCTCAGCGTGAGTGAGCTGAGGGGAGAGAGTGTGAGGAGATTTGCGCCGTTCCCAGCTGCGCTAGAGGCCAAACTAGTGCTAGAAAAACGTGCGGCTACGAGAAAATGGCCGCCGCAATGTGCTCCGGCGGGCCACGGCAAGATGGCCGCCAATGTAAAATCAGCACACACACTAAACATGGCGCCGAACGGCGCCCAGGCCCCTCACACCCAAAAACAAAACAGCCCCAGCGAATGCAGAGCAGCATGAGCCCCCCCCCCAGGACAGTATGGCCCCCAGGCACCCCACACAGTACAGCGCCAGCACTAGTGACCAGAGAGTGACATTAAAAAAACACAGGGGGAGACAGGGAAATCCCCCACACAAGAAACACACAGCATGTACTCACCTGCAGCCAGGAGAGACTACTTACCCGTCCCCTGAGGGACCCACTGGTGTGTTTCTGACAGAACTATCACAGTGCGGTACTGAGTAGCTATCGGCCCAGTCCACCGCGAAAGATACAGCCGGACTGTTCTATCTTGAGAGGACCGCGGAGCTGGAAGCCCACCGGCCACCCCTGGAGTCGTGGGGCATGTCGTGAACTGAGTCTCACGCACACAAGGCGAGGATCAGCACGCTCGATGGTCGGACAGGGAAGACTACGAGGATATCTTGTACCCAACCTGTTGCCCAGCCAACAGTTGACAGAAGATCTCAAAAGAAAAAAATAGGAAAAAATTCCAAAAGGAATAAAAAATAGGTCAGGAGACTGGCTCCTGATAGAGCCACGTCTTCTCCTTCTGCTAGGCAGAAAAAAACTGAGGTCTGCTGACTGCAGTGGGAGGGTTATGCCGGAGGGACCGCCCCCCTGGGCGGGGCTGTTCAGCTCTGGCTGTTTAGAATGTATGTATAACATCTCACATTCTGCCTAGGTCTTCTCCTGCAAGCAGGGACATAACCCACGTGTAAAGGTGTATAAGACACGCTGTGTCAGTCCATGGATGACAAGAGAAAGTAGTACAGAAACTACTTTTTGAAATCAGTGCAGCCCTGCAGATGCGGCGTTGCACCGATTAGGACAGTGCCATTGCCGGCAAATGCCACCGATTTGACATGTCAAATCGTACCAATGTGAACCAGGGCTAAAAATAAAAAAACAAAAATAATGTGAAAGCAGAAGTGTTCACACCCTCTTATAACCGGGGATGTAGCTGTGTTCAGAATTAACCGCTTCAGCCCCGGAAAATTTTACCCCCTTCCTGACCAGAGCACTTTTTATAATTTGGCACTGCGTCACTTTAACTGACGAATGCGCGGTTGTGCGACGCTGTACCCTCTGCGTTTTTTATTTTTTGTGCTATAAACAAAAGAAAAGCGACAATTTAAAACAAAAAAAAAAAAAACACAAAACACGACCTCTTTTACTTTTTGCTATAATAAATATCCCAATTTAGAAAAAAAAAAAAAAAATTTCCCTTAGGCCGATATGTATTCTACACATTTTTGGTAGAAATAAATAAATAAATAAATCGCAATAATCGTATATTGATTGGTTTGCGCATAAGTTATATAGGGCGAAGCGACGTAACAATGTTGTTTCGCCCAGCTGAGCCATGCTGGCAGCAAGGTACAGAGGGATCAGGCAGAGGAGAAGTCACAACAAGCCAGGGGTCAGATGCGGGCAGAAGGCTGGAATGGTCTCAGGCAAGCCGGGTCTATCACAGCCATCTTTTTCTTCCTTTTATGACATCCTGCCTTAAAGCGATACCCCAATGGACAGTTTGCAGAGAGATACATCTTTCATGTAATAACCATTGGGTGAGCATTCTATCATCGCAGTTCTGATGTTGTCCGGAAGTTGGATTTGAGACATCCATATTGGAGCATCTACCTTGGAGTTCCCGTCCATGCATATTTACATCTGATTCACAGTAAGAGTATTCATTACCTACCTGTTGATTGTGGATGCCGTTATATATCTCTACACCCATCGTGGTTGATACATCACATCTAGAACGTGAAGATCTTCAAACTTCACAGTGGATTCAGCATGTCCATCACGGAACAACATATACTTTGCTGTTTTTTTGTTTACGTATAGGACAATTTTTTGTGTGGCCTATTCAAATAGGGGCACTGTTTTGTCACAGGTACACATGTATTAAGCATGGTTTTCTTATTATCACTTGTTTGAGCAATTGAGTGGAGTCACGTTCAAGTATTTATTTTTTATAGATATATGCTTAGATTAATTCTCAGGCTTAGCGCTGCATTTTTTCACTTTTATATTCTTTCACAATATTGTCTTATTGTTTATGTCAGCAGCTTTTTTCCTCACAGGTAGCGCAGTTTTTTCCTTATATTTTTGAATGTTCTATTTCCGCCCACAGTTTCTTCTTGGCTGTCTAATTCCCGCGTGTGTACAGAAATGCCACTAGATTCAAGCCTCTTCTTCGTTTCCGGTTACTACGGTTAGGAAGAAGAGACATTCACGTCTCGCGCCGTCTGTCTCCTTCACCCCTGTGATGTAGGAGTCACAAGGTAACCATGATCCTCTTGGGGAGGAAATATCTGCCTAACCATCGCGGGATGTCGGGGCTGACGTCAACAACAGGAAATGACGCAGCCCCGACGTTAAACAAAGAATAATTCCGGCAGGGTCTCGGCTCGCCGGATTTAGCGTGATACGGCGCATGCACGTATTGACGTAATCACTCGGGAATATAGCGATAACACGGGAAGGAAGCAGGTAGGCAGAAAAAAAAAAAGGCAATAGATTGGGGCGATTAGGAGACATCATTACATGCAAAGTTAAAGATTTGGAAATACAACCGCTTTAAATAGGAGTCAGTAGACACCTGCCATCATTTAAAGTGCCTCGGATTAACCCCAAATAAAGTTCAGCTCTTCTAGTAGATCTTTTCTGACATTTTCTTAGTTGCATCCTACAGCAAAAGCTATGGTCCACAGAGAGCTTCCAAAGCATCAGAGGGATCTCATTGTTAAAAAGGTATCAGTCAGGAGAAAGGTACAAAATAATTTACAAGGGATTAGATATACCATGGAACACAGTGAAGACAGTTCAACGGGGGAAAATTTGGAACAGTGACATTACCAAAAACTGGATGTCTCTCCAAAATTAATGAAAAGACAAGAAGAAAACTGGTCAGGGAGACTGCCAAGAGCCCAACAGCAACATTAAAGGAGCTGCAGGAATATCTGGCAAGTACTGGCTGTGTGGTACATGTGACAACAATCTGCCATATTCTTCATATGTCTGGACTATGAGGTAGAGTGGGGCAAGACGGAATCCTTTTCTTACGAAGAGAAAAATCCAAGCCCTGCTTACAAAAACACATCTGAAGTCTCCCAAAAGCATGTGGGAAAATGTGTTATGGTCTGATTAAAGCAAGGTTGGACTTTTTGCACATAATTCCAAAAGATATGTTTGGCGCAAAAACAATACTGCACATCACCAAAAGAACATTATACCCACAGTGAAGCATGGTGGTGGCAGCATCATGCTGTGGGGCTGTTTTTCTTCAGCTGGAACAGGAGCCTTAGTCAAGGTAGAGGGAATTATGAACAGTTCCAAATACCAGTCAATAATGGCACAAAACCTTCAGGCTTCTGCTAGACAGCTAAACATGAAGAGGAACTTCATCTTTCAGCATGACAACGACCCAAAGCATACATCCAAACCAACAAAGGAATAGCTTCACTAGAAATGATTTATCTTTGTCATTTTTTACATCACAGAAACCTGACATTTTAACAGGGGTGTGTAGACTTTTTATATCCACTGTACGGTGTAGGCAAAGTGAAAGACGATTGACACTAGCTTTCATTATATTCAGATGGCATTTGCATTCAAAGTTTTTTTTTTTTTCTACTTTACAGGTATTAGCAATTACATTTGATATATTTAATACAGCATGTAATAAGAGTTTTATGATACTTTGATATGCAGATATGAAGAGTCAGTTATGCAGGGTGTCTAAATATTAATTAACAGCACCAGAATGAGACTCTTGCATTCAGCAATTAACTTAAAAGGCACACATAAAAAACATTTATTTTCCACGAGCCCTGTTCACACCATAACACTTCATTCAACTCGCTGCACCATAATGTAATGCATTGCACAGGCTTTAATGATGCCTGCACCACAGTGCACAGGCATTGAAGTGCCAATAAACCCCAGACATAAAAAATAAAAAAAACACTCTCATTACATGCTATATAACAGAGTGTGCATGCTCACCAGGCCACAAAAACATTCATTTTGTGTAGAGTGAAATATACCCGATTGATCCAGCTTTCAGCTGTCCCTTCCATCTTCTCTGTGTCAGCCTGAGATTGTGTATTCCTTGATGAAGCATGCTCCAATTTCAGATTTCCCAAGTTCTTCATTTCCTATTTTATCTCATTTGTGCAGCCCACATGACTATAGAGTCACACATGTGAGCTTATACACAGTGGTAAATGACAATCCCCTCCCTCCCTTCCTCCTCCATGTCCTCTTTATTGCTCAACACTATGGTGGTGGGATATAGCATGCTTATTGATTGCATCAACTCACAAAAGATTAGTTTAATATAGATCAATATTAAATACCGTATTTATCGGCGTATAACACGCACAGGCGTATAACACGCACCCTAACTTTAAGAGGGAAGTTTCAGGAAAAAAACTTTCCACAGCCCCCTACGTATAACATGCAGGCACAGTTTACCCTCTTTTTTCGGGGTAAAAAGGTGAGTGTTATACGCCAATAAATACAGTATATCAAATATAATTGCAAATACCTGTAAAATAAAAAAATAAAAAAATGCAGATGCTGTCTGAACAAAATTAAAACTAGCTAGTGTCAATCATCTTTGACTGTGCCTGCACCATAATAGTGCATGGGAAATACAGTTATTTGATATTTATAATTGCATTTAATTGCTTCTTTTTTTTTTTAAGTTATGTGACTAGCACAGCACCATTCAGGGCTGGCCAGACTCACACTGTGGAGAGCATGCTTTAGCACATTAATAGAAGCCCCTCCCAAAGATCTTTCCCTGCAGCTACCAAAGAACAGAGAAAGTTCATGGGACCACACGACAGTGCTGCAAGAATAAGGTACTTGAAGGATTAACAAAATAAATAAATAATACTGTGGCATGATAGATATTATTTACGTGAATGAATTTCAATAAACACTTCTCTGTTTAACATCACTTTAATGAAGTGTCAGTTTGTGACACTTCAATAAAGTTGAAAAAAAAATGCAAGTAAAAAGTAAACTAACAATGCTCTGCAGTTCTTATGCCCTGTACACATGATCCAAATATCGTACGACTAATAGTCGCAAGTAGAAATTAAATAGGTTATTAAAGTCACGAAAATTCTTGTACGGCAGAAAAAAAAAATGGAAGTGATGTCATGTGTTGTAATGTATTTTCGGACGACAACTGTACTGACTAAACGAAAATCGTACGATCTGGTATCGTACGAGGAAAATTTTCGCGCATGTCCAATAAAATAATATCGGATGAATTGTCATGATCGGCTCTCGAAACTCTGTACTAACGATCCGATTATCGTACGATTCTTCCTCGGACGACATTTTTCGGACGATATTCGGATCGTGTGTACGGCACAACGTACACCAATGCGCACACATTTTAGTGGTTTGAATGATCCCTAACAGACCTGGTCTAACATACCCCCCCTCTCCTGCTCTAGAAATCTATGTAAAAACAGTGTTGATGGGTATGGCTATTATGCTAGTAGATAACACAGCAATGTTAGGATAGAAATATACAAGAAAGCTATTTTAAGGCATTTTGTAACAAAAAGTAATTGACAAGTCATAACAATATATGACCTTTAGAACAGACAATACACTTCCACTGAAGTTTTGTGGCAAGTGCTCACACTCATCACATTCTAAAACTTACTTGTAATTAATATGACAAGAATGATGAATCCAAACCAGCTTGTTAAATTTGTGACGACCACTTGAGCACAACTGAAGCCCCACATGAAAGCTGTGGTCAGTTTCCTGCACTGGAGCACGGCGGAAGTAACGATATTTTTGGTACTCTGTAGGTTTCTGTATAAGGGATAAAGCCTGCATGTAAATGCTTGTAACCATACATCAGCTCATAATTCTATTATCTCTTAAAGTATAAAGGTAAAAATTCGTTTTTTTAAACAAGTATTGGAAGATCTGGACACCAGACCCAGCTTGCCTCTTAGTCTTAACCTGTCTCCCAAGCAAGTTACGGTGTGCCAGGTCCTATAAATGGAGATATTTACCAGTACCCCACCTTTCAGCCTGTCCTGTCCTCTCCGTCCCCCCCCTCCCTTCCATATACTCTCTCTACCCTCCCTTCCCTCTGGTTCATAGCCCCCTCCCCTCCACTTATTCTAGTTCCCAACTTCTCTTACTACTACTTTTGTGCACCATGCACCACTTTTGGGCTACTGTACAAAATCTTTTGCTTTTTACACATTGAATAAAACTCCCTGGAATTTGACATCGGATAACAACGTTCGACTTCTTGCTAATACATTTCGCAGCCTATGTTTTTGTAAAAATGCTCCACTTTCATGTGACATCAATTTGTTTTGCACTGATGGTTATACTCAGTACACCTATTAGTGTCCTCTGTCCGTTAATCTAGACAATATTTTTTTTTTAGGGCTGATGTGAACTTGTCCTGATCTGTATTGTACTGCCAAATTACTGGACAAAATTTTATTTTTACGTTGTGGAGAGAGATTAGAACACCTATTAGGTTTTTATTGCTGTCTGTGTCCCCATTAAGGAGATTCAACCTCTCTATTTGTCCTGTTTATCATTATCACCAAAAGCGAAAATAAAAGAAAATCCCATATTCTGAGTTGTCCTCAGAAATTTAATAGACGGGAAATCTTCAAATGGGGACACTAGTTCTGGTGACCTGGGGGTTCCAAGGGATTCCCTTAATTTGCATGAATTTCCTCTCATTTCCTGTTTTGGCAATGGGACAGGAAGTGAAGGTAAATCCCCAATGGGATCCAGAGGGAAAAAAAAACAAACACACACACACACACAGTTATAACCCTCCTTTACTCTATCCAAGATGAAAAGGTAAAAAAAAAAAAAAAAAAAAAAGAAGAAGAAGTTTTGGCTATCGTTATACTTCAAAGCTAAATTTAATCTCCTTAATTTATTACTGTAATAAAGGCCACATATACAGTAATAAAGGTTTATTTTCTGATCAAGTGCTGCAGCAAGAATAAAAATAAAAAAAAGGGATTTTTATAACAGCTTACCTGTAAAATCCTTTTCTTGGAGTACATCACGGGTAGGGATGAGCTTCGAGTTCGAGTCGAACTCATGTTCGACTCGAACATTGCCTGTTCGCCCGTTCGCCGAACAGCGAACAAATTGGGGTGTTCGCGGCAAATTCGAAAAATCTATGGGAGAAATCTAAAGTGCTAATTATAAAGGCTTATATGCAAGTTATTGTCCTAAAAAGTGTTTGGGGACCCGGGTCCTGCCCCAGGGGACATGTATCAATGCAAAAAGAAGTTTTAAAAACGGCCGTTTTTTCGGGAGCAGTGATTTTAATAATGCTTAAAATGAAAAAATAAAAGTGAAGTATTCCTTTAAATTTCGTACCTGGGGGGTGTGTATGATATGCATGTAAAGTGGCGCATGTTTCCCGTGCTTAGAACTGTCCCTGCAAAAAGTGTCATTTTTGAAAGAAAAAAATGCATTTAAAACTGACTCGCGGCTATTAATGAATTGTCGGCTCCCGGCAATACATACAAAAGTCATTGATAAAAAAAAAAAAAAAAAGCGTGGGGGTTCCCCAGAATTCAATTACCAGGCCCTTCAGGTCTGGAATGGATATTAAGGGGAACCCCGCCGCAAATAAAAAAAAAATTGACGTGGGGTTCCCCCAAATATCCATTCCAGGCCCTTCAGATCTGGCATGGATTCTAAGGGGAACTCCACCCCAAATTTAAAAAAAAATGGCGTGGAGTCCCCCTAAAAATCCATACCAGACCCCTTATCCGAGCATGCAACCTGGCCGGCCGCAGGGGAAAAGGGGGGGACGAGAGAGCGGCCCCCCCTCCCTCCTGAACCGTACCAAGCCACATGCCCTCAACATGGGGAGGATGTCCCCATGTTGATGGGGACAAGGGCCTCATCCCCACAACCCTTGCCCGGTGGTTGTGGGGGTCTGCGGGCGGGGGGCTTATCGGAATCTGGAAGACCCCTTTAACAAAGAGGACCCCCAGATCCCGGCCCCCCCCCCTATGTGAATTGGTAAGGGGTACATTGTACCCCTACCATTTCACGAAGAAAGCGTAAAAAAATGTTTAAAAAAACACACAAACACCTTGAAAAAGTCATTTATTTAAAAAAAAAAAAAAAAAACATTCCAGCGGGGAAATCCAGTGTCCCGCGGCGATCCCGATGTCCAGCGCTGTCCTTCATTGGTTGTGCCTGAGCGGACCTGATGGGGAACTCCCTCTCAGTATTTTAAATGTATAGACCCGCCCCTTCTAAAGTTCCCCATCAGGTCCGCTCAGCGGACCAGATGCGGAACATGAGAAGGGGCGGGTCTATACATGTATTACCAAAGTGAGAGCAGTTCCCCATCAGGTCCGCCTCCTCGGTATGTCAGACCCGCCTACGTCATTGGCTTGAGCGGGGAACTTCCTTCACTATGTAAATTTAAATCCAATGAAGGACAGCGCTGGACATCGGGATCGCCGCGGGACACTGGATTTCACCGCTGGAATGTTTATTTATTTATTTTTTTAAATAAAGGACTTTTTCAAGGTGTTTTTTTACGCTTTCTTCGTGAAATGGTAGGGGTACAATGTACCCGTTACCAATTCACATAGGGGGGGGCGGGATCTGGGGGTCCCCTTTGTTAAAGGGGTCTTCCAGATTCCGATAAGCCCCCCGCCCGCAGACCCCCACAACCACCGGGCAAGGGTTGTGGGGATGAGGCCCTTGTCCCCATCAACATGGGGACATCCTCCCCATGTTGAGGGCATGTGGCTTGGTACGGTTCAGGAGGGAGGGGGGGCCGCTCTCTCGTCCCCCCCTTTTCCCCTGCGGCCGGCCAGGTTGCGTGCTCGGATAAGGGGTCTGGTATGGATTTTTAGGGGGACTCCACGCCATTTTTTTTTTAAACTTGGGGTGGAGTTCCCCTTAAAATCCATGCCAGATCTGAAGGGCCTGGTAATTGAATTCTGAGGAACCCCCACGCTTTTTTTTTTTTTTTTTCTCAATGACTTTTGTATGTATTGCCGGGAGCCGACAATTCATTAATAGCCGCGAGTCAGTTTTAAATGCATTTTTTTTCTTTCAAAAATGACATTTTTTGCAGGGACAGTTCTAAGCACGGGAAACATGCGCCACTTCACATGCATATCATACACACCCCCCAGGTACGAAATTTAAAGGAATATTTCACTTTTATTTTTTCATTTTAAGCATTATTAAAATCACTGCTCCCGAAAAAACGGCCGTTTTTAAAACTTCTTTTTGCATTGATACATGTCCCCTGGGGCAGGACCCAGGTCCCCAAACACTTTTTAGGACAATAACTTGCATATTAGCCTTTATAATTAACACTTTAGATTTCGAACGTTCGAGTCCATTGTATTTAATAGGGTTCTAAAGTTTACACGAACATTTTGTCTGTTCGCAGGTTCTGGTGCGAACCGAACAGGGGGGTGTTCGGCTCATCCCTGATCACGGGACACAGAGCGACTTAGTCATTACTAATGGGTTATATAGATACCTTCAGGTGCTGGCACTGGCAACTTCCAAAACCGGAAGTACCCTCCCCTATATAAGCCCCTCCCATCCGGGAGCACCTCAGTTTTGTAGCAAAGCAATAAGTGTCCCAAAAAGAGGGGTGGGAGCTCTGTGTCCCGTGATGTACTCCAAGAAAAGGATTTTACAGGTAAGCTGTTATAAAAATCCCTTTTTCTTTTTCGTACATCACGAGACACAGAGCGACTTAGTCATTACTAATGGGACGTCCCAAAGCAATGCCAAATGAGGGGAGGGATACACTATACATAAGCTGGGCGCCATCAGGCATGAGGCTCTTTTGCGGCCTGCAACACACTGCACCCAAAGGCGACATCCTCCTGACTTCTAACGTCTACCTGGTAGAATCTAGTAAACGTGTGTACTAAGGACCATGTTGTGGCCTTACAGACTTGAGCCAGGGAGGCTTGGTGATGCACTGCCCATGAAGTTCCAACTGCTCTTGTGGAGTGCACCCTAACTTTGAACGGAGGCGGTCTCCTTTTCAAGCCATAGGCTTGTATTATGACCTGTCGAATCCACTTGGCTAAAGTAGATTTTTGATGCTGCCTGACCCTTTCTGGGGCCTTCCGGCAGAACAAACAAAGTATCCGTTCTACGAATCTGAGCAGTGGCTTTAAGATAAGCTTTAACTGCTCTTACTACATCCAAAGAATGCAATAACTTTTCCTCTACCGAGCCAAGTTTGGGGAAAAAAGAAGGAAGAACCACATCTTGGTTCAAATGAAACCTCGATACCACCTTAGGAAGAAAGGCTGGATGAGGACGTAATACTACTCTGTCCTTATGGATAACCCGATATGGCTCCTTACAGGACAAGGCGGCTAATTCCGATACTCTTTTAGCCGAACAAATGGCTACTAAAAAAATCAATTTCCTGGTGAGAAGAACCAAGGAAATGTGCCGCAATGGTTCAAATGGTTGTTTCTGTAGAACCGACAGAACCAGGTTTAAGTCCAATGGACATATGGGAATACTAACCGGAGGGCTAATACGCATCACTCCTTGTATGAAAGCTTTGACTAATGAATGCAAAGCCAAGGGCCTTTGAAAAAATATTGACAAGGCCGTCTGACCCTTGATAGTACTCAAGGCAAGCTTCCTATGTACAGCCCACTGTAGGAAGTCCAGAATCCTACCTATTACGTACTTACGTGGATGCCATTTCTTGGCCTCACACCACGTGATGTACGCCTTCTAGATCCTATAATAGATCTGCCTGGATACCGGCTTCCTGGCATTGATCATGGTAGATACCACAGGATTAGAGAGCCCTCTCTTTTTTAGAATGTGGGCTTCAATAGCCAGGCCGTCAAACCTAGGGCTGGTAAGGAAGGGTAGTATATCGGTCCTTGCGAAAGCAGGTCCGGACGATGTGGGAGGGTCCAAGGACTTCCCACTGACATTTTTACAATCTCCGCGTACCATGCCCTTCGGGGCCACGCTGGAGCCACCAGAATCACTGGTTTCTTTTCTACCCTGATTCTGCGGATTAATCGCGGTGGGAATGCATATATCAGCTTGAACTGATCCCAAGGGAACACTAGGGCATCCGAGCCGTAAGCTAGGGGATCCCTCGTGCGAGACACAAATCTGTCCACCTTTGCGTTGAATCTGGATGCTAGCAGATCTACATCCGGTGTTCCCCACCGCTGGCATAATGCCTGGAAAACCTCGGGGTGAAGAGACCATTCCCCCGGGCATAATTGCTGGCGACTTAAAAAGTCCGCTCTCCAATTTTCCACTCCTGGGATGAAAACCGCGGATATGGCTGGGACATATTTTTCTGCCCATTCCAGGATGCAATTCGCTTCCCTCTGGGCTGCACGACTCCTGGTGCCACCCTGGTGATTGATATATGCCACTGCTGTGGCATTGTCTGATTGAATTCTGACAGGGGACCCTTGGAGTTTGGATGTCCATGCTACTAGGGCATACCGGGCTGCTCGTATCTCTAAGAGATTGATGGGCAGGGCCTTCTCTGCTTCTGACCACTTGCCCTGGAGAGACCATTGCTCCAGTACTGCCCCCCAGCCTATGAGGCTGGCATCTGTAGTGACCACCTTCCAAGAAACCGGACTGAAGGGTTTCCCTTTTTCCAGATTCTGGGGCACCAAACACCAATGGAGGCTCTTGCGAACGGAAGGGGACAGGGACATTGGTAAGTCTAAAGCCTGAACTTTTTTGTTCCAGGCTGACAGTATGGCCCTCTGCAAGTTCCTTGAATGGAATTGACCGTAGGGTACTGCTTCGAATGAAGCCACCATTTTTCCCAGCAGCCTCATACACAGGCGTATGGATGGTTTTCTTTTTTGTACCCACTAAGTGGGTCAAATCTTTCAAAGACGACACCTTCTCTGGAGGTAAGAAAATCTTTCTCTGATTGGAATCCAGTCTTAGCCCCCAAGTGTTCCAGACTTTTGACTGGTTTTAGGGCTGAATTGTCTCGGTTGATAATGCAACCGTGAGATTCCAGATACTTGATTGTCTTGTGAACGACATCTTCTAGTTTTTTTCACTGAGTGGTCTATCAGCAACAAGTCGTCTAGATATGCCATTATCGTTACACCTTGTGTTCCTAGTTTGGCCAATCGTAGGGCCAGAATTTTTGTGAACACTCGTGGTGCTGTGGCCAGACCGAAAGGTAAGGCTCTGAACTGAAAATGGCGCCCTTCTACTGCAAAGCGTAGAAATTTCTGGTGGGCCGGACAGATGGGAATATGCAAATAAGCATCCCTTATGTCGATCGAGGCTAACCATTCCTGCTCTTGTAGGGCGGTGGCCACCGTTCGGATCGACTCCATCCGAAAAAGTCCTGATATGTAGGAACTTGTTTAGCCCTTTTATATTTAATATGGGCCTCACGTCCCCATTTGGTTTGGGGACTGTGACAAGGTTCGAGTAAAACCCGAACCCGCTTTCTTCCAAGGGAACCTTCATGATTACCCTTGGAGCAATAGTTGTTCTAGTGCCAGAAGGAGGGATCCTCTCTTCTGGGGATCGCTTGGCACGTTTGACCTCATAAAATGGGCAGGAGGAATGTCTTTTAACTCCAGCCTGTGTCCCAGACTTACTGCGGAGATCACCCATCTGTCTCTGATGGTGTCCCGCCAGGTCTCTGTGAACAACTGAAGTCTTCCCCTCACCCGATTGAGTGGGGGCAACCCTTCATGACTTGGGGGGAGGTTTTGTACCTCTCTTGACCCAGGGATTCTTGTTACCCTGTGATTGTCCCTGATTTCTGCCCCCTGGATTTGACCGCGGAGGCCGTCGGAACTGTTTCACAGCCGATGTGCCAGGGACTGGAGAAGTAGGCCTCTTAAAAGAAGGACTTCTACCCTTGTTCTTAACCGGCAAGAGTGTACTTTTACCGGCAGAAGTTTTCTGGATATATTTGTCCAGATCATCTCCAGATAAGCGTTCTCCATGAAATGGGAAGCTAATCAGCAATTTCTTACAGGGAGCTTCAGCAGACCAGTTTTTGAGCCATAGAAGCCTACGCATATGTCTTCAGACAGCGTAAAGCGGGATGCCTGTTGGATTGTATCCTTTATGGCGTCCACCGCAACACAAGGCTCTAGGTAGGTCAGCTAGGGCAAGAGCCTGCTGATCTGGTAAGTCCCTTAAGACTTGTTTCAACTGATCTTTCATTGCTTGGCAGACTCCAATCGCTGCTACTGCAGGTTGTGTCACCATGCTTGCTGTAGAGAAAGCAGATTTTAGTAAAGACTCCAATTTTTTATCTATTGGGTCTTTGAACATTGGAACATTATCTACTGGACATGTCAGTGATTTATTTACACAAGAGATGGCTGTGTCCACTGTAGGGACCCTCCATTTTTTTATGAACTTATCCTCCATGGGATAGATCACTGGAAATCTCTTGGGGGGAGTAAATATTTTATCAGGATGCTCCCAATCCTGGTAAATAAGCCCTTCCAATAAAGGGTGGATTGGGAAGGAACAGACAGCCTGGGGAGCTTTCAGCGACCCCAGCGAGGAAACCGTAGTGGTTGATGGTTCCGCCAGAGGCATTTTAAATGCTGATCGGACCATGTCAGAGACTGAACCCATAATCTTTCAGCCTGAGATGCTGAGAAAGGTTCTTCCACTGTTGATTCCTCTATAACTGAATCAACCTCATCCTGATCCCCTTCAGGTAGGTCGATCTCTGTGTGGGGCTGTTCCTCCACTAACAGGCACTCTGAAGGAGGAGACGGAGATCGGACGCGCTTTCCCTGTGACAGGGAAGCAGCGATCAATGCTGTTAATCTCTCTTCCAATCCTCCCAGAGTTGAGGATAAAACCTCCTCTGTTATATATACAGGAGCAGGTGGACTGGGGACAGCCGCAGCACCAGGCACTCCTGCGGGGTTCCTACGGCTACTGACCTCTGAATTTTCAGGGGAGATTGGTGCAGTACAAGCATGCCCAATATCCTCAGAGCCCGATGGAGACCCCTTTGGCTTCCTGGAAGACTCATTTCCGGAGCATCTGGACGACATATCATTTAAGCACAAAGCTGAGGTATTCCCGTCGTCATACACCAATTTTGCTGGTAATAGTCTAACACAGTTGCTGCTATATACCAGCTGGTGTCCACTAAAGTGCCTTTCTATGGGGATGCCTGCATCAACCGCCTCTGTGTGCCACCGTTTTGTTGCTAGCTCTGTTTGCATCCAGCTGACACTTGTACTGTGTCTTTTATACATGCTGGGACGCCTGCACATGCGCAGAAGCGCTGCGGCGCGCATCGAGCGTCATCCACCCGCCCCGCCCCTTTTTTTTTCATAGGAGGCGCGTGCACGCGCCCGCGCGCCATTGGCGCCCTTTTTTGAAACCAAGCAGGGACTAGGAGCCAGGGCCCTTTTTGCCGGAGGGCCTGTGCGGTGGATGAGCGCAGCAACAGGGCAGAGGAACTGGATTCCCACAGAGAAACTTACCAACTGCCTGGATCTTTTGACTTGAGAAAACCAAAGATCCACATGACAAGAAAAATGGACCACAGCGGCCTCTAGTGGTTTAACACAGGTACCGCGGTCCTCTTTTTTTTTTTCTTGACTACTATTAAAATTTTACATTTTCCAGTAGTTATAGGCATACACAGATATTAGCGGGAATACCGTTAGGTAACAGACAGAAAGACAAATTAGGCTTGGGGGTCCCCCAATAGAACCAAGTTCCTGGGGGCCCCCACTTACCTGTTCCCCGCCGCAGGACTCTGTTCGGTCCACAGAAGCCCAAACTTCACCTATCACGGCAGGCATTGTAATTAAACCTTCAGGGACCGGGTTCCCAAGGATTCCACTCCCCTGGACCTGTATAGCACCCTGCACAGAAAACATCTTGGTCGTGGGTATGACCAGAGCTCTGGATCCCAGGGTCCAGCCCTCCTAAGAGAGGCATTACAGGCAAAACCTTGCTCTTCTGTTGCAAGGCCCGGGTACCGACCGTTTAGCTATGAAGCTTTTTTGGTCGGATCCGGAACAGCTTACTAAGGCCCGTAAAAGAACCTGTACGCAAGCCCAGGAAAACACATGTTACTCTTTGGCCAACACCTTAGACACTGGCAAAAAACTGAGGTGCTCCCGGATGGGAGGGGCTTATATAGGGGAGGGTACTTCCGGTTTGGAAGTTGCCAGTGCCAGCACCTGAAGGTAAACTATATAACCCATTAGTAATGACTAAGTCGCTCTGTGTCCCGTGATGTACGAAAAAGAAATTAAGTTTTATATGGAGTTAAATCTAATTCGCTTTTCTGAAAAAGTCTGCTGTTAATAGAGCTCAATAGCTCAAATTGCATGCACACCCGAATGACGCAGAAAAGAGATTCACCCCCTATTTTCCTG
This sequence comes from Rana muscosa, assembly GCA_029206835.1. NCBI lineage: Eukaryota > Metazoa > Chordata > Amphibia > Anura > Ranidae > Rana > Rana muscosa. The sequence continues at coordinate 612,938,024 of CM055122.1, forward strand.
AATTGTACAGACTTAGTGAGTGAGACAGTCTGAAAGTACATATTCTGCTATATTCTTTTTAGAAAACCCATAATGCTCTGGAACAGTAGTGCTATAGATGTACCATGTGCTAAATCTTTGCAGATGAAATTAAGTCACACATTCTTTTAGGATTGTCAGTATATGAGAAATTTTACCAGCAACACATACCTCTTCCTTCTTAGTGGTTACAACTGCAAAAACTTTGGTTTGGTTATCTGTGTCTTGAGTCAGACGATAATGGCCAAGCAGCATAGCATCAATCCTAAGGAACATCAAATATTTCAAAATAAATAACCACAAGTATTGTTTTCTGTGTGTACATGTTTTTACTGAAAAAGTTTTTATTTAAAAATAGTAGCAGTACATGTCTGTACTCCAGTTGGCAGGGCATACACCTTACAATTACTGATAACTAGATCCTATAAACCTTAGGGCCCATTCACAACAGAAACTGCACATAACTGCGTGTTTTTGACTGAATGTTTACATGCATTTAAAGCGCATTTGAATGCATTTTATGCTGCGTATAGCACTGCGTGTGCAATGCATTTTTCTATACGTTTTTGGGCTTTGCTTTCTTGGATTAAAGGGGCGCGGTGCGGGGCATTTGAAGCACATTTTTGTAGTGCGTTCCCTGCATTTGTGGTGCGTAAAAATGCAGCATGATCTAGTTTTTTTTTTAACTGCAGTCAACTGCACTCCAATGATGTGAACTGTGCCCATAAAATTACCTTGATTTTGGGCTGTCTATGCAGTCAACTGCATCCCACTGCATTCGGTGTGAAAGAAGAAATCAAGTTAAAAAAAAAAAAAAGAAAAAAGGAAGAAGAGGGAACTAAAAGAAAGATCAGAAATTCAGAGCTCATTTTCTTTTCTAGATGCCAATCAAAATGGGTGATACCAATAATATGATTTAAAAGATGCTTGCAGCTAGGAGTAAGGTAGGGCAAATATACAAAAGCAAAGAACGGAGATCCTGATATCATTTTTGCCTTGAGTGTCATTATCAAGTAAAATATTTAGTTATGATAAAAATGCTTGACAGGGCTCTCTTAACCACTTAACAACCACCTGCCGACAAATAACGTCGACAAGGTGGTTGCTTAACTCTGGGAGGACGTTATATAACGTCCTCCCAGAATCGCGCTCCCGCGCGCCCCCTGGGGCGCGCACACGGGAAACTCCGTGACCGCCGGGTCCAGAGGACCCGGCGGATCACGAATCGCGGTAAATCGCCGCTGATAGCGGCCGTTTACCACGTGATCGCTCCGTCAAATGACGGAGCAATCACTTGTAAACAGACCGGCGTCATTTGATGACGCCGGTTCCTCCCTCCCCTCTCTGTACCGATCGGTACAGTGTGAGAGGGGAGGGGGAGGGAGCGGATGGCAGCAGCAGCACTGTGGGCTGGATCTGTGACAATTGCAGTCACAGATCCAGCCATCCATCCATCCCTGCTCAGCCATCCCTGTGCTATACCCTGCCAATACTCTGCAATACACCCTGCCAATACTCTGCAAAATACCCTGGTGCAATACTCTGCAAAATACCCTGGTGCAATACTCTGCAAAATACCCTGGTGCAATACTCTGCAATACCCTGCGAAATACCCTGCGAAATACCCTGCAATACCCTGCGAAATACCCTGCAATACCCTGCGAAATACCCTGCAATACCCTGCGAAATACCCTGCAATACCCTGCAATACCCTGCAATACCCTGCAATACCCTGCAATACCCTGCGAAATACCCTGCGAAATACCCTGCGAAATACCCTGCAATACCCTGCGAAATACTCTGCAATACCCTGCGAAATACCCTGCAATACCCTGCGAAATACCCTGCAATACCCTGCAATACCCTGCGAAATACTCTGCAATACCCTGCGAAATACTCTGCAATACCCTGCGAAATACTCTGCAATACCCTGCACAATACTCTGCAATACCCTGCACAATACTCTGCAATACCCTGCACAATACTCTGCAATACCCTGCACAATACTCTGCAATACCCTGCACAATACTCTGCAATACCCTGCACAATACTCTGCAATACCCTGCACAATACTCTGCAATACCCTGCACAATACTCTGCAATACCCTGCACAATACTCTGCAATACCCTGCACAATACTCTGCAATACCCTGCACAATACTCTGCAATACCCTGCACAATACTCTGCAATACCCTGCACAATACTCTGCAATACCCTGCACAATACTCTGCAATACCCTGCACAATACTCTGCAATACCCTGCACAATACTCTGCAATACCCTGCACAATACTCTGCAATACCCTGCACAATACTCTGCAATACCCTGCACAATACTCTGCAATACCCTGCACAATACTCTGCAATACCCTGCACAATACTCTGCAATACCCTGCACAATACTCTGCAATACCCTGCACAATACTCTGCAATACCCTGCACAATACTCTGCAATACCCTGCACAATACTCTGCAATACCCTGCACAATACTCTGCAATACCCTGCGCAATACTCTGCAATACCCTGCGCAATACTCTGCAAAATACTCTGCAATACCCTGCACAATACTCTGCAATACCCTGCACAATACTCTGCAATACCCTGCACAATACTCTGCAATACCCTCCACAATACTCTGCAATACCCTCCACAATACTCTGCAATACCCTCCACAATACTCTGCAATACCCTCCACAATACTCTGCAATACCCTCCACAATACTCTGCAATACCCTCCACAATACTCTGCAATACCCTCCACAATACTCTGCAATACCCTCCACAATACTCTGCAATACCCTCCACAATACCCTGTGCAATACCCTCCACAATACCCTGTGCAATACCCTCCACAATACCCTGTGCAATACCCTCCACAATACCCTGCCATACACCGCAATACCCTGCCATACACCGCAATACCCTGCCATAGTCCGCAATACTCCGCAATGCCCGGCAATACTCCGCAATGCCCAGCAATACTCCGCAATGCCCAGCAATACTCCGCAATGCCCAGCAATACTCCGCAATGCCCAGCAATACTCCGCAATGCCCAGCAATACTCCGCAATGCCCAGCAATACTCCGCAATGCCCGGCAATACTCTGCAATAACCACTTCCCGCCCTCCGGCCGTCATATGACGTCCTTGACTTTGTGCGGGGATATCTGAATGATGGGAGCAGCTACAGGCATCATTCAGATATCAGCTTTTTCAGCCGGCGATTCCCTACACCATAAGAACAATCATAGCGGCTGTTCCGCCGCTTGATCATTCTTACGGGAGGCGAGAGGGGATGTCCCCCCCCCCCGCCGCCCTCCGGTGCTTCTACCGACTCACCGCTACGATCAAAGCCAGGATTGTTGTTTTTTTTTTTTTTGTATTTTTTTCAGGCTTCCCAGCCTAGAGGTGAGATGTGGGGTCTTATTGACACCCCCCCCCCCCATATCTCACTGTAAAGAGGACCTGTCATGCCATATTCCTATTACAAGGGATGTTTACGTTCCTTGTAATAGGTATAAAAGTGATCAAAAAAATGTTTAGGGCGGAAAAACATGTCAAACTAAAATAAAGTAAAATGAAGAATAAATTTTTTTTTTTTTTTTTAAAGCGCCCCTGTCCCCGTGAGCTCGCATACAGAAGCGAACGCATACGTAAGTCCCGCCCACATATGAAAACGGTTTTCAAACCACACATGTGAGGTATCTCTGCGAACGTTAGAGCGAGAGCAATCATTTTGGCCCTAGACCTCCTCTGTAACTCAAAACATGTAACCAGTAAAAATATTTAAAGCGTCGCCTATGGGGATTTTTTAAGTAGCGAAGTTTGGCGCCATTCCACGAGTGTGTGCAATTTTTAAGGGCGACATGTTAGGTATCTATTTACTCGGCGTAACTTCATCTTTCACATTATGCAAAAACATTGGGCTAACTTTACTGTTTTTTTTTTTTTTTAAGCACAAAACATTTTTTTTCCGTAAAAAACGCGTTAAAAAAATTGCTGCGCAAATATCGTGCGAGATAAAAAGTTGCAACAACCACCATTATATTCTCTAAGGTCTTTGCTAAAAAAACATATATAATGTTTTGGGGTTCTATGTAATTTTCTAGCAAATAAATGATGATTTTTACATGTAGGAGAGAAATGTCAGAATTGGCCTGGGTGCTCCAGAACGCCTGATGGTGCTCCCTGCATGTTGGGCCTCTGTATGTGGCCACGCTGTGTAAAAGTCTCACACATGTGGTATCGCCATACTCGGGAGTAATAGCAGAATGTGTTTTGGGGTATAATTTGTGGAATGCATATGCTGTGTGTGAGAAATAACCTGCTAATATGACAATTTTGTGAAAAAAAAAAAAAGAGAAAAAAAAAATCTTGATTTTGCAAAGAATTGTGGGAAAAAATGACAACTTCAAAAAACTCACAATGCCTCTTTCTGAATACCTTGGAATGTCTTCTTTCCAAAAAGGGGTCATTTGGGGGGTATTTGTACTTTTCTGGCATGTTAGGGTCTCAAGAATTGAGATAGGCCGTCAGTACTTCAGGTGTGATCAATTTTCAGATATTGGCACCATAGCTTGTGGACTCTATAACTTTCACAAAGACCAAATAATATACACCAATTTGTACTTATTTTTACCAAAGATATGTAGCAGTATAAATTTTGGCCAAAATTTATGAAGAAAAAATAGTAATTTGCAAAATTTTATAACAGAAACGAAAAAAAAATCATTTTTTTACAAAATTTTCAGTCTTTTTTCTCTTATAGCGCAAAAAATAAAAAACCCAACAGTGATTAAATACCACCAAAAGAAAGCTCTATTTGTGTGAAAAAAAGGACAAAAATTTCATATGGGTACAGTGTTGTATGACTGAGTAATTGTCATTCAAAATGTGAGAGCACCGAAAGCTGAAAATTGGTCTGGTTATTAAGGGGGTTTAAGTGCCCAGTGGTCAAGTGGTTAAATATCAGTTGTTAACAGAATGTAAAGAACAGCCAGCACTCAATGGAAGTCCCTGCCAGAACTGCCTCCTGGAGAAAGAAGGATGATGCATCTTTAAGTGCTCTTGGAACTACCTTCTTTGGAAAATTTGTGGTGCAGAAAAATGCAGCATGCTCTCAGTAGGTTGAAAATGAGAGACCCTTTTTTTGTTTGCCGTTTTTGGTAAATTTATCTCTTTTCAAAAACGATAAATTTATCTCTTTTGCACTTGGAGATTGACAAATTTCAGGGGCTGCACTAGCGTTCCACTGATTAATGCCTAGCATCCCAAGTCCTTCAGCATTACTAGCTTTTTTCATCTAAAGGAAAACCTAGCAACGTGCCTATGAAAACACATTCCTGGACATGACTTTGTAAAATTAGAAAGTGCTTTACAGGTAAAAATAAATTAACATGGTGATAGATACATACGGAGGATGAAGTCAGGAATTTTTCACCCTGAGAAAGTTTGAGCATGCCAACCCCACTATGTATAATCCTTTACATTGAATATGTGGGACAGAGGCAGCACATCGCATAATATTGGTCTAGAGGTTGAAGTCCAACAGAGATCAAATAATTCACTTTGCTTATTAGAAAAGTATAGATAATTTAGATTGTATAGCGGGCCTTTGGACTTTTATCAGATAGATATTTTTTGTCTGGGTCTAAATCTCGTTACAAGAGCAGCTTCACTGTACGCATGACTGCTTGTGTGCACTGGAAGGAACAGTGCCGATGCGCAGATCATGATGCATCAAGCTATTTATTTTTTTTGCAAACTTTTATGAAATGCGTCAAAGTGACATTTTGTTAAATTAGATGCAATGCAGTGCATTCCACTTAACTATGATGTGCTTGAAAACAGTACTGCAACCTGTGATTTTTTTCAGGATACACCACAGCGATGTGAACTGGCATGATGGGGAACAAGATCCTTTGCTCGGTCTAGCTATAGGACTGCCCAGCGCAGGTCCAATACACCTGGTGTGATTAGGTCTTAAAGCTTTTTTTCTGTAAACCTGCATGCTTTCATGTATGTTCTCTATAAATTACTCTAGTGACAGCAAACTTTACAAGTTTTGGTATATAAACTATCTACCGTATTTATCAGCGTATAACACGCACAGGCGTATAACACGCACCCCAACTTTAAGAGGGAAGTTTTAGGAAAAAAAACTTTCCACAGCCCCCTGCGTATAACACGCAGGCACAGTTTACCCTCTATTTTCAGGGTAAAAAAGTGAGTGTTATACGCCAATAAATACAGTATATTATATATATATTTCTTTTTTATGAAATATGTACACAATGACCCGATTAAGAAAAAATAGGATTTTTATAACAGCTTACCTGTAAAATCCTTTTCTTGGAGTACATCACGGGACACAGAGCGACATAGTCATTACTAATGGGTTATATAGATACCTTCAGGTGCTGGCACTGGCAACTTCCAAAACCGGAAGTACCCTCCCTTATATAAGCCCCTCCCATCCGGGAGCACCTCAGTTTTGTAGCAAAGCAATAAGTGTCCCTAAAGAGGGGTGGGAGCTCTGTGTCCCGTGATGTACTCCAAGAAAAGGATTTTACAGGTAAGCTGTTATAAAAATCCTATTTTCTTTCTCGTACATCACGGGACACAGAGCGACATAGTCATTACTAATGGGATGTCCTAAAGCAATGCCCAACGAGGGGGGGGATACACCATACATAAGCTGAGCGCTATCAGACATGAGGATCTTTTGCGGCCTGCAACACACTGCGCCCAAAGGCGACATCCTCCTGACTTCTAACGTCCACCTGGTAGAACCTAGTAAACGTGTGTACTGAAGACCATGTTGCGGCCTTACAGATTTGAGCCAGGGAGGCCTGGTGATGCACTGCCCATGAAGTTCCAACTGCTCTCGTGGAGTGCGCTCTAACTTTGAACGGAGGCGGTCTCCTTCTCAAGCCATAGGCTTGCATTATGACCTTTCGAATCCACTTGGCTAAAGTAGATTTTGACGCTGCCTGACCCCTTCTGGGGCCTTCCGGCAGAATAAACAAAGTATCCGTTCTGCGAATCTGAGCAGTGGCTTTTAGATAAGCTTTAACTGCTCTTACTACATCCAAAGAATGCAATAACTTTTCCTCTACCGAAGTAGGTTTGGGGAAAAAAGAAGGAAGAACCACATCTTGGTTCAAATGAAACCTCGATACCACCTTAGGAAGAAAGGCTGGATGAGGGCGTAACACTACTCTATCCTTATGGATAACCAGATATGGCTCCTTACAGGACATAGCTGCTAATTCCGACACTCTTTTAGCCGAACAAATGGCTACTAGAAAAATCAATTTCCTGGTGAGAAGAACCAAAGAAATATGCTGTAATGGTTCAAATGGTTGTTTCTGTAGAACCGACAGAACCAAGTTTAGATCCCATGGACATATGGGAATATTAACCGGAGGACTAATACGCATCACTCCTTGTATAAAGGCTTTGACTAGTGAATGCGAAGCCAAGGGCCTTTGAAAAAATATTGACAAGGCCGAAATCTGACCCTTGATAGTACTCAAGGCAAGCTTCCTATCTACAGCCCATTGTAGGAAGTCCAGAATCCTACCTATTACGTATTTACGTGGATGCCATTTCTTGGCCTCACACCAGGCGATGTACGCCTTCCAGATTCTATAGTAGATCTGCCTGGATACCGGCTTCCTGGCATTGATCATGGTAGATACCACAGAATTAGAGAGCCCTCTCTTTTTTAGAATGTGGGCTTCAATAGCCAGGCCGTCAAACCTAGGGCTGGTAAGGAAGGGTGGTATATCGGTCCTTGCGAAAGCAGGTCCGGACGACGTGGGAGAGTCCAAGGACTCCCCACTGACATTTTACAATCTCCGCGTACCACCAGAATCACTGGTTTCTTTTCTACCCTGATTCTGCGGAGTAATCGAGGTAACCATTGTGGCGGTGTGAATGCATATATCAGCTTGAACTGATCCCAAGGGAACACTAGGGCATCCGAGCCGCAAGCTAGGGGATCCCTTGTCCGAGAGACAAACCTGTCCACCTTTGCGTTGAATCTGGATGCTAGAAGATCTACATCCGATGTTCCCCACCGCTGACATATTGTCCAGAAAACCTCGGGGTGAAGGGACCCTTCCTCTGGGCATAATTGCTGGCGACTTAGAAAGTCCGCCTTCCAATTCTCCACTCCTGGAATGAATACCGCAGATATGGCTGGGACATATCTTTCTGCCCATTTCAGGATGTAATTTACTTCCCTCTGGGGCCCCCCTGATGATTGATATATGCCACTGCTGTGGCATTGTCTGATTGAATTCTGACAGGGGACCCTTGGAGTTTGGATGTCCATGCTACTAGGGCATACCGGGCTGCTCGTATCTCTAAGAGATTGATGGACAGGGCCTTTTCTGCATCCGACCATCTGCCCTGGAGAGACTATTGCTCCAGTACTGCTCCCCAGCCTATAAGGCTGGCATCTGTAGTGACCACCTTCCAAGAAAATCGGACTGAAGGATTTCCCTTTTTCCAGATTCTGGGGAACCAACCACCAACGGAGGCTCTTGCGAACGGAAGGGGACAAGGACATTGTAAGTCTAGGGCCTGAACTTTTTTGTTCCAGGCTGACAGTATGGCCCCTTGCAAATTCCTTGAATGGAATTGACCGTAGGGTACTGCTTCGAATGATGCCACCATTTTTCCCAGCAGCCTCATATACAGGCGTATGGACGGCTGTCTTTTTTGTACCCACTAAGTGGATCAAATCTTTCAAAGACAACACCTTTCCTCGAGGCAAGAATATTTTTCTCTGGCCTGAATCCAACCTTAGCCCCAAGTATTCCAGACTTTTGACTGGTTTTTAGGGCTGACTTGTCTCGGTTGATAATCCAACCGTGAGATTCCAGATACTTGATCGTCTTGTGAACGACCACGTCTAGTTTTTTCACTGAGTGGTCTATCAGCAACAAGTCATCCAGATATGCCATTATCATTACACCTTGTGTTCTTAGATTGGCCAATAAAGGGCCAGAATTTTTGTAAACACTCGTGGTGCTGTGGCCAAACCGAAGGGTAAGGCTCTGAACTGAAAATGGCGCCCTTCTACTGCAAAGCGTAGAAATTTTTGGTGGACTGGAAAGATGGGAATGTGCAAATAAGCATCTTTGATGTCGATCGCGGCTAACCAATCCTCCCCTTGTAGGGCAGTGGCCACCGATCGGATCGACTCCATCGGAAAGTCCTGATATACAGGAATTTGTATAGCCCTTTTAGAATTAATATGGGCCTCCCGTCCGCGTTTGCTTCAGGACTGTAAAGAGGTTTGAGTAAAACCCGAACCCTCATACTTCCAGGGGAACCTCCATAATTACTCCTTGGAGCAATAGTTGTTCTAGTGCCAACAGGAGGGACTCTCTCTTCCGGGGATCCCTTGGCACGTTTGACCTCAAAAATGGGAAGGAGGAGAGTCTTTTAACTCCAAACTGTATCCCAAACATACTGCGGAGAGCACCTATCTGTCTTGATCGTGTCCCGCCAGGTCTCTTGCGAACAACTGGAGTCCTCCCCCCACCCGACTGAGTGGGGGCAACCCTTCAATGAATTTAACTTTGGGGGAGGTTTTGTACCTCCCCTGACCCAGGGTTTCTCATTACCCTGCTATTGTCCCTGTTTTTTTACCCCCGGGAATTGACCGAGGAGGCCGTCGGAACTGTTACACAGCCGATGCCCCAGGGACTGGAGAAGCAGGCCTCTTAAAGAGGGACCTCTAACTCTGTTTTTAACCGGCAAGAGCGTATTTTTACCGCTGGAAATTTTCTGGATATATTTGTCCAGGTTTTCCCTGAATAAGCGTTCACCATGAAATGGGACGCTAACCAGCCATTCTTTACAGGGAGCTTCAGCAGACCAGTTTTTGAGCCATAGAAGCCTACGCATATGTACTATAGACAGCGTAAGGCGGGAGGCCTGATGGACTGAATCCTTTATGGCGTCAACCGCAAAGCCTAAGGCTCTAGGTAGATCAGCTAGGGCAAGGCCTGCTGATCTGTCAAGTCCCTCAAGACCTGTTTCAACTGATCCTTCACTGCTTAGCAGACCTCACTGCTGGTTGTGTCACCAAGCTTGCTGTAGAAAGAAGCAGACTTTCATAAGGACTCCAATCTTTTATCTATTGGGTTCTTGAACATTTGGACATTATCCATTGGATATGTCAGTGATTTATACATACAAGAGATGGCTGCGTCCACTGTAGGGACCTTCCATTTTTTGATGAACTTATCCTCCATGGGATAGACCACCGGAAATCTCTTGGGGGAATAAATATTTTCTCAGGACGTTCCCAATCCTGGTAAATGAGCCCTTTCAGTAAAGGGTGAAGTGGAAAAGAACAGACAGTCTGGGGGCTTCTAGCGACCCCAACGAGGATACAGTAGTGGTTGATGGTTCCGCAAGGTGCATTTTTAAATGCTGATCGGACCATATTAGTCAGAGACTGAACCCATAATCTTTCAGCTTGAGATGCTGAGAAAAGGTTCCCCCACTGTTGATTCCTCTATAACAGAATCAACCTTATCCTGATCCCCTTCAGGCAGGTCGATCCCTGTATGGGACTGTTGCTCTGCTAACAGGCACTCTGAAGGAGGAGACGGAGATCGGGCGTGCTTTCCCTGACAGGGAGGCAGCGATCAATGTTGACAATCTCTCTCTAATCCTCCCAGAGCTGAGGAAAAAAACCTCCTCTGTTACATACACAGGAGCAGGTGAACTGAGGACAGCCACAGTACCAAGTACCCCTGCGGGGTCTCTACGGTCACTTACCTCTGAACTTCAGGGGAGACTGGTGCAGCAGAAGCATGCCCAAGATCCTCAGAGCCCGATGAGACCCCCTTCGCTTCCTGGAAGATTCAGTTCCGGAGCTTCTGGACGGCATATTCCTAAGCCTAAAGCTGAGGTATTCCAGCCGTAATACACCACTTTTACTGAGAATAGTCTAGCACAATTGCTGCTATATCACAGTTGGTGTCTACTAAAGTGCCTTTCTAGGGGATGCCTGCATCAACCGCCTCTGTGTGCCTTTATACTGTTGCTAGCTCTGTCTGTGCACTTCAATAGCCAGCTATAATGTGCTTTAAAACACGCTGGACGCCCGCACATGCGCAGTAGCGCCGCGGCGCACACCTGAGCGTCATCCACCCGCTCCGCCCCTTTTTCCAGATCGCCTCTATATATAGAGGCGCGTGCACGCGCACGTGCGCCTTCGGCGCCTTTTTTGAAAACAATAAGGAGCTAGATGGGAGCCAGGGTCCCTTTGCCGCAGGGCCCGGGGATGGATGAGCGCAGCAACAGGGCAGAGGAGACAGCTTCCCAGCAGAGAACATACCAACTGCCTGGATTTGATTCTGGAAGAAAAAAATCCACATTACAAGAAAAAGAACCATAGCGGCCTCTAGTGTCTAACACAGGTACCGCGGTCTTACATTTTTTTTTTTTTTCCTTGCCTACTATTAAATTTTTTTACATTTTCTCAGTAGTAACAGGCATACACAGAATATTAGCGGGAATACCTTAGGTAACAGGCAGAAAGACAAAATAGGCTTGGGGGTCCCTCAATAGAACCAAGTTCCCGAGGGCCCCCACTTACCTTTTCCTTGCCGCAGGACTCTGTTTGGTCCACAGAAGCCCAAACTTCACGTATCACGGCAGGCATTGTAATCAAACCTTCAGGGACCGGGTTCCCAAGGATTCCACTCCCCTGGACCTGTATAGCACCCTGCACAGAAAACATCTTGGTCGTGGGTATGACCAGAGCTCTGGATCCCAGGGTCCAGCCCTCCTAAGAGAGGCATTACAGGCAAAACCTTGCTCTTCTCTGCAAGGCCCGGGTACCGACCGTTTAGCTATGAAGCTTTTTTGGTCGGATCCGGAATAGCTTACTGAGGCCCAAAAGAACCTGTACGCAAGCTCAGTGAAAAACACATGTTACTTCTTGGCCAACACCTTAGACACTGGCAAAAAACTGAGGTGCTCCCGGATGGGAGGGGCTTATATAGGGGAGGGTACTTCCGGTTTTGGAAGTTGCCAGTGCCAGCACCTGAAGGTATCTATATAACCCATTAGTAATGACTATGTCGCTCTGTGTCCCGTGATGTACGAGAAAGAAACTAAAAACAAATGGGTCAAGTACAACTACTTTCCACATTTCCAAAGCTTTTAGAGACTCCAATTTGACTGTACCAATCATTTTCGCTATACAAGTACAATAATATTGTGGCAGATATACTACTTCACCATACTGTAAATCGAGCTCTGATCCAACATCTGTAAGTAAATCTGCCTGTGCAGTTCATGTACTGAAAAAAAATTATCTAGATTTTTGTCCTTAAGGAGGTACAATTAAGACCTTCTGGGATAGTCAACACAATAGCATACCTTGCATTTTTTGTCCTTAAACGAGGTACAATTGTTTGAGGCTCTTCTGGGGTAGTCATCATAATAATCTGACCATCAGGAAAGAATCTCATATACCTGTGGTAATTGTGAAACAGAAGATTAAGTTGACTGGATAAATAAAAAAAAAAAAAAAAAAACACACGAAAAACACATGCACACTACTCGCAGAGTACAGATTACTATTAAGTTGTGCTTGTTTAGTGTCATAAATAAATACAGTGATAAGAGTGTTTAAATACCTGTAATATTCCACTTGGTGCCAGGCTCTATAAAATCCATCCAAAGACTGCTCTCCCTGGCGTATATATGTAGTCTTGCTAATATACACACCTATAGGACAGCATATACATACATACAATTACTTCAATATAAAGTATACCGCAAGTACAGATAAAATGGGTGCAAATGCAAAAAATATTTTACATTTTAATAAGGTAAATAAGCCTGCCAAACGCAACCACAAAATATAAGACAGGACATTTTTTCCTGTGTTATACTACTGTCTCTGAACCAATGTAAACGGTCTCACTGCTATCCTGACAATCTTTTAGATTTTTTACCCTAAACATAGCAGTCGTTTGAACTTGTCCTTCTGTGACCAAAGAATCAACCATCTTTTATGACTTTGGCCTGTGTCTGTAGCTGGTCTTGACCACCCCCGCCCCAATTCATGTGTTCCTTATCAGTTCCTAACTGGGGCGGGGAAGGATTCCTCATTTAATCATCTCCCTATAAATTTAGTTCAGCTTGTGGGGGAAGTCACAGGCAGAGTATTTTTTCCCAGCATGAGTAATTTTTCTGTAGGAGTGATCGGCAGTTTATCGAAAGCAGGATAACAAAGGCAGCAAGAAAATGCCACAAAGAACTCTGTTCCACTCTGCGCAAAACACCACTTTGGAAATAATTTCTTACAATTCTGATTCCTAATCCCTCTGCCCTTTAATATGCCCCCTCTACTACTCCTTCTCATACTAGTATTATCTGTTCTTAAATTGTCATTTCTTTACCCCTCTTCTCCACCCCAAAACATGTACATATCACCCTCACTTCTACCCTCTACCTACTACTGTTCTCATCCCCTCTTGCTAATACTTAACCCACCTGCCGACCCAAACACCAAGACAGGGAGGTATGTGCAATAATACATCCCACTCACATCTTACTTTCCTTACCCCTCCTTCTCCTAACCTCTGGGGATATCTCCCCGAATCCTGGTCCTCCAGTATTTCACCCCCACACCCTCCTTCCTCAAGCATAAGCCGCAATATACTCCGTTTAATCTCTATTCCCCTGCTCCCAAAATCCACCCCCCCCTCTCATGTGCCCTCTGGAATGCCCACTGTCTATGACCTTTTGTCTCCCACTCCCTTAACCTACTTGCAATCACAGAAACCTGGTTTCAAGCATCAGACTTTGCCTCTCACATGACCCTCTCTTATGAAGGCCTCCACTGGACTCACTCATCCAGATCCAGTGGACGAAAAGGAGATTGAGTTGGTGCTTCTATCCCCCCTGAGCATCATTTAAGTCCTAGCCCTCCCTCTCTATCCTTTTCTTCTTTCGAGACTCCCTGTATTTGTCTGCTTTCTCCAATTTCCCCAAGTAAAGTAGTGATCTATAGGCCTCCTGGATACCCATTATCATTCTTGGTGATTTTAACATCCCCACCAATGTTAACAGCCCAACTTTTTAACTTAAACTCTTCCTTTGATCTAACACAATGGACAGAGTCCTCCACCCACTCTGATGGTAATTCCTTGACCTTGTTTTCTCCCAACTTTGCACCCCCTACAACCTCACCAACATCCCCTTTCCTCTCTGACCACAACCTCATCACTTTCACAATGTACTCATCTCCAACCACCTGTCCCTACAAGCAGCCAACAATTACCCACAGAAACCTTTGCCACTCTAAACCCATCTATTTTCTACTCTGCAGCTGACCTCCTCTGACAAAATCCCACCCCGGTCTTGCCCTGACCTGGCCCACTTCTGCCTACAACAGTTCACTTTTATCCACACTTGACTCTCTTACTCCTCTCATTACACAAAGTATCATGCCCTGAGCAAGCAATCAGCTTATATAAAACCGCCTTCTTAAAATACAATTCCTCCCTCCATGCTGCCAAACAAGCCTACTGTACTTTGTCACTCTCAATAATACTCTGTCCTCCAGTCCTAGTCATCTCTTCTCTACTTTAAACTCCACTTTCTCCACCACCACCTCCACCCAGTAAGTCACTGCTCATGAGATTGCCAATCACTTCAAAAAGATTGATGCAATTCGTGGGGGCATCTCCACTGCACATCTATCCCACTAAACATACCATGTACAAAACCACCCTCAATACGTTCCTACTAAAACTCACTAATGATTTACTAGCTGCTAAAACCAACGGCCACTAATTCATACTACTAGACCTCTCTGCGACCTGTAACACTGTTGACCATACCCTCCTCCTCAAAAAACTCCACTCTTTTGGCCTTTAAGACACTGCTCTCTCCTAGTTGTCCTATCACAGAGCTCCCTCAGTGTTACCTATAACTATCTCTCCCTCTCCACTTAGTCTTTTTGTAGGGGGTCCCCAAGGTTCTGTCCTTACACCACTCCTCTTCTTCATCTACACCTCCTCACTTGGTCAGTTGATAAACTCCCATGGCTTCCAGTACCATCTCTATGCGGACGACACATAAATCTCTCTACTCCTCACCTTACTCCTTCAGTCTCCTCCCGCATTACTGACATATCAGCATGGATGTCACACCACTTCCTGAAACTCAAGCTTTCCAAAGCTGAGCTAAATGTTTCCTCCTGCCAGTGCCTCTCCCCTAAATTCGCCGTCAAGGTCAATAAAACAACCATCCCCTCATGCCAGGTGTAATCCTAGACTCAGACCTGTCTTTTTAGCCCCAATACCAATCGCTGTCCAAATCTTGCAGACTTCACCTCTAACATCTCCAAAATACGCCCCCTTTTAACCGTTGAAAGAAACCACTAAGCAACTTATTCACTCCCTTGTTATCTCTCACCTTGACTTTTGTAACTCCCTCCTCATTGGTCTACCTCTTCATAGGCTATATCCTCTTCAGTCTATCATGAATGCTGCTGCCAGACTCATCCACCTTACCTTACCAACAGTTCAGTGTCAGCAGCCCACCTTTGCCAATTCCTCCACTGGCTTCCTATTACCCAAAAAATAAAATTCAAAACACTAACATACAAAGCCATTTACAACTCTGCCCTGAGCTACATCACCAATCTTGTCTTCAAATATCACCCAAACCATCCTCTCCTCCCAAGACCTCCTTGCTTGCTAGCTCCCTTGTCTCCTCCAATGCTCATCTCCAGGACTTCTCCTGAGCCTCTCCCATCCTCTGGAACTCACTACCCCAATCTGTCCGGTTATCTCCTACTCTGCCCACTTTTAGGCGATCCCTGAAGACTTATATCTTCAGGGAAGACTATCCTGCCTTCAGCTAAAAACCGAATGTTCTATTTCACACATCAGTTCATCCCTCACAGTTATTACCTTTTGCTCCACCAGTGCCCCCCCCCCGAT
The DNA here is from genome assembly GCA_029206835.1 of Rana muscosa. Taxonomy (NCBI): domain Eukaryota; kingdom Metazoa; phylum Chordata; class Amphibia; order Anura; family Ranidae; genus Rana; species Rana muscosa. Next base: position 612,954,040 of record CM055122.1, read on the forward strand.
TAGATTGTAAGCTTGCAGGAGCAGGGCCCTCCTTACCCTCTTGTATCGTCTCCCTTTACATTGTAAAGCATTGCACAAACAGTTGGTGCTATATAAATCCTGTATAATAATGATGACAATGCAACAGTAAAATATACCATCAACACGGATACGGGGCCTCTCGAGAAACATCTGCCTCCAGGTGATGTAAGGTAGCATCTTCACACAGTTTCTGCCCCATACTTTCAGGCATGCTAGACGCCAGATTTCAGGATCCCTGAAAGTTACATCAATATGCTATAGTTTAAGTTTTGAAGAATTTTAAACCCATGGAACAATACTCAATAAAAAGGCAATATAGACATGCTCATACACTAAAGTATGATTTGCAGCAAGTGTAAGAAACAACTGTTCTGCGGGCAAATTTACCTTTAAAGTGAACTCAAAAGTAAAAGGATTGCTGTAGTCTAGTGCAGGCTTTTTCAACCAGGGTGCCTTGAGGGTTCTTCAGGGGTGCCTTGGCAAAATGCCTAAAAATTGCCCAAAAACTGTATACAAGTCAGCGTGTGGATGAAGCCTGCCTTTTAGTTACACAAAGTTACAGATTTTCATTGTGCACCATTACAAGCTTCTTGCTTCTGGCATCCTAACGACCAATGACATCAGTTGATAAGGAGGATGTCAGTTGCCTGCATAGCATCCTTGTTTGACCTTCCCCTGCCCCTTTCCATCAGTGTTGGGGGTCACATTAGCTGAGTGAGGGAGTATAGAAACTTTGGAATACAAGTCAGTATCAATTTGCAAAAGTGTATTTGCTTTGGAAGAATAAATCACCTCTAACACTTGGTTTCCTACGTGTGTGAATGTTTCTGCATTATGTAAAGCTATTCAAATAGCTTTTACATTTTAGAATGGGGTGCCTCAAGACTGTCTATAATTTTCGAGGGTGCCCCAAGATTGTCCATCATTTTAAAAGGGTGCCTCGACTGAAAAAAAGTTTGAGAAACACTAGTATAGGGAACATGCAGGAGATATTTATTGTGCCTAAAAACAGTACCTGAAATTTTTTGCCATGAATTCCTCCTGAAAATCAGCAGTGCACTGCCTGGTATGTGAGGGTGCCTACCGCCCTACAGTTGAATACCTGCACTGTGAAATGTAAGGCACGGCTGACTGATTGCTAGTCTCTGGAGATTTGGTCATTTCACTACTGTGTTCAATGTTTTTTTCATTGGAGGCTCTGACAAAGTAGCAACACCCTGCCCCTACCAAGATGGCTACCTCCGTACAGAGACACAGTGTGGAACAAGGCATGGTAAGTCAATACTGGGGAAAGATCAGCTGCAGGCTTTACCAGCACATATATTTACAACACATCTTTATCATTTAGGTAAGCCATGTGTGTTAATCCATCTGTATATTTATTCAACAGAACAGACTTAATACCTTGCACAAATATAAAAGCCCTTGCAGACCAAGGATAATTGCTCCAATGATCGTAGATCAAGCTCACTGGAAACCACCCAGCGGAAAACATACATCAGCACCTCCATAGGGAGCTCTGAAAAACAGAAAGCAAATATTTCAACTTGAAGCATCTGTTTCCAGCTATTTCCTGGATGATCCAGGATTATAACACTGGTGCTCGACTCTGGAATATATATTTCATGACTACAAGTAGACGAATATAAACATTTTTTCCCACTGAGGATAATTTTAGTATCTTACAGTAGTTCGTAAACAGGAATTCTTGTCAGGATAGTATTAGCTAATAATAATTGTATGAATCCCAGATTATGACCCCTTGCAGTTCCCTTTTGGTTGACTGGAAGCTGCATCAGTGATTTTGAAGGTTAGTCAGAGCTGTGTGCGCTCCTTTTCACAGAAGTTACTGAATAGATCACTAGTGAAACTCTGTGGTCTATAATGGCTACACGAGTAGCTCATGGCAGCATTCAGACATTATTTTTCCAAATACAAACAAGCAGATACAACATAAGATGTCTTACACCTCAGGCTTTTCATTTAGACTTTTCGGTCTTGCCTGCAGTTCTTATTTTAGAAATAACTTACAATGGTTTACCTCTATAGAAAGTATCTACATGTACATAAATGTTTCTAGAACTTGTCAGAACTGAAAAGTGCTATAAGAACAGTTCTATCCTCAGAATTTGACCTCTTGCACATGATACTCCTGTTTGAGCATCTACTGCGTTCGCGCACACTCGCGTATTTCCGTGCAAATGCGTGAAAACTTATTCTCGCGTTCTCTTCCTGCACGATTCGTAAATGGGCATTTGGACCCATTTGTGTGCACTTGCGCGGATAAGGCGTAATTTACGGACCCAAAAAGCAGATATTTCTATTATTTATTTATTTTCACTTTAGAATGCACGGTGCTTGTTTACATGCCTGTGTGCACAGGCACATTACAATTAATGGGCTGTATGTTAGCTCAGTAAAAAAAAAAAAAAAAAAAAAAGCCTGTTCAAGCTGCAGTGTGCAAGAGGCTTTTTTCATTACTTTCATTGAGGAATTGCTGAATGGTGAGAGTGGATAAAATGCTGAAAACATAGGTTTGTGCATATCCATAGCCTTTTATATACATTTCTAATGTCTGTGTTTTACACACATATTGGCAAATGCTGACGACAGCTCCTTTTACAAAAGGTACAAAGCATTAGTAGTTGGCAGGTTCACTGGCCTGGTGTGGACAGATACTAAAAAAAAAGATATAAAACCAGAAAGAAATGTACAAGCATACCTGAAATATGAGTCTGAGTAACATCATACTCTGGCTGACACAACTTGAGTGCGGACTCTTGAAATGATAGCTGCTGTTGGAAGTAGGCTAGTAAGTCAGCCATCTTGCTATCATCGTTAGCATCTTCCATACTGCAAGTACAAACAGCTGTTTGTAAATAAAACAGGAACTGCCATAGTTTTCTGCCACCCAATCACTCAAAACAACATGAAAAACAATTACTTTACAGATAAAGGATGTTTTTTTTACCAATACATACAATCAACCAATACCAACAGTATAAGAAGGCCAGGCAAATAGACACATGGTAAAGTCCATCGTAAGACAACCTTTGTGCATGGATTTACCTGCAACATCAAGGTGACTGTATGGCAAATGACAGGGTAGGTTGGAAGCAGGGCTTTAACAATGAATAATGGGACCCCACAGCAAAATTCTCTTTAACAGTTTGCAATGTCAACTGAGACAATTTGTGCCATTGATGTTGACATTAATTCCTAAATCAAAAGACAGGCACCAGAGAGCTGTCAGCACAGTGAGCATACTAATGGGACTAGTATGCATAGATGTGATAGCAATAATAATAATAATAATAATAATATCCATAAGGTTTTAGCCGAGAAGAAACTGGGACCTTTTGATTGTAGGCATTAATTTTACTCTATAGCAGTTCAGAGTGCAATAAATATACACTGCTAACACAGCAACGCTAATGCTTTGGACAGCGCAGAGGTGGATCTGTGATTAGCTGAACATGAGGTCTGACGTCAGTTCTTCTACACTGAAAACTTCACAGTTTAGTTTTCCTTAACCACCTCCCGCCCTTCCAATACACAGAGGCAGCGGAACGTGACAAGCATAGTTCTGGGAAGACACACCAGTGTGTGCTTGGCTAGTGCTTTTGTCTATGTTTTTTTTAATTCCCCAACTTCTCTTTTAAATTACTTTGATAGATAAGACAGAATTACATGTGTTATGAACACAAAAGTGTTGAACAGGATATATTTCACTGGACACCAGAAAAAACAGCATCATAAAGACTTCATGACAAAACAGATACAGCTGTGTTCTTGATACATACAAGTTTTTCCCTTCTCCGTCAGGGGACCAGTTGTAATTAATTTTAAACTCAATGTCAGGCACAAGCTGCATGGCTTGGCGGTAAAACTTGATAGCTGTAAAAAAAAAAAAAAAAAAAAAAAAGGAAAGAAAAAAAAAGTTGTGTTAACACATGCCTAGCTAGGTCTTACCTTTCGGTATAAAGACTACATTGTGTACAGCAAATACTTCCTGGGAGATAAAAAAAAAAAAAAAACAGACGAGAACTTCGGTCTAGCTATAAAAATTAGAGCAGTACAAAACACGCCCACAGTCATGTGGTCGCAGATCATGTGATTCATGAAGCATGAACGTTAATAAGCAATGCTGCTTCCATGAAGACGGCATAAGAGCAAGGAACTTGTACCATCATATACAGTTTTCATGTTGTAACATAAGCAAATTGTTTAGTGTAACACTTAGAAAATTATAAAGGAGCATTGGAATGTTCCTGAAATGTATCAGTTTTAACGTGCATATTAAAAAGGACAGTATTGTAGAATTCTTATAATTTACATAAACTTTAGACATTTTCACTGTGGATTTCTCAGCTTTAGCCATAAAAACATCCTTGGAAAGGGTAAGATAGTAATCGTATCTCTATTAGCATATCACCATTTTTACAGACAGGGGTGCTGCACTACTATGGTTTCAGGTACTAATAAGAAATTGGTGAATCAGCACTATAGGTTCCATCTAAAACAAAGAAATCAGTTTTAAAGTGTTAGTTCACCTTCACTTTTCCCAAAAAAACACCCGTTGCATTTGACTGTTCTTATGGTTGTAAAGCTAAAATATATTTACCTTAATGAATTCCCTGCATTAAGATAAAAAGTATTTCATTATGTGTATCACCACCCCCAGTATACATACCCGAGCCTGATGTTGATCCAGCACTGTGCCCATCTGCAGCAGCTCTCTCCTCTTCTCTCGCCTCCCACAGGCCCTGCCAATAGCTCCTGCTGCTGTCAGTCAAATACTGTGATGGGAGAGTGGGGCCAGGTCTCACTGCCTGTGCCTATATACACAGGCAGAGTGGCTCATGACTGAGCCCGCAGGTGTGCTACAATAAGGAGAAATTCCCCATGGTGGCACGCTGAGAAGGAGGAGCAAGGCGCACCAGCGGGGGACCCCAGAAGAGGAGGATCAAGGGCGCTCTGTGCAAGATAATTGCACAGAGCAGGCAAGTATGACACATGTTTTTTTTTTTAATAAAAAACATCTTGACTTTACAAACGCTTTACATGAACATGCTGTGTTCCATTTTGTAAATAAATGCCTACTTTTTAGGATGCTCATATAATAGTCCACCCCTCTCCATTCTGCAGATGGTAGGACATACTCAGCATTAGATACTTGGCCTCGGCAACTCAGGAACGAGCATTAAACTTTGTTCCATACCCACACAGGCACACTCCACTCTTGCAGCTTAGTGTTCTACAAGAGTGAAAGACTGCAGAATGCGCATTTGTGAGAAGGGAATAAACTAAGTGCTAGCTTGTGCATTTCTGGGGCTGCACATTCAACTCTGGGTATATCCTGCCATCTGCAGGATGGAAAGGAGAGGACAATTCTGAGAGCATATATAAAAAGTAAGCATTTATGTACAAAACAGAGCACAGTATGTTCATTTATTAAAAACACTGCAATGCATAAGGAGGTTTTTGGGAAAAGTAATAGTGAACTAATTCTTAAAAAAAAAATCTCCCTTCAAATTATTCATACCGCTGGAAATTTCCACATTTTGTCACATTGCAACTAAAAACGTAAATATATTTTATTGGGATTTTATGTGATAGACCAACACAAAGTGGAACATAATTGTGAAATGGAAGGAAAATTATAAATGGTTTTCAATTTATTTTTTACAAATAACTATCTGAAATATGTGGCGTGCATTTGTATTCAGCCCCCTTTACTTTGATTCCCCAAATCCAGTGGAACCAATTGCCTTCAGAAGTTACCCAATTAGTAGAGTTCACCCGTGTGTAATTTAATCTCAGTACAAATGGAGCTGTTCTGTGAAGCCCTCAGAGATTTGTTAGAGAACCTTAGCGAACAAACAGCATCATGACGGCCAAGAAACACACCAGACATAAAGCTGTGGAGAAGTTTAAAGTTGGGTTAGGTTATAAAAAAAAAAAATTGATTTGAACATCTCACGGAGCACTGTTCAATCCGTCACCAGAAAATGGAAAGAGTATGGCACAACTGCAAACCTACCAAGACATGGCTGTCCACTTAAACTGACCGGCCGGGCAAGGAGAGCATTAATCAGAGAAACAGCCAGGAGGCCCATGGTAACTCTGGAGAGATCCGCAGCTCAGGTGGGAGAATCTGTAAACAGGACAACTATTACCGTAGTTGTGCACTCCACAAATCTGGCCTTTAGGGAGGAGTGGCAAGAAGAAAGCCATTGTTGAAAGAAAGCCATAAGAAGTCCCGTTTGCAGTTTGTGAGAAGCCATGTGGGGGACACAGCAAACATGTGGAAGAAGGTGCTCTGGTCAGATTTAACTTTTTGGCCTAAAAGCCAAACGCTATGTGTGGCGGAAAACAAACACTGCACATCACCCTGAACACACCATCCCCACCGTGAAACATGGTGGGGGCAGCATCATGTTGTGGAGATAAACAAAAAAGTCCTGTAAGCGCTACAAACTTCCAATATAGCGTGAAATAGTCCAACCTGTAAGGGTTAAAGAGGGCCAGTACCAGTGCAGCTGCAAACCACTGGAAAGGTGGATAGAAAGACACAAAAAAACACAAGAGCAGCACTCGATGGATACGGCATAAAACGTTATAGTCTTGTATGTGGTAAAAATACATAAATATAGCACATAATGATAAACACTGGAAATGCACACAATTGGCAATGAAGTGGTATAATAAAAAGCAGCAATAGTACCACTGTAAAGTCAATTGAAGGTGTTAACATCAATCCAAGATTAGTATGGGTCCCCAGGAGAACCTGTCAATCCAACAAAGTAACCACCAATGACAGGTGGAATGGAGGAATGCGATGTAATGGCTAGTGTACCTGTTGCCAATGACAGGTGGAATGGAGGAATGCGATGTAATGGCTAGTGTACCTGTTGTGAAGGATGTCACAGCTGATGAACAGGGGTGTAGAGCGTGATGCTGAAACCCGAGGCTGGCGGGGATCACTTCACATAGCGAGCAGGCAACTACTCCAGAGTGCCGACCTGTGTGGGGACCGGTGGATAGAGCCGCATATGTGCGGGGAACTCCGTGGCTGTAGATGGATGAAGGCTCTGCAGGAACACAAGGAACGGCAACCAACCAATCGGAAGCCGGGCGCGCTCGGATGACGTCAGCACCGGCCAATGCAGACGGAGAGCTGTAAACAGCAAATGGGGACCCAGGCACACCAGTGAAGCATCAGCGGTGGCATAAATGTAATCACTGGAGATGAAATTCAGGATACAGTGGCAGTTATGCAGCTAAGTCACGGCTCCCCGCATAGCTGCAAAACTGCCACTGTATCCTGAATTTCATCTCCAGTGATTACATTTATGCCACCGCTGACGCTTCACTGGTGTGCCTGGGTCCCCATTTGCTGTTTCCGTCTGCATTGGCCGGTGCTGACGTCATCCGAGCGCGCCTGTCTTCCGATTGGTTGGTTGCCGTTCCTTGTGTTCCTGCTGAGCCTTCATCCATCTACAGCCACGGAGTTCCTCGCACATATGAGGCTCTATCCACCGGTCCCCACACAGGTCGGCACTCTGGAGTAGTTGCTTGCTCGCTATCTGAAGTGATCCCCGCCAGGCTCGGGTTTCAGCATCACGCTCTACACCCCTGTTCATCAGCTGTGACATCCTTCACAACAGGTACACTAGCCATTACATCGCATTCCTCCATTCCACCTGTCATTGGTGGTTACCTTGTTGGATTGACAGGTTCTCCCTGGGGACCCATACTAATCTTGGATTGATGTTAACACCTTCAATTGACTTTACAGTGGTACTATTGCTGCTTTTTATTATACCACATCATTGCCAATTATGTGCATTTCCAGTGTTTATTATTATGTGCTATATTTATGTATCTTTACCACATACAAGACTATAACGTTTTATGCCGTATCCATCGAGTGCTGCTCTTGTGTTTTTTCATGTTGTGGAGATGCTTTTCTTCAGCAGGGACAGGGAAGCTGGTCAGAGTTGATGGGAAAATGGATGGAGCCAAATACAGGGCAATCTTAGAAGCAAAGCTGTTAGAGTCTGAAAAAGACTTTAGACTGGGGCAGAGGTTCACCTTCCAGCAGGACAACAACCCTAAACATACAGCCAAAGCTACAATGAAATGGTTTCGATTAAAGCATATTCATGTATTAGAATGGCCCAAAGTCCAGACCTAAATCCTATTGAGAATCTGTAGCAAGACTTGAAAATTACTGTTCACAGACGCTCTCCATCCAATCTGAAGGAGCTTGAGCTATTTTGCAAAGAAGAATGGGCAAAAATGTCACTCTCTAGAGGTGCAAAGCTGGTAGAGACATCCCCAAGAGCTTTAATTGCAGTGAAAGGTGGTTCTACAAAGTATTGACTCAGGGGGGGCTGAATACAAATGCATGGCACACTTTTCACATATTTATTTGTAAAACATTTTGAAAACTATTTATTATTTTCCTTCCACTTACTTTGTGTTGATCGATCACATAAAATCCCAATAAAAGAAAATTTTGGTTTTCGGTTGTAATATGACTAAATGTGGAAAATTTCAAGGGGTACGAATACTTTTTCAAGGATATATATATATACACATATATACACACACACACACACACACACACACACACACACACACACACACACACACATATATATAAATAAAAATAATGCTTAATCACGTTGTAATGTCAGGTTTGCAAATCTGCTGGGAGATGGAGATGGTGGTGCACTGAATGTCAATAGACATCCGTAGTTTTTACAAAAGGACAATTAGAATTAAGACGATTAAAAACACAGTGGGGAAGATGTATGAGAGCTTGTCTCACTTTCACTGTAACAGCCCCTGCAACATGCAGACATTGACTCAGTATGAATGTAAATACATGTACAAGTACATGCTCCACTAGGGGAGCCTAAGTTTCTTCCTGGGTACAGTACTGGATAATATTTATTTGGTCACAGCGTCAAAAAGCTCTATCTTCTTTCAGCTACACCGCACTCACTTTTACTGCAAGGCCATGGCTAGTGTAAAAATACAGCACAGCACTGCTACAACATGCATATGAAGCAAGTATAGCAAGTCTTTCCGCCTCCTACTGTCAGGAATGACCATAGTGTGTCTATCCTAACAGCAGTAATATTAATATACTAATAGCAACCAGGCCAAGAAAAGCATTTTGCAAAAATTGTAACATTCAAACACCACCTACCTCTCTTTTCTTAAAGTTATAGTAAACTACACAAAAAAATAGGATTTTTGTACTCACCGTAAAATCCATTTCTCTGACGTCCATGGACTGACACAGTGGGATACTGTAAACGTGTGGGTATATGTCCCTGCTTGCAGGAGAAGACCTAGGCAGAATGTTAGATGTTAAAACATTCTAGAACAAACCAGAGCTGAACAGCCCCGCCCAGGGGGGCGGTCCCTCTGGACATTACCCTCCCACCTGCAGCTAGCAGACCTCAGTTCGTAACAAAGCAGTACAAACCTTAAAAGGAAGGGTGGGTGCTGTGTCAGTCCATGGACGTCAGAGAAATGGATTTTACGGTGAGTACAAAAATCCTATTTTCTCTTATCGTCCATGGACTGACACAGCTGGATACTGTACACGTGTGGGACGTCCCAAAGCAGTATCAGAAGGGTGGGAGCAGTAGTAAAGGAACAACCAAAACTTCATTTCAAACAAGCAGAGCTCCTGAACGGAGGAGTTGCAACATTAAACAGCGGCCTGCAATGCTTTGCGGCCGAAGGGAGCATCCGAAGATGCAGCAACATCAACCTTATAAAATCTTGAAAAGGTATGAACGGACGACCAGGTCGTCGCCTTGCACACTTTTGCAACCGACGCTTGATGTTGGAAGGCCCAGGAAGTACCAATTGCCTTGGTGGAATGCACCGCAACCGGAAAGGGAGGCGCCCGCCCTTTAAGGGCATAGGCCTGTATGACGGTCTGCCTGATCCACCTAGAGACGGGAGCAAACGACACCGCTCGGCCCTGTTTTGGACCAGACACAGATTTCCGAATGGAAACAGTAGCAGACAGGTACACTCGTAAGGCTTGTACCTATCTTAATGTATGAAGCGCAAACTCTCAGGGATGCGATGGGTGAGGACACAAGGACAGAAGAACAATGTCCTTCTTAAGGTGAAGGGCCGAGACCATCCTTAGAAAAGAAGGATGGTCGTGGGCACAACACCAACATATCCTTATGGAGGACCAAGTAAGGCGACTTGCAGGACAAGGCCGCCAACTCAGGCACCCGTCTAACCAAAGCAATGGCCACTAAGAAGGCCAACTTCCGGGACAAGGTCAAGAGAGGAATCTCTCTCATATTCTCAAAGGGATGTTCTTGGAGAACCAAGATGCATCAAATTCAGATCCCAAGTAGGGAGAGGAGGCTTGACAGGGGGATCACATTAGGGCTGAAACAACTAATCGATTAATCGTCAACTAATCGATTATGAAAATAGTTGTCAACTATTTTCAGAATCGATTAATCGGCCAGCCGATTAGTTTGCCTGCATACAGAATGCATTATTTGTTTACATATCAGGAAATACAGTGCAGCACACATACAGCTCAGTACACCATCCATAAATGTCAGTAAGTGCCTGAGAACTTGTGAATGTGAAGAGCAATGCCTCATGGGACATTTAGTCCTGGGCAGGAAGTGAGTGGTTCTAAAGGCAGAAGTTTTTACCTTACTATGGGGACACTCTATATTACACTTTGCAGCTTGCTATTGAGGCACCCTGAAGGCACGAGGAGCCAGAAGTGTCAGCGGGTGACCCCAGAAGAGAAGGAACCCAGGCTGCTCTGTGCAAAACCATTACACAGAGCAGGTTAGTTTAAAAAATAAAAATAAAATTACTTTAAAGACTGTGTGCAGGGAAGATCAGCATCTGAAACCAGAGAAGGTGGCGGCTGACAGACTGGAGGTAATAGTAAGTATTACAATTACTGCAGTTGGTTATTTTATATTTACCACTGCATATGGATATTTAAGAATAAATTGCTTTTTTTTTTTTTTAAAGATTATCCGATTAGTCGATTAATCGAAACAATAATCGGCCAACTAATCGATTATGAAAATAATCGTTAGTTGCAGCCCTAGATCACATGGGGAACCCCCTGCACAAAAGGTGCTAATCAAAGAATGGCCCGGTAGCGGTCGTTGAAAAAGACAGTCCGGGCCGAAATCCGACCCTCAAAAAAAAAAAGAAAAAAAAAAAAAAAAAAAAAAAAAAAAGGTATGCAAGGCCAGCTTTTGGGTCACACCACGCTGTAAGAACAGCAAAATCCTGGGAACGGAATACATCCGAGGACGCCACTCAAGTTCCTCCCACATAGCGATGTAAGCCTTCCAGGTACGGTGAGATATCTTCCTGGAGGAAGATTCCCGTGTCAACAACATAGAAGAGATGACTGAATATGAGAGAACTCGGTCCTTCAGCACCTGGCTTTAAACAGCCATGCCATTAAAGCCAAGGACTGTAAAGCAGGATGAAGTATGGGATCATGAGACAGAAGGTCCACCCCAATAGGCAGTCGATAGGAACGTCTGCGACTAGCCAAAGTAGAACGGCGTACCAATGTCGCCGTTCCGGAGCACTGGAATGGCCTCAGCCCCTACTCTGCGAAGCCGGCGAGGCAACAACAGTAGCGGAGGGTAAGCATATATCAGGCGATACTGCCCCCACGGGCTTCCAATGCGTCTGACGCGTCCGCCCAGGAGTCCCTGGACCTGGCCACGATCTTGCCACCTTGCGAGTGAGTCGAGAGGCCACAAGGTCCACTTCCGGTGCCCCACCTCCGGTAAAGGAGGTGGAAACACCTCCGGATGCAAGGACCCTTCCCCTGCAATGCACACGGCCGACAGGACCGTCTTGCAGCGAGATGGTCGGACAGGGAAGACTACGAGGATACTAGTGTACCCAACCTGTTGCCCAGCCGACAGTTGATTGAAGGTCTCAAATATAAAATAATAAAATTCCCAAAGGAATACAATTTAAAAGTAAAATCTTCCAGGAGACTGGCTCCTGAGAGAGCCACGTTTTCTCCTTCTGCTAGGCAGAGAAAAACTGAGGTCTGCTAGCTGCAGATGGGAGGGTAATGTCCAGAGGGACCGCCCCCCTGGGCAGGGCTGTTCAGCTCTGGTTTGTTTTAGAATGTTTCTAACATTCTGCCTAGATCTTCTCCTGCAAGCAGGGACATATACCCACACGTTTACAGTATCCAGCTGTGTCAGTCCATGGACGATAAGAGAAATAGGATTTTTGTACTCACCGTAAAATCCGTTTCTCTGGCATCCATGGACTGACACAGCGTGTCTTTACACCTTTACACGTGGGTTATGTCCCTGCTTGCAGGAGAAGACCTAGGCAGAATGTGAGATGTTATACATACATTCTAAACAGCCAGAGCTGAACAGCCCCACCCAGGGGGCGGTCCCTCCGGACATAACCCTCCCACTGCAGCCAGCAGACCTCAGTTCGTAACAAAGCAGTACAAACTTAAAAAGAGGGTGGGTGCTGTGTCAGTCCATGGATGCCAGAGAAACGGATTTTACGGTGAGTACAAAAATCCTATTTTCTCTTGTCATCCATGGACTGACACAGCGTGTCTTTACACCTTTACACGTGGGATGTCCCAAAGCAGTGTCAAGAGGGGTGGGAGCAGTATAAATGGAAAACCAAAAACTTCACTCCAAACAAGGCAGAGCTCCTCAACGGAGGAGTTGCAACTTCAAACAGCGGCCTGCAACACCTTGCGGCCGAAGGAAGCATCCGAAGATGCAGCCACATCAACCTTATAAAACGTAGAAAAGGTATGAACAGACGACCAGGTCGCCGCCTTGCACACTTGTGCAACCGACGCTTGATGTCGGAAAGCCCAGGAAGCACCAATTGCCCTTGTGGAATGTGCCGTAACCGGAAAGGGAGGCGCCCGCCCCTTGAGAGCATAAGCTTGAATGACGGTTTGTCTGATCCACCTAGAAATGGTGGCAGACGAAACCGCTTGGCCCTGTTTTGGACCAGAGACAGCCACAAACAGTGAGTCAGACTTCCGAATAGAAGCAGTAGCAGACAGGTACACCCGCAAGGCTCGTACCACATCCAAAGTGTGAAGCGCAAACTCTCTGGGATGCGATGGGTGAGGACACAAGGACGGGAGGACAATGTCCTCATTTAAGTGGAAGGCCGAGACCACCTTTGGCAGAAAAGAAGAAGGTCGCGGACGTAACACCGCCTTATCCTTATGGATGACCAAAAAAGGCGACTTGCAGGACAAGGCCGCCAACTCAGACACTCGTCTAACGGAAGTAATGGCCACCAAGAAGGCCACCTACTGAGAAAGTCAGGAGGGGAATATCTCTAATATTTTCAAAAGGAGGTTCCTGGAGAACCGAGAGCACCAAATTCAGATCCCACGGGGGAGAGGAGGCTTGACAGGGGGGAGCACATGGCAAACCCCCTGCACGAAGGTGCTAACCAAGGGACGACCCGCCAGCGGTCGCTGAAAGAAGATGGCCAAGGCCGAAATCTGACCCTTAATGGTACTCAAAGCGAGCTTTTGGGTCACGCCACGCTGCAGAAAATGCAGGATTCTGGGAACGGAATACGTTCGTGGGCGCCAGTCCAGCTCTTCACACATGGCGATGTAAGCTCTCCAAGTACGGTGATAGATCTTTCTGGAGGAAGACTTCCATGCCCTTAACATGGTCGAAATGACCGAATATGAGAGACCTCGGTCTCTCAGCACCTGGCTTTCAATAACCATGCCGTTAAAGCCAGAGACTGTAAAGCAGGATGAAATATAGGACCTTGAGACCGAAGGTCCCCCCGTATTGGTAACCGCCAGGGAACGTCCGCGACGAGACGTACCAGATCGGCGTACCAGTGACGCCGAGGCCAATCCGGAGCAATGAGGATCACGGAATTCCCTCGGTCGCTACCCTGCGCAGCAGGCGAGGGAGCAACTGCAGTGGAGGATAAACGTATATCAGGTGATACTGACCCCATGGGGCCACCAACGCATCCGCCCAGGGATCCCTGGATCTGGCCACAAACCTCGACACCTTGCGATTGAGTCGAGAGGCCATCAGGTCCACATCCGGCGTGCCCCACTGTCTGCAAAGGAGTTGAAAGACCTCCGGGTGCAAGGACCACTCTCCCTGGTCCAGCTTCTGGCGACTTAGATAGTCCACCTGCCAATTGTCTACGCCCAGAATGTAGACGGCCGACACGCTTCTTTCGGCCCACCTCAGAAGCCGCAGCCAAGCTCCGAGTCCCCCCTTGATGGTTGACATATGCCACCGCTGTGGCGTTGTCCGATTGGATCCTGATGGAGTGACCCTGTAATTTCTCCGACCATGAGGAGAGGCACAGTCTGATTGCCCGTATCTCCAGCACATTGATCGGTAAGAGGGCTTCGTCCGGAGTCCAAAGCCCTTGGGCCGACAGGACTCCCCAGACTCCCCCCCAGCCCGTCAGGCTGGCGTCCGTCGTTATCACCGTCCATTGGATGGGGAGGAACGACTTCCCGGACCGAAAGGCCGGGGACCTCAACCACCACGTCAGGGACGCCCTGACCAGGTGACTCACCTGGATCTGAAGATCCAAGGACAACGGGGATTTGTCCCAAGTGGACAAGATCTCTTTCTGTAAAACCCTGGTGTGCGCTTGGGCATAAGGAACAGCCTCGAAGGAGGCCACCATGAGTCCCAAGACTCTCATGCAAAAGCGGATTGACGACCATTTTCGGGACGTCAGCACCCGTACTGCCGACTGAAGTGTCAGCAATTTATCTGGAGGTAGAAAGACTTTTGCCTCAAAGGAGTCCAGAATCAGACCTAGATACTCCAGACGCTGAGTCGGGACCAGAACCGACCTCTGAACGTTCAGGAGCCACCCGAAGTCCCTGAGGGTCTGACTGACGATAGTCACACTTTCTTCCAATTCTGAGCCACTGTCTGCTCTTAGAAGAAGATCGTCCAGATAGCCCACGATAGCAATGCCTCGCTGTCTCAGCAAAGCTAGGACCGGAGCAAGCACCTTGGTGAACACCCTTGGTGCCAAGGCTAGGCCGAAGGGAAGAGCCACAAATTGATAGTGGACTTCGCCGACCGCAAAGCGCAGAAACTTCTGGTGGCTTGTGCAGATCGGAACATGCAAATAGGCGTCCCTGATATCCAAGGACGCTAGAAAATCCCCTTGGTGGAGTGTAGCGATCACCGTGCGAATGGATTCCATGCGGAATTTTTTCACCTTCACGAAGGCATTCAGGGCCTTGAGGTCCAGGATTGGCCGAACCCCGTCCTTTTTTGGAACAACAAACAGATTCGAGTAGAACCCCTGAAACCTCTCCTGGGACGGAACCGGCACAATCACTCCGGACCCGATCAAATCCTGTACAGCCCCCAAGAGGGCTGCCTGACGGGCAGGAAGGAGAGGGAGATTTGAGGGAAAGAATCTGTCTGGGGGCCAGGAGCGGAACTCTATTCTGTATCCTGAGGTGACTACCTCGCACACCCACCGGTCGGAGATCCGGGATGTCCACCGATCCGTGAACCTGCGAAGTCGTCTCCCCACCCCAAAGACGGGCGGGGGCAAGACTTCCCGCGGAGGCGGGCTTGGGAGCCGGCTTGTTCGGCTTACGCACCCAGGGGCGCTTGTGCCCACCAGCCGCACTGTTGTCAGTCTGGGATGGCTTACCCGTGGACTCTGACGGACGAAAAAACCCCTTTTTTGCTGGAAAGGAAGGACCCGTTTACATCGAGCCTCCTTACCCTTGATAGTTTGAGGAAGGAGAGTGCTTTTACCTCCCGTGACATCCTTGATGATGTCATCCAGAGCAGCACCAAAAAGCCTACCACCCTTAAAAGGTAGATCCGTCAGGAGCTTTTTAGAGGCTAGGTCAGCAGACCAGCATTTTAACCAGATAAGACGACGCAATACCACCGCCGAGACAGAGGCCCTGGATATTAAGGGGGCCGCGTCCAACGTGGCGTCGCACACATATATCAGACCCTGCACCATCTGGTGGGCCAGGGCAATCGTGTCTGGAGGAAGGTTATGCTCCTGCACAGTTTGGTGCAAAATTTTTGCCCATTCCGTGAGTGTCTGAGACACAAGGGTCGCCGCTACTACGGGCCGTAGGGCGGATCCCAACAAAGCGAACATGGCTCTACTCACCACTTCTGACCTCCTGTCAGTGGGGTCCTTAAATGCAGGAGTCCCCTCCATCGGAAGAGTGGTGGCCTTGTTTAAACGGGCGACTGGAGGGTCGACCACCGGGGGAGAAGCCCACTTTTTAAGCAGGGCGTCTTCAAAGGGGTATCTAATAGACAAACGCCGCGGGACCATGAAAGTCTTCTGCGGCTTTTCCCAGACCTGGTCAATGAGCTGGTCAAAGAAGGGTACATATGGAAAAACCTTTTTAGAAGGCTTGGTCTTAAAAGAACCAAAGGAGACTGCCTCCGCCTGAGGTTCTGCAGCCGCAGCATTCAGCTTGAGAGTGTCCCTCACTGCATCAATGAGTTCACTAACAAGCGCCCTGTCATTTACTGACTCAGAACTGGAGTCTTCCTCACAAGGAATGTCCTGTTCAAAACCATCTAAATATTCAGAGTTAGGGTCCTGAGCAGCAGCAGCTAGGCCCATATCTGAATCAGAGCACTCCCCTTGTGGAGATAAAGTGGGGAGAGGGCGCTTTTTTGCTCCCTTGTGCTCACACACAGCTTCCATCCTGGTCAAAAATGATTCCAGGACTGCCGACAACTGGTCCATAGGGACCGCAGGTGCTGGAGCACTGGCTGCTGCCTCTGGCATGTTAGGGGAAGCTGGTGACTCTGACTCCATAATGTCCCCCTCTGAGACCACCCACAGGCTGTGCTGACTGAAGTAGGGGAATGCCCAGGGGACCCACCAACCTGACCAGGACCGCTCGGTTCCGCTGCCCTGTCTCTCCGCGCCGCGCTGCTCAGCGTGAGTGAGCTGAGAGGAGAGAGACTGTGAGGAGATTCGCGCCGTTCCTGAGCGGCGCTAGAGGCCAAACTAGAGCTAGAAAAAAAGTGCGGCTACAAGAAAATGGCCGCCGCAATGTGCTCTGGCGGACCACGGCAAGATGGCCGCCAATGTAAAAAACAGCACAGTCACCAAACATGGCGCCGAACGGCGCCCAGGCCCCTCACTCTCAAATAAACAGCCCCAGCGAAATGCAGAGCAGCATGAGCCCCCCCCCCCCAGGACAGTATGGCCCCCAGGCACCCCACACAGTACAGCGCCAGCGAAGTGCACAGAGAGTGACATTAAAAAACACAGGGGGAGACAGGGAAATCCCCCAAACAAGAAACACACAGCATGTACTCACCTGCAGCCAGGAGAGACTACTTACCCGTCCCCTGAGGGACCCACTGGTGTGTTTCTGACAGAACTATCCCAGTGCGGTACTGAGTAGCTGTCGGCCCGGTCCACCGCGAAAGATACAGCCGGACTGTTCAATCTTGAGAGGACCGCGGACCTGGAAGCCCACCGGCCACCCCTGGAGTCGCAGGGGCATGTCGTGAACTGAGTCTCACGCACACAAGGCGAGGATCAGCACGCTCGATGGTCGGACAGGGAAGACTACGAGGATATCTTGTACCCAACCTGTTGCCCAGCCGACAGTTGATAGAAGATCTCAAAAAATAAAATAAGAAAAAAATTCCAAAAGGAATAAAAATAGGTCAGGAGACTGGCTCCTGAGAGAGCCACGTCTTCTCCTTCTGCTAGGCAGAAAAAAACTGAGGTCTGCTGGCTGCAGTGGGAGGGTTATGTCCGGAGGGACCGCCCCCCTGGGCGGGGCTGTTTAGCTCTGGCTGTTTAGAATGTATGTATAACATCTCACATTCTGCCTAGGTCTTCTCCTGCAAGCAGTGACATAACCCACGTGTAAAGGTGTAAAGACACGCTGTGTCAGTCCATGGATGACAAGAGAAAAGATGGTTTCTAACCACATTTTTATCAAAGCGCAGTCTCCTTCGATAAACCTTTAACCAATAAACTGGTTTAGTGCTGCAGGTCGATAACAAAATCCATTACCTTCATAGAGTGCTCCATTTTGCTCCCGCTCTGCAGCTTTAAGAAAAAGCTCTCTGGCCTGTTAAAAATGCACATATTAAGTTTGCTGGTCCATTCAAAATAAAAATGTCATTGCTATAATAATAATAACAATAACAACAACAACAACAACAACAACAACAACAACAACAATAATAATAATATACAACAGAACTAAAACAGGAGAGACAATTTCACTGCTTTCCTGCATTATACACTCAATTAATACATTCAGAAACAATGCATATTCAAAGATAGTCATACTTAACATCTCAAACATTTAGGCTGGGTTCACACCATTGCGAATTGGATGCGGCATCACCGCATTCAATTCGCAATAGTAGGAGATTTTGACCGGCTCTCTATGGAGCCGGTTCACATATCTCCGCAGCAGGCCTGGTGCGCCTTTTGGTCCGTTTCAGGTCCGAAATCAGCCCAAAATTTGGGCTGAAATCAGATTTGAAACAGTGAACCACCCCGCACCGGACCCCTGCTGTGAGCTGCATGCGGCTCATATGTGAACCAAGCCTTAAATGAAATCTGCAGCGCAAGTAATACAGAGACTGAGGGTGCCAACCTCCTGAAAATTCTAGTTACTTGTCTCACAATGGTCTTTTCATTTTGAATTAGGGTCCTGGAAAAAGCATGCATCTAGTAAAAAGTTAGACAGGCCACACATTTCTTTTCTGCAACTATGGGTTGCAGAAAAGAAATTCACACAATTTCCCCATTAACACAGAATGTGGGGAAGCTCTGCTGAGTGCCATCATCCAATCATGTGCAAGCAAAAATAGGATTTTTGTACTCACCGTAAAATCCATTTCTCTGACGTCCATGGACTGACACAGCTGGATACTGTAAACGTGTGGGTATATGTCCCTGCTCGCAGGAGAAGATCTAGGCAGAATGTTAGAAACATTCTAGAACAAACCAGAGCTGAACAGCCCCGCCCAGGGGGCGGTCCCTCCGGACATTACCCTCCCACCTGCAGTCAGCAGACCTCAGTTCGTAACAAAGCAGTACAAACCTGGATACTGTAAACGTGTGGGACGTCCCAAAGCAGTATCAGAAGGGTGGGAGCAGTAGTAAAGGAACAACCAAAACTTCACTCCAAACAAGCAGAGCTCCTCAACGGAGGAGTTGCAACATTAAACAGCGGCCTGCAATGCTTTGCGGCCGAAGGGAGCATCCGAAGATGCAGCCACATCAACCTTATAAAATCTTGATAAAAGGTATGAACGGACGACCAGGTCGTCGCCTTGCACACTTGTGCAACCGACGCTTGATGTCGGAAGGCCCAGGAAGCACCAATTGCCTTGGTGGAATGTGCCGCAACCGGAAAGGGAGGCGCCCGTCCCTTAAGGGCATAGGCCTGTATGACGATCTGCCTGATCCACCTAGAGACGGTGGCAGACGACACCGCTCGGCCCTGTTTTGGACCAGACACAGACTTCTGAATGGTACACTCGTAAGGCTTGTACCCATCTTAATGTACACAAGGACGGAAGAACAATGTCCTTCTTAAGGTGAAAGGCCGAGACCATCCTTAGAAAAGAAGGACGGTCGTGGGTGCAACACCGCCATATCCTTATGGAGGACCAAGTAAGGCGACTTGCAGGACAAGGCCGCCAACTCAGACACCCGTCTAACCGAAGCAATGGCCACTAAGAAGGCCAACTTCCGGGACAAGGTCAAGAGAGGAATCTCTCTGATATTCTCAAAGGGATGTTCTTGGCGAACCGAGATGCATTAAATTCAGATCCCAAGTAGGGAGAGGAGGCTTGACAGGGGGGATCTCATGGCGAACCCCCTGCACAAAAGGTGCTAATCAAGGAATGGCCCGGTAGCGGTCGTTGAAAAAGACAGCCTGGGCCGAAATCCGACCCTCAAAAAAGGTATGCAAGGCCAGCTTTTGGGTCACACCACGCTGTAAGAACAGCAAAATCCTGGGAACGGGATACATCAGAGGACGCCACTCAAGTTCCTCGCACATAGCAATGTAAGCCTTCCAGGTACGGTGAGATATCTTTCTGGAGGAAGATTCCCGTGTCAACAACATAGAAGAGATGACCGAATACGAGAGAACTCGGTCCTTCAGCACCTGGCTTTAAACAGCCATGCCATTAAAGCCAAGGACTGTAAAAGCAGGATGAAGTATGGGATCATGAGACAGAAGGTCCACCCCAATAGGCAGTGGACAGGAACGTCTGCGACTAGCCGAAGTAGATCGGCGTACCAATGTCGTCGTTCCAGAGCAATGAGGATCACTGGAATGGCCTCAGCCCCTACTCTGCGAAGCAACAACCGTAGCGGAGGGTAAGCATATATCAGGCGATACTGCCCCCACGGGCTTCCAACGCGTCTGACGCGTCCGCCCAGGGGTCCCTGGACCTGACCACGATCTTGCCACCTTGCGAGTGAGTCGAGAGGCCACAAGGTCCACTTCCGGTGCCCCACCTCCGGTAAAAGAGGTGGAAACACCTTCGGATGCAAGGACCCTTCCCCTGCAATGCACACGGCCGACAGGACCGTCTTGCAGCGAGATGTATGAAAATCCCAAAGAGACTCCGCAATGTATCGGAGAATGGAGGCCCCGGTGTACATGGTGCCTCAACTGTTGGCCAATAAAAGCAACTTGACGGAACTTCCCTAGAAACTCGGTCAGAGGACTAGTACCTCAGCCTCCACAGGTGGCGCAAACCCACCCTGGGCACAGAGACCCTAAAGGCTAAAGCAGTTGTAGTGCACCTGCTAGACGACTGATGGATGAAGCAGAGGCTTTTGCCCAGTCATTGAGCTACAAAAAACGCCAGAGACGCAGCCACTAACGGGCGTAACGCTAACCTCAGCCTGGCGAACACAGTCCAAGCCAGCGCTTCTGATCACCACTGAAAGCAGGTGGAAAGTGATACCCCTGAAACCAGGGATCCTTGTGACAATGCTCCATCCAGCAGCTACCCATGGATAAGTGCTGATTGTACAAACACATAGTTTATACTATGTATTGCGTCAAACGCGCAAATAGAGTGTGGGAGGAAACCCACCCAGCCACAAAGAGCATAATACCACCACATACGGCGTATGTAGTTTAGTATGTGTGGATAAACCTATTAAACACGTATATACTGTGCCAGCAACGAAGGCGCGCACATCTTCGGGGCTTGGACGTAAACCAGCCACGCAGATTGCGTACACAACCGTGTAGGTATGTTAGCCTGCGAATAAACAAATTGCACATGTTTATACTGTGCATAGCGCTGAGAATGCGCACACCATTGAAACGCAGGGGAGAAACCTGAGCACCCGGATGAAACCCATGCAGACTGCATACGCATACCGTGTAGGTATTATAGTATGTGTGCTAAACATTTTTCACAAGCCCATGTGTGCATAGCACCGAAGGCGCGCACACTGTTGGCGCGTGGGAGAAACCGAAGTACCCCACGCATACTCAGAGAATGCAATACCTACAACTACTGTAAATGTATTTAGTGTAGTGTATAGACATAATGTGTATGTTTACACCGTGTATTGCACTAAAGGCATGCATGTCATGTAGCGTGGGCGGAAACCCGGAGGAAACCCACGCAGATTGCACAGACATACCGGGTAGGTATGTTAGTATGTGGATATACAATCGCACAAATTTAAACTGTGCATAGCGCCGAATCGCCCATACCAATGGAGTGTGGGAGGGAACCGGAGTACCCGGAGGAAAACCACACAGACTGCCTACACATACCGTGTAGGTATTATAGCATGCGTGATAAACATTGAACATGTTTAACTGTGCAGAAGGCCAAAGGCGCACATACCGTCAGTGCGTGGGAGGAAACCGGAACACCCGGAAGAACTCCACGCAGACAGCACACAGATACTGTGTAGGAATGATAGCATGTGAATCAACATAATGCACATGTTTATGCTGTGCATTTCCATTGGAGCGTGGGGGGAAACCGGAGTACCCGGAGGAACCCCACGCAAACAGTATACCCATACTGTAAACATGTATAGTACGTGCAATAAACATATGGAACATGTCTATACTGTGTAGAGAGCCGAAGCACACATACCATGAGAGCGCGGGAGGACACCGGAGCCCCCGGCGGAAACCCGCGCCGACCCAGAGAGTATAATACATACATATACTGTGAATGTATCTGGAGTCGTGCATAAACATATTTTGTACGTTTATATCATGTATGGCACTGAAACACAGCATTGGAACGTGGGGGGACACCCACGCAGACACAGAGACCAATAACACATACATACACTGTGAATGTATGCAGTGTAGAGGTATAGGATGAGTTTAAATTATGGCGCAGAGGCGCATAATCTTCTCTGTATCATTCCAACCTGCTTGACTGTGCTGCCGAAGCAGCATGCAGGTAACAGGTAACCTCTGATCCTCAGACCGTGTGTCTGTCAGAGCTCAAAGCGTTCCCCAGGAAATGGCAGGAAATGTTGCCTCAGGATATCACACAGAAGGCTCACAGGGACTAGAGACATAAATGAATAAAGTCCTCCCCCCCACCATGCTGCACCGACCAGGGGGAGGGAAACACTGTGTACCACTGTATCATCCATGCTGCTCTTGAGGCAGCGTGTGAGGAAAACAGTGAGGAAGCTGTGTAAAAGAAAGGCTTGTCACAGCAATTCCAGCTTGAGAGTGTTCCTCACATCATCAATGAGTTCACTTACAAGCGCCCTGTCATTCACTGACACAGAACTGGAGTCTTCCTCACAAGGGAATGTCCTGTTCATAAACATTAAAAATATTCAGAGCTAGGGTCCTGAGCACAGTAGCCAGGCCCATATCTGACTCAGAGCACTCCTTCACTAAAGATTTTTGTGGGGGGGAGGGGGCTTATAGCTCCTTTTGCTCGCACACCGCTTCCATTCTGACAAGGAATGATTCCAGGACTGCTGACAACTGGTCCATAAGGACCGCAGGTGCAGGAAACATATGAACATGTTTAACTGTGCAGCACTGCCAGTTGCCCCAGGCAAGTGTGGAGAGCAGGTGTATCAGACTCCATAACGCCACCCTCTGAGACCTTATACACTATACAGTGAATATACAGTCCACCCACTGGCTACGCTGAGGCTGAGGAGGGGATACCCGGGAGGACTCACCAACCCTTAAGGACCACTCAGTCTGTGAGGGGATTCGCGCCACAAGAAAATGGCCGCCGGCCGCAGCTATAACTGCGCCATTGAACGCCAAGATGGCCGCTGAGCGCGAAATTCAAAGCTCTAATGCGCGCCAATGGCGCACGCAATAACCACCTCAAACAGCGCTAATGCGCGCGCTAACGGCGCACGCAATAATCACCTCACACACCAGAAAAAACTGCAGACATGAGCGCCCAGCCAGGCCAGAGTGACCCCCAAGCACCCCACAGCACAGCACCAGTACAGGGTGCAGAGAGCAGCATAACAGGGGGGAGACAGGGAGAAACCCCCCATATAAAGAAACACAGCCAGCATGTACTCACCCTGCAGTAGGAGAGACTACTTACCCGTCCCTTTCAGGGACCCACTGGCTTGTTTCAGACAGACCTATAACAGAGTAGTACTGCGTAGCTGTCGGCCCGGTCCACCGCGAGAGATACAGTCAGTCAGGTACTGTTCAATCTTGAGAGGACCGCGGGAGCATGAAGGCAACCCGGCCACCCCTGGAGTCATGGGGCATGTTGTGAACTGAGTCTCACGCACACAAGGCGAGGATCAGCACGCTCGATGGTCGGACAGGGAAGACTACGAGGATACCAGTGTACCCAACCTGTTGCCCAGCCGACAGTTGATTGAAGGTCTCAAAAATAAAATAATAAAATTCTCAAAGGAATACAATTTTAAAGTAAAATCTTCCAGGAGACTGGCTCCTGAGAGAGCCACGTCTTCTCCTTCTGCTAGGCAGAAAAAAACTGAGGTCTGCTGACTGCAGGTGGGAGGGTAATGTCCGGCTGTTCAGCTCTGGTTTGTTCTAGAATGTTTCCAACATTCTGCCTAGATCTTCTCCTGCGAGCAGGGACATATACCCACACGTTTACAGTATCCAGCTGTGTCAGTCCATGGACGATAAGAGAAAGTTTTTTTTTTTTTTCCTTGCATGTGATTGGGTATTCTTTGTAAAGTGAAGCTTTACCTCATTTACCAAGCTCTGGAGCAACCGCACTTTCAAAATTGCAGTTTATTTTTCTTTAGTAAATCAAACTGAAAGTGTCACTTGGTGTCAGATTGTCGCCACACTAGAAGTCGCTGATCGCTGCCATTACTAGTAAAACATTAATAAAAAATGTCAGTATATATACACACACACCATAGTTTATAGACGCTATAACCTTAACACAAACCAATTAATATACATTTATTGTCATTTTTTATTTTTACCAAAGACATGTAGCAGGATACATTTTGACCTAAAAATTTATGAAGACATTTTTTTCTTTTCCCTTTCTCTAAATTTTTAGTTTGTTTATATAATAAAAAAACACAGTGACCAAATACCACCAAAAGAAAGCTCTATTTGTGTGAAAAAATAAATAACACAATATAAATTTAATTTGGGTACAGTGTTGCATGACCCCCGCAATTAACAATTAAAATAGCGTAGTGCTGAATAGCAAAAAATGCCCCGGTCATGAGCAGGGGTAAAAATCTTCTGGAGGTCAAGTAGGTAATATGAGTGCAATTTGTGCTTCATCAATAAAACTTGTTTTACGGGTTACACTATGAAGCTTCTGTTTTTTTTTAGTTAAGCTTTGGTCTGAAGTTAAGTGTACTGTCACCTGCTGTGAGTACTTGCCTATCCATCAGATAGGCACCTGTAGCAGCCATCTTGGAACCTAGATTGTTTTGGGGCTTCATTAGCCCTCGAAGTAAGGGCCTAGTATTAGGGTGAGCATACACCCAATGGGGATTCCCGGAGGTGGAGCCTTTCTGGATTAATATTTGTCCTTGAAATTTTAAATCCAACACTGGCCATGGATATGTTTGCATTGATCATGGGTAATATGAACTCTTATGAACTTGATTTTTATTAACCGCTTATGCACAATAATTGTACGTTTTTCATCAATCATTCACGGATAAGTTCACATGTGAATATGATGTTAGATATTAATTTATAAAAAAAAAAAAATCTGTTTATTAGTTGGTTTGGCATATTGATCATATGGTTTAACACGATCGTTGTTATATAGTCTTTTTATTGATTGTACTTTGCATGCAATATTTACACATTAGGGTTGATTTGTAAAAGGCAAATAGACTGTGCAGTTGCTCCAGAGCTTGGTAAATGAGGCAAGGCTTCACTTTGCAAAGAATGTCCAATCACGTGCAAGGCTGGTAAAACACAAGTTGATTGATCAATTAACTTAGAACATTCAGCCTTCCCAATAATGGTTGGAATCTCGGCCGGTTCCTGCAGAGCCGGCCGAGATTCAAACCGTGTATGGCCAGCCTTAGAGGGAAGTTTAAACTTATTTTTTTATTGTTTTGGGTAAGTGGCTTAAAGTCTGTCTTAGGATCTATATAACAACTGAGCAATAGATATTTTTTCAAAGCAGAGTTCATCAAGGAAAGCTTACTATTATTTTAATATTTTCTTAAAATACTCCTACCCATGTTATCAGACCAAAAAAAAAAAAAACACAATTATTTAAAAGAGAAGTGGGAAATAAGAAAAAAAATATACTTACATACTCACCTATATGGAGGCAGCATCAATCTGATTTTGCAGCTGTCCCCCGCCGCCTCTACACCGAGAACTGCGCGATCAAAAACTGCTGATTGCTCAATTCTTGTGCCCACTCTGAGCACAGAGCAATGACTGTCAGTCACCACTCTCTGCTCTGCCCCTCCAGCGCTGGACTGTAGAGGGTGCAGGAGTGGCAGGCCCAGACTCTCAGGGGGGCACCGAGAAGCTAAGCCAGCTGTCAATCAGGTATCTAGATGGATCTCCACATGGTTAGGGTCGCTGCAGAGCCTTGACCGGCTCTGTGGCATAAGCAGGCTTTAGCCCGCTGTCAGCTGAATCTGGGTCACAGGAGAGCAGAACCAAGTGCACTCTTGTGACCCACAGGAGCAGTATGAACAAAATAGGTTTGGCCATACTTTTCCTTTAACTCCGAGTTGCAAATGTTGTCAAAATTACCATCTCCTCCTTGGCCAGTTCATGCTTAGCTTTGGTATCTGAGACCTTCCCAACAGATCCTCTCAGTACTTTACTGGACTGAGTCTCTGCTCCTGAAGAACTTCCTCCTGGAGTAAGTTCGGACATCCAGCAAGCTCGAAACACTTGCAGCTCCTCCTGTGCAAGTCAAAATCAAAGAGAATGTGTTTTAATATACAATATTACAAAAAGCACAAAAAATACTGAGCCTAAATAGATACATCTACAACAAGGTGTAATGTACAATGGAGGACATATAACAATCCTGTCGCAAGGTACAGCAATGCTAAACAGAAGCAGTGAGAAGTATTGCAAGACAGATTTATTACAAGGTTACAACTGGCATAAAAAAATCCTCCTTTGGGTATCCTAAAGTCCGCACCGGCGACTGCATTAAATCAGACCACTTCTTAAAGCGGAGTTCCACCCAAAAGTGCAAGCTCTGCTAATCTGCTTTCTCCCCCCTCCAGTGCCACTTTTGGCACCTGTTTTTGACAGGTACCGGTCCCCACTTCCAGGAGACTGCACGCGGTGCCGTCCTGAGGAAGTTCAGCTTACCTCCGATGCCAGGCCAGTTAATGGCTTCCTGCATGCAAGCTTTTAATTTACATTCCTCAGCACGATGCCCCACACAGAGTATGTGTCAAAAAATACCCTATACAGGCGGTCGCCGGGTTATGAACAAGCTACTGTAGGGACAGTAGGTTTGTTCTTAAGTCGAATTTGTTTGTATGTCGGAACAGTACCTTTTTTAAGTGCAACTCTGGCTGTGTAATGTGGAGTGTTCCGGGCATGCAGTCCTGTATGTGGGGCGTGCAGTACATGTAGTACTGCAGTGTGGGATGTGTCCCGTTCTGCAAGATGGCTACTCTGCGATTTCTGGGACCAGCATGGAGCGCAAGCGGCCGGCAGTGACATCATGCCGCCTCCGTTCGTAAGTAAGTAGGAGTCGTTAGCAACGCTGATGTTCGTAACTCGGGTACTGCCTGCAAGTCTGTAACATTGCTGTATCTCACAGCATGGTTAATAATGACACAATCACTAACAGCTAATGGTCGCATGGCTTTAATTAAAAAACAAGCAGGCACTGAAGGCCACTGTGTCTAGCACAGAGAAAGGTGCTTTGACAGAACCTGTTGGCAGGCTGCAAGCCATTAAACAAACAACCCCCTTGACTTTTTTTTTTTTTGTTATGTTGCAGCCTACTATAGTTGTTTAAAATGGTTCTAAAACCTAAAGATTTTTTTCCTTCTATGCATGAAGGTTAAAAAAAAAAAAAAACTTCAGTGTTCAGACCCCCAGCGCCCCCCCCCCCCCCCCAGATACTTACCTGAGCCTGATCCAGCGCTGTGCAGGGGAGCAGCATCTCTGTCTCCTCATTGACTGGGGCACAGCATGGGGGAGCAATTTGTTCCTGTTGCTGGCAATAGCAGCCAGTGAGCATAGAATGGTGGGCAGGACCGAGCCACGCTCTGTGTGTCTTATCAACACACAGGGCCAACTTGGAAGCAAGCACGCATGCTCCCATCCCAGAGCAAGCAGTTTGCTTTGGGGGCACTTGGTGGGGATGAGGGGCCAGGAGCGCCAGCAAGGGACCAGAGAAGAGGAGGATTGGGGCTTCTTTGTGTAAAATCATAGCACAGAGCAGGAAAGTATGACATATTTGGTATAAAAAAATAATTAAAAAAACACTTTAAATTCATTTTTTTCCATTAAACTACACTCCGTACCCCATAATGACAAAGTGAAAACAGAATTTTAGAAATGTTTGCAAATGTATGAAAAGGGAAAAACTAAAATATCACATTGGCATAAGTATTTAGATCCTTTACAACACTTGACATTTAGCTCAGGTGCCTCCCATTTCTCGATCGTTGCCGAGATGTTTATACACCTTGATTGGAGTCCACTTGTGGTAAATTAAATGGATTGGACACGATTTGGAAAGGTACACACCTCTCTATAAAAGGCCTCACAGCTGACAATGCATACGGTTTTAGAAGAAAAGCCATGAGGTCAAAGAAACTGCCTGCAGAGCTCAGAGACACGATTATTGCAAGACACAGAGCTGGGGGAAGGCTACAAAAAAATGTTGTGCTGTACTGAAGGTTCCCAAGAGCACAATGGCCTCAATATTTTCCAAATGGAAGATGTTTGGCAGAACCAGAGGGGCCTTAGTGAAAGATGTGACCAAGAACCCGATGGTCACTCTGACTGAGCTCCGCTATGTGGAAGTTCCAGAAAAACAACCATCACTGCAGCTCTCCACCGAACTGGGCTTTATGGCAGAGTGACTAGAAGGAAGCCTCTCCTCAGTGCAACACACATGAAAGCCTGCTTGGAGTTTGAAAAAAAGCACCTGAAGGACTCTCAGACTGTGAGGAAAAGGATTCTCTGGTCTGATGAAACCAAGATTGAAACGGTTTGGCCTCTATTCTAAACGTTATGTCTGGAGAAAACCAGGCACCGCTCATCACCTGCCCAATACCATCCCAACAGTGAAGCATGGTTGTGGCAGAATCATTCTGTGAGTGGGGCGTTTTTCAGCAGCAGGGACTGGGAGACTGGTCAGGGTTGGGGGGAAAGGTGTATGGAGCAAGGTGCAGACATCCTCAATGAAAAATGCATCTATATCCTTGAAAAAAAATGTATTTTTTTGGGAGATAAAAAAACAAAACAACAACCTTTGTGTAATATTTAACATAGTTAAAAACAGCAGTGCTGCCTTCCATAACAATAATTGGCATATACATAAATAAGTCTACTTAGGCTACATGCACACGGCCATAAGAATTGTACTAATCGTATACAGTGGCAAGAAAAAGTATGGGAACCAATTGGAATTAACTTGTTTTCTGCAGTAATTTGCCATAAAATGTGACGCGATCTTCAAGCCATAAACAATAGACAAACACAATGGGGGAGATTTACTAAAACTGGCGCACACAGAATCTGGTACAACTGTGCATAGTACCCAACCAGCCTCTAAATTCAGCTTGTTCAATTAACCACTTAACCTTGAGTGGACATCATATGATGTCCTTAGGTTGAATTGGAGATATCCGAATGATGCTGCAGGCATCATTCAGATATTTTTTTTCCAGCCGGGTTTTGCTCACACATAAAAGGAATTTAATTGCTTTTAGAGGCGGCAGGAGGGGATCCCCCCCCCCTCTTGCCGCCCTCCGATGCTTCTCCAGACTCCCCTGTACGATCGGGGAGCCAGAGAATGAATCGAATATGGTCCCCGGGCAATCTCTATGACCCTCAGAGGCCGCAAGCGACATCATGATGTCACTTTCAGCGCCGGCAGAAGTAAAACACTGCCTTTTTTTTAAGCTGGAAAGACAGATTTTTTTTTTTATCTCAGGCTTTTTCAGCAGAGGAGAGAAGTGGGGACTTCTAGACCCCAGATCTCTCCATTAGGAAGACCTGTTATGCCCTATTCCTATCACAAGGGATGTTTACATTTCTTGTAATAAAAATAAAAGTGATAAAAAAATAAAATAAAAAAAGGGAAAGTGTAAAACCTAAATATATATTTCTCTGTCGTCCATGGACGGACACAGCTCCCTAATTCTTGACCATTGGGTTATGTTCCTATTCTATAGGAGAGGACTAGGCAGAACATTTTAGATATTTAAATACATGTTACTTTAACAGAGTTGAACAGCCCCGCCCAGGGGGCGGTCCCTCCGGACATAACCCTCCACCCTGCAGTCAGCAGCTCAGTTCGTAAAAAAGCAGTACAAACCAAAGAAAGAGGGGTGGGTGCTGTGTCCGTTCCATGGACGACAGAGAAAAGGATTTTAAGGTGAGTACAAAAAATCCTATTTTCTCTTTTCGGCCATGGACGGACACAGCTCCTAAATTCTTGACCACTGGGACATCCCAAAGCAGTGTCAAACGAGGGATGGGCACAGCAATCAAAAACCAATTTCACCCCAAACAAGCAGAGCTCCTCAACGGAGGAGTTGCAACCTCAAACAGCCGCCTGCAAAACCTTGCGGCCGAAGCTAGCATCCGAAGATGCACTCACATCAAAATTGTAAAATTTTGAGAAAGTGTGCACGGACGACCAGGTCGCCGCCTTACACAATTGTGAGACAGACACTTGATGTCGGAAAGCCCAAGAGGCACTGATAGCCCTGGTTGAATGCGCCGTGACAGGAAAGGGATGCGTCCGCCCCTTAAGGGCATAGGCCTGGATGACGGTCTGCCTGATCCACTGAGAAATGGTGGCCAACGAAGCCGCCAGGCCCTTCCACGGACCAGACACCGACACAAACAGTGAGTCAGACCTCCGGAACAGAGCCGTAGAAGACAGGTACACCCGCAAGGCACGTACCACGTCTAAAGAATGTAGCGCAACCTCCTTGGAATGCGATGGCCGAGGACACAAAGATGGAAGTACAATATCCTCATTCAGGTGAAAGGCCGAAATGACCTTCGGAAGGAGGCTGCGGGCGTAGCACCGCTTTTTCCTTATGGAGGACCAAATAGGGGGACTTGCAGGACAAGGCTGCCAATTCAGAGACCCTCCTGACGGATGTGATGGCTACCAGGAAGGCCACCTTCTGAGAGAGCGTCAAAAAAGAGGAATTTCCCCGATGTTCTCAAAAGGAGGTTTCTGAAGCGCCGAGAGCACCAGATTCAAATCTCACAGATGTAGTGGTGGTCGCACCGGAGGAGCCACATGTCGGACCCCTTGCACAAACGTACTTACCAGTGAATGAGCCGCCAGGGGTCGCTGAAAGAAAACAGCTAAGGCTGAAATCTGCCCCTTAATGGTGCTTAAGGCAAGTTTCTGATCTACTCCGCGCTGTAAAAACAGCAGGATCCTGGAAACTGAAGTGGATGCCATTCCATCTCCTCACACATAGATGTAGGCTCTCCACGTGCGATGGTAGATCTTCCTAGAAGATTTCCTTGCCCTCAACATGGTTGAAATGACCGAATCCGACAGGCCTCGGTCGCTTAGTACCTGGCTTTCAATAGCCTAGCGTTAAAGCCAGCGACTGTAAAGCAGGATGAAGAATGGGACCTTGCGAGAGAAGGTCCTCCCGCAGTGGCAGTCACCAGGGTACATCCGCCACCAGCCGCACGTGGTCAGCGTGCCAGGGACGCCTGGGCCAATCTGGGGCGATTAGAATCAACGGAATGCCCTCGGTCTCTACTCTGGGGAGTAGACAAGGAAGCAACTTCAGTGGGGGAAAGGCATAATATAGCCGATACTGACCCCACAGGGCCACTAACACATCTGACGCGTCTGCCCAGGGATCTCTGGACCTGGCCACGAACCTTGACACTTTGCGATTGAGTCGAGAGGCCAGGAGATCCACGTCTGGCGTGCCCCATCTTCGGCAAAGGATTTGAAAAACTTCCGGATGTAACGACCATTCCCCGTGGTCCAGCATCTGGCGACTCAGATAGTCCGCCTGCCATTTTTCCACGCCCGGAATGTAAACTGCCGATAGAGCCAGCACGCTCCTTTCCGCCCACCGTAGGATGTGAGCGACCTCCGACGCTGCAGCCGAGCTTCTTGTTCCTCCTTGATGGTTGACGTATGCCACGGCCGTGGCGTTGTCTGACTGGATCCTGACTGGATGCCCTCTTAGTCTCTGAGACCACTTGGAGAGGCACAGCCTGATCGCCCGGAGTTCCAGAACATTGATCGGCAGTTGGCATTTGGTCGGAGTTCAGCGGCCCTGGGCCGCCTGAACCCCCCAGACTCTCCCCCAACCGGTCAGGCTGGCGTCCGTCGTGATCACAGTCCAATGAAAGGGGAGGAACGACCTCCTGGACCAAAGAGCCAGGGATCTCAGCCACCAACTCAGAGAGGACCTGACAAGATGACTTATCTGAATCTGATGATCCAGAGACAACGGAGATTTGTTCCATTTGGGGAGAATCTCCTTCTGCAAGACCCGAGTGTGGAATTTGACATATGGTACTGCTTCGAAAGAGGCTACCATGAGGCCCAGGACTTTGATGCAAAAACGGAGAGACGACCACTTGCGAGAGGTCAACAACCTCACCGCAGTCTGGAGTGTCTACAACTTCTCTAAGGGAAGAAAGACTCTGGCCTCCGAGGAGTCCAGGATCAACCCCAGGTACTCTAGGCGCTGGGTCGGTACCAACACCGACTTCTGGAGGTTCAGTATCCAACCAAACTCCCGGAGGATCTGACTGGCTATAGACACGTCCTCCTTCAATTCTGAGCTTGAAGCAGCTCTCAGAAGAAGGTCGTCTAAGTAGCCTACGATAGCAAAGCCGCGCTGTCTCAGCAAAGCTAGAATCGGGATGAGCACCTTGGTGAAAACGCTTGGTGCTGATGCTAGGCCAAAAAAGGGAAGAGCCACAAATTGATAGTTGTCTTCGCCGATCACAAAGCACAGGAACCTCTGATGCGTGACACAGATGGGGACATGCAAGTATGCGTCCTTGATATCCAAGGACGCCAGGAAGTCCCCCGCATGGAGTGCAGCAACCACCGAACTAATCGATTTCATCCGGAACTTTCGAATCCTTACAAAAGCATTGAGGGCCTTGAGGTCCAAGATTGGATGGACTCCGTCCTTTTTTCGGGACCCCAAACAGATTTGAGTAGAAACCCTGATACCTGTCCTGTGGTGGTACGGGTATGATCACCCCACACCTCAACAAGTCTTGCACTGCCCCCTGGAGGGCAGCCAGATGAGCCGGAAGGAAAGGCAGATTTGAGGGAAAAAATCTGTTTGGTGGACAAGAAAGGAACTCTATCTTGTACCCAGAGGTGACCACCTCGCAGACCAACTGGTCGGAGAGCAGGGAGGTCCACCGAGCTGCAAACCCGCTCCCCCACCCTGGAGTCGGGCGGGGGGCAACACTTCATGCGGTAGCAGGCTTGTAGGGCTTGCACACCCAGGGACGCTTCTGTCCCCCAGCTGGACCTTTGTCCGCTTGGGCGGATCTGCCTGCAGGTCCTGACTGACGAAAATACCGCTTCTGTGTGGGTGTGGCTTTGACAATTAGCCCTGGTTCACACTTGTCATGCAACTTGAGAGTTCAAAGTCGCATGACAAGTCACACCCCATTAGCAGCAGTGGAACCGCTCTAATAGGAGCGAATTGCGCTGCTCCGACTTAGAAAAAGGTTCCTGCACTACTTTTGGCTCAACTTCAATACGACTTGCATTGACTTCTGTTAAAGTGGAGTTCCACCCAAATATGGAACTTCCACTTTTTGGAACCCCCCCTCCCTTCCGGTGTCACAATTGGCATCTTTCAGGGGGGAGGAGGGAGCAGATACCTGTGTAATACAGGTATTCTGCGCCCACTTCCTGGCATAGTTAACCGTGGTGATCTACGCCACTTCTTGTGCCTACACTTTCCTCCCCCGCTGTCTTCTGGGAGACACACAGGTCCCAGAAGACAGCAGGGACCAGCAAGGACGTGCAGCGCGACTCGCGCATGCGCAGTAGGGAACCAGGCAGTGAAGCCGCAAGGCTTCACTGCCTGATTCCCTCACCGAGGATGGCGGCGGCAGCAGCCAAGAGCCGAGCGATTGATCGGCTTCGGCTGCCGACTTTGCGGGTGCCCTGGACAGGTAAATGTCCATATAATAAAAGTCAGCAGCTGCAGTATTTGTAGCTGCTGGCTTTTATTGTTTTTTTTTTAGGCGGACCTCCGCTTTAAAGAAGTCGTATGCAAGCCATGATGAAGTCACGCTGGCATGTCGACTTTGAAGTCGGGGCAGTGTGAACCGGGGCTATAACCTAGAAGCAGATTGGTTACTATGCTCAGCTGCAGATTCTGTGTATTCCAGTTCTAGTAGATCTCCCCCAATGAGCTTAAGCTAATAACACAAAACAATTCTAAGATTAATTACTATAGACTAATTACTTTAAGGCTGGAATGGGATACAAAGCAATATCAAAGCGTTTAGTACTGTGGCTACTCTTGCCCAGCCAAGATGACTACCATGACACTGTGTAGACTTCTCAATGAAGCAAAGAAGAACTCACGAGTAACAGCTAAAGGTTTGAAGGCATCACTGGAACTGGCAAACATCCCTATTCATGAGTCTACCATATGCAGGTCTTTGAACAGACAGGGTGTCCATGGCAGAACATCACAGGGGAACCCACTGTTCTCCAAACAAAAACAACTGCTGCGCACCTAAGGTTTGCCAAAGAGCACCTTGGCAATCCCCAACGCTACTGGAAAATATTTTATATTGCACTCAGCACTATGTTTGGCGCAAAAAGGGCACAGCTCATCAACAACAAAACATTATCCCAACAGTGAGGTATGGTAGCAGGAACATCATGATTTGGGCTCGCTTCACTGCCTCGGCCTGGACCACTTGCCATTGAAAGGAACATGAATTCCCAAGTCTACCAAAATATCCTACAGGATTAATGTCAGCATTGCTGTCTGCCAGCTGAAGCCAAGTAGAAATTGGGTGATGCAGCAGGACAATGACCCTAAGCATCAAAGTAAGTCCACCACAGAATAGCTTGAGAAAAAAGAAAACATTTTGGAGTGGCCTAGTCAGAGCCCAGTCCTTAACCGCATAGAGATGCTGTGGAATGATCTCAAGAGATCTGTTCACACCATACAGCCTACAAAGGTGTCTGTGCTTAAAGTGATACTATAGGTTCAATTTTTATTTTATTTGTTAAATAACAAACATGTCATACTTACCTCCACTGTGCAGTTTGTTTTGCACAGTGTTGCCCCGATCGTCCTCTTCTGGGGTCCCTCGGCGGCTCCTCCCCGCATTAGATAACCCCCTGGTAGAAGCGCTCTCCCAAGGTAAGGGGGTTACCTTGCGGGCGCGCTCCCGAGTCCATCATTCGGCGTCCATAGCTGCCGAATGCAGGACTCGGCCCCGCGTCATTGGATTTGATTTACCAGCAGCAGGAGCCAATGGCTGCGCTGCTTTCAATCTATCCAATGAAGAGCCGAGAACCCCGGGCAGAGAGACTGCGCGTCCTCGGCGTGGGACATTCCAAGGCTCAGGTGAGTAAAAAGGGGGGGGCACTGACTGACAGAAGTTTTTTCACCTTAATGCATAGGATGCATTAAGGTGAGAAAACAGGAGGGTTTACAACCCCCTTAAGCAATGGTCAAACATTCCTCTTGAACATTTTGCAGATCTGATCCAGAGCTACCAAAAGCACTTGCTTGAAGTCATTGCTGCCAAAGCAGATTTGACCAGCTATTACCTCCAGCACTGTGAATGTTAATGGGTGTGTTCAATAAAGACACAAGAAATTAGAATCGTTTGTGTGTTATCAACTTAAGTACACTAAAACCAGAGTGCAAAATCTGGTGCAGCTGTGCATGGTAGCCAATTAGCTTCTAACTTCAGCTTATTCAATTAAAGGATAAGTTCACTTTTGCAGGTAAAAAAAATATGCATTTATTACAATTGTATTTTTTTGTTAGGGACCTGTACAGCATTGCACCCACGATCGGCAGATCCTGGATGCAATGCAACGGTCCTGCAGACTGTCTGCCCTTACCTCGAATACAGGCAGGCAGTTACACTCTGACAGGAAGATCAATGAACTACCTAGAGCGATCAATACCGCTCTGGTAGTTTATTATGACTTGGGACTTGTAGTTTTCCTATTCACAGAACACGTGAATGGATGATGTGGCCAGGGAGATCAACCGCTCACCGTGAAAACAGGGATTCGTAGAGGTGGGGATCAGGGCCGGTGCATTTGTAACACGTTACACCGTGAATATGGGTGTAAAATGTTACAAAAGGTGAATGTATCCTTTAAAGCGGAGCTCCGCCGGAAAAAAAAATATTAAAAGCCAGCAGCTACAGCAGCTGCTGGCTTTTAATATTTGGACACTTACCTGTCCTGGAGTCCAGCGACGTCCGCAGCAGAGGACGAGCGACCGCTCGTCGCTCTGCTGCTCCCTCCGCCATCCTCGCTGAGGGAACCAGGAAGTGAAGCCCTGCGGCTTCATGCCCGGTTCCCTACGGCGCATGCGCGAGTCGCGCTGCGCCGTTCTGATTGGTGCTCCTGTGTTCTGGGAGCCGAGTGTCTCCCAGAACACCAAGGGAAGTCTGCGGGAAGTGACGTCACTCCCGCAGATTCCCGGAGACAGGACTCCCGGATGTGGGTGAAAATACCTGTCTTAGACAGGTATCTTCACCCCCCTCCCCCCTGAAAGGTGTCAATTGTGACACCGGAGGGGGGGAGGGTTCCAAATAGCAAAAGTTGCTATTTAGGGTGGAGCTCCACTTTAAGTTTTGACAAAAAAAAAAAAATGAAAACAGATTGGTTTCTATACAGAGCTGCCCCAGATTTTGCACTCTACAATTTTAGTAAATCAACCCCATTGTGTTTGTTTATTGTTGTGACTTAGATGAGGATCAGATCACATTTTAAAGGCAATGCTTTTTCTTGCACAAAAGAAAATGGTCAGAAAAATACTTGTGTTTAGATGCATTTAAAATAGGTAAAGACACTTATGTGTTTAAATGAGTGAAATTCCAGTTCTATATTCTCCTGTTCTCTTTTCAATCCCAGAATGCACTTTTTGCATCTATGTATACATACAATGATGACATGCAAATGCAAGCAAAATGCATGTCCTCAGATTTTATTTTTTATGGTTAGGGATCTGAACACAGAGCATGTTTATGCACCTGAGTACACGTCCCCACTGAAAACAATACAACTGCATTCAGATCCATAAACAAATTACGCTTTGAATTGCATTTTGTTATGGTCGGGTGAATGTAACCGTATACCCGACATATCAAACTAAAAGGAAAAGGTAAGTGGACCTGAAGATTAGTTTCTCCAGATAGTCCATTTTCATCAGCCTTCAGGATGTCAGGGTAACAATCCTCATCACCTTCCGCCTGCAAAATAGATTAGATAATATAGTTCAGTTCTAAATTAATGTACTAGTCCATAACTTTTAAAACATTTTAACACCTCATTTTTAAAAATGTTTAAAAGGATAAGTACACTTTCACATAAATTTCACTTTTTCTGCTAGTGCTAGGACAGAGTGAGTGCTGAGACATGGTGGGCACCAGAATCAGCCCAATTCCGCTCTCCTCAGGCTTGCACCAACTGCCATTCCATTAAGGTGCCTCCATCAGATGAGACCCACTCCACTATGCTGCATGGATCCTCCTCACAGAGCACTGAAAGTGCTGGTGTGGCCCTCCCTGAACTACAACATACAGGTGAGCCACCAGGCTGTACCCTTGCTCCATCTGCATCCTTCATGGTCCAGACACCGATCATGGAGGAATGCTCAGCCCCCCCAACCCACAACATGCCCAAAACCCCAGAGGATCCCTAGATCCAGGAAGTTCAGTGTCACAGGTCCAAAGAGAACACTGGATACATCCCTGCAATATAGCACCCCCCCCAAAAAACCCAGAGCCACCTAACTCCCTCTATCCCATCGACCGTTGAGGGACACCGTTTACAAAATTGGCCTACCAAGTGAAAAAGTTTGGGAACAACTGTAGTACAATGATGCTCAAGTGAGTTAAAGTGGTAGTAGACTCTCCAGGACAAGTGAGCCTCATGTAAAGCAGTATAAAATGTCAATCAATAGAACGACGTGCCATGTCTGTCATTATTACATTGTAATCCCACAAGATTGATAGCCATTCACCAGTTCCTAGTAACCTTACTGCTCATTTACGAGATTACTGTGCCGGACAAGAAGGGCAGAAGTTCAGGTGGGAAAGGGAGAGACAGGACTCCACAAAGATGGTCGTGGCTCCAGACAGAAGGGGCTACAATAATAAGCTGCAGAAATAGTAAGGACAATTACATAATGTGTTAGATTATCCCTATGTGTTTGAAAGTGCATTTGTGCTTTTAGTGGATCAGTTTCCTACCGCTTTAAGAGGGGTGGGATAAAGCACTTTATTTTGGGAATGGTTTGCCATTACCAACCCCTTCCAATAAATTTTAGTTGAACATCTCCTTAACCAGCTTAAAGCCTAGGAATTTTTACCTTAAAGTGGTTGTAGAGTCAAAAGATTTTTTTTATCTTAATGCATGAAGATAAAAAGAAAAAAACCTGTGTGCAGCAGCCCCCCTAATACTTACCCAAACCCCATCCAGAGATGTTGCAGGAGTGTCTCAGCTACTCGGGACTCAACCTCCTCATTGGCTAAGACAACAGCGTGGCGCCATTGGCTCCCGCTGCTGTCAAAGTCAGTGAGCCAATAAGGAGAGATAGGGGGCAGGGCTGAACCCGCAGCTCCGTGTCTGAATGGACACACAGAGCATGGTGCCCCCATAGCAAGCTGCTGTGGGGGGCACTCGGTGGGAGGGGCCAGGAAAGCTGGTAAGGGAACTGAGAAGATGAGGATCTGGCATGCTCTGTGCAAAACCACAGCACAGAGCAGGAAAGTATGACGTGTTATTTTTAAAGAAAATAAAAGGAGACTATACTAATCACTTTAATGCATTCCTTGCATTAAGGTAAAAATGTTTACGTAAAACACAAGGGGGGAGGTTTACTAAATCTGGTGCACACGGAATCTGGTACAGTTGTGCATAGAAACCAATCAGCCTCTAATTTCAGCTTGTTAAATTAAGCTTTGACATTCAAACCTAGATGCTATTTGCTTACTACGCATTGCTGCACCAGATTCTGTATGCTCCAGTTTTTGTAAATCACCCCCATGTGCTTAAACTGATAACACACAAAACAATTCTAAGGCCTCGTACACACGGCCGAGATTCTCGTTGAAAAAAAACATGTCGTTTTTTTCGACGAGATTCTTGGACAAGAAACTTGTCCCGGCCGAGTGTACACACGCTCGTTTCAAAGAACCCGCGGTTCTTTGAAAGGAGTGTACGCGGTGACGTCATCGACTACGACGAGCATGCGCTCGTCACATTCGATGCCGTCGCCGCCATCTTGGTATACCCTACGTATGCCTAGGAAGCTACCGCGCATGCGTCAAATTCATTTCGAACATGCGCGGGCTTCCGGGAGGACAGGTAAGTGTACACACACTCACTTTTCTCGTCGAGAAGCATGCCGAGGAGAATCTCGACGAGAAAATAGAGAGCAGGTTCTCTATTTTCTCGTCGAGGTTACTTGTCGGTTTTCTCGACGAGAAACCCGATAGCCGCGTACACACGACCGATTTACTCGGCAAGACCTCTCTGCCAGCAAGTTTCTTGCCGAGAAAATCGGTCGTGTGTACGAGGCTTATGACTAATTACTTCAAGACTGGAATGGGTTACAAAAGAAATATCAAAGTGTTTAGGCATCCATCAGTGGACAGATAGACAAATTGTCTATGAATGGAGACAGTTTAGTACTGTGGCTACTCTTGCCCAGCCAAGATGACTTCCATGACACTACGCAGAATTCTCAATGAGGTAAAGAAGAACTCTGGGGTAACAGCTAAAGGTTTGAAAAAAACAATATTGCAGCAAGCCTGAAATGTGGCAAAAGGGCACCTTGGCAAATGGTTTTGT
Source organism: Rana muscosa (assembly GCA_029206835.1). NCBI lineage: Eukaryota > Metazoa > Chordata > Amphibia > Anura > Ranidae > Rana > Rana muscosa. The sequence goes on from CM055122.1 coordinate 612,993,837, forward strand.
GTGAAAAAAAAAAATGGAATTGTTCAGGAAGAATGCTCAGCACTATGTATGGCGAAAAAAGGACACAGCTTATCAACATCATCCCAACGGTGAGGTATGGTGGCAGGATCATAATTTGGACTTGCCTCACTACCTTAGGGCCTGAACCACTTGCCATCATTGGTTACCGCTACTGTCACTCAAATCCTGTGACAAAAGAGCAGGGGGCGGGGTGCCAAGATACATTGTATATGGACTATGATTTTTCAGAAGCGTGTTTATGCTTGCTTTATCATGTACTCCCCCCCCCCCCCCCCCCATCTCTTTATTGTTTTTTTTCTTTCCTTTAAATCAACAAAGACTAACCACAAATACAATACATAGTACAAAACACAATAAACGTTGATCAAAATATATATTCATCATTGAGATCCTCATCGGATCACAATACCATTTTCCGATCTGATAAGTAAATTAACATCAAAAAATTATAATGTGGGAAGCCGGCCAGTCATAGGCAAATTATTACTCCTTAGGAACTGCCTTATCTTTTTTGTGTCACCACTAGTTCCTTATTCTTTTCATAATTTTCCGTGAGAAACTCCAGGATAAACAAATGTTGTCTAATGAGAAGAAGCATGCATATTGTTACTTGAATCTTGGTGTGCTTTGTGTATTTCTCTAAGGTCTGTGCAGTAATCCAGTGTGAACCTTTGCCTCTGTGCAGGAGCTTGTTGTAATAAAGACCGGTCACTGCTGCTCTCGCCTTGTGTAGGGGGACTAGTCTGGTCTCCTCCCTCTTCTGTAGTTTTCTGTAGGCAGCCTGTAGTGGGCAACACCCCTCCCATAGCTCTGCTCTCTGCACAGGCTACCTACAGCACAGTGCGGAACTCACCACTACTTTTACAAGGTAAGATCTGTGTTTACAAAAGGCATTTGGTGCTCACAAAAGTGGATTTATATTATGGTGTGGTTATTAATTAATACATTTAAAATAGAAGTCTTTGCCAGAGTTTAGCTTTAAAGTATACCTAGGGAAAACTGTTTGTTGTTATTTGAATATAGTGATGAGGGGTTTTATTAAATTAATATACAGGATTTATATAGGGCCAACAGTTTGCACAGTGCTTTACAAAATGAAGGCAGATATTACAGTTACATTACAATTTGGTACAAGAGGAATCAGAGAGCCCTGCTCATTGGAGCTTACAATCGAACAGTTTTACCCACTGTTAGGTGTTTATTATTGTCTGGGTCCTTATTAAACTGACCATACACTTTACAATCTGATTGTACAGTGTGTGAAAACTGAATAACAAGGAGTAAAAAAATCCCAAATTTAGGAGTTCCCACCAGAAAAAGAATAGGAGAGAAGCCTAACATTCAACAGCTGTGCATGGTAACCAATCAACTTCTAACTTCAGCTTGTTCAATTAAGCTTTGACAAACCTGGAAGCTGATTGGTTACTATGAATAGCTGCACCAGATTCTGTGTGCACCAGCTTTAGTAAATCTCCCCCTTTGTGTATGTCTTGTCACAGATCTTGCTCTCTTCCGGTCAGCACTTGATTGCAAGACAACACCGAGACTGCTCACTGTATTCTCAGAAGAATTATGTGCCAGGTTGAAGTAACTCCAATGCGCATATGTGGGAGTTAGGCCGGGTTCACACTGGGGCGACAAACGCTCCGACATTGGGAGCTCATGTCGCATGACGTGTGAAAATCAATGTTTCCCTATGGGAGCCGTCTTAACTGGTCCGACACGTCAGTCCGACTTTGAAAATGCTCACTGCACTACTTTGGTCCGACTTAAGCCCATTGACTATCATTGAAGTCGGACCGCAGTCTTGCATGATCCGACTTTGGCATGCGACTTGTGCTCTGCTGATCTTGAGGGGGAACTCCACGCCAAATTTTAAATAAAAAACCTCAGTTAGACTTACCGGTAACGGTATTTCTACGAGTCTTTCAGGACAGCACCTGGAGAGAGCGCAGCTCCACCCCTTTTCCCAGGAAACACTGCAGTCAGTTTTCTTTAAAGACCGGACACTTCCACCATGGCCTCAGTTGTTTAAGAGTACCTCCAGCCATGCTGAAATTAGATAAGCAGAACATAGCAATAACACCACATCTTATCATTACTTTAGGGCGGGTCATCGGTGCTGTCCTGAAAGACTCGTAGAAATACCGTTACCGGTAAGTCTAACTGAGGTTTTCTCACCTCGTCTTTCAGGACAGCACCTGGAGATGATAAAAGAGTACTTACTCTAGGGTGGGACCACTGCCTGTAGGACCTTTCTGCCAAATGATTGCTCAGATGCAGAGAGTAAATCCAACCTGTAATGGCGGGTGAAAGTGGAGAAGCTTGTCCACGTAGCCGCCTTGCATATTCTTCCCGGCGAAGCTCCAGCTCGTTCTGCCCAGGATGTTGCTACTGCCCGGGTTGAATGAGCCCCTACTCCTGTGGGAGGTTCTATCCCTGAAGCTCTGTAGGCTTCGCCGATAGCCATTCGTAGCCACCTACCTATGGTATTTTTGGACGCACTATAACCTTTACGTGGGCCAGAAAACAAAATAAACAGGGAATTCGATCTTCTGAATTCACTTGTTATCTTTAGATAGTGCAGTATGCACCTCCTTACATCCAAGCTGTGAAAGGCTTCTTCTTTCGTGCCCACTGGTGTAGGACAGAAGGAAGGGAGAACTATTTCCTGTGACCTGTGGAATACCGTTGCCACTTTTGGTAGGAAGCCCGGGTCAGTTCTCAGCACTACCCGGTCTGGAAATATAGAAAGGAAAGGTTCTATGATTGACAGGGCCTGTAGATCACTCACTCTCCTAGCTGAGGTAACTGCCACTAAGAGTGCTACCTTCAGGGACCAAAATTTAATCGTTGCTTCCTCCGGAGGTTCAAAGGGTCTTTTTGTCAGACCCTGTAGCACCAGAGATAAGTCCCATTTTGGGAAGAACTTAAAGGGTACTGGCCTAACTCTGGTCAGTGCCTTAAAAAATCTAACGATAAGGGGGTCCTGAGATAGTTGTCTCTCCAGGAACACCGATAAGGCGGCTACTTGCACCTTTAGGGTGCTAATCGCCAACCCCTTCTCCATTCCCTCATGGAGAAATTCTAATACAGAGATAGTCTCCTTTGGTGAACGGATCTTTTCTCTGCACCAGGAATTAAAACATTTCCAAGCTTTGAAATAGATCGCTCTGGTGACCTTTTTTCGGCTGTCCAATAATGTTGAAATTAGTTTATTGGACAAGCCCCTCTTTTTTAGGATTTGCTCCTCAGTAGCCAAGCAGCTAGTCTGAGGTGCTTGATATTGGGATGTTGTAGGGGCCCCTGTGTTAAAAGGTCCTTCTGTAAAGGAAGAAACCAATGGGGTTCCACCGCCATCCTCTGGATGGTTGAAAACCAAGTCCTTTTGGGCCAGAATGGGGCTACTAGGATTAATGTTGTAGGCTCCTTCTGTAGCTTTTTGAGGACCAATGGGATCATTTGGAAGGGGGGAAAAGCGTAGCACAAGTGGAAGGTCCATGGTTGTGCCAGTGCATCTAGACCCTCCGCTTGATCTTGCCTGTTTAGGGAGAAGTATGTTTCCACCTTCGCATTGGCGTGGGATGCGAACAGGTCTATTTGGGGAACTCCCCATCTTCCTGTTATCTTCTGGAATACTACCGGATTCAGACTCCATTCTGATTCCAGTACTCTTTCTCGGCTTAGGAAGTCTGCTATTTGGTTCAGATCTCCCTTTAGGTGTACCGCCGTCAAGGAGGCTAGATTGGATTCTGCCCAGGCCAAAATGTGGAGGGCTGAGGATAGCAACACTCTGCTCCTCGTGCCTCCCTGCCTTGTTATATAAGCCACTGCCGTGGCATTGTCTGATAACACCTGAATGTGGTGACCCAGGACTTGTTTCTTGAACGCCCATAGTCCCAGTAGAATGGCCCTCAATTCTCTCCAATTGGAGGATCTCCGGGCTTCTCTGTTTGACCATGTTCCTTGGGCCATCTGTCCATCCAGATGAGCACCCCACCCCCAGAAGCTTGCGTCCGTTGTCAATCTGTGTTCTACAGGGAAAGTCCAAAGCAGGCCTTTGTCTAAATTTGCTTGCTTCCTCCACCACCACAGCTTTCTCTGAACTTGAGGGGGTATTTTTATCAATTTTTCCAGCGACTCTCCGTAGGACCAATTCCTGAGAATTGTCTGCTGGAGGTCTCTCGCATGCAGACGTGCCCATTGTACCGCTGGTATTGAGGCGGTGAGTAGGCCTAGGACTGACATGGCTGCTCTGATTGTCATCGGCAGATTTGTTTGAGTCCCCTTTACTGCCCTCTGGAGTTTCTCTATTTTTTCCTCTGGGAGAAAAAGTCTTTCCTGTATGGAATTTATTGTATATCCAAGAAATGTTATCGTCTGGGAAGGGATCATTTTTGATTTTTCTTGGTTTATGATCCATCCGAGACTCTCGAGATGTCTTTTCGTCTCTTTTAGATCTTTCGCCAATAACTCCCTTGTCTTGGCAAATATCAGGAGGTCGTCCAGATATGGCACTATTGATATCCCCTTTAATCTGAGGGGTGCTAGAGCCTCTGCTATGACCTTTGTAAATATCCTCGGTGAGGATGACAGTCCGAAAGGGAGGGCTCTGAACTGCAGGTGTGAGATCGAGTCTCCCGTCTTTACTGCTAATCGCAGATACTTCTGTGATATTGGCGCTATAGGAACGTGTAGGTACGCATCCCTCAGGTCTATGGATGCCATAAAACAACCTGGCGTCAGGAGATGTTTCACTGAGAAAATTGTGTCCATCTTGAATCTTTTGTATCTGATGGACCTGTTTAGTATCTTCAGGTTCAAGATCAACCGGAATTTTCCTGACGTCTTCTTCACTAGGAAGATGTGTGAATAGCACCCTATCCCTTCCTCTTCGGGGGGAACAGCTATAATTACCTCTTGCTGGATGAGTTCTTCCAGTAAGGATGACATCCCTATAGACTTCTCCAGGTCTCGAGGAGTCCGGGTTACATAAAAACGGTTTGGAGGGGGTTGCGAGAATTCCAGCCTGTAGCCCTCTGATATTATTTTGAGGACAAATGGACTGGACGTCGCTGTCTTCCATTGTGGAAGAAAGGCCTGTAACCTTCCTCCCACCGTTGGCGGACTGTCACTGGGTGTTTGTGGTTTGGCCAGGAGGGCGGAATAGTACCCCTGACTTTCCTCTCCCTCTCTGGGACCTCCAAGGTCTTTTATAGCCCGTGTCTTTTTTAACCTCGGTTTGCCGAAAAGCACGAAAATTAGTTTTACCCTGAGGAACCACTTTCTTCTTTATTGGGAAGGCCTTCTTTTTATCAGCCGTTCTATTAAGTACGGCTTCCAAATCAGGGCCAAAAAATAAGTCACCGTCAAAAGGCAAACCACATAACTTCGCCTTTGAGGCTATATCCCCTGACCAGGTCTTAACCCATAAGGCTCTGCGGGCTGAGTTGACCAAGGCTGCTGATCTAGCTGACATTTTGATAGATTCAGCAGAGGCATCAGCCATGTACCCTACCGCCTTTTGAAGTATAGGCAGCGTGTCAAGTAGATCCTTACGAGAAGTTCCCGCCTCAATGTGAGTTTTTAATTGCTCCAACCAGTGTTCTAAGTTTCTCGCTACCACGGTTGATGCCATTGCTGGCTTAAAGTTGGCTAGAGTCGAATCCCATGCCTTTTTTAGTAGGGAGTCTGCCCTCTTGTCCATGGCATCTTTTAGGGTGCCCATGTCCTCGAAGGCCAAGTCTGTATTCCTTGAAACCTGCGAAAAGGCTGCGTCAAGCCTTGGTTTTTTATTCCAAACCTGCTGACTATCATCCTCAAAGGGGAATCTTCTCTTGAGGGATCTGGAAAAGAAAGGTGCCCTCTCTGGGTCCTTCCATTCTCTCTTTACTGTCTCGGAGATGTATTTGTGCACTGGGAACACCCGTTGCTTTACTTCTCCCATGCCTTGAAACATCTTATCGTGTAAGGATAATTGCGTCTTATCCTCTTCGATATTAAGCGTTGTGTGTATTGTTTTTAATAGATCGTCTACTTCCTCCAGGGATAACCTATAGCGGGAAGAAGAAATTTCCCTTTCTTCTTCCTCTTCTTCATCCGAACCTGTGGCAACATTTATCTCCTCATCCTCCGAGTCGCTGACCCCTCTGGGTGCAGGAGTACTAGGATGAGAACAGGATGGTGAACTGCCTTTCCTGTTTGGCTGGGCCGCCGGACGTCTATCCAAAAGGGAGCGGAATGACTGAAAAGTGTCCGCTAGTTCCTTTCGGAAGGAGCTTAATAGCTCCCCTGGTTGAGCAGCAGCTGCAGCTGAGGCAGTTTCCTCTTTTAACAGCTCTGCAATACATGTCTTGCATAGCGCTTTAGGCCATGTTTCCCTAAGCGTGTCTTTGCAAGACGGACATCTCCTCTTGGGAAGAGGAGAGGAGTGTTTGGTTTTGTCTTTGGCTTTAAGCTGAAATACACCAACACCATACTATATTTAAAACATTTTTAAAACATAATAGTAACCAAAACCTTCTAAATCAGCTGGAAAATAAAAGAGGAAGGAACTAACACTTTAGCCCTTACATTTATAAGCACAGCTTACCTAGTGTCTCACCCCCTGAGCCACCATAACAACAAAAAAAAACCAACTCTCTAGTAACAATCTCTAGGGAGAGTGGCACAGGCTCCTTTGCTTTCCCCCCAGGGGAGAAAAGGAGGGAAAGAATATACAAGACCCCATAAAGTATATATATACAGGGACCTCTGTCCCTGCTTACCTGGGTCTGGCTGGTGTGAGTGGCTCCTGTTCCCACCACTGCCGCTTGTTCCTCTTCCATTGCGAGGTTGAAGTGGCGTCCGACAGCTCCTTTTTTGATTTTCCCGGTCCTTTCACCGCTGTGAGGACCGGAAATGACACCAGCCGAAGGCCGCCTCCTCCCCCTGCGTTCCAGCGGCCGGAACCGGAAGCCGCGTCGCACCACGGGAAGTCCCGCCCCCGGCCGGAATGACGCGCTCGCCATCCGGGACCCGGAAAACATGGGGATACAAACGAAAGAGACGCTGCTCGTCTCCTGAGGAGCACGCCATCCCTCCTTCCATGCCCCCAGTGCCGGTCTGATGAGAGCGGGCCCTCCCGCAGCCTGAACCCTCGCCGGGTATGAAGGGGAGAAGGTACCGCAGCATCCACCTCACGTAAGGGGGGGTGCTGGGCTGGCCTGGAACAAAAGAAAAAAACTAACAGGTATGCCCCATACTGTCTCCACCTGGAGAGAGCGCAGCATTACCCCTGGTTCCCCGCAGCGCTTCCACCATGGCGGAGGAAACACTACCACTGAGGCCATGGTGGAAGTGTCCGGTCTTTAAAGAAAACTGACTGCAGTGTTTCCTGGGAAAAGGGGTGGAGCTGCGCTCTCTCCAGGTGCTGTCCTGAAAGACGAGGTGAGAAAACCGGCATGGGTTCCCCTCCAGGAGCATACCAGGCCCTTTGGTCTGGTATGGATTTTAAGGGGAACCCCTACGCCGAAAAAACGGCGTGGGGGACGCCCCAAAATCCAAACCAGACCCTTATCCGAGCACGCAACCTGGCAGGCCGCAGGAAAAGAGGGGGAGACGAGAGAGCGCCCCCCCTCCCTCCTGAACCGTACCAGGCCGCATGCCCTCAACATAGGGGGTTTGGTGCTTTGGGGCAGGGGGGCGACCTGCGGCCCCCCCACCCCAAAGTACCCTGCCCCCATGTTGATGAGGACAGGGCCTCTTCCCGACAACCCTGGCCATTGGTTGTCGGGGTCTGCGGGCGGGGGCTTATCGGAATCCGGGAGCCCCCCTTTAATAAGGGGGCCCCCAGATCCCGCCCCCCACCCTATGTGACTGAGTATGGGGTACATCGTACCCCTACCCATTCACCTGGTGGAAAAAAACGTCAATAAAAAAACTACACAGTGTGACAGCAGGAAGGTAAAGTCACCTGGTTGCATCCAGGGGGGTAGATATATTTCGCCCAGATTCAGGCTTTACGCCGATTTATACAGCTAGGTGGAGAGTTGTATAAGCCCAGCTGAGACTAGTGGGCTCATTGATGACTCATACCTCTAGGGAGAGGGCTGGGCGTCGTGCAGGCAGGGAGTTGATGAGGCCAGCTGAAGCCTGTCAGTTCGTTTAAGGCCTCTATAAAAACTCCCAGATTCATTAGATGTTAGCTCATGCCTGGAAGCAGACCTGTGTGGACTGTCTAGGGAGAGTGAACCCCTGTGCGGTGAGAGAAAGCCTGTGTGGCTATATTTTGCTTGGACATTTAAAACCAGGGACTAGGACAGCACTAGGCTGATCCCAGTTGTTAGTTAGGAAACCTGTATGTTTAGTCAGAGGTCAAGTTGACCAGGATTTATTTTGTTTGTTTCTTTTGCTTTGCTGTGTTTTTGTCACTGTAAATAGAAAATAAACGGCACCTTTTTGATTTTGAAAACCACAACCTCCGTCTGCTGGGCCTGTTTTTGTGTGGGGAGCCCATCCCGGGGGTCACACACACCCGCTGCCGAGCTAACCCCCTCACAGTTGGTGGAGAACCAGTGGCAGTTTTTTTTTAAGCCAGCATGGAGGAGATACTGAAACAGCTGGCTCTAGCAAATGCCAATCAACAGCAGACAAATGCAGGTTTGCAAAAGAGCCTTGCAGCTCAACAACAGAACTTCGCAGCCCAGCAGCAAGCTCATCAACAGAGCCTTGCAGCCCAGCAGCAAGCTCACCAACAGAGTCTGGAAGCTCAGCAACAAGCCCAGCAACGATCTGAGGCCCGCTTCATAGACCTATTACAGAAGCAAGAGCAGAGACTACAACAAATGGAAGCAGTAATGCAGCAACGTCCGCAGACCAGTGAGGAAAGCCGTCCCACTAATACCGCGTCCTTTGGGGTGAGTCGTTTATTGACAAAAATGACTGGAGAGGATGATCCAGAGGTATTTTTGACCACGTTTGAAAGGACTGCTGAAAGAGAAAAGTGGCCTGAGGAGCAGTGGGCTGGACTGGTGGCTCCTCTGTTAACGGGTGAATCGCAGAAAGCTTACTATGACCTAGAGCCTGACCAAGCAAAAGACTATGTGATGCTAAAAGCTGAAATATTGGCAAGGCTGGGTGTCACCCTGGCTGTCCGGGCTCAGCGTGTGCATAACTGGACTTTCCAGCTTGGAAAACCCCCCAGGTCTCAAATGTATGATCTCATTCACCTGAGCAGAAAGTGGCTACAGCCAGAGACTTTGTCCGCACCAAAGATTGTGGAACGTGTTGTAATGGATCGGTTTTTGAGAGCTCTTCCTACTGCCATCCAAAAGTGGGTAAGCCATGGAGACCCAGAGACGGCCGATGGTCTTGTGGATCGTGTGGAGAAATACTTGGCTACAGAGAACCTGACGGCCTCTTCCAGAGACACTCGGACTTTCCACCCTAAGACCAGACCATCCCCAGGGGCGGATAAGATGATTCCAAGGGGTAAGGGTGGAGAGAGTGAGAGGGTGGGAGCTCTACCCCAAGTTTGGCGAGAACAGCCTGGGAAATCAGCGGCTCAAGAGGCGGCAAGAAGGATCATTTGCTACCGCTGCCGGCAAGCGGGACATATTGCAGCAAATTGCCCGGTTTTGGAGGAACCCATGCAGTGTGACTTTCTGACGGGCAGACGTCAGTCGCTGTGTGCGACAGTCGCATGCACTGCCATTCGGGGAACTGAGAAACATTTATGCAAAATGTGTATTAATGGTAGAAATGTTGTGGTATTGCTGGATTCAGGTAGCCTTGTGACCCTGATAAAGGCTGAATTAGTTAAAACAGAGGTCTCTGGGAATAGCAAGGTAGCTGTTATTTGTGTGCATGGGGACACCCGAGAGTATCCAGTGACTACAGTGTGTTTCGAGACCCCCAAAGGTACCCTTTCTCATCCAGTGGGCTTAGTGTCTCAGTTACCGCATGACGCCATTGTGGGAAGGGATTTTCCGAAGTTCTGGGAACTGTGGGATGATCCTGAGCCCCCCACTGGTGCCCCTATGTACCAGGAATATGATAGCCAGAACTCCTCTGAGAGCGGTGAGGACTCTCCCGAATTTCCCTTGTCAGTATTGGCAGGGGAGACTCAAGAAACTGGAGAGGAGCCCACCTCCTCAGACGAAAACCTACCGTCTGTGGAGTTTTCTGATCTTGAGGTTCACAGGGAAAACTTTGCCACAGAACAGTTGAAAGACCCCGCCCTAATAAAGGCACGGGAAAACGTAGTGAAAATAGATGGCGAGTTAGTGAACCCAGATAATACCTGCACTTACCCATACTTCAGCGTAGAGAAGGACCTACTGTATCGGGTGGCAAAAAGGGCAGAAGAAACCGTTGAGCAGCTTGTGGTGCCCAAACCTTACAGGAAGTTGGTGTTGGAGTTGGCCCATGGGCACATTCTTGGAGGTCATCTGGGGACAGAGAAAACCCGAGAGAGGGTATTACAGAGATTCTATTGGCCTGGGGTGATGAAGGACATAGAAAATTATTGTTCCTCCTGCCCTGTGTGTCAGAGGTCGGCCCCGATGCCACACTTCCGTAGCCCGCTGGTCCCTCTACCCATCATTGAGGTCCCGTTTGAGAGAATCGCAATGGATTTGGTAGGTCCTATAATCAAGTCCGCTAGGGGGCACCAGTACATATTGGTTATAATGGACTATGCCACCCGTTATCCAGAAGCGATCCCTCTCAGAAATACCTCGGCCAAAACCATAGCCAAAGAGCTATCTCTTGTTTTTAGCCGGGTGGGTATTTGTAAAGAACTGCTTACGGACCAAGGTACACCCTTTATGTCCCGGGTTATGAAGGAGCTGTGTAAATTGTTCAAAGTGACGCAATTACGTACATCTGTGTATCACCCCCAAACCGATGGGCTGGTTGAAAGATTCAACAAAACCCTAAAACAAATGTTGAAGAAAGTGGTGGATAGGGATGGAAAGGATTGGGACTGTCTACTTCCTTATTTGATGTTTGCTATTAGGGAGGTGCCCCAATCCTCTACGGGATTCTCCCCCTTTGAGTTACTGTATGGGAGACACCCAAGAGGGCTGTTGGATATTGCCAAGGAAACTTGGGAAAGTGAGAGTTCTCCCCACAGGAGTGTGATTGAGCATGTCGCCCTGATGCAAGATCGAATTGCACAGGTAATGCCCATCGTGAAGGAACATTTGGCCCAAGCGCAGTTGGCACAGCAGAGAGTGTACAACCGTGGAGCCAAGACCCGTACCTTTTCCCCGGGGGATAGGATATTGGTACTTGTCCCTACGGTTGAAAGTAAATTCCTTGCCAAATGGCAAGGCCCCTACGAGATAATGGAAAAAGTGAGCGAAGTGAATTACAAGGTCAGACAACCAGGAAGGCGAAAGCCCGAACAGATCTATCACGTTAATCTGTTGAAAGCCTGGAGGGATAGAGAGTCCCTAGTCGCAGACACTTGGTCACCAGCTCAAACTGGTTGCGTGATTCCTGAGGTTGGAATCGCAGCCACCTTGTCACAACCCCAACAACAGGAGGTTAAGGAGTTTGTGCTTCGCAACAAGGAGGTATTCTCTGAGCTGCCGGGACAAACATCTGGGGTAGAGCATGACATTATTACCCCGCCCGGTGAAAGGGTGAAGTTAAAACCCTATCGGATCCCAGAGGCCCGACGGGAGGCAATACGGGAGGAAGTACAGAAAATGCTGAACTTAGGGGTGATAGAGGAGTCCCAAAGTGATTGGTCTAGTCCCATTGTGTTGGTGCCTAAACCGGATGGGAGCTGGCGATTTTGTAACGATTTTCGTCAGTTGAACAAAGTTACAAAATTTGACACCTACCCCATGCCACGTATAGATGAGTTGATCGACCGGCTGGGAACAGCCCGATACATGACGACTCTTGACCTCACAAAAGGGTATTGGCAAATCCCCCTGGCCAAGTCAGCCAAAGAGAAAACCGCATTTGTAACCCCAGACGGGGCGTTCCAATATAAAAGAATGCCGTTCGGGTTACAGAATGCGCCGGCCACATTCCAGCGGAAAATGGACCAGATGCTGAGGCCCCATCGGAAGTATGCTGCGGCTTACCTGGATGACGTAATTGTCCATAGCACAGATTGGGCCTCACATCTGCCAAAAGTGCAAGCAGTCCTGGACTCTGTTCGGGAAGCAGGGTTTACGGCTAACCCCAAGAAGTGTACCATTGGGCAGGAGGAGGCCAAATATCTTGGGTACACCATTGGGAGGGGAGTAATAAAACCCCAACTCAACAAAGTCGAGGCCATCCAGAGTTGGCCACGTCCCAACAGCAAGAAGCAGGTACGAGCCTTTCTGGGAATCGCTGGGTATTATCGGCGATTCATTCCCCACTTTGCTTCTAAGGCTGTGCCCCTAACCAACCTGACGAAGGGGAAAGGGTCGGTCATGATTAAATGGACCCCCGAGGCTGAGGCAGCATTCCAATTCTTGAAACAAGCCTTATGTAGCCAGCCAGTGTTGTACTCACCCGACTTCTCTAAAGACTTTGTCGTACAAAGTGATGCGTCAGATGTGGGGTTAGGAGCAGTATTGTCCCAGGTCTGGAACGGGGAAGAGCACCCAGTCATTTACCTCAGCAGGAAGTTGAAGTCCCATGAGGTAAATTACGCCACCGTTGAAAAGGAGTGTTTAGCGGTGAAGTGGGCTCTAGATTCCCTTCGGTACTACCTGCTAGGTAGGCACTTTGACATGGTTACGGATCACGCTCCGTTAAAGTGGATGGCTCAAAACAAGGAAACAAATAGAAGAGTGAATAGGTGGTTCCTGGCCCTCCAGGAATTCAACTTCACAGTAAAGCATCGCCCTGGCGTTCAAATGGGGAATGTGGATGCTTTGTCTCGAGTACATGAATGCCTGATTGCTGGTGTTCCAACCCCGAGGTTAAAACAAGAGGGGGGGGTATGTGACAGCAGGAAGGTAAAGTCACCTGGTTGCATCCAGGGGGGTAGATATATTTCGCCCAGATTCAGGCTTTACGCCGATTTATACAGCTAGGTGGAGAGTTGTATAAGCCCAGCTGAGACTAGTGGGCTCATTGATGACTCATACCTCTAGGGAGAGGGCTGGGCGTCGTGCAGGCAGGGAGTTGATGAGGCCAGCTGAAGCCTGTCAGTTCGTTTAAGGCCTCTATAAAAACTCCCAGATTCATTAGATGTTAGCTCATGCCTGGAAGCAGACCTGTGTGGACTGTCTAGGGAGAGTGAACCCCTGTGCGGTGAGAGAAAGCCTGTGTGGCTATATTTTGCTTGGACATTTAAAACCAGGGACTAGGACAGCACTAGGCTGATCCCAGTTGTTAGTTAGGAAACCTGTATGTTTAGTCAGAGGTCAAGTTGACCAGGATTTATTTTGTTTGTTTCTTTTGCTTTGCTGTGTTTTTGTCACTGTAAATAGAAAATAAACGGCACCTTTTTGATTTTGAAAACCACAACCTCCGTCTGCTGGGCCTGTTTTTGTGTGGGGAGCCCATCCCGGGGGTCACACACACCCGCTGCCGAGCTAACCCCCTCACAACAGGTTTTTAAAGTAATTTATTACACAGCTCCGGGGGTCTTCTTCCGACTTCGGGGGTCTCCGGTGTCGTCTCCGCGCTCTCCGGTTCTTTCTTCCTTCTGCCGGGCCTCCGCTATCTTCTTCCAGCTCTTTTGCTAGCGGGGCCTGGTCTTCTCCGTCGCCTTCTTCCCTCTTCTCTCCGCTTCTTTCTTCCTTCTGCTGGGCCTCCGCTATCTTCTTCCAGCTCTTTTGCTAGCGGGGCCCGGTCTTCTTCGTCGCCTTCTTCCCTCTTCTTCTCTCGCTCCCTGGTTCTTTCTCCCTTCTGCCGGGCCTCCGCTATCTTCTTCCAGCTGTTTTGCTAATGGGGCCCGGTCTTCTTCGTCGCCTTCTTCCCTCTTCGATGTTGACACGTCGCTTCCTCCCACTGTAATGCTGGGTGTGCGGTGCGCTCCGATTTATATAGGCCTCTTATGACGTCACAAGCTCTGGAGCATGTGACGGACGTCATGGGAGCATGTGGCCACCCGGAGGCCTGGTATGGTTCAGGAGGGAGGGGGGCGCTCTCTCGCCCCCCCCCTCTTTTCCTGCGGCCTGCCAGGTTGCGTGCTCGGATAAGGGTCTGGTTTGGATTTTGGGGCGACCCCCACGCCGTTTTTTCGGCGTAGGGGTTCCCCTTAAAATCCATACCAGACCGAAGGGCCTGGTATGCTCCTGGAGGGGAACCCATGCCGGTTTTTTATTTAAAATTTGGCGTGGCGTTCCCCCTCAAGATTCATACCAAACACAGTGCCTGGTATTGGCGGGGATCCAAGTCGGATCCCCGTTCATTGAAAGTCGGACATATGTCGGCTTCATGACGCAGGGCAAAGTCGGATCCAAAGTAGGACGGCTGTCGTGTCGCACAAGTGTGAACCCAGCCTCACAGTACATCGCCAATCAGGCGGCCAAGGACTTTGAACACAGAAGAACACTGGCAGAAGATGAAAGCACCAGAGGTGGAGAGAAGTAACGACATTGAAGCTCTGGAGGGGATCACTTAAATGAAGTTTGCCATAATGTGCTAATATGCTATGCTATGCTCCTGGAAGCCCAACATTTTATTTCAGGTTGGTGGTTTACTTCTATTTTAACTGTTCACTATTCTATCCAAAATGATGAAAAAAAAGCTTGGGCTTTAAGCTGACCACAGATGGATCGAAACTCAGCCGGTTCAGCAGGGACTGGCCAAGATTCCATCCATCTATGGGTAGGCTGATTGTACCCAAGTTGATGCATCGATCGACTGCGTCTTGGGTACAACCAGAATTTTGGATTTTGGCATGCGGCTATAGATGCTATCAGTAATCACTGAGAACACAATAGCTCAGCAGAAGCGATTCCCCCATCAACACTGACTATAATCTATGGTCTGCTTTGGATATACTTCACCGCCAGTAAACCCAAGAGGCTTTTGTTTTCTTTACCCTGCAGCAGTATCCTCCAGCAGACCAGCGATTTAGGCCCCTTTCACACGGCAAGCCCGCTTGGATCCACCTGTCCATTTTTCAGGTGGATCTGAGCGGGCCATCCATTGACTCCTATGGGGAGACTGATGTCAGCGGAGATGTGTCTGTGACATCCGTCTGCCATCCGATCCGCTAAAATCAGACCTATTGAGATCCGATCCACCAAGATGGCGAACGTAACGGCTGAGATCTGATGAAAATGGACATGCTGTCTGTTTTTGTCCGATCTCTCCATAGGAATCGGCGGCGCTCTGACAGGACCCTCCCGCTCAGTGAGCAGAGACGGACCTGTCATCCGCCGGCTCAGCGGAGATCAACGGAGCGATCTCCTGCTGAGCTGGCGGACTCCGCTGAGCGAATGAGGCCTTACCTTACAAAAATGGAACGTCCACTGTCCGGATTCCTCCCCCCCCCCTCCGGTGTCACATTTGGCGCCTTTCAGGGGGGCAGATACCTGTCTAATACAGGTATTTGGTCCCATTTTCGGCGAAAGATCGCTGCAGTATCTGATCTACGCCATGTCCGGCCCCTCTTCTGTCCCCCTGCTGTCTTCTGGGAGACGCACAGGTCTCAGAAGACAGCAGGGACAACTCAGAACGTGCAGCGCGACTCACGCATGCGCAGTAGGGAACCAGGCTGTAAAGCCACAAGGCTTCATTTCCCAATTCCCTTACTAGCAATGCCGGCGCCTCCATCCAGAGCCAAGGGACGGGTCGGCTTCGCGTGAGGACATCGCGGGTGCCTTGGACAGGCAAGTGTCCTGATTTTAAAAGTCAGCAGCTGCAGTACTTGTAGTTTTGGACTTGGACTTTAATTATTTTTTTTTTGAGACGGAACTAAGATTAAGATCCAAGCATAGGACAAAGAAGACAGAAACCTCTGGGTCATCCTTTTAATCAGTCAAAGTCAAACTAGAAAATTAGGAAAATCATTTTGCACTCTAATGGTGCAGGAAAGCCCTTGGCCATTAAAGTAGACCTAAAACAACAACGACTTTTAGTTGAATAAAGCACTGTATAAAACAAATGCCTTTGTTTTTTTAGCCACTTCCTGTGTATTTGCACTCTTCAGTGTTAGTTAACAGCACATCATTGCTTATGGACTGGCTTCCTTATAGGGCCGTTCTTGTGCAATGTGTATCATTATAGCCACTCATAGGCTCCTCCATGGAGCGCATGTGACAGGGAGTCAGTTGTCCCCCCATAACAGGAAATGTCTGGCCAATGACCTTCATGGCAGGTCACTATGTATCCTTTAACCCCTTTGCTGCTAACGATGTGCACTATACATCGTGCCAATGAAAGGGTTTAAACAAGCTCACTACTGCAATATCCCCAGGTTTCCTCACTCTTTGGAGCTTGGGACCGCAACAACTGTTGTCAGGGTGGCCAGAGAAGTATGTGCGGGACATTAAATACCTGATCTCTCCTCCACTCAGTGGACTTGGAAATGCTCGGCTCTGAACACTTCCAGGTTCACAGCTGTCAGATGAAAGCAAGTTGTGCCGACCACATATGGAATACTTTCCGAACTGCATCTGGTAAAGCAAAGTGTGGGGGAGATGTTAGAAATCTAACAGACCCCTGATGTATCCATTAAGGGCTCAGGTTTACACCAGTGACTGTGTGAAAGGAGCAGTGCTGTGCATTTTAATGATGTATATAGCACGTTTTTTTTCCAACTCTGATGAAATGTCACAAAATGAAATTTAATTTATCATTCTGCATCTCAGTGCTTTGTGATGCAGTGTAGTCCGTCACAACACACTGCATTGAAAAAAAAATTGAGCATTTCTAAAGGACAGTGGTGTAAACTGAATTCACAGGACTCAAGGTAAATTGCCTTGCCTATGCGTTGGGATTGAGATGGGCAGAGCTATCCATCGTACATAGTGTGAGAGGGCCCCAAGAAGACGAGTCACCTGTACAATGCAAACACATAGGGGGCTCGTAAGCTCTGTGTAACAGCAATATGGTGAAGTGTAAAAATATTAATACAGTTAAAAAAAAAGAAAAGTGCCCAGGACACATATATATACACACACACTCTGGTATCTATCAAAGTTGACAAAAACCTGGGACTATATTATATTCACTATTAACCAATTAGGCTTGGTTCACATCTAAACCAGCCGTGGATCGCACAGGAACGTTGTGCGTCCCTGTTCTCCATTTCAGGGACAAATCAGGGCTGAATCTTTACCTGAATTCAGGCCTGAAAGGAGCCAAAGACGCACAGCGTTTCTGTGCAGTGCGCTCCACAGCTGTCCCGGAGATATGTGAACCAGCTCCATAGAGAGCTGGTCACATTCTCCTGCTTTGCGAATGGGAAACCCGCATCCAATTCGCATAGGTGTGAACCCAGCCTTAAGGACCAAGCCTATTTTGACATTTGTTGTTTACAAGTTAAAATCATTATTTTTTTTGCTAGAAAATTACTTCAAACCCCCAAACATTAGATTTTTTTTTCTGACACCCTAGATAATAAAATGGAGATCGTTGCAATACTTTATGTCACACCGTATTTGCGCAGCGGTCTTACAAACCACCCCCCCCCCCCAAAAAAAGAAAAAAAAAAAAAAAGTACAGCAAGCCCAAATTTTTTCTAGATTGTGAAAGATGATGTTATGCCGAGTAAATTGATACCAAACATGTCATGCTTTAAAATTGCGCCCGCTCATGGAAATGCGACAAACTTTGGCAATTAAAACTCTCCATAGGCAACGTTTAAAAAATTCTACAGGTTACCAGTCTTGAGTTACAGAGAAGGTCTAGCGCTATAATTATTGCTCTCGCTCTAACGATATCTCTCATGTGTGGTTTGAACACTGTTTACATATGCGCTCACTTCTGCGCGCAAGCATGGAGGGACAGGGCGCCGAGTTAAAAAGGGACATCTTCCATCAAAATCTTAGTCCAGAACTTAAACATGCCCTAAAAACCCCTTAAGAATAATGTTAACATCACGATCAAAGGATCAGATAAAGGCGGCAACATCGTCCTCATGGACAATTTGGACTATAAGGAGAGATATCAAATGTTATCATAGAATTTCCCCATCCACCGTTGATAGGATGAATAGCGAGTTCTATCAACTGGTAGATGAATCCTTCCGAGATGGAGCAATAGACCAAGACACCTGGGATTTCATACGTACCAGACACCCACGTACCCCCACGATGTATGCACTCCCAAAGGTGTATAAAAAACTTTTGAAGCCATCAGGTAGACCCATAATATCGGGCAATGGGTCCATTTCTGAAGGTGCTAGTCGAGTTATCGATCAGCACCTCAGACCTCATGTAATGGACCTCCCCTCGTATACCAAGGACACAATTCACCTACTGCAAATATTAGAAGATCTTGTCGTACCTCCATCGGCCCCTTTTGGTCACTGTAGATGTGGAATCACTCTACAATAGTATACCACATGACCTGGGCATTCAAGCTATTCAAAGAGTATTACGACAACGCCCAACCACTGATTGGAAATTCAATCAGTTCATCTTACAGATGTTGGATTTTATCCTGCAGCACAACATCTTTTTATTCCAGGGCTCCCACTACCTCCAGGTACAGGGGGTGGCTATGGGGATGTGCTGTGCACCCTCATATGCCAACTTGTACCTGGGGGAGTGGGAGAAGGATTTTCTCCTGGGAGACAATGCGTCTATGTGTGCTTGCCACATTCTCATGTGGCAACGCTACATAGACGACATTTTCATTGTCTGGGATGGGTCTGAAGATGATCTTAAAAAAGTCCTGGAACTCATGAATACGAACAATCTAAATTTATTTTTTTACAATGTCTTATGATTCAATGAAGGTCAGTTTCCTTGATATTTTGATATCGAAGGATGAAGAGGGGAAAATCCACAGTAGACTTTTCAGGAAGGAAACAGCTGGCAATACTATGCTGCACGCAGCCAGCTTTCATCCTGTGGCACTTAAAAAGTCTATCCCCTTCAGCCAATTCCTCCGCATTAGGAGGAATTGTACATCAGATACTGATTTCCAAAATTTAATCAAATGAACTAAGTAACCGTCTATTAGCTAGAGGTTATAGTAGAACTACTTTGAAGAAGGCATTTAATAGAGTAAAGGGAACAAAAAGACATGACCTTGTTTTCAAAACATCTAAGAAAAAACTAAGGAGGATAACACCTCAAGGATAATTTTAAATTATTCCAATGAACATAAGAAAATTAGACACATCCTTACCAAATATTGGTCAATCCTGACAGAGGACCCAATCCTGAATAAATTAGTACCATCCAAACCTTTAACCACCTTCAAAAAGGCAGGATCAATCGGTGGAATGCTGGTTAAGAGTGAATATAAGGGCGAGGCAAGGAAGGACCCATGGAAAACTTTTGGGACCTATCCATGCGTGCATGCTTCCAATGTGCTGTCATTGGTGGGGGGTCCACACTGGCTTTACCCAATGGGGAGATCTTCACATTTAAGCATTTTGCGAACTGCAGGACACAGGGTGTGGTTTACTTGATGGTTTGCCAGTGTGGATCCTTCTATGTAGGAAAGACTCGACAGGAATTAGGGAAGAGAGTGGAAAAACACATGCACAGCATGAAAATAGGGAACCTCTATTTACCCCTTGGCAGACATATTGCCAAAAAGCATAAGTACAAAATGCCCAGGGTTATGTTCTCAGTTGTGGAGAGAATTCATATACCGCGTAGGGGTGGTGATTGGAATAAGGTCCTGCTCCAGCGGGAAATGCGGTGGATCAGGCACCTTAGGGCAACCACGCCCCCTGGACTGAATGAGATCGAAAGCTTTCGTCCATTCCTGGAGGGCTATAGTTCTGGAAGGACTGATTGATGCTACAGGGCAATCTTGGTTGGTATATCCTGTCGGGATGTTCCACCCACCCTCATTTAACCTAGAATTTTCCATCTCTAGGATTTTTCCTTGTTCCCCTTTATTCTGTGTGGGGGTAGAAAGGGGTATTTTTTTGAAACACAAACATACATATTGGGTTTTTATATATATATCCCCCTCTATTGTATATTATTTAGTTGTTGAAAGTATCATGATCTGTTGAAGCAATTTATGAATATTTATTGTTTTCTAACAGATGGAGGATGAAGTTTTGTACATGCGCTTCGTGTTGGTCCTGGACAAAGCCAGATGTCTCTTGGTAATGTGGCTTGTCCTGTCCCTCTCCGGGTTCTCGTGGTTTACGCATGCTCATATCCGGTGCCTGGGAGGGGCATTTCACTATGTGGATATTTGCCCCTCAATAATTTTTTCCCCCATTTGAAAAGATTGGCACCGGTGGTATTGGTCCCCTGGTCCGCTATTCCCCGCCCCATTTTTCCATTCCAGCGGGAGGCTATGGATTTTTATCCTGGGTACCCCTTTGCTATGCATTGGTGCCCTATTTTGTCTGATGATTCTGTGGCCAACCAATTTTCCATCCCTATGTTTCCCCCCTCCCCCATGCTTTTCCCCTTACAATCAGGTATCCCTCCCGTTTGCCCTCATCCAAGATGGCCGTCTCTGCACTTCCTGCGGTGCGAGACGGATCTTGGTGAGGATCTGGGTGGCAGAGGCGCCTCTTGTTTTGATCTGTGCTGTCCAGCATAGCCTTGCAAGCGGCGCGTCCATTTGGTGGGGCAACTGGCTGCAGCATTCACACTTGCCCTCCGGAGGTTCACTGCGGAGACATGCCTCTCATTGGTGCGGCAATGTCATGTGACCGGCGCTCGGCCCACTTCCTGAAATGCGGCGCGTTGCTGTGGATACATGACGCTCGGCTCAATGAGCTGGTGCTACACGTGATTTTCACTGACCAATCAGACCCAGCAAAGGGATATAAAAGGATGCCAGAGGAGTTATATGGTGTCATTCCTCTCCTCTGCTGGCAAGCAGAGGAGCTGTCACTTGGAGCTCTGCTGAAGGGGATTTTTCAAATAAGGCTTCTTCGCTGTTGGAACCTTTAATCTTTGGATCTACACCTCCCTCTGGTAGGTAGTGTTTTGAATCCTTTTAGGGAGCATTTTCTTAATTCATTTTTTATCCATTATTATTTTTTTACTCCCTTTTCCCCAAATCGTTGGTATTCAGCATTTCCGTATCTTTCTTTAAGGCACCTTTGTTGGACTTTTCAATTGTCCTGACTCCTTATATGGGCATGCGTTGATGGATGAGACTTTTTGGAGAGGATAACAATAGGGAGCCCATACCATAATGTGACTGGAGCATGAAGCGCATGCACAATAATTTTTAATGAATTTAATTGAGTACGTTCTTTTCCATTTTTTTTGTTCTCACATGCAACATTGGGGAGTGGAAAATGCATTTTGTTTTTATATTTAATGTAATTTTGTGATCTGTCATAGAAAAGAATACAGTGGAAATCCCTAATGAAGGATGTTTACATATACAGTTTGAAACGCTTTGGTTGAAGCCTTGTCAATTTAGGCTATTGTATTCATTTAAATTTTTTCAATCATGTTACAGATTTTTTGGACATTATTGTACAATTATGTATTTTCTATGAATATGTATTCTCTTTTTGGTATAAATAAATTTTTTTGTATAAAATACTTTTGTTGCCTCCACAATCCCAAATAATAGAGGTTTTCACCAAATACATATGCGCTCACTTCTGCGCACAAGCATGGAGGGACAGGGCGCTTTACTTTTTTTTTTCACTGTCCCTTTAAATACTTCCATACCGCTGAATGTCATGATGTCTTCGGCTTTCAGTGGTGAAATCTGAATGATGCCTGCAGCTGCAGATATTGTTTTAAGCTGATGATTCCCTACACCATAAGAACACTCATAGTGGCTCCAGTGCAATTGGTGAGCCGGAGAAGGAATCCCCCGGAAGAAAGTCAGAGAAATCCGAGGGACAGATGGTCCCCTGGCAATCTCTATGACTCCTCTCGGAGGCCCAGCTGAAGTAAACAATGCCAGGGAAATGGCAAGAAAGCCTGAAATCGTTAATTTTTATTTTTTTATCGCAGGCTTTCCAGTCTGAAGGAGAGGTGTGGAATCTTATCACACACTATTCCTTTTACAAGGGATGTTTACATAAAATAAACAAAAAAATAAAATTAAAGCGCCCCCGTCCCCGCAGAAGAAAACACATACGTGGGTCGCACCTGCATATGTAAACGACGTTTAAACCACACGTGAGGTATCACCACGAGCGTTGAAGAATGTCACCGAAGTTTGGCGCCATACAACGTGTGCACAATTTTAAAGCGTGACATGTGAGGTATCGATTTACTCACAGCTTATTTCCACTTACTACTCCATAGTAATGGATAAGCTATCAACTCAAAGTACAGGATAGGTGGCTAGTGAATATTCCAGACCCTTCTCCAGACCACTGGAAGGACGTGTGCCCCTCTTACCCAAACACAGTAATCTCTGCCAGGGATAGACTTAAACTATTATACTTCCATAGAATGTGCTATACCCCTAAACGTCTATTTCTAATGCGGAAACGTGCCAAAAGTGGGAGTCCGAACAAAGGGATATTATTTATATATATTTTAGGGCCGAAACAACTAATCGATTAATCGACAACTAATCGATTATGAAATTAATCGATTACAATTTTCATAATCGATTAATCGGCCAGTAACATAATGGGGTTAAAAAAAAACTAAAATTAGCCCTTTATAGTACAAAAAGAGCAAATTGCTACTGTAAATATTACTTTCACTGTCCCACAGTAAAAAAAATTAACCCCTTACAGTAGCGATTATTTTCTCTTTTTGTACTAATTTTAGTTTTTTTAACCCCATTATGTTACTAAACATCTCCGGCCTGGGTCACACCTCTGTTTTTTGGTGCTTTTTGCAGAAACGCACTACAGGTCATTTACATGGTTTCCTATGGGACACGTCGTTCACATCCATGATTTTTTCAGCTGCTGCGTATTTGGAAAGGGCAAGGATTTTTTTAAACGCAAAACGGTGCTATTTTGTTTTTTTGGTTTAATATACTTCAATGGAGAAGCTGCAGAAAAGCATGTAATGTGTTTTTGCGGCAATTTGTGTTTTGTAATCTGCCCAACAACAAATTGGGCAAAAAAAAATGCAAATCACCTTTTTTTTAATGTTTATTAACCGATTAGTCGATTAATCGAAACAATCGGCCAACTAATCGATTATGAAAATAATCGTTAGTTGCAGCCCATATATATATATATGTCTGCTCCCGTAATAAGGTCAGACCATTTTGGTTTGAGGTTGCTGCATTTATTTCGGCCTCCCTTATATTTGTAGCCCCAAGTGGTGCCTCCTGGGTGTGTTTGAGGATGTTAAGCTTACTGCCAAAGCCAAATGATTCCTTTATTTGCCACTTTATGTCAGGAAAACCATTGTGCTATATTGGATGCGATCTGATGGATTGGATTGTGCAATTAATCCAGAACCTTCCATTTTATAAACGGACTTATAAGGCAAGAAGGTATCTAGGAAAGTTTACCAAACTTTGGGGACCATGGCTAGATAAACACAATGCTTGTGACTGTTGCATTTAATTTCTGACCATATTCACTTTACCTCCATGAGTCTGTATCTTATATTTGTCGCTTCTGCCCCTTATTGGGATGGAGGTCGGAGGTCCAGCAGTGAAAATGATAACGTAGAAGCTCACCCAAAACCTAATGCTAAACCTACTCGCAGCCACGTTCTAAAACTATCTAGCCCTGTAAAAAAAAGAGATTGTTGTACTTACGTGAAAGTATATAGATTTTTTTTTTTGTTTTTTTTTAAAAGGGCTAAATTCGTTTTAGTATGTGGCTCAGTAGGTTTAGGCTCCGTTCACACATATAAAAATTGGTTGCGTTTTGAACCACATCCAATTAGCATGATATGTGAACCAGTATCTTTTTCTATGAAGCCGAATCACATAAATGTGGTGCAGCGGGCGCTGCGAATTTAAAAAGAGTCCAGTGCATTTGCTGAGCACTGGGGTGCTGTTCAGATGCAAATTCTAGGCTCATTGCCTTCTATGGGAACAAATCTGAATCGCACATCTGATCAAGGTGGGGGTCTCCTCCAATCCTTTTGAGTCTGGTACGAATTCCAAGGGAATCCATGCCAGACCCTTAAGTCTGGTATGGATTTTGAGGGGAACTCCCACGTCAAAATGTAAAAAAAAAAAAAATAGTGTGGGGCTCCCCATGTGCCCCCCCCCCATCCATACCAGTCACTTATCCAAGCATAACTGTCTTTTTTTTCTTTTTGAGGCTTTTTTTGGTAAATGTACCCCACTCACATGGGGGTGCAGGATCTTGGGGCCCTACCTTATTAAAGGGGGGCTTCCAGATTACAATAAGCCTCCTGGCCATAAACCACCGCCCAGGGTTTTGGGGCATGTGGCCCTGCTAACATTCGGGGGGCGATCCCCCCTTTCCTGCATGCTTGGATAAGGGTCTGGTATAGATTTTGAAGGGGTGGGGGGCCATGCAATTTTTTTTTTTTGCAGGCGATTTTTTTTTTTTTTTTTTACTACATTTCAGCTGACAGCAGAGTCATCTGTTAAAGTGGAGTACCGCCGGAAAAAAAAATATTAAAAGTCAGCAGCTACAAATACTGCAGCTTCGGACTTTTAATATAAGGACACTTACCTGTCCTGGGTGCCTGCGATGCCGGCACCCGAAGCCAATCTTTCCCTCGGGTGGAGGCGCCGCAATCTTCGGGAAGGAAATCAGGAAGTGAAGCCTTGCGGCTTCATTTCCTGGTTCCCTACTGCGCATGCATGAGTCGCGTTGCACGATTCCACTGGTCCCCGCTGTCTTCTGGGACCTGTGCGTCTCCCAGAAGACAGCGGGGGGACGGAGTAGGCGCCGGACGTGGCGTTGGTCACCGCGGTGATCTATGCCCAGAGGTGGGAGCAAATACCTGTATTACACAAGAATCTGCTTCCTCCTCCCCCCACCTGAAAGGTGCCAAATGTGACACCGGAGGGGGGGGGGCATTCCAAAAAGCGGAAGTTCCATTTTTGGGTGGAACCCTGCTTTAAGGATGCAGCAGATGGCTTCCAGAAAATGTAAAAGACTCCAGTGGCCAGCTGCCCCAAAAATTTGCATCTAAATCGCAGCTTAGGAAATTCGCTTTGAAAACTGAGGGGAAACTCACACCAGACATGTGTGAACCTAGCTTTTGACCCCATTCACACAGACGCTTTTCAAGCATGTTTTGCGATAAAAATAGCACCTGTAAAGTGCCTCTCATGCCTCCCCAGTGTGAAAGCCTGAGTGCTTTCAAACTGGGGCGGTGCACTTGCGGGACAGGGAAAAAAAAAAAGTCCTGCAAGCTGCATCTTTGGGAGTGGTGTATACACCGTTCCCAAATTGCCCTGCCCAGTGAAATGAATGGGCAGCGCTGCCGAAGCTCTTGCAAAGCGATTCGGGCAGTGCCGCAACACCTGCGCTTTTATCCCTTTCTTCGGCCGCTAGCAGGGGTTAAAAGTGCCCCGCTAGCTTCACTAAAACAATGGTAAAGCGCAGCCAAAACTAGCAGCATTTTACCGCTAATGTCAGAGTGAAAGGAGCCTTAGACCCCTTTTACACTGGGGCGCGTTAGTGGTAAAGTGCCACTAGTTTTAGTGGCACTTTTCAGCCGCTAGCGAGGCTCTTTTAACCCGCACTAGCGGCCAAAGAAAGGGTTAAAAGAGCCCCTGTTGCGGCGCTGTCGAATCGCTTTGCAGGGGCGGTGGAGGAGCGCTCCCAAACTGCCCCAAAGATGCTGCTTGCAGGACTTTTCCTAACATCCTCCAAGCGCACCACCGCCGTGGTGAAAGCACTCTGGCTTTCAAACTGGAGAGGCATGAGAAAGGCGCTTTGCAGGTGCTATTTTTAGCACTAAAATGCCTTCAGTGTGAAAGGGGTCTAGATTTGGGGTGAACTTGTACTGAGAAGGGTGGTAATGAGGTTTGTCATTCCCTGAACATATAGGCAGGGGGCGTGGGACAAACAGCTCCCTGTACATGACAGTTGAGGGGGCGTAGCCCACAGACGGGCGTATACTGCACTTCGGCGCAAGCTGATTGGCCCTCCTGTCACGTGACTGCAATGTATTCCGTACACACGTATATTCTACCTAATAAACTACAATAACGCTCGGTCATTCTCCACTGCCCACCCCCTTCCCACCTCAGGGCCCCTCCAAATATTACCATGCTGGGCGCTTGTCGGGTCCTCTGAGCTCAGCACAGTTCTCGGTCGGAATAACGCAGGACGCAGCGGGAGTCTGAGCGAGACCTGCGGGCGGCAGCCATGACTGAGCGGAACACCCGGGGGCGGGCGTGGTGACTGCACTAGGAGCGGCGACAACACGGTACAACACACTGGAGACGGACCAACGGAACCAGCGAGAAGGCAAGCTGACGCAGGAGAGATAAGATCACCGGAACAAGCGAGATCAACTGGTGGCTAGAGGGGGAGGGCTGCGGAACCAGAGAGAGGAAAAGGTCAGCTAGAGCGGCGGCTCAGTGCATGGAGAGGCGGGGCCGAGTTGCAGTCAGCCTCCCCTGTCACCTCAGCGTACTCCAACACCGCTCCAAGAGGGAGGAAATAACGACACACCGGAACCAGCGAGAGCAGGGAGGAGCGTCTCCTCTCCACCACAGAGAGGAGGGGCTAAACCAACTCTGCTGCCTAGGCCACTTGGTGAGTGCTGCACAGTTTAAACAGCATTATCTGTGAGCCTCTGTGATTTATTATTGTGTTGGTAAACAAGGCGGTGTGTGTGTGTGTTTTAGTCCAATGTATCGTGTCTGATAATAGAATTGTGCACATTTCCATAGTCTTACCCCATGGAGTATGTATGTCCTGGTGTGATCAAAGAAAATACATTGCAGGCTAAACTGTCCACACACAGCAACTTTATTTCCTGTGGATTTGTGGGAACATGCACACGGGTGACAAATACGCTGCGCTTAGATCAGTAATGCGTGTATTGTATAGTGATACCCCCAGAGGAGCCGCTCAATTGATTTGTGATTTCTCTACACACCTGAAGATGACATACCTCGCTCACCCAGCACTTCCAGACACACCATGATTTTTTTTCAAAGAATTTATAAGGCCAAGCATAGCCTAAAAGGAGAAATGATTAGCAAGTGTACTTATGCAAACAGTCAATAAGACAATAACATTACTCTGAGAGACATGGTTAAACGTCTGCAGAATGCTCGTTGGGTCTACTTGTTATGTCAAAACCAATAAATAAAACTTTCTCTTATCGTCCATGGACTGACACAGCTGGATACTGTAAACGTGTGGGTATATGTCCCTGCTCGCAGGAGAAGATCTAGGCAGAATGTTAGATGTTAAAACATTCTAGAACAAACCAGAGCTGAACAGCCCCGCCCAGGGGGGCGGTCCCTCCGGACATTACCCTCCCACCTGCAGCTAGCAGCCTCAGTTTTTTTCTGCCTAGCAGAAGGAGAAGACGTGGCTCTCTCAGGAGCCAGTCTCCTGGAAGATTTTACTTTTAAATTTTATTCCTTTGGGAATTTTATTGTTTTGTTTTTGAGACCTTCAATCAACTGTCGGCTGGGCAACAGGTTGGGTACACTGGTATCCTCGTAGTCTTCCCTGTCCGACCATCGAGCGTGCTGATCCTCGCCTTGTGTGCGTGAGACTCAGTTCACGACATACCCCATGACTCCAGGGGTGGCCAGGTTGCTTTCATGCTCCCGCGGTCCTCTCAAGATTGAACAGTACTTGACTGACTGTATCTCTCGCGGTGGACCGGGCCGACAGCTACGCAGTACGACTCTGTGATAGGTCTGTCTGAAACAAGCCAGTGGGTCCCTGAAAGGGACGGGTAAGTAGTCTCTACTACTGCAGGTGAGTACATGCTGGCTGTGTTTCTGTGTGTGGGGGTTTCTCCCTGTCTCCCCCCTGTTATGCTGCTCTCTGCACCCTGTACTGGTGCTGTGCTGTGGGGTGCTTGGGGGTCACTCTGGCCTGGCTGGGCGCTCATGTCTGCAGTTTTTTCTGGTGTGTGAGGTGATTATTGCGTGCGCCATTGGCGCGCATTAGAGCTTTGAATTTTGCGCTGGGTGGCCATCTTGGCGTTCAGTGGCGCAGATGTAGCTCCGGCCGGCGGCCATTTTCTTGTGGCCGCTGCGCAATTATTTCTGGCGGCGGCGCGAATCCCCTCACAATCTCCTCACAGACTGAGCGGTCCTTAAGGTTTGGTGGGTCCTCCCGGGTATCCCCTCCTCAGCGTAGCCAGTGGGTGGACTGTATATTCACTGTATAGTGTATAAGGTCTCAGAGGGTGGCGTTATGGAGTCTGATACACCTGCTCTCCACACTTGCCTGGGGCAACTGGCAGTGCTGCACAGTTAAACATGTTCATATGTAGGGTTGTCCCGATACCGATACTAGTATCGGTATCGGGACCGATACCAAGCATTTGCGCGAGTACTTGTACTCGCGCAAATGCTCCCGATGCTTCACCCGATACTTTTTTTTTGTGGCGGAGAGGGCGGGAGGAGTCAGTGGCTGGGGAGGGCAGGAGAGAGGGCGGGGGAGTGCGGGCGGAGTCTGGCCGGAGAGGGCGGGAGGAGTCAGTGGCTGGGGAGGGCGGAAGAGGAAAGTGCGGGCGGAGTCTGGCTGAAGAGGGCGGGCACAGTCGGTGGACGGAGTCCACGGGCGGAGAGCGAGTCCCTCACCTGCAGTTGAACCTGGTAAGCTGGCAGGGGTTCAGGGCGCAGCCGCATCAGGATCGGTGACCGGTGCTGTCAATTTCGGTCGCCGTCAGCGGCTGAACGTCCCCACGCCCATCTTGGTACACCCTGCACTCGGCTGCAGTAAGCAGCAGCAGACATCTTGTTACACCCAGCCCGAGCTATATGGGCTGGGTGTAACAAGATGTCTGCTGTTGCTTACTGCAGCCGAGTGCAGGGTGTACCAAGATGGGCGTTGCAGCAGTTTTTTTTTTTCTTAAATCCTGTGTCATTTCCCCCCCCCACCCCCCCGCAGCATTTCAGTGCCAGCCACCTATCAGTACCCACAAGTCCTACCTATCAGTGGAATCAGTGCCATCTACCAGTGCCACCTATCATGTGGCACTGGTAGATGCCACTGATTGCACTGATAGGTGGCACTTATGGGCACTGATTGCACTGATAGGTGGCACTTGTGGGCACTGATAGATGGCACTGATTGCACTAATAGTGCAATCAGTGCCATCTATCAGTGCCCCCAAGTGCCATCTATCAGTGCCCCCAAGTGCCATCTATCAGTGCCACCTATCACTGCCCACAAGTGCCACCTATCACTGCCCCCAAGTGCCACCTATCAGTGCCACCTATCACTGCCCACAAGTGCCACCTATCAGTGCCCATAAGTGCCAGCTATCAGTCCCCATCTTTCAAACTGTCACATGACATTGAAAAAAAGTATCGGTAATCGGTATCGGCGAGTACTTGAAAAAAAGTATCGGTACTTGTACTCGGTCTTAAAAAAGTGGTATCGGGACAACCCTATTCATATGTTTCCTGCACCTGCGGTCCTTATGGACCATTTGTCAGCAGTCCTGGAATAATTCCTGTCAGAATGGAAGCGGTGTGCGAGTAAAAGGAGCTATAAGCCCCCTCCCCCCACAAAAATCTTTACTGAAGGGGTGCTCTGAGTCAGATATGGGCCTAGCTACTATGCTCAGGACCCGACCTCTGAATATTTAATGTTTATGAACAGGACATTCCCTTGTGAGGAAGACTCCAGTTCTGTGTCAGTGAATGACAGGGCGCTTGTAAGTGATCTCATTGATGTGAGAAACACTCTCAGGCTGGAATTGCTGTGACAAGCTTTTCTTTTACACAGTTTCCTCACTGTTTTCCTCACACTGCCTCGAGAGCAGCATGAATGAGGGAGGACTTTATTCATTTATGTCTGTAGTCCCTGTGAGCCTTATGTGTGATACCTGAGGTAACATTTCCCGCCATTTCCTGGGGAATGATTTGAGCTCTGACAGACACACGGTCTGAGGATCAGAGGTTACCTGTTACCTGCATGCTGCTTCGGCAGCACAGTCAAGCAGGTTGGAATGATACAGAGAAGATTATGCGCCTCTGTGCCATAATTTTAACTCATCCTATACCTCTACACTGCATACATTCACAGTGTATGTATGTGTTATTGGTCTCTGTGTCTGCGTGGCTGTCCCCACGT
Organism: Rana muscosa; assembly: GCA_029206835.1. Classification (NCBI taxonomy): domain Eukaryota; kingdom Metazoa; phylum Chordata; class Amphibia; order Anura; family Ranidae; genus Rana; species Rana muscosa. The sequence goes on from CM055122.1 coordinate 613,024,066, forward strand.
TCCAATGCTGTGTTTCAGTGCCATACATGATATAAACGTACAAAATATGTTTTATGCACGACTCCAGATACATTCACAGTATGTATTATACTCTCTGGGTTGGCGGGGGCTCCGGTGTCCTCCCGCACTCTCATGGTATGTGCGCTTCAGCTCTCTTCACAGTATAGACATGTTCAATATGTTTATTGCACATATTATACATGTTTACAGTATGGGTATACTGTTTGCGTGGGGTTCCTCCGGGTGCTCCGGTTTCCCCCCACGCTCCAATGGAAATGCACAGCATAAACATGTGCAATATGTTGATTCACATGCTATCATTCCTACACGGTATCTGTGTGCTGTCTGCGTGGAGTTCTTCCGAGTGTTCCGGTTTCCTCCCACGCGCTGACGGTATGTGCGCCTTTGGCCTTCCGCACAGTTAAACATGTTCAATGTTTATCACGCATGCTATAATACCTACACGATATGTGTAGGCAGTCTGTGTGGTTTTCTTTCGGGTACTCCGGTTTCCTCCCACACTCCATTGGTATCGGTGCTATGCACAGTCTAAATTTGTGCGATTGGATATCCACATACTAACATACCTACCCGGTATGTCTTTGCACTCTGCGTGGGTTTCCGCCCACGCTACATGACATGCATGCCTTTGGTGCAATACACAATGTAAACATACACATTATGTTTATACACTAAATACATTTACAGTAGTTGTAGGTATTGCATTCTCTGAGTATGCTTGGGGTACTTCAGTACCTCCCACGCGCCAGCGGTGTGCGCGCCTTCGGTGCTATGCACACATGAGCTTGTGCAAAATGTTTAGCACACACACTATAATACCTACACGGTATGCGTATGCAGTCTGCGTGGGTTTCCGCCCACGCTACATGACATGCATGCCTTTGGTGCAATACACGGTGTAAACATACACATTATGTCTATACACTACACTAAATACATTTACAGTAGCTGTAGGTATTGCATTCTCTGAGTATGCGTGGGGTACTTTGGTTCCTCCCACGCGCCAACAGTGTGCGCGCCTTCGGTGCTATGCACACATGGGCTTGTGCAAAATGTTTAGCACACATACTATAATACCATACACGGTATGCGCATGCAGTCTGCATGGGTTTCATCCGGGTGCTCAGGTTTCTCCCCTGCGTTCCAATGGTGTGCGCATTCTCAGCGCTATGCACAGTATAAACATGTGCAATTTGTTTATTCGCAGGCTAACATACCTACACGGTTGTGTACGCAATCTGCGTGGCTGGTTTACGTCCAGGCCCCGATGATGTGCGCGCCTTCGTCGCTGGCACAGTATATACGTGTTTAATAGGTTTATCCTCAAATACTAAACTACATACGCCGTATGTGGTGGTATTATGCTCTTTGTGGCTGGGTGGGTTTCCTCCCACACTCTCCATTTGTGCGTTTGACGCAATACATAGTATAAACTATGTGTTTGCACAATCGGCACCTATCCATGGGTAGCTGCTGGATGGAGCATTGTCACAAGGATCCCTGGTTTCAGGGGTATCACTTTCCATCTGCTTTCAGTGGTGATCAGAAGCGCTGGCTTAGACTGTGTTCACCAGGTTGGGGTTAGCATTACGCCCGTTAGTGGCTGCGTCTCTGGCATTTTTTATAGCTCAATGACTGGGCAAAAGCCTCTGCTTCATCCATCAGTCGTCTAGCAGGTGCACTACAACTGCTTTAGCCTTTAGGGTCTCTGTGCCCAGGGTGGGTTTGCGCCACCTGTGGAGGCTGAGGTACTAGTCCTCTGACCGAGTTTCTAGGGAAGTTCCGTCAAGTTGCCTTTAATGGCCAACATTTGAGGCACCCTGTACACTGGGGCCTCCCTTCTCCGATACATTGCGGAGTCTCTTTGGGATTTTCATACATCTTGCTGCAAGACGGTCCTGTCGGCCGTGTGCATTGCAGGCAAAGGGTCCTTGCATCTGGAGGTGTTTCCACCTTCTTTACCGGAGGTGGGGCACCGGAAGTGGACCTTGTGGCCTCTCGACTCACTCGCAAGGTGGCAAGATCGTGGTCAGGTCCAGGGACCCCTGGGCGGACGCGTCAGACGCGTTGGAAGCCCGTGGGGGCAGTATCACCTGATATATGCTTACCCTCTGCTACTGTTGTTGCCTCGCCGGCTTCGCAGAGTAGGGGCCGAGGCCATTCCAGTGCTCCGGAACGGCGACATTGGTACGCCGATCTACTTCGGCTAGTCGCAGACATTCCTGGTGACGGCCTATTGGGGTGGACCTTCTGTCTCATGATCCCATACTTCATCCTGCTTTACAGTCCTTGGCTTTAATGGCATGGCTGTTTAAAGCCAGGTGCTGAAGGGCCGAGTTCTCTCGTATTCGGTCATCTCTTCTATGTTGTTGACACAGGAATCTTCCTCCTAGAAAGATATCTCACCGTACCTGGAAGGCTTGCATCGCTATGTGCGAGGAACTTGAGTGGCATCCTCGGATGTATTCCGTTCCCAGGATTTTGCTGTTCTTACAGTGTGGTGTGACCCAAAAGCTGGCCTTGCATACCTTTTTTGAGGGTCGGATTTCGGCCCGGGCTGTCTTTTTCAACGACCGCTACCTGACCATTCCATGATTAGCACCTTTTTGTGCAGGGGGGTTCGCCATGTGATCCCCCCTGTCAAGCCTCCTCTCCCTACTTGGGATCTGATTTTGATGCATCTCGGTTCTCCAAGAACATCCCTTTGAGAATATCAGAGAGATTCCTCTCTTGACCTTGTCCCGGAAGTTGGCCTTAGTGGCCATTGCTTCGGGTAGACGGGTGTCTGAGTTGGCGGCCTTGTCCGGCAAGTCGCCTTACTTGGTCCTCCATAAGGATATGTTGGTGTTGTGCCCACAACCATCCTTCTTTTCTAAGGATGGTCTTGGCCTTTCACCTTAAGAAGGACATTGTTCTTCCGTCCTTGTGTCCTCACCCATCGCATCCCTGAGAGTTTGCGCTTCATACAATAAGATGGGTACAAGCCTTACGAGTGTACCTGTCTGCTACTGTTTCCATTCGGAAATCTGTGTCTGGTCCAAAACAGGGCCGAGCGGTGTCGTCTGCCACCGTCTTTAGGTGGATCAGGCAGACCGTCATACAGGCCTATGCCCTTAAGGGGCGGGCGCCTCCCTTTCCGGTTGCGGCACATTCCACCAAGGCAATTGGTGCTTCCCGGGCCTTCCGACATAAAGCGTCGGTTGCACAAGTGTGCAAGGCGACGACCTGGTCGTCCGTTCATACCTTTTCAAGATTTTATAAGGTTGATGTTGCTGCATCTTCGGATGCTCCCTTCGGCCGCAAAGCATTGCAGGCCGCTGTTTAATGTTGCAACTCCTCCGTTCAGGAGCTCTGCTTGTTTGAAATTAAGTTTTGGTTGTTCCTTTACTACTGCTCCCACCCTTCTGATACTGCTTTGGGATGTCCCACACGTTTACAGTATCCAGCTGTGTCAGTCCATGGACGATAAGAGAAAATAGGATTTTTGTACTTACCGTAAAATCCATTTCTCTGACGTCCATGGACTGACACAGCACCCACCCTTCCTTTTAAGGTTTGTACTGCTTTGTTACGAACTGAGGTCTGCTAGCTGCAGGTGGGAGGGTAATGTCCGGAGGGACCGCCCCCCTGGGCGGGGCTGTTCAGCTCTGGTTTGTTCTAGAATGTTTTAACATCTAACATTCTGCCTAGATCTTCTCCTGCGAGCAGGGACATATACCCACACGTTTACAGTATCCAGCTGTGTCAGTCTATGGACGTCAGAGAAATGGATTTTACGGTAAGTACAAAAATCCTATTTTTTCAAACGTCTGCAGTATTCTATCAGAAACAAACAGAACTGCATTTATCTAACTCCGTCTTTACTTGCTATAACAGTCCCAGTTTTGTCACACGGGATAAAAAAAAAATTTTGGCCGGCAAAGTTGGGGTCCTTGAAGAAAGCCCATCAGTTCCGAGCAGACAACAGATTACCTTGTATGATGTTAGTCTCTTACCAATTCCAGGGCACCATCTTCTGGCTCTCCGGACACATGACCAGTTCAAATCAGACAGAGAGGTTACTGATGATCTCTCTCTTTCAATCCTGTTGAGACAAGTCCCTCTTTTCCTTCCTAGTGGTGGGAGTGCTCTCTAGTACAGTCTGATCTCTCCATGGCATCCAAATCACACCTTGCTGTGCGGTGAGCAGTCTCTCCCTATTGTGGTCAGTTAGGGCAGAATTCTGTTCAGCCCACATACCTGCTTCCTTCCAGACCACACTTCTCCACGCTCTGTTGCATCAGCCACTCTTCTTCTGGAACAAATTGGACTCACCCAAGGTGGCTGCCCCTGCACTAGAGACTAAGGATGAGCTCCGACGTGTTCAAAGAGCCTGCCAGGAAGTCGGCACTGCGCTGCGCTAATCACAGGCAGTGAGACATTTCCCGATCTCTGCAGCCGTGCATCGGGGAAAATGTCTCACTGTCTGTGATTAGCGCAACGCAGTGCCGACTTCCTGGCGGGCTCTGCACGTGGGCTTTGCGAACACGCCGGAGCTCATCGTTACTGGAGACACTCCATAGACAAGTGTTTGCTGTACAGTACAGCACGTCATCAGGGATATGGCTGCAAGAATGAGGAAGAGACAGCTGTCTCCCGATGGCGGCGTGGGACCTGGTAAACGGCACCAGAGCGTGGAAGTTCAGGAGAATGACACAGGATTCACTGTATATGTTTTTACTGGATAACCCAATGTAAAAGGTAAAGTGGGGGAGGTTCCTTTTTTAAGACCCCTTTCACACGGAGCAGATCCGTTTTAAGGGACTCTGCTTGCTCAGCAGGAATTTTTCTGCTGATCCCCGCTGAGCAGGAGGATGACAGGTCTGTCTCTGCTCACTGTGCGGAGGTGGACCTGTCAGAGTTCCGCTCTCCTCTATGGAGAGATCGAATAAAAACAGACCGCCTGTCCATTTTCATCCGATCCGCTGGACGGATGGCGAACATATCGCCATACATCTGTTTAAGCGGATTTTGTCGCATCGCCTGTCCGCTGACATCCGCCTCCCCGTAGAGGACAATGGGTGGCCCAATCGAGTCTGCCTGAAAAACAGACAGGTGGACCCGATCAGTCCAATCGTGTGAAAGGGGCCTAAAATAAAGAAGAAAAGTTGTTGTTATTGTGATGCCACTTATCTTTGTTTCTCACACATTTTTCAACTGAAACTCTCGCAGTGTAAAGGGGAACATGGAAGATTACTCTAATGCCCCATACACACGATCATTTTTCATGCCGTTAAAAATGCCATTAAAAAAAATGGCCATTAAAAATGATCATGTGTATGCTCCAGAGCATTTTTAACGACGTGAAAAACGGGCATTAAAAATTTCGAACATGCTCTCTTTTTTCACGTCGTTTTTTTTAACGACGTGAAAAACGATAGTGTGTATGCTTTAACGACGTGAAAAAAAATGCGCATGCTCAGAATCAAGTATGAGACGGGAGCGCTCGTTCTGGTAAAACTAGCGTTCGTAATGGAGATAGCACATTCGTCATGCTGTAACGGACTGAAAAGCACTAGACTGAAAAGAGCGAATCGTCTCTCAACAAACTTTACTAACATGAAGGGTGGCGCCATTCGAACGGAACTTCCCCTTTATAGTGCCGTCGTACGTGGTGTACGTCACTGCGCTTTTCTTGAACATTTTTTAAAATGATGGTGTGTACGCAAGACAGGCTTGAGAGGAAACAAGAAAAAAATGACGAGAAAAACGTCAGTTTTAAAAATGACATTAAAAATTATCGTGTGTATGGGGCATAAGAGGGTAACCAGAGGTCGGACTTTAAAGGCAAGGAAACAATAGAGATAACAAAAAATATATAATTTTATTAAGAACAAAAAAGTTATAGATCAATTGACATAGTGTTCAAGAATTAAAACCATACAGAATAATACAAGGTATGGATTCGGTCCCTTGTGCGTCTACGCGTTTCACCGTGAGGCTTCTTCAGGACGAACAAAAATAACAAGAACAGAAAACAAGTCTCACTATCTTGACATGGACAGGATCTGATATATAAACGTCCGCATATCGGAAAGTCTATAAAGACGGGGACATTCCACAGGAAGTGTAGTACAAGTACCATGCGTGTCTGGAGTACTGCTCACAGGTCAGATAAGAAAAGGCAAAATACTCCCTGTATGGGAGATGTCCACCTATAGGAAATGCCATATACTGAACTCTAGTAAGCATATAACTCACAGTTTCATGAGTATAAAGTGCATCACTTAATTGGGGCAAGCGTCCAAGGTACACAGCCCAAAAGATACACGGGCGTCAAGGTAAAGAAACCAAAAATCCAATCAGGCGCCGGTGGACACTGTTGTGTAGTTAGTTATCACCCAGGTGCTACACTAAACAAGTACTAAACATTATGTGACCTGCAGTTCTTTAGTATTTTCCTTGTCACAAGATGATTTCTATGTCATGGTATGGGGTCTATTGTTGAATGGGACTTGGTAGCAGTAGACAACACATTGGAGTTTCTCTTCTGTCATGGCTGCTTTTGTTCATCAGGGCTTAGTAGCATGTCTCAGATTTCATCTACTGAAAAGTGATTTCACAGCTGATCACACTCACACATTCAGTAGTATTCTGTGAGAGCCGGTTCATCTAAGGGTTAGGCGTTGCTCGCTGATGCAGCTTGAACAACATTGGGATGGAAATCATGCTGTTATATGGTAGTTATATGTGTGCTCCATATGTTATCACATGGAGCAGTGGTCTCCAAACTGTGGCCCGGGGGCCAGATGCTGCCCTTCGCTTGCTTTGATCCGGCCCTTGGGGCAATAATTTATCCTCTGACACCAACATTGGGGCATCCCCCCCCCCCCACTGACACTAACGAAGGGGCACAATTCCTCCCCAGAACTCCAGCAATGGGGGACAGTTCCTCCGAATGACACCAATGATAGGTCATGATTCTTCCCACCAAATGGCACCAAGAATGGGGCACTATTCTTCTCACGGACACTAAAGATGGGGCATTGTTTACCCCCACTGATGCCGAGACATTTTCTACTTTCAATGGTCACAGTCTGGTCCCCGTAAAGTCTGAAGGACAGTAAACTGGTCCTTTGTTTAGAAAGTTTGGAGACCCCTGACTAGAGCACCACGATTCTGGATAAAACGAGAATCACAATTTTATTGCTTAGAATAAAGATCACAATTCTGAAGAATTCTTAAAGATTTACAACCCATGAACATTTGGTTATCAAACATGATGGCGATAAAATAAGACATAGTACTCTTTGCTTTAATCAAATTTAAAGAAATGTAATGAAAAATAATGTAAAGAAATAAAAAAAAAAAAAAAAAAAATTACTCTTAAATAACTTAATGCTATTTTTTTTTTTTTAAGTATTTACCGATACCTACCTTTTTTGTTTTACACTTCAGTTGTCCAGCAATGGTACGAAGCATTGAAAATAAATTTTACAAATGAAATTCACTTTATTTTAAATTTTGTGCTTTTTTTTTTTTTTTTTTTTTTTAAATGTGTGAAAAATGTAAATATATGTTAATGCTGTAAAAATATTAATGAAAAAGCAAACAAAAAAAAAGTTTTAATTAAGAGTTTATAAAATAAGAGAATAAATAAAAATAAAAAAATGGAGAAGGAGAATAAGGAGAAAAAGGAGTTAAAGTGGTTGTACAACCACTTTTACCTACAGGTAAGCCTAGATTAAGGCTTACCTGTAGGTGTTGGAAATATCTCCTAAACCTCCACGGTTTAGGAGATATTTACAATAGAGGTGTGCGGTGATCGTGCCGTTTCTAAAGGAGGCCATGCCGTGACTGGCGCATGTGCAGGAGTGACGTCATCGCGGCTCTGGCCAGTCACAGCGCCGGAGCCGCGATACCCGAAAGGAACTCCGGCCAGTGCTGTTTTGGGCACCGCAGCGGGGGCTTCAATCCCAGGTGAGTATTACATAATGAGCTAGTATGCTATGCATACTAGTAGGGCCGAAACAACTAATCGATTATGAAATTAATCGATTAATCGGCCAGCAACATAATGGGGTTAAAAAAACTAAAATTAGCCCTTTATAGTACAAAAAGAGCAAATAATCGCTACTGTAAATATTATTATTTTGACTGCTCCACAGTAAAAAAAAAAATGAACCCCTTACAGTAGCGCTTATTCTCTCTTTTTGTACTAATAAAGGGCTATTTTTTTTTTTTTTTTTTTTTTTTAACCCCATTATGTTACTAAACGTCTTAGGCCTGGTTCACACCTATGCTTTTTTTGCAGAAACGCACTACAGTTCATTTAACATGGTTTCCTATGGGACACGTTCACATCTATGCTTTTTTCAGCTGCTGCGTTATGCAAACGCACAAATCGCAGCAAAATCACGTGCGCAAAAAACAAAACGCAACAGCAAAACACACTCCAGAAACAGATCAAAAGCATAGGTGTGTACTGAGCCTTATGCTGGCCACATGGATCATTTTTCAGACGAGAATATTCATACGAAGAATCTTTCTACATTCGCTGAATGAAAGAATGTTGTTTGAAATTTTCACTTGCTTTTAATATTCGGTTTTAAAATGAATTGCATTTCTGAACGAAAACCACATACATTGTCTGAAAATTCCTTTGACCAAGAAGTTTTTTATTTCTAACCCTCTTATGCCTACTAGTACACAAGACCGGGATTCCCGACAGGAAAATATCCGTCGGAAATCCCGAGGGGAAAACCGAAAGCCTGCTCTCTACTTTTTTCCCCCTACAGACGATCAGTTTTCCCGTCGGGATTCCCAGCCAAAAGCTCTCCTCGCAGTTTTCCCGTCGTGTGTACAGGGCATAATAGTATATCTTATCTGTCAGTTATTCTCAGAGTGGATTAGAGATTTTTCTCCCTAACCATAGATCTGGTTATTTATATTTACCACTTCATATAGATATTTAACCATTTCAATACCGGGCTATAGTAATATGACGTCCGCAGGAGGGATCTCCCATCCTGGGTTGACGTCATATGACGTCCTGGACTTCCCGGACATCTAGGGGGCGCGCGCACCCGCCGCGTCGCTCGGGAATCGGTGCGCGTGGCTGGTGGCCGCGATGTCTGCCGGGCACCCGCGATTGCCCGTGAACACAGCAGGACCGTGGATCTGTGTGTTTGTAAACACACAGATCCAAGTCCTGTCAGAGGTGAGGAGACCGATGTGTGTTCCCAGTACAGAGGAACACCGATCGGTCTCCTCCCCTTGTGAGTCCCCGCCCCCTACAGTTAGAATCACTCCCTAGGATACACAACCCCTTGATCGCCCCCTAGTGTTAACCCCTTCCCTGCCAGTCACATTATACAGTAATCAATGCATTTTTATAGCACTGATCGCTGAATAAATGCGAATGGTCCCAAAAATTTGTCAAAAGTGTCCAGCGCAATGTCGCAGTCACAATAAAAATCGCAGATCGCCGCTATTGCTAGTAAACTAAAAAGAAATAAAAATATACACTTATTGCGATATTTTTTTGAAAAAAAAAAAAAATTCAGAAGAATACGTATCGGCCTAAACTGAGGAAATTTTTTTTTTTTTTTTTTAATTGTGATCTTTATTATAGCAAAAAGTAAAAAATATTGTGTGGTGTTTTTTTTTTTTTAATTGTCGCTCCTTCTTTTGTTTATAGCGCAAAAAATAAAAAACGCAGAGGTGATCAAATACCACCAAAAGAAAGCTATTTGGGGGGGGAACATAAAATTTTCATTTTGGGTACAGTGTTGCATGACCGCGCAATTGTTATTCAAAGTGCGACAGCGCTGAAAACTAAAAATTGGGATGGAAGGGGGTGAAAATGCCCCATATTGAAGTAGTTAAGAATGAATTGCCTTTTTTTTAAAACTTTACATATTAACTAAATTATACACCACACTTTTTTATGAGGTGATTAATCGATTATGAATATAATCGTTAGTTGCAGCCCTACATACTAGCTCGTTATGCCTTTGTCTTGCAGGTGTTTTTTTTTTTTTTTTAAAAAGTTGGTTTCTTCATTTAACAGATGTGGCGTAAGGGCCCTTTCACATGGATGTTCCTTTTCTTTTTTTTTTTTTGGGTGAAAAACGTTTTCATGTCCCCGAACGTCCGTTTTCACATCAGCAGATGTTTTTCATCTTTTTCTATTGCATTTTCTTCAGTTTCTCATCCTTTTTTCATCCTTTTTTTTTTTTTTTTTCTCCCATGAGATTTTGCTCTTCCCCAGCATGCATTGTGTTTTTACATGCTGCTTTGTGGTATATTTGGGTAAAAAACGGATGTCAGCGGATCAGATGTAATCGGATCGTCCGCTGACATCCATTTTACGTCCATTCCGTTTTTTATACAGAAGAAAAAATAGGGTTTTCCTCTGTCATCATAAATGGAGCATAGCGGAGACGGATGTCTATCCGCTATCCCATAGGGATACATGTATGTCCGTTTTTCATCCAAAAAAGGGATGGATGAAAAATGGACTTGTCCATGTGAAAGGGCCCTTCCTTTCTTTTTGTAGACTTTCAAAGATGAGGGCACATCGTGGAATAGGTAATGCAGAGGTGTGAACTCTATGGTCCTGAGGGTGTTTTTATTTTTTATTTTTTTTTAATCCACGGTAAAATGTCTTTCTAGAACTTCTTCTATATCATAGGGCATGACCAGCAAAGGTGTATGAAAGAGCCCTGTTGTTAGCAAATCCTCCAGCAAAAGGGAGTCAAGCCTGGATACATTTTAGATCTCTTCTTTGCAGAGGTCCTATACTAGCGTGAAAAAAAAAACTTGTAACATTGCTTGCATTTTGGAGCAAATGGAAGAAGAATGCGTCAACTGGGTAATTGGGCAGGAATGAACCTCCATTCCAATTCCACCTTCCGTTCCTTTACAAAGTAAGGAGTTCACTGGGAGCAACGAGACAATAATAGTTTATACATGGAGGTGGTAGGACTGTTTTGCCGCGCACAAGGGATTCAAATTGCGCCAAGGATGTTGCGGGTCGCAATTTCAGAGTAAGAAAGGGAGTGTGGCCTGGCTGTGTTCCTGTTTGAATGAATGATGCCTGGCATTATTCCCGGGTGGGGTGAAGTCATTTCCAGGTGCTGAAGGCTTTGGTTCTAGACCTCATTCTTAACCAAGGGGACAGGCAGCTGGCGCCTTCATGGTGGTTCCTTCTAGCAGCATCTGTCAGGGCGCCACAAGTGGAGAAGCTAATACTACATTTTGGTATCTTCAATGAAGGCTGCAACTCAGGTGGATACGGGTGCCCTTGACACAGGTAAGCTGGAGGCTACTCTACCTACTTTCAGTCACCTGTGTTTGTTCTTAGGTTTTCCCCCTAGCATGTAGCTTTTGTTTCTGTTGGATAGTCATTCATCAGTTAGTTTGTGATTGATTTCTGTAGTGTGTGTGTGTGTGTGTGTTTTAGAATGCATTTCACGTTTCTAATACATTGGGTATGCTTGAGATGCTGTAAATGTGTTCTTACAGTAATGTCTTTTGCTTTATTGACTTTGGCTGATATTCATCCCCAAGAGCATTTTAGTTTTGTCAGTGTATGCGTTGCTAAGTGAGGCAGCACATAATGTGGAATGCTTTTTCCCGAAGAGATTTGTTAGACAGGAAGTCGGCAGGAGATGCTCATTATTATAGCACACTGCTGAATGTTCTAATGTTCTTGTCGCTGGTATCACAGATGAGGTAAACTTTGGCATGTTCTGTATTTTTTTACCTAATCTAGGAGAGTGGGTAAAACTTATGTTGCTATTAGTTTTATATTATCTTCTATATATTTTTTTTTTATTAATCACCTAAATTTGTGGTTTACACCTGTTCTGTCTTCCTGATTAGATAACATGACTAGAGTATCAGAATAATGTCCTAATAGTTATTGATGGCTGTGAAGTCCCATGCCTTCTAAAGTTGTATAATGTCTTCAAAATTGGACTGTCTGGTTGCTGCATTTATTTGTCTACTATTGTGGCGATGTTGTAGACTTCCCCGCAATTCCACACATCATAAATTTGTTATACAGAGTATTTTAGTGTAGCGGCCTCACCCTCTCTCTCTTCTTTAACGGTTACTTTGGCTTCGGTCTAGGGGTATCTTGATGGGGAGAGCGAGGTGCGCCACGGCCCATGTCCTCTAGATTACAGCATGTAGAGGTGAAGGCCAGTATCCGATTATATTCGGGCTGTGTATACGCTCAGAGCCAGGTCTGTTCTGCTGATAACCCCCTTTGCTCCCAGTAATTGGAGTACCACACACTGAAAAGGTCCAACACTTATTTATTCCATAACGGCAAACAAATGGTCCTTTGCGAGCAGACAGTTTGAGACCCATAGAACAGTTCAGTATTGGTGGGGAGTAGGTCAAGGCACAATCCTCAAAGAAACTAAACCGTTGAGGTTTCACCAACGGTTGCTAAGCACAGTGGCTGTTAAATGTCAGGGGGAAGACATCCCTCCAAGGGAGTTACCAGAGGCCCCGCCATCACCAAATTAATGCTGTACCGGGCTATTCGGAAGGGTTATACTCCCCGGCCTCCTCGCCTCAGATACGGGTCCCAACACCTTTAGGGCCCCTCGGACTCCTCCACCCTCACGGAACCCAGTCGAAGTTACTGGGCTCCAGGCCTCGGCCATAGTACCTCACCCCAGGCTTAAGGTGCCTGGGATGGACTCCATCCCTCGCTCCGGCCAGGTCAAGGGCACCTGGGCCCGGAACTCTGGAACGCCAGCACCCAGGCCGAAGGTGCCTGGGTGTGGCCGCGTACTCCAACTCTGAACCCCCAAGGTCAGGGCGTCCGCCCCTTTTATCTCCTCTCCCTTTGCGTCACAGCGGGTTCCCCGCCCCGCTGTACCGCCGCCAGGAAAGGACAAAAGGGTACAGTCTTGCGGTGCAGTTTCAACTCCGACCCAGGGCGACAACGCCACCTGCAGGCCACAGGGAACCTTGCACCACCAGAGTCCTCCAAGAACCACAAAAGGGATTCTCAGATTCCCTAACAATTAGTACATCTGGGTTAAATAACCCAGATGCCCCCCCCCAAATTTAAATACCCGCTACACTAGTAATATTGGACAGGGGTTTCAATACTTGACATTTCAGTACCCTGAACAAACAGTAGTAACACGCAGCAACCAATAAAACATTAAGGCTTCATGCACACTGGGCTTAAAGAGCTTACCCTTGTAAATATTTTTTTTTTTTTTAAACTAACCTGCAAGAGAAAGGCATAATGAGCTAGTATGCACAGCATACTAGCTCATTATGTGTCACTTACCTGAGATCGAAGCCCCAGAAGTCCGCCTCGGTCCGTCCACCGCCGCCGCCATGTCCCCTCTCGCTAGTTCAGGGTATCGCTGCTCCGCCGCTCTGATTGGCCGGAGTAGCGATGACGTCACATGCAGGCTGGCAAGGTCCCATTCAGAAAACCGGCAATGACCCCGGCCTGCTAGTGCGCATGCGCGTGACGTCATCGGCGCTATTTTTAAAAGCAAATATCTCCTTAACCGTGTAGGTTAAGGAGATATTTCATGCACCTACAGGTAAGCCTTATTTTTGCTTACCTGTAGGTGCATGTTGTCAAAGTGGGTTTACAACCACTTTAAAGGGTTTGTTAACCCATCCATATAAGACTATGCCAGCCCCTCTATTAGAGGCTGGCATAGCACACTGTGTCTGTAGTTTTAAAAAACGAGTGTTGTAAATACCTAATTTTAGCTGTCTTTAGGCTGGTCACATCACTCACAGCCGCTTTACAGCTCCGGTCTATTGCTTCTGAGGGAGGGGCCGTGATCTCCTTCTGAAGTCAGCTGGGGAGATCACGTGGCCGCTCAAACTCCTCCGCAGAAGCCATGTCTCCATAGCTGTAAAGCGGCCGCAAGTCATGTGACCGGCCTGAAGACAGCTGAAATTAGGTATTTACACTGCTCGTTTTTTAACCACTTCCATACAGGGCATTTCACCCCCTTCCTGCCCAGACCAATTTTTAGTTTTCAGAGCTGTTGCACTTTGAATGACAATTGCGCAGTCATGCAACAAAATGCAATGAAATCTTTGTGTTTCTCCCCCCCCCCCCCCCCCACAAATAGAGCTTTCGTTTGGTGGTATTTGATCATCTCTGCGGTTTTTATTTTTTGCGCTACAAACGAAGAGCGACAATTTTTGAAAAAAAAAATATTTTTTACTTTTTGATTTAATAAATATTACAATTTTTTTCCTCAGTTTAGACCGATATATATTCTTCTACATATTTTTGGTTAAAAAAAAAATCGTAATAAGCGTATATTGATTGGTTTGCGCAAAAGTTATAGCGTCTACAAAATAGGGGATAGATTTATGGCATTTTTATTTATTTTTTACTAGTACGGCGATCTGCGTTTTTTTTTTTTTTTTTTTTTTTTTTTTTATTGTGACCGTGACACTGATTACTGTGTAAATGTGACTGGCAGGGTAGGGGCTAACACTAGGGGGCGCTGAAGGGGTTAATATGTTCCCTATTGAGTGATTCTAACTGTAGGGGGAGGGGACTCACAAGGGGGAGGAGACCGATCTTTGTTCCTCTGTACTGGAAACACACATCGGTCTCCTCACAGATCCACACTCCTGCTGTGATCATGGGCAATCGCGGATGCCCGGCGGACATCGCGGCCGCCGGGCACGCGCACCGGGTTCCTGCCGGCGTCCTATTATGGCCCGGTAAGGAAGGGGTTAAAACTATAGCCAGTGTGCTCTACCAGCCTCCTAAGTGCCGGTTCACACTACCGCGACTTGGGATCCGACTTGTGTCGCCCCAAGTCGTGCGACATGAGAAATTACATGTTAGTCAATGAGAGCAGTCTTAATGTACACTACTGAAGTCGCTCCGACTTCAGAAAAGGTTCCTGTACTACTTCAAGGCGACTTGTACCCATTGATTTCAATGGAAGTCGCCTACAAGTCGGATCCCCCGTCTTAACTGAAGCAACTTTCCAGGAAGTGAAAATTGTTTTCTAAGGCAAACCCCTCCCTCCCACAGAGCAGATTATTATGTGTTTGGCCACTGGCAAAGTCGCCTGTCCTGGAGGCGACTTGAAGTCGCGTTGTAAGTCGTCTCCAAGTTGCCTTGAAAAGTCGCGCTGGAAGTCGTGTTTCCCTAGTGTGAACCGGCACTAATAGAGAGCTGGCAGTGACATTTTTTTACATTTTATTCTACAAGAATAGCAGTTGGGGGGGGGGGGGTGACAGGCAGGAAGGAGGGGGGGGGAGAGAGGAGAGCAGAGGGGACAGCGTATGATGGAGGGACGCACTTTGACAGCGGTGATCAGGCTGGAGCTACCCTTGTTATCGTGGTCGGTTTAGAGAGGGCATACAGGAAGTTGCAAGTTCAGTTTTTTTTTTTTGTTTTTTTTTTGTTTTGTTTTTTTTTTGTTTTTAGAGGGGGGCAGATTAAACCGCACAAGCGCTGTGCTGTGTAATCTGCTTTAAGGGACCAGGATCTGCATATTTATTTTTAATTTTTTTTAACAAACACTTTTAATAGAATGGCAGTTCCCTTGACAGAAAAAAAACGCTCATGTAGAGCCTTTTTTTTTTTGTACACCGTTTTGGTAAGTTTGGCATTCTTTTTGCCAGAAAGCTCCAATCAGAAAAGCAAACTAGAAGGGTTTTGTTTTTCTGCCTCTGAACGTTGAGCTTAAAATATGCCTGTAAGCGTCCTATTGTGCATGGACATGTAGGACATTGATCTGCTTCTACAGACAAAACTCCTGTAAAAGCAGCAATTTTTAGTTTTTATTTATTTTATTATTTCTTGCCTGTGTGCATGGAGTCTTAGGCTCTGTTCACACCTAGGCGTTTTTGGGCGTTTTTCTGCTGTAAGCCTCAGCTCTAAAAACGCCCAACAAGACAAATCCCATTAATTTCAATGGCCCTTGTTCACATCTGAGCTTTTTGTCATCTGAAGCTCAAAGTACAGGAGCTTCTTTTTTGGCAGATTACAGGCGTTTTCTGATTTCTACATTGGTGACCTTTTTGACCTGTACAAAATTGCGGCAAAAATCGTGTGACTTTCTGCCTGAAAACAAAATGCCTAGGTGTAAACGGAGCCTTAAAGTGTTACTAAACCCACACCAATAAAATCATTCTTTATTTGCAGAAAAGCATGCTTGTACTCGGTGGAACCTAAGGGGTTAATCATCTGCATTGTGTAAAAAGGCTGTTTGATCCTGTATTCTCTGATACTCCCCTTCTTCCACAGTCCCCAATCTATCTCCTTCTAGAACGGAGCCTTTGGAGTCACTTTGCACATGATCAGTTTGGTGTGTATTACTAGAGTTTTTTTTCTTGGGAGGATGCATGTGATCGGCACAAGGCCAATTAGCACTGTCCAGACAGAGGGTCAAAAATATTTAGCAGTTTTATATTAAATAATTGCGTTTCCATGTTCTGTGTACTGTGGAAGACCAGCTATAGTAAGTAGTAAGTTACACTGAATATTTTATTTTTATTTTTTTCTTTGTAGGTTTGGATCTAGTGATGAAGACTTACAATGTCATGTCAGGTTTTATTGCTGTTGTGTTCTTATTGGGGTGCCTCATCCTCAAAATGTGACAGTTGTCACCAGTAATGAGCGGAGAAGTCTGCTTGTGGGAACTTCATTTTCAGTTGAAGCTCTAAATGCTGGGAGTTCTGCTTCATTTAGGGGGTTTTCTCCTACATCCTACCGTGGCGCCACAATTGGGGGCATAGACAGAATTTATCATTTCATAGAGGTTTGACTGGAACTAAAACTGCCCATACTGTACACAGTTAGATTTTTTTTTTATTCAGGCCTGCAAGCTAAGAGAAAGTAATCAAACACATCTTTCCATCCACGCTATACAGTAGGTCTCCCTTCCCAGCTATTGCGCTCTTAACAGTTGCCACCAGTAGCTATCCGAATAGTGGCTGCATCTAAATGATTGAATGCTGCTGCTGCTGTTTGGCTGTCCATTTTTTGTTTTTTCTATAGAAGGATTACAGACGGGAGGGAATAGAGCGAATTTGCTGTGTGTGGCAAGTTTAAATGCAGTTAGCTGGTGTGTGGTAAAACAACACCTTGCTTTCTGACATATGTTCTTAAAAGAGAAGTTTGGACTGAAAAAAACAAAACATTTATACTCCCCCTAGGTGGATGCAGCATCGATCCGATGCTGCAGCTGTCGGCTGTACACTGAAAACGGCAATCATACACCACTGGTCACATAGTTCTCTCCTCTGCTCTGAGCAGAGAGCTGTGGCCCTCTGCTCTGACCCTCCAGCGCTCACTGGAGCGCTGGGGTGGTTGGCTCAGGCTCTCGGTGACGTCAGTGATGTTAGCGGACAGCGAACTTTAGCCTGCTGTTCTCTGAAATTTTTTTTTGGATGTCTCATCAATGCTAGAGATTACAGGGACCCCTTTAGCCAGTAGTGATATCAAGCACCATGTAGCTTTTATAATAAAAAATAAAAAAAATCTGTGCTAATGTGTAATCTTTAAGGTGAACGGCAGCTTTCACATACAGGCAGTATACATAACCCACATAAATAAATAAATAGTGTAGTGCCACTATAATTAATGAAATATGGTTCAGCAAAAAAAAAACATCCGTTTAAAAATTTTAAGCCTGTATAAAAACAGCAAATCATTTGCAAAGAAAGGATGCTCCCGGGCTAAGGATTGCACAGTGGTGTGACGTCAGCACTAGCAGCTCCGTCCTAACATGTTTCGTCCAATAGGACCTTCACAGTGGATTTGATGATTATGCAATTAGCGGACCTCCAGCTGTTACAAAACTACAATTCCCATGAGGCATAGCAAGACTGACAGCCACAAGCATGACACCCAAAGGCAGAGGCATGATGGGACTTGTAGTTTTGCAACAGCTGGAGGTCCGCTAATTGCATATCCCTGATCTAGCATATTTCTGTGGAAGACTTCTTAGCTAAGCAGTGGTTCCGTATTGGTTCCTGCACATTCAGCATCAAGTCCTAGCAACCTATCGGAAGCTCAGTAATAAGTAAAAGCATTTTTCTGATTGGTCCACATTGCATGCCGCTGTTTTGGTAAGGTGTTATTTTATAAGCCCCTGGATCTTGCTCTGTGTTTTAACAAGGTGTTTTTTTTTTATTCTCAGAATATGACTTCATCTGACTGCCTGTAGCCTCCCTGGCAACTTCCAGTTTGACTGTGCTTGGAAGATTCATCGTACTGATAGTGGGATTTCCTCTTACTATTGCAATGTCCCTGCAACCTCTCACCTGCCATCATGAACCGTTATACAACTATGAAACAGCTTGGAGATGGCACATATGGCTCAGTTCTTCTTGCACGAAGCACAGAGTCTGGAGAACTGGTTGCTATTAAAAAGTGAGTACCTCTACACCGGTTTGGTACAGTACGGGTGTGGACCAGAGCAATTTGTATTTCTTTCGTTCATGGACGGACACAGCTCCTTTATTCTTGACCTTAGGGTTTATATGCCATCTATCAGGAGAGGACTAGGCAGACATGTTAAAACATGTAACAACAGCAAAGCTGAACAGTACCGCCCAGGGGGCGGTCCCTCCTGGCTATAACCCCTCACCCTGCATCTAGCAGCTCAGTTTTTTTTTCTGCCTAGCATAGGCGAAGTACCTGGCTCCCGGTTGGGACCATTGGTCCTGGAGATTTTTTGCTTTTTTCTACTTTTTTGATCGTGAGATCTACTAACAACTGCCGGCTGGGTGACAGACTGGATAATATAGATCCTTGTAGTCTCCCCAGTCCGGCCATCGAGCGTGAGCAGACCTTTAGCTACGCGCTGGGCCGGCCATGACATACCCCTTTTGCTCCAGGGGTGGCCGGTGAGCTATATGCTCCGGGGCACACATATGACCAGGCTACTGCTGTCCGAGTCACAGTGGGCCATGGCCAACAGCCACTCCGTACTGCTCGGGTGATGGGTTTGTCCGGAATGCGTCCAGCAGTCCCCGCAGGACGGGTAAGTAGGGTTCCACCTGTTTCGGCAGGATGAAACAGCTGGACATTCCTGGGGAGGTTGACTAGGGGGTCTCTCACTCTCCCTTTCTTCTCTCCCTGACCCTTCCCTCCTCCCCATTCATCTGTGGTGGCTGGGCCTACTGTGTACCTGATTGGGGGGGCTCCGGGTCCTGGCTGGGGACTGCGCTAGGTGTCCAGGGTCCGCTCTCCATTGTGGGGTGTTGTCTGGTCTGCCAGTGGGGGGTCTCCGCTCAGAGGCCCAGCGCGTTCACGGCCTTTTTCTTTTACCATTTTGGCGATGCCCGGCGCCATTTTCTTGTAGCCGTGCTAGTTTTAATGCTGAAGCAGCCGGTGGCCATTTTCTTGTAGCTCGCGCTCTTTTTTTCCTGAGGCGACCGGCGCCCATTTTCTTGTAGCCCCAGCTTAGTTTTGGCCTCTAGCGCTGGGAATGTCTTTCTGAACGGCGCGAACAGCACAGAACACCTCAGACGCAGGAGAACACCACAGGCTGTGCAGGAGAGAGAGCGGACCGCAGCGCTGTGCAGTACCTGGGTCAGGGTGGTGAGTCCTCTGGGGGGCCCCTCGGTCTGTAGCAGCTAGGAGGGTGTACCTTTTGTGTACCTTGCCTTTTAGTCCTTAAGTTGCGGTCAGGCGAGTGTGGGTCAGCATGGCGTCAGAAGCTGACGTTTCTTCTTCGCCAGAAATCCCTGTGATAGCAACCGGTGCCCCTGCACCTGCGGTGCCTATGGACGCTTTGTCGGCGGTCCTGGAGTCCTTTGTTGCCAAGGTGGAAGCAGTGTGCGGTCGCAAGGGGGGTAAAAAACGCCCCCTCCCCCACCATCTTCTGGGCAAAGCTCTGATTCAGACTCAGGCCTGGCACACGGCCCCTGTTCTGAGGTGTCAGAGGATGCGGACAGGACCATTCGGACAGTGAGGTAGACTCCGTGTCCGGGTCAGCGGAGGAAAAGGCGCTTGTTGGAGCACTTATGCGGAAGACTCTAGAATTGGAGGATACGGCGGGGGCTTCTACTGAGGTGTCGGTCCCTTTTGGGTCCCACAAGACGGCCCACACTGCTAAGGCGTTTCCCTACCTAACTTATTTTTATACGTTTTTATATACAAAGAATGGGAACGACCGCAGAGGGCGTTTTCGGTCCCAAAACGCATGGCGGTCCGTTACCTCCCGAAAAAATGGACATCTCCCCTGACTGTGGACCCCCCGGTATCCAGGTTAAACAAGGTAACCACGATTCCGGTAGTGGGGACCCCTGCCTTTAAGGACCCTGCAGACAGGAGGGCCGAGGCGGTGGCCCGGTCCATGTTCACGGTGGTAGGGTCAGCATTGAGGCCAGTGTTGGCCACGGCCCTGGTGTCACAGACACTTGCAGAATGGGCAAAATTGTTGCACCACGAGTTGGTAGAGCAACAGGCTTCCCCCGTCTGCGTGGAACTGGCCGACCAGTTGGTGCATGGCCTTAAGTATGTCTGCGATGCGGCCTTAGATACAGCTCCCCTGCTTTCCAGAGCCTCAGTATCTGCTGTGGTGCTACGTCGCCTGATTTGGCTAAAATGCTGGTCCACGGACCAGACTTCCAAGAAGGCTCTGGCGGATTTGCCCTTCCAGGGAGAGAGGCTATCTGGAGCCTCGCTGGATGACATTATTAAGAATGTCACTGGGGGTAAGAGCACGCTGCTCCCACAATACAGAAAAGGTAAGGAGCCGCGCCGTAGGCCAGGGCCCTCCTTTTCTGCTCAGAAGCGTTTTTTCCGTCAGCCCGGGCCTGCAGGCATGCGTTCCCAGGCCGACAAGAGGCCAGCTAAGGGACAAAAGCGTCCCTGGTTTCGCAAGCCTGCGAACAAATCTGTGACAGCATGAAGGTTTTCCCCCGCCCAACTCTCGGGTGGGGGGTCACCTTTGCGAGTTTGCAGCTCGGTGGGCCTCCCTGCTTTCTGACCAATGGGTTTGTGAAGTGGTTTCCTCAGGGTACAAGATAGAATTTCTTTCTTGTCCACCAAACAGATTTTTTCCATCCAACCTTCATCTTCCTCCAGCTCGTCGGAATGCCCTGTTTGGGGCAGTGCAGGACCTGCTGATGTGCGGGGTAATATACCTGTGCCGCTGCCAGAAAGGTTTCAGGGATTCTACTCCAATCTGTTCGTAGTCCCAAAAATGGACGGGGTCTGTCCAATCCTGGATCTCAAGGCCCTCAACACCCTTGTAAAAGTACGAAGGTTCAGGATGGAAGTAGTTCACTCTGTGGTCGCTGCACTCAATCCGGGGGATTTTCTGGCGTCCTTGGACATCAAGGACGCATACTTGCATGTCCCCATATATGTCAGGCATCAGAGATTTCTGCACTTTGTAGTCAGACGATCACTACCAATTTGTAGCTCTCCCTTTTGGCCTGGCGTCGGCACCAAGGGTCTTCATCAAGGTGCTTGCCACAATTCTGGCTCTGCTGAGACAGTGAGGAATCGCTGTCGTGGGCTACCTGGATGATCTCCTGAGAGCAGCTTCAGACTCAGAATTTAGAGGAGGATGTAGCTATAGCCAGTCAGACCCTTCGAGAGTTTGGTTGGGTACTGAACCTCCAGAAGTCGGTGTTGGTGCCGACTCAGCGCCTGGAATACCTGGGCTGGATTCTGGACTCCTCAGATGCGAGAGTTTTTCTCCCTTTGGAAAAGTTGCAGACTCTTCGAGCTGCCATGAAGCTGTTGGCATCCCGCAGGTGGTCGTCGCTGCGCTTTTGCATGCGAGTCCTGGGTCTCATGGTGTCGACCTTCGAGGCAGTACCGTATGCTCAATTCCACACTCGAGGCTTGCAAAAGGAGATCCTGTCCAAATGGGACAAATCCCTGTTGTCCCTGGATTGTCAAATCCGGGTGAGCCAGCTAGTCAGGGCTTCCCTGGTATGGTGGCTGAGATCTCCGGCCCTTCAGTCCGGGAAGTCGTTCCTTCCCTGTCACTGGACGGTGATCACGACGCACGCCAGCCTGACCGGTTGGGGGGGAGTTTAGGGCGTACAGTCGACACATGGTCGCTGGACGCAGGAAGAATCCCGCCTGCCGATCAATGTGCTGGAACTTCGGGCGATCAGGCAGTGCCTCTCCACATGGTCACAGAGGCTGCAGGGACGTCCAGTCAGGATCCAGTCGGACAACGCCACGGCGGTGGCATATGTCACCCATCAAGGAGGAACAAGAAGCTCGGCTGCAGCATTGGAGGTCGCTCACATCCTGCGGTGGGCAGAGCGGAGCGTGCCGGCTCTATCGGCCGTATACGTTCCGGGTGTAGAAAACTGGCAAGCGGACTACCTAAGTCGTCAGATGCTGGACCAAGGAGAATGGTCCCTACACCCAGATGTCTTTTGACTCCTTTGCCTGAGATGGGGCACGCCACACGTGGATCTCCTGGATCCTCGACTCAATCAGAAGGTATTGAAGTTTGTGGCCAGGTCCAAAGATCCCTGGGCGGACGCGACAGACACGTTGGTGGCTCCGTGGGGACAGTATCGGCTAATTTTATGTCTTCCCCCCCCCCCCGCTAAAACTTCTTCCTCGTCTGCTTCACAGAGTGAAGACCGAGGGGATTCCGGTGATTCTAATTGCCCCAGATTGGCCTTGGCGTTCCTGGTACACCGACCTAGTACGCCTGGTGGCGGATGTTCCTTGGCGACTACCGATGCGAGAGGACCTTCTGTCGCAAGGTCCTATACTTCATCCTGCTTTACAGTCGCTGGTTTTAACGGCATGGCTGTTGAAAGTCAGGTGCTAAGGGACCGAGGCCTGTCGGATTCAGTAATTTCCACCATGCTAAGGGTACGGAAGTCATCTTCTCGGAAGATCTATCATCGCACATTGAAGGCCTACATCTCTGTGTGAGGTGATGGAACGGCGTCCATGGACATATTCAGTTTCCAGGATCCTGCTGTTTTTATAGTGTGGAGTGGATCAAAAACTTGCCTTAAGCACCATTAAGGGGCAGATATCAGCCTTGGCTGTCTTCTCTCAGCGACCCCTGGCGGCTCATTCACTGGTGAGTACGTTTGTGCAAGGGGTTCGACATGTGGCCCCTTCGGTTTGACCACCACTTCCTCCATTGGAATTGGATCTGGTGCTCTCGGTACTTCAGAAACCTCCGTTTGAGAACATCAGAGAGATTCCCCTTTTGACACTCTCTCAGAAAATTGCCTTTCTGGTGGCTATTACGTCAGTCAGGAGGGTTTCTGAGTTGGCGGCCTTGTCTTAAAAGTCTCCCCACTTGATACTCCACAAGGATAAAGCGGTGCTACGCCCGCAGCCTTCGTTTCTTCCGAAGGTTGTTTCGGTTTTTCATCTAAATGAGGACATCTCATCCTTGTGTCCTTGACTGTCGCATCCCAAAGCGGTTGCTTTACATTTCTTGGACGTGGTCCGAGCTCTGCGGATGTATCTGTCTGCTACGGTTCCGTTTCGGAGGTCAGACCCACTGTTTGTGTCGGCGACTGGTCCAAAGAAAGGCCTGACGGTCTCGTTGGCTACCATTTCTCGGTGGATCACACAGATCGTGATTCAGGCTTATGCCCTAAAAGGGCGGCGCCTTCCTTTCCTGTCCACGGCGCATTCGACCAGGGAAATAGATGCCTCCTGGGCCTTCCGACATCAAGCGTCTGTTTCACAGGTGTGTAAGGCGACGACCTGGTTTACACTTTCACTAAGTTTTTTTTTACAAGGTTGATGTGCATGCGTCTGCAGATGCTTGCTTCGGCCGCAAAATTTTGCAGGCGGCTGTTTTAAGGTTGCAACTCCTCCGTTGAGGAACTCTGGTTGTTTTGGGTGGAAGTTTGTTTGCTGTTCCCACCCCTCGTTTTTTTGACACTGCTTGGGGACGTCCCTAATGTCAAGAATAAAGGAGCTGTGTCCGGCCATGGACGAAAGAGAAAATAGGATTTTTGTACTTACCGTAAAAACCTTTTCTCTGACGTTCATGGACGGACACAGCACCCACCCCTCCTTTTTTATGTTTGTACTGCTTTTTGACGAACTGAGCTGCTGACTGCAGGGTGAGGGGTTATAGCCAGAGGGACCGCCCCCTGGGCGGTACTGTTCAGCTTTGCTATAATTACATGTTTTAACTGTTTTTAACATGTCTGCCTAATCCTCTCCTGATAGACGGCATATAAACTCTATGGTCAAGAATAAAGGAGCTGTGTCCGTCCACGAACTTCAGAGAAAAGGATTTTACGGTGAGTACAAAAATCCTATTTCTGCTATGGGTCTATTATTTAGCAGTAACTTTTGTCACTACTTAGTGTAATTCCAGTCAAAACCTAACCAAGCTAAAATCTACTCCCACGCCTATTCTATCCCCTGTAAAAGAAAAGAAGTCTATACTTGCCTATTTTGAAGTCTCTCCGGTCTGAACACATGAACCTCCTTCTCTCAGCCAGGGCATTGAAAACGGGTCATGGATCATCATTCCAGCATGACAATGACCCAAAACATTCATGGCCAAGGCAACAAAGGAGTGGTTAAAGAAGCACATTAACCACTTCAATGCTGGGCACCCCCCTCCTGCCCAGACCAATTTTCAGCTTTCAGCTCTGTCACACATTAAATGATAATTGCCTGGTCATGCAACGCTGTACCCAAACAAAATTTTATATACATTTTTTTTTCCCCACAAATAGGGCTTTCTTTTGGTGGTATTTGATCACCACTGGGGTTTTTATTTTTTGTGCTACAAATAAGAAAAGAACAAAAAAATTCTCTTCTCGTCCATGGACTGACACCGCTCTAATACTGTAAACGTGGGGGTATATGTCCCTGCTCGCAGGAGAAGATCTAGGCAGAATGTTAGATCAGTGTTTTTCAATTCCAGTCCTCAAGGCGCACCAACAGGTCATGTTTTCAGGATTTCCCTCAGATGTAACAGCTGTGGTAATTACTAAGGCAGTGAAACTGATCGAATCACCTGTGCAAAATAATGGAAAGCCTGAAAACGTGACCTGTTGGTGCGCCTTGAGGACTGGAGTTGAGAAACACTGTGTTAGATACATACATTCTAGAACAAAACCAGAGCTGAACAGCCCCGCCCAGGGGGGCGGTCCCTCCGGACATAACCCTCCTACCTGCAGCCAGCAGCCTCAGTTTTTTTTCTGCCTAGCAGAAGGAGAAGACGTGGCTCTCTCAGGAGCCAGTCTCCTGGAAGATTTTATTTAAAAATTGTATTCCTTTTGGGAATTTTTATTTTTGAGACCTTCAATCAACTGTCGGCTGGGCAACAGGTTGGGTACACTGGTATCCTCGTAGTCTTCCCTGTGTGACCATCGAGCGTGCAGATCCTCGCCTTTTGTGCGTGAGACTCAGTTCACGACATGCCCCATCACTCCAGGGGTGGCCGGGTGGCTTTTATGCTCCCGCTGTCCTCTCAAGATTGAACAGTACCATGCTGTTTCTTTCGCGGTGGACCAGGCCGACAGCTACTCAGTACTACTCTGTGATAGGTCTGTCTGAAACAAGCCAGTGGGGGGGTTCTCCCTGTCTCCCCCCTGTTATGCTGCTCTCTGCACCCTGTACTGGCGCTGTGCTGTGTGGGGATACTTGCGGGTCACTCTGGCCTGGCAGGGGGCGCTCATGTCTGTACTGCCATGTGTGAGTGTTTGGAGACACCACGTGTGTGTGTGTGTGTGTGTTTGGAGACGCCATTAGCTCTGTGTGGTGTTTTAAACTGCGCTCGGCGGCCATCTTGCTGTGGTTCAATGGCGCAGTAATACATGTGGCCGGTGGCCATTTTCTTGGAGCCACAGCACTTTCGGTTTTAGCCTCTATCGCCGCTGCTGCGGTGAGAATCTCCTCAGGCTTCACTCGCGCTGCAGCACAGTTACATACAGCAGAACTGAGCGGTCCTTATATAAGGGTTGGTGGGTCCTCTGGGTATCCCCTCCTCAGCCTCAGCGCAGCCAGTGGGTGGACTGTATTATTCACTGTAATTGTGTATAAGGTCTCAGAGGGTGGCAGTATGGAGTCTGGTTCACCTGCTTCCCCACACTTGTCAGAGGCAACTGGCAGTGCTCCTGCACCTGCGGTCCCTATGGACTAGTTGTCGGCAGTCTTGGAATCATTCCTTGTCCGGATGGAAGCGGTGTGCGAGTGCAAGGGAGCTGTAAAGCACCCCCTCCCCACACATTCTCCAGTAGGGGAGTGCTCTGACTCCAATATGGGCCTAGCTACTGCTGCTCAGGAACCTAGCTCTGATGATTTTAATGTTTTTGAACAGGACATTCCCTGTGAGGAAGACCCCAGTTCTGAACCAGTAACTGACAGGGTGCATGCGAGTGAACTCATTGATGCTGTGAGGGACACTCTCAAGCTAAATGATGCGGCTGAGGAGCCTCAGGTGGAGGCTATCTCCTTTGGTTCCTTTTAAAGCCGTTTCTTCAAAAAAGGTCTTTCCATATGTGCCCTTTTTTTGCTAGAATTATCGACCAAGTCTGGGATAAGCCGCAGAAGACTTTGACGGTCCCGCGGCGCCTAGCCATAGGGTACCCCTTTGAGGAGGCCCTGGTTAAAAAATGGGCTCTCCCTCCAGTGGTCGACCCCCCTGGTCGCCCGTTTGAATAAGGCTACCACGCTCCCAATGGAAGGGACTCCTGCATTTAAGGATCCCACTGACAGGAGGTCAGAAGTGGTGAGTAGAACTATGTTTGCCTTGTTGGGGTCTGCCTTACGCCCTATAGTGGCGGCGACCCTTGTGTCTCAGACACTCACAGGCTGGGCAAAGATTTTGCACCAGACGGTGCAGGAGTATAATCTCCCTCCAGAGACCATTGCCCTGGCTCACCAACTTGCGCAGGGGTTGGTCTATGTGTGCGATGCCACTTTGGATGCGGCCCCTTTAATATCTGGGGCCTCTATCTCTGCTGTGGTGTTGCGTCGCCTTATCTGGCTGAAATGCTGGTCGGCCGACCTAGCTTCCAAGAAGCTCCTGGCTGACTTGCCCTTTAAGGGCGGTAGACTGTTTGGGGCCGCCCTGGATGACATTATTAAGGATGTCACAGGGGGTAAGAGCACCTTCCTTCCCCAGTCCGTTAAGGGAAAGGAGCCCCACCGTAGGCCGGGCCCTTCCTTTCCGGCGAAGACGTTGTTTTTTCGTCAGTCAGACTCCACGGGTAAGCCCTCCCAGACTGAAAAGAGTGTGGCTGGGGGACAGAAGTGTCCCTGGGTGCGTAAGCCTACCAAGCAGGCTCCCAAGCCCGCCACCGCATGAAGTCTTGCTCCTGCCCGACTCTCGGGTGGGGGGACGTCTTCGCAGGTTCACGGTTCGGTGGACTTCCCGGATCTCCAACCGGTGGGTGTGCGAGGTGGTCACCTCAGGATAGAGTTTCGCTCGTGGCCCCCAAACAGATTCTTTCCCTCAAACCTCCCTCTCCTCCCTGCCCGCCGGGTGGCCCTCTTGGGGGCTGTACAGGATTTTCTCAGGTGCGGAGTAATTGTGCCGGTTCCGTCACAAGAGAGGTTTCAGGGGTTTTACTCGAACCTGTTTGTTGTTCCAAAGAAGGATGGGGTCCGGCCAATCCTGGACCTCAAGGCCTTGAATGCCTATGTGAGGGTACAAAAATTCTGGATGGAATCCATTCGCACGGTGATTGCGACACTCCACCAAGGGGATTTTCTGGTGTCCTTGGATATCAAGGACGCC
Organism: Rana muscosa; assembly: GCA_029206835.1. Lineage (NCBI taxonomy): Eukaryota > Metazoa > Chordata > Amphibia > Anura > Ranidae > Rana > Rana muscosa. The sequence continues at coordinate 613,051,770 of CM055122.1, forward strand.
TACTTGCACGTCCCGATCTGCGCAAGTCACCAGAAGTTTCTGCGCTTTGCCATAGGCGAAGTCCACTATCCGTTTGTGGCTCTTCCCTTCGGCCTAGCATCGGCACCACGGGTTTTCACCAAAGTGCTTGCCCCGGTTCTAGCTTTGCTGAGACAGCGAGGAATTGTTATCGTGGGCTATCTGGACGATCTCCTTCTAAGAGCAGAAAATGTCTCAGAGTTGGAGGAAAATGTAACCATAGTCAGTCAGACCATCCGGGCCTTCGGGTGGCTCCTGAACATGCAGAAGTCGGTTCTAGTTCCGACTCAGCGTTTGGAGTATCTGGGTCTGATCCTGGACACTTCAGCAGCGAAGGTGTTTCTACCCTCGGAGAAGTTACAGACACTTCAGTCGGCAGTACAGGTCCTGACGTCCCGAAAATGGTCGTCAATCCGTTTCTGCATGAGAGTCCTGGGACTCATGGTGGCTTCCTTCGAGGCAGTTCTGTATGCCCAATCACACACTCTGGCATTTCAGAAGGAAATTCTGTTTATTTTGGGATAAGTCCCCGTTGTCATTGGATCTTCAGATCCAGGTGAGTCACTCTGTCAGGGCGTCCCTGACGTGGTGGCTGAGATGCCCGGCTCTTCGGTCCGGGAAGTTGTTCCTCCCCATCCAGTGGACGGTGGTCACGACGGACGCCAGCCTGACGGGCTGGGGAGGAGTTTGGGGAGTCCTGTCAACTCAAGGGCTCTGGACTCCGGACGAATCTCGTCTACCAATCAACGTTCTGGAATTGCGAGCGATCAGACTGTGTCTCTCCGCGTGGTCGAAGAGGCTACAGGGCCGCTCTGTCAGAATCCAGACGGACAACGCCACGGCTGTGGCGTATGTCAACCCTCAGGGGGGCACTCGGAGCTCGGCTGCGGCATCCAAGGTCGCCCACATCCTAAGGTGGGCGGAAAGAAGCGTGCCGACTCTGTCGGCCGTCTACATTCCTGGCGTAGAAAATTGGCAGGCGGACTATCTGAGTCGCCAGTCCCTGGACCAGGGGGAGTGGTCCTTGCATCCGGAGGTGTTTCAACTCCTTTGTCGGCGGTGGGGCACGCCGGACGTGGACCTGATGGCGTCCGACTCAATCGCAAGATGTCGAGGTTTGTGGCCAGGTCCACGGACCCCTGGGCGGATGCCTCGGATGCGTTGGTGGCCCCGTGGGGTCAGTATCGCTTGATGTATGCTTACGCCCTGCTGCAGTTGCTTCCTCGTCTGCTGCGCAGAGTAGCGGCCGAGGGCATTCCGGTGATCCTCATTGCCCCGGATTGGCCTCGGCATCATTGGTACGCCGATCTGGTACGTCTCATTGCGGACGTCCCTTGGCGATTGCCTATGAGGGAGGACCTTCTGTCTCAAGGTCCTATCTTTCATCCTGCTTTACAGTCTCTGGTTTTAACGGCATGGCTATTGAGAGCCAGGTGCTGAAGGACCGAGGCCTTTCGGATTTGGTAATTTTGACCATGCTGAGGGCACGGAAGTCTTCTTCTAGAAAGATCCATCACCGTACCTGGAAAGCTTACATCGCTATGTGCGAAGAGCTAGACTGGTATCCACGGACGTACTCTGTCCCCAGAATCCTGCGGTTCTTGCAGCGTGGTGTAGCCCAAAGGCTGGCTTTGAGCACAATTTAAAGGTCAGATTTCGGCCTTGGCCGTTTTTTCTTTCAACAACCCCTAGCAGGTCATTCTTTAGTTGGCACTTTTGTGCAGGGGGTTCGCCATGTGATTCCCCCTGCCAAGCCTCTGCTCCCTCCTTGGGATCTGAATTTGGTGCTCTCGGTTCTCCAGGAACCTCCCTTTGAAAATATCAGAGCTATTCCTCTTAACTTTGTCTCAGAAAGTGGCTTTCTTAGTGGCCATTACTTCTGTTAGACGGGTGTCTGAGTTGGCGGCCCTGTCATGCAAGTCGCCTTACCTGGTCCTCCATAAGGATAAGGCGGTGTTGCGTCCGCGACCGTCTTTCCTTCCAAAGGTGGTTTCGGCTTTTCACCTTAATGAGGACATTGTCCTTCCGTCCTTGTGCCCTCACCTATCGCATCCCAGAGAGTTTGCGCTTCACAATTTGGATGTGGTGCGAGCCTTGCGGGTGTACCTGTCGGCTACTGCTTCTATTAGGAAGTCTGACTCACTGTTTGTGTCTGTCTCTGGTCCAAAACAGGGCCAAGCGGTGTCGTCTGCCACCATTTCCAGGTGGATCAGACAGACTGTTATACAGGCCTATGCCATTAAGGGGCGGGCGCCTCCCTTTCCGGTTACGGCGCATTCCAGCAGGGCAATTGGTGCTTCCTGGGCTTTCCGACATCAAGCGTCGGTTGCACAAGTGTGCAAGGTGGCGACCTTGTCGTCCGTTCATAGCTTTTCGAAATTCTATAAGGTTGATGTGGCTGCATCTTCGGATGCTTCCTTCGGCCGCAAAGTGTTGCAGGCCGCTGTTTAAATGTTGCAACTCCTCCGTTGAGGAGCTTTGCTTGTTTGGAGTGAAGTTTTGGTTTTTCCTTTACTATTGCTCCCACCCTTTTCTGATACTGCTTTGGGACGTCCCACACGTTTACAGTATTAGAGCTGTATCAGTCCATGGACGATAAGAGAAAATAGGATTTTTATAACAGCTTACCTGTAAAATCCTTTTCTTAGGAGTACATCACGGGACACAGAGCGACATAGTCATTACTAATGGGTTATATAGATACCGTCAGGTGCTGGCACTGGCAACTTCCAAAACCGGAAGTACCCTCCCCTATATAAGCCCCTCCCATCCGGGAGCACCTCAGTTTTGTAGCAAAGCAATAAGTGTCCCCAAAGAGGGGCGGGAGCTCTGTGTCCCGTGATGTACTCCTAAGAAAAGGATTTTACAGGTAAGCTGTTATAAAAATCCTATTTTCTTTCTCGTACATCACGGGACACAGAGCGACATAGTCATTACTAATGGGATGTCCTAAAGCAATGCCCAATGAGGGGGGGGATACACCATATATAAGCTGAGCGCTATCAGACATAAGGATCTTTTGCGGCCTGCAACACACTGCGCCCAAAGGCGACATCCTCCTGACTTCTAACGTCCACCTGGTAGAACCTAGTAAACGTGTGAACTGAAGACCACGTTGCGGCCTTACAGATTTGAGCCAGGGAGGCCTGGTGATGCACTGCCCATGAAGTTCCAACTGCTCTCGTGGAGTGCGCTCTAACTTTGAACGGAGGCGGTCTCCTTCTCAAGCCATAAGCTTGCATAATGACCTGTCTAATCCACTTGGCTAAAGTAGATTTTGACGCTGCCTGACCCTTTCTGGGGCCTTCCGGCAGAATAAACAAAGTATCCGTTCTGCGAATCTGAGCAGTGGCTTTTAGATAAGCTTTAACTGCTCTTACTACATCCAAAGAATGCAATAACTTTTCCTCTACCGAAGTAGGTTTGGGGAAAAAAGAAGGAAGAACCACATCTTGGTTCAAATGAAACCTCGATACCACCTTAGGAAGAAAGGCTGGATGAGGACGTAACACTACTCTGTCCTTATGGATAACCAGATATGGCTCCTTACAGGACATAGCTGCTAATTCCGATACTCTTTTAGCCGAACAAATGGCTACTAGAAAAATCAATTTCCTGGTGAGAAGCACCAAGGAAATATGCTGTAATGGTTCAAATGGTTGTTTCTGTAGAACCGACAGAACCAAGTTTAGATCCCATGGACATATGGGAATATTAACCGGAGGACTAATACGCATCACTCCTTGTATAAAGGCTTTGACTAGTGAATGCGAAGCCAAGGGCCTTTGAAAAAATATTGACAAGGCCGAAATCTGACCCTTGATAGTACTCAAGGCAAGTTTCCTATCTACAGCCCACTGTAGGAAGTCCAGAATCCTACCTATTACGTACTTATGTGGATGCCATTTCTTGGCCTCACACCACGCGATGTACGCCTTCCAGATTCTATAGTAGATCTGCCTGGATACCGGCTTCCTGGCATTGATCATGGTAGATACCACAGCATTAGAGAGCCCTCTCTTTTTTAGAATGTGGGCTTCAATAGCCAGGCCGTCAAACCTAGGGCTGGTAAGGAAGGGTGGTATATCGGTCCTTGCGAAAGCCGGACGACGTGGGAGAGTCCAAGGACTCCCCACTGAAATTTTACAATCTCCGCGTACCACGCTCTTCGGGGCCACGCTGGAGCCACCGGAATCACTGGTTTCTTTTCTACCCTGATTCTGCGGAGTAATCGAGGTAACCATTGTGGCGGTGTGAATGCATATATCAGCTTGAACTGATCCCAAGGGAACACTAGGGCATCCGAGCCGCAAGCTAGGGGATCCCTTGTCCGAGAGACAAACCTGTCCCCCTTTGCGTTGAATCTGGATGCTAGAAGATCTACATCCGATGTTCCCCACCGCTGACATATTGTCCAGAAAACCTCGGGGTGAAGGGACCCTTCCTCTGGGCCTAATTGCTGGCGACTTAGAAAGTCCGCCTTCCAATTCTCCACTCCTGGAATGAATACCGCAGATATGGCTGGGACATATTTTTCTGCCCATTTCAGGATGTAATTTACTTTCCTCTGGGCTGCACGACTCCTGGTGCCCCCCTGATGATTGATATATGCCACTGCTGTGGCATTGTCTGATTGCATTCTGACAGGGGACCCTTGGAGTTTGGATGTCCATGCTACTAGGGCATACCGGGCTGCTCGTATCTCTAAGAGATTGATGGGCAGGGCCTTTTCTGCATCCGACCATCTGCCCTGGAGAGACTATTGCTCCAGTACTGCTCCCCAGCCTATAAGGCTGGCATCTGTAGTGACCACCTTCCAAGAAATCGGACTGAAGGATTTCCTTTTTTCCAGATTCTGGGGAACCAACCACCAACGGAGGCTCTTGCGAACGGAAGGGGACAAGGACATTGTAAGTCTAGGGCCTGAACTTTTTTGTTCCAGGCTGACAGTATGGCCCCTTGCAAATTCCTTGAATGGAATTGACCGTAGGGTACTGCTTCGAATGATGCCACCATTTTTCCCAGCAGCCTCATATACAGGCGTATGGACGGCTGTCTTTTTTGTACCCACTAAGTGGATCAAATCTTTCAAAGACAACACCTTTCCTCGAGGCAAGAATATTTTTCTCTGGCCTGAATCCAACCTTAGCCCCAAGTATTCCAGACTTTTGACTGGTTTTTAGGGCTGACTTGTCTCGGTTGATAATCCAACCGTGAGATTCCAGATACTTGATCGTCTTGTGAACGACCACGTCTAGTTTTTTCACTGAGTGGTCTATCAGCAACAAGTCATCCAGATATGCCATTATCATTACACCTTGTGTTCTTAGATTGGCCAATAAAGGGCCAGAATTTTTGTAAACACTCGTGGTGCTGTGGCCAAACCGAAGGGTAAGGCTCTGAACTGAAAATGGCGCCCTTCTACTGCAAAGCGTAGAAATTTTTGGTGGACTGGAAAGATGGGAATGTGCAAATAAGCATCTTTGATGTCGATCGTGGCTAACCAATCCTCCCCTTGTAGGGCAGTGGCCACCGATCGGATCGACTCCATCGGAAAGTCCTGATATACAGGAATTTGTATAGCCCTTTTAGAATTAATATGGGCCTCCCGTCCGCGTTTGCTTCGGGACTGTAAAGAGGTTTGAGTAAAACCCGAACCCTCATTCTTCCAGGGGAACCTCCATAATTACTCCTTGGAGCAATAGTTGTTCTAGTGCCAACAGGAGGGACTCTCTCTTCCGGGGATCCCTTGGCACGTTTGACCTCAAAAATGGGAAGGAGGAGAGTCTTTTAACTCCAAACTGTATCCCAAACCTACTGCGGAGAGCACCTATCTGTCTTGATCGTGTCCCGCCAGGTCTCTTGCGAACAACTGGAGTCCTCCCCCCACCCGACTGAGTGGGGGCTTCATGAATTTAACTTTGGGGGAGGTTTTGTACCTCCCCTGACCCAGGGTTTCTCATTACCCTGCTACTGTCCCTGTTTTTTACCCCCGGGATTTGACCGAGGAGGCCGTCGGAACTGTTACACAGCCGATGCCCCAGGGACTGGAGAAGCAGGCCTCTTAAAGAGGGACCTCTAACTCTGCTTTTAACCGGCAAGAGCGTATTTTTACCGCTGGAAATTTTCTGGATATATTTGTCCAGGTTTTCCCTGAATAAGCGTTCACCATGAAATGGGACGCTAACCAGCCATTCTTTACAGGGAGCTTCAGCAGACCAGTTTTTGAGCCATAGGAGCCTACGCATATGTACTATAGACAGCGTAAGGCGGGAGGCCTGATGGACTGAATCCTCTATGGCATCAACCGCAAAGCCTAAGGCTCTAGGTAGATCAGCTAGGGCAAAGCCTGCCGATCTGTCAAGTCCCTCAAGACCTGTTTCAACTGATCCTTCACTGCTTAGCAGACCCCAATAGCTGCTACTGCTGGTTGTATCACCAAGCAGATTTTCATAAGGACTCCAATCTTTTATCTATTGGGTTCTTGAACATTTGGACATTATCCACTGGACATGTCAGTGATTTATACATACAAGAGATGGCTGCGTCCATTGTAGGGACCTTCCATTTTTTTTTTTTTTTTTTTTTGATGAACTTATCCTCCATGGGATAGACCACCGGAAATCTCTTGGGGGAATAAATATTTTCTCAGGACGTTCCCAATCCTGGTAAATGAGCCCTTTCAGTAAAGGGTGAAGTGGAAAAGAACAAACAGTCTGGGGGCTTCTAGCGACCCCAACGAGGATACAGTAGTGGTTGATGGTTCCGCAAGGTGCATTTTTAAATGCTGATCGGACCATGTTAGTCAGAGACTGAACCCATAATCTTTCAGCTTGAGATGCTGAGAAAAGGTTCCCCCACTGTTGATTCCTCTATAACAGAATCAACCTTATCCTGATCCCCTTCAGGCAGGTCGATCCCTGTATGGGACTGTTGCTCTGCTAACAGGCACTCTGAAGGAGGAGACGGAGATCGGGCGTGCTTTCCCTGACAGGGAGGCAGCGATAAATTTTGACAATCTCTCTCTAATCCTCCCAGAGCTGAGGAAAAAACCTCCTCTGTTACATACACAGGAGCAGGTGACTGAGGACAGCCACAGTACCAAGTACCCCTGCGGGGTCTCTACGGTCACTTACCTCTGAACTTCAGGGGAGACTGGTGCAGCAGGAGTATGCCCAAGATCCTCCGAGCCCGATGAGACCCCCTTCGCTTCCTGGAAGATTCAGTTCCGGAGCTTCTGGACGGCATATTCCTAAGCCTAAAGCTGAGGTATTCCAGCCGTAATACACCACTTTTACTGAGAATAGTCTAGCACAATTGCTGCTATATCACAGTTGGTGTCTACTAATGTGCCTTTCTAGGGGATGCCTGTATCAACCGCTTGCTGTATGCCTTTAAATGTTGCCAGCTCTGTCTCTGTACTTCATAGCCAGCTCACTACAATATTGTGTTTTTTTTAAACTGCTGGGACGCCCGCACATGCGCAGAAGCGCTGCGGCGCGCACAGAGCGTCATCCCCCAGGCTCCGCCCCCTTTCCCGGCTCACCTCTATATATAGAGGCGCGTGCACGCGCACGCGCGCGGGCACGTGCGCCTTCGGCGCTAATTTCAAATATGGTAACAAGGGACAGGAGCCAGGGCCCCTCTTTGCCGCAGGCCGGGGGATGGACGAGCACTGCAACATGGCAGAGGAAGCAGTTTCCTATAAGAGAACTCACCATCTGCCTGGACTTTGCTCTGCTGAGAAGCAGCTAGTCCACATGACAAGAAAACATTCCACAGCGGCCTCTAGTGGACAAACACGGGTACCGCAGTCTAATATATTAAATATATATATATAAAAAAAATTTTTTTTTTTTTTCTTGACCACCATTAAAAATTATTACATTTTTTTAGTAGTTACAGGCATGCACAGAATTTTGCGGGAATACCATTAGGTAACAGACAGAAAGACAAATTAGGCTTGGGGGTCCCCCAATAGAACCAAGTTCCTGGGGGCCCCCACTTACCTGTTCCCCGCCGCAGGACTTTGTTTGGTCCACAAAAGCCCAAACTTCACCTATCACGGCAGGCATTGTAATCAAACCTTCAGGGACCGGGTTCCCAAGGATTCCACTCCCCTGGACCTGTATAGCACCCTGCACAGAAAACATCTTGGTCGTGGGTATGACCAGAGCTCTGGATCCCAGGGTCCAGCTCTCCTAAGAGAAGCATTACAGGCAAAACCTTGCTCTTCTCTGCAAGGCCCGGGTACCGACCGTTTAGCTATGAAGCTTTTTTGGTCGGATCCGGAATAGCTTACTGAGGCCCAAAAGAACCTGTACGCAAGCTCAGTGAAAAACACATGTTTCTTCTTGGCCAACACCTTAGACACTGGCAAAAAACTGAGGTGCTCCCGGATGGGAGGGGCTTATATAGGGGAGGGTACTTCCGGTTTTGGAAGTTGCCAGTGCCAGCACCTGACGGTATCTATATAACCCATTAGTAATGACTATGTCGCTCTGTGTCCCGTGATGTACGAGAAAGAAAATAGGATTTTTGTACTCACCGTAAAATCCGTTTCTCTGACGTCCATGGACTGACACAGCACCCACCCTTCTTTTAAGGTTTGTACTGCTTTGTTACGAACTGAGGCTGCTAGCTGCAGGTAGGAGGGTTATGTCCGGAGGGACCGCCCCCCTGGACGGGGCTGTTTAGCTCTGGTTTTGTTCTAGAATGTATGTATCTAACATTCTGCCTAGATCTTCTCCTGCGAGCAGGGACATATACCCACACGTTTACAGTATTAGAGCTGTGTCAGTCCATGGACGTCAGAGAAACGGATTTTACGGTGAGTACAAAAATCCTATTTTGTTTTATTTGTTTCTGTTACAAAACGTTATAAATAAGTATGTTTTCTCCTTCACTGATTGACACTGGTGAGGTGGCACTGATAAGGCATTTATATGCAGCACTGATGGGCACTGATAGGTGGCACTGATATGCTGCACTGATGTATAGGTGGCACTTATGGGCACTCCTAAGGTGGCACTTATGGGCACTGATAGATGGCACTGTTGGGCAGCACTGATCAGGAGGCACTGGCAGGCATCGCTAAAGGACACAGAGTGCCATCCCTAATGGGCACTGATTGGCATCCTTGGTGGGCATCCTCAATGGGTCTGCACTGATAATGCGCTGATTATGAGCACAGACCCCCTCCTTCCCCCCGTCAGGAGAGCAGCTGATCGTCTCTCTACTCAAACCTGTCAGTGCGAGTGGAGGAAAAGACGATAAACGTCACTTCCTATTTACACTGTGATCAGCTGTGGTTGGGCACGGCTGATCACGTGGTAAAGAGCCTACATTATAGGCTCTTTACCAAGATCGGAGATGAAGTGTGTCAGATTGACACATCACACCACCGATCGCCAAGCTGCGTGGCCACGCGCTAGCGGCTAATCCTGCTGGACATCATATGATGCCCAGTCAAGATAACAGAACGGAGCGATCCCGGCTGAGCAAAGCGGAGCCCGCACATGGACACGTCCGTGTGAAAGGGCCCTTAATGCCTTGGAGAGGATCTGCAAAAAAAAAGGAGTTAAACAAAATCCCTCCTGAGATGTGTGCAAACCTGGTGGGCAACTACAAGAAACGTCTGACCTCTGTGATTGCCAACAAGAGTTTTGCGACCAAGTACTAAGTCATTTTGCGAAAGGCTTAAATACTTATTTCACTCCATCCACTTTAAGCAGCATGGATGAACAAATCTCTCACTGTGGCAACTGTATTCTGACAGCCATTGCTGCTGGTTGTCAGAAAAGACAAACAGGGCCTGCATCTGATTGGATGCAGATGCTCTTTGGCCAACAATTTTCGGCTTCGTTCCTTTGATTTTTCAATCAAAGGATTTCAGGCGGTAGAGTGCTGGTAGGGTCACACATGGAAAAAACTTTGGCAGGTTGAACAGAAACCAACCAAAATTTGCTCTATGTATGACCAGCCTAAGGCTGAGGTATACATGCAATGTTTTTTTTTTTTTTTTTTTTAAACGATGTTAGAGTGGCGCTCTCCCCCCGCTACCCCCTTGTGTTCTGACGGGGAACTGGTCCCTTGCCAGAACATACTGATCAGCGTTAGCAGCCATTGGCTGCCAGTGCTGATTGGATGCTGGTTTTCCATATAGGTCTGGTCATACAGGACAGCTGTACACACAAACTGAATGTTGGCTGGTTCCTGTTGAACTGGCAGATACCAGCCGATATTCGGCCGTGTACTTTGCACTGATAATCTTCTGCATTATTGCCTCAGTCTTCACTTGGAACCTCTGCACTGATAGCATGCAGCTGTATTATCCTGTTACTAGATAAAACTCTACTACAGAAGCAGAGTGTTTACTCTTCCATATTTCTTTCCTGAAATAGTTGTCATGCTCTGAAAAGCTGCAGTTGTACATGCCCTGTAAATGCAGGGGACATTTCATACAACAAAATACTGAGGAGTACAATGGGGTTGATTTACTAAAACTGAAGAGTGCAAAATTTGGTGCAGCTCTGCATAGAAACCAATCGGCTTCTAACTTCAGTGTTTTTCAATTGAGCTTTGCCAAAAAACCTGGAAGCTGATTGGAGACTGCGAGCCAGGCCTTCTCGTCCACATCAGTGCCTGACCTCACACATGATCTTCTGGAAGAATGGTCAAACATTCCCATAGACACCCTCCTACACCTTGTGGACAGCCTTCCCAGAAGAGTTGAAACTGTTATAGCTGCAAAGGGTGGGCCAACTCAATATTGAACCCTACGGACTAAGACTGGGATGCCAATAAAGTTAATGTGCGTGTAAAGGCAGGTGTCACAATACTTTTGGTAATATAGTGTATATGCGCTCTGGTATGCATTGATTAACGCATGCCAGCGCATCTGGTTCGAATAAACCCTAAGCCAGCTTCCATTATACATCTTCAGCTGCTCTTTGTAGGGAGAAATAATTCTTTGCTCTGCAAAAAAACCGCCTCATTGTAAACACCTGAACTGGAAAAGAATCTCAAGGTACTATAGGAGTTGTTGTTGCAATAATAGAAGACTGGTCGTATTAATCGCAAAACTTGAATTCTTATGCAGCTGAGAACAGAGTATGTGATTTATAATGTTTGTTTTTTTTTTTTATATATTTATGTACAAATGTGTTCCCTTTTGATTTCTATTTTAAGCTAAATGGGTTGTTTTATGAGGTGAGGGTTTACAATCACTTTAAACTATATCATATACAGTATTTATACTTCTTTTTTTTTTTATTATTTTTTTTTGCATTCTTGCCTTTAAACAGAATGAAAAGGAAATTTTACTCCTGGGAAGAATGCATGAATCTTCGTGAGCTAAAGGTAAGCTTCCTCTGGAGTAGATAAAATTTGAAAGGTGAAAATCAACCTGAACAATATAGTAAAGATCAAACATCATTAGTGTGCTAGGAAAAAGAAATGAACTAGCAAGGCCCCAACAAAAAGCAAGGAAGAGTGAAGAAAATATATAAAAATATAGTTAAACAAATGTCACTTTAAAAATTTCCTGTGCCTTTTGTAGCTCGCATATTCCCAAAACATCAGCGATCCACCTCCATGTTTCACAGTAGGAATGGTGTACCTTTCATCATGGGCCTGCCTGGTTGGCTCCTCTCCAAATGTAGCGTTTATGGTTGTGACCAAAAAGCTAAATTTTTTTGGTCTCATCACTCCAAATGACTTTGTTCCAGAAGGTTTGAGGCTTGTCTCTGTGCTGTTTGGCGTAATGTAAGCGGGATACTTTGGGGGTTATTTACGAAAGGGAAATCCACTTTGCACTACAAGTGCATTGAAAGTGCAGTCGCTGTAGATCTGAGGGGGACATGCAAGAAAAAAAACCCCCCAGCATTTTTGCCTGTACATGATTGGATAATAAAATCAGCAGAGCTTCCCCTAATTTCAGAGCTTCCCCTCCGTTCTACAGCGACTGCACTTTTAAGTGCACTTGCAGTGCAAAGTGGATTTGCCTTTTAGTAAATAACCCTCTTTGTGGCATTTGCGTAGTAATGGCTTTCTTCTGGCGACTCGACCATGCACCCCATCTTTCTTCAAGTGCCTCCTTTATTGTGCACCTTCAAACAGCCACACCACGTTTTCAGAGTCCTGTATTTCACCTGAAGTTATTTGTGTGTTTTTTCTTTGCATCCCGAACAATTTTCCTGGCAGTTGTGGCTGAAATTTTAGTTGGTCTGCCTGACCGTGGTTTGGTTTCAACAGAACCCCTAATTTTCCACTTCTTGATTAGAGTTTGAAAGATTGGCCTTCTCAATTCCTTGGATATCTTTTTTTATATCCCTTTCCATTTTTATACAGTTCAGCTACCTTTTCCAGCGGGTCCTTTGACAATTCTTTTGCTTTTCCCATGACTCTGAATCCAGAAATGTCAGTGCAGCACTGGATGAAAGATGCAAGGGTCTGTCAGGAGTCCAGAAACGCATTGACCTTTTAGGCCGGGTTCACACTGGTGCGACACAACAAGCGTCCTACTTTGGATCCGTCTTTGCCCTGCGACTTGAAGCCGACATACGTCCGACTTTCAATGAATGGGGATCCGACTTGGATCCCCGCCAATACCAGGCACTGTGTTTGGTATGAATCTTGAGGGGGAACTACATGCCAAATCTTAAATAAAAAACCGGCATGGGTTCCCCCTCCAAGAGCATACCAGGCCCTTCGGTCTGGTATGGATTTTAAAGGGAACCTACGTGGGGGTCCCCCCAAAATCCATACCAGACCCTTATGTGAGCACGCAACCCGGCTGGTCAGGAAAGGGGGTGGGGACGAGCGTGAACCGTACCAGGCCGCATGCCCTCAACATGGAGGGGGTGTGGGTGCTTTGGGGCAGGGGGGCACCCTGTCCCCATATTGATGAGGACAAGGGCCTCTTCCCGACAACTCATAACAAGCCGCATGCCCTGCGGCCCCCCACCAAAAAGCACCTTGTCCCCATGTTGATGAGGACAAGGGCCTTTTCCCGACAACCCTGGCCGTTGGTTGTCGGGGTCTGCAGGCAGGGGATAATCGGAATACGGGAGCCCCCTTTAATAAAGGGGCCCCCAGATCCCGGCCCCCCACCCTATGTGAATGAGTATAGGGTACCCCTACGCATTCACCTGGAGGAAAAAAATGTCAAGAAAAAAAAAAACACACTAGACAGGTTTTTAAAGTCCTTTATTAGGCAGCTCCGGGGGTCTTCTTCAGGCTTCGGGGGTCTCTTCCAACTCTCCGGCCTCTTCCCACGAGGCCGGAGAGTCGGAAGAGACCCCCGGAGCTGCCTAATAAATGACTTTAAAAACCTGTCTAGTGTGTTTGTTTTTTTTTTTGTTTGTTTTTTTCTTCTTGACATTTTTCTTTCCCCCCAGGTGAATGGGTAGGGGTACGATGTACCCCATACTCATTCACATAGGGTGGGGGCCGGGATCTGGGGTCCCCTTATTAAAGGGGGCTCCCGGATTCTGATAAGCCCCCCGCCCGCAGACCCCGACAACCAACGGCCAGAGTTTTCTGGAAGAGGCCCTTGTCCTCATCAACATGGATCAAAGTCGGACCAAAGTAGTGCAGGGAGCATTTTCAAAGTCGGACGGACTTGTGTCGGACCAGTTAAAACGGCTCCCATAGGGAAACATTGATTTTCACATGTCATGCGACATGAGCTCCCAATGTCAGAGCGTTTGTCGCACCAGTGTGAACCCGGCCTGATACACACACACACACACACACACACACACACACACACACACACACTAATTACAAGCAAGCAGATCACAGGTGAGGATGGTTAACTTTTTAATAGCCATTCAAACCCCTTTGTTGCAACTTTTGTGCACTAACACTAACCATGAGTAAAAGAAAAAAAAATTGTGTTATTCATATTCTCTGCAAGATGGCCAAGAAATCATAAATTCTTCCAGGGTATGCAAACTTATGAGCACAAGTGGTATGTAGGGCAGTGTACAGGGGCGGTAATATGTAGGGCATTTTCAAGATGGGGGGGGGGGGTGAAATGTAGGTTAATATATACCTATTTCTCTATAAAAAAAAAGATTGAAGTAAATATACGTAGGTTGTGATTGAATGTTTGTTTGAGCCCTCCCTTTACTCCTTTTTACATGGTTGTTTGCAGGCATACTATGCAATTTATGGTAATAACTGAAATGTTTATATGCTGACTTTTTTTTTTTTTTTTTTATAGTCACTAAGGAAACTTAATCATCCAAATGTTATTAAACTGAAGGAAGTTATCCGAGAAAATGATCAACTGTACTTTGTATTTGAATACATGAAGGAAAATCTGTACCAGCTAATGAAAGACCGGTATGTGCTTCAGTAACCTGATCCAGCCTGTTCTTTAGACACTTGAAAGCCTAGGCTAATGTTTTTCCTACAATCAATACACATTAAATAAATAAATGTGATAACGTAAGCTTAAAGTGGATGTAAACCCAATTCATGGAATTTGAGCTGGGCACATATATCTGCAGTATTTTGTTCTCTCTCTCTTCAAAGAGCTAAGTTTCGACCCGTTCCTCTGTTATCAGCCAGATAACTCCTGACAATTTCTCTGACACATCAGATAAAAGCAGCCTGACTTTTTTCTGTCAGGGGAGGTTGCAAAAATAGATTAGCAGTGAGCTGGCCCTGTTACAAAACACCTCAGAGTCTCTGCCTATGTGGAGAGGAGTTGTGTGCCTTTCCTCCAATCAGCAATGTTTGCTATCTTGGCTGTATCCCCAGACATCACACTGTGTTAAACAGGAAGAGAAAATTTCCTAACAGGATCTGAACTTTCTAAACAGTATGTAAATGTGAAGACAACATATATACATTGTGAGGGGGTTAGCTCGGCAGCGGGTGTGTGTGACCCCCGGGATGGGCTCCCCAGACAAAAACAGGCCCAGCAAACGGAGGTTGTGGTTTTCCAAAATCAAAAAGGTGCGGTTTATTTTCTATTTACAGTGACAAAACACAGCAAAGCAAAAGAAACATAAATAAAATAAATCCTGGTCAACTTGACCTCTGACTAAACATACAGGTTTCCTAACTAACAACTGGGATCAGCCTAGTGCTGTCCTAGTCCCTAAGTCCCTGGTTTTAAATGTCCAAGCAAATAGCCACACAGGCTTTGTCTCACCGCACAGGGGTTCACTCTCCCTAGACAGTCCACACAGGTCTGGTTCCAGGCATGAGCTAACACCTAATGAATCTGGGAGTTCTTATAGAGGCCTAAATGAGCTGACAAGCTTCAGCTGGCCTCATCAACTCCCTGTCTGTACGACGCCCCACACTCTCCCTAGAGGTATGAGTCATCCATGAGCCCACTAGCCTTATACAACTCTCCACCTAGTTGTATAAGTCGGCGTAAAGCCTGAATCTGGGCGAAATATATCTACCCCCCTGGATGCAACCAGGTGACTTTACCTTCCTGCTGTCACATACCCCCCCCCTCTTGTTTTAACCTCGGGGTTGGAACACCAGCAATCAGGCATTCATGTACTCGAGACAAAGCATCCACATTCCCCATTTGAACGCCAGGGCGATGCTTTACTGTGAAGTTGAATTCCTGGAGGGCCAGGAACCACCTATTCACTCTTCTATTTGTTTCCTTGTTTTGAGCCATCCACTTTAACGGAGCGTGATCCGTAACCATGTCAAAGTGCCTACCTAGCAGGTAGTACCGAAGGGAATCTAGAGCCCACTTCACCGCTAAACACTCCTTTTCAACGGTGGCGTAATTTACCTCATGGGACTTCAACTTCCTGCTGAGGTAAATGCCTGGGTGCTCTTCCCCGTTCCAGACCTGGGACAATACTGCTCCTAACCCCACATCTGACGCATCACTTTGTACGACAAAGTCTTTAGAGAAGTCGGGTGAGTACAACACTGGCTGGCTACATAAGGCTTGTTTCAAGAATTGGAATGCTGCCTCAGCCTCGGGGGTCCATTTAATCATGACCGACCCTTTCCCCTTCGTCAGGTTGGTTAGGGGCACAGCCTTAGAAGCAAAGTGGGGAATGAATCGCCGATAATACCCAGCGATTCCCAGAAAGGCTCGTACCTGCTTCTTGCTGTTGGGACGTGGCCAACTCTGGATGGCCTCGACTTTGTTGAGTTGGGGTTTTATTACTCCCCTCCCAATGGTGTACCCAAGATATTTGGCCTCCTCCTGCCCAATGGTACACTTCTTGGGGTTAGCCGTAAACCCCGCTTCCCGAACAGAGTCCAGGACTGCTTGCACTTTTGGCAGATGTGAGGCCCAATCTGTGCTATGGACAATTACGTCATCCAGGTAAGCCGCAGCATACTTCCGATGGGGCCTCAGCATCTGGTCCATTTTCCGCTGGAATGTGGCCGGCGCATTCTGTAACCCGAACGGCATTCTTTTATATTGGAACGCCCCGTCTGGGGTTACAAATGCGGTTTTCTCTTTGGCCGACTTGGCCAGGGGGATTTGCCAATACCCTTTTGTGAGGTCAAGAGTCGTCATGTATCGGGCTGTTCCCAGCCGGTCGATCAACTCATCTATACGTGGCATGGGGTAGGTGTCATATTTTGTAACTTTGTTCAACTGACGAAAATCGTTACAAAATCGCCAGCTCCCATCCGGTTTAGGCACCAACACAATGGGACTAGACCAATCACTTTGGGACTCCTCTATCACCCCTAAGTTCAGCATTTTCTGTACTTCCTCCCGTATTGCCTCCCGTCGGGCCTCTGGGATCCGATAGGGTTTTAACTTCACCCTTTCACCGGGCGGGGTAATGATGTCATGCTCTACCCCAGATGTTTGTCCCGGCAGCTCAGAGAATACCTCCTTGTTGCGAAGCACAAACTCCTTAACCTCCTGTTGTTGGGGTTGTGACAAGGTGGCTGCTATTCCAACCTCAGGAATCACGCAACCAGTTTGAGCTGGTGACCAAGTGTCTGCGACTAGGGACTCTCTATCCCTCCAGGCTTTCAACAGATTAACGTGATAGATCTGTTCGGGCTTTCGCCTTCCTGGTTGTCTGACCTTGTAATTCACTTCGCTCACTTTTTCCATTATCTCATAGGGGCCTTGCCATTTGGCAAGGAATTTACTTTCAACCGTAGGGACAAGTACCAGTATCCTATCCCCCGGGGAAAAGGTACGGGTCTTGGCTCCACGGTTGTACACTCTCTGCTGTGCTAACTGCGCTTGGGCCAAATGTTCCTTCACGATGGGCATTACCTGTGCAATTCGGTCTTGCATCAGGGCGACATGCTCAATCACACTCCTGTGGGGAGAACTCTCACTTTCCCAAGTTTCCTTGGCAATATCCAACAGCCCTCTTGGGTGTCTCCCATACAGTAACTCAAAGGGGGAGAATCCCGTAGAGGTTTGGGGCACCTCCCTAATAGCAAACATCAGATAAGGAAGTAGACAGTCCCAATCCTTTCCATCTCTATCCACCACTTTCTTCAACATTTGTTTTAGGGTTTTGTTGAATCTTTCAACCAGCCCATCGGTTTGGGGGTGATACACAGATGTACGTAATTGCGTCACTTTGAACAATTTACACAGCTCCTTCATAACCCGGGACATAAAGGGTGTACCTTGGTCCGTAAGCAGTTCTTTACAAATACCCACCCGGCTAAACACAAGAGATAGCTCTTTGGCTATGGTTTTGGCCGAGGTATTTCGGAGAGGGATCGCTTCTGGATAACGGGTGGCATAGTCCATTATAACTAATATGTACTGGTGCCCCCTAGCGGACTTGATTATAGGCCCTACCAAATCCATGGCGATCCTCAAACGGGACCTCAATGATGGGTAGAGGGACCAGCGGGCTACGGAAATGTGGCATCGGGGCCGACCTTTGACACACAGGGCAGGAGGAACAATAATTTTCTATGTCCTTCATCACCCCCGGCCAATAGAATCTCTGTAATACCCTCTCTCGGGTTTTCTCTGTCCCCAGATGACCTCCAAGAATGTGCCCATGGGCCAACTCCAACACCAACTTCCTGTAAGGTTTGGGCACCACAAGCTGCTCAACGGTTTCTTCTGCCCTTTTTGCCACCCGATACAGTAGGTCCTTCTCTACGCTGAAGTATGGGTAAGTGCAGGTATTATCTGGGTTCACTAACTCGCCATCTATTTTCACTACGTTTTCCCGTGCCTTTATTAGGGCGGGGTCTTTCAACTGTTCTGTGGCAAAGTTTTCCCTGTGAACCTCAAGATCAGAAAACTCCACAGACGGTAGGTTTTCGTCTGAGGAGGTGGGCTCCTCTCCAGTTTCTTGAGTCTCCCCTGCCAATACTGATAAGGGAAATTCCGGAGAGTCCTCACCACTCTCAGGGGAGTTCTGGCTATCACATTCCTGGTACATAGGGGCACCAGTGGGGGGCTCAGGATCATCCCACAGTTCCCAGAACTTCGGAAAATCCCTTCCCACAATGGCGTCATGCGGTAACTGAGATACTAAGCCCACTGGATGAGAGAGGGTACCTTTGGGGGTCTCGAAACACACTGTAGTCACTGGATACTCTCGGGTGTCCCCATGCACACAAATAACAGCTACCTTGCTATTCCCAAAGACCTCTGTTTTAACTAACTCAGCCTTTATCAGGGTCACAAGGCTACCTGAATCCAGCAATACCACAACATTTCTACCATTAACACACATTTTGCATAAATGTTTCTCAGTTCCTCGAATGGCAGTGCATGCGACTGTCGCACACAGCGACTGACGTCTGCCCGTCAGAAAGTCACACTGCATGGGTTCCTCCACAACCGAGCAATTGGCTGCAATATGTCCCGCTTGCCGGCAGCGGTAGCAAACGATCCTTCTTGCCGCCTCTTGAGCCGCTGATTTCCCAGGCTGTTCTCGCCAAACTTGGGGTAGAGCTCCCACCCTCACCCCTTGGAATCCTCTTATCCGCCCCTGGGGATGGTCTGGTCTTAGGGTGGAAAGTCCGAGTGTCTCTGGAAGAGGCCGTCAGGTTCTCTGTAGCCAAGTATTTCTCCACACGATCCACAAGACCATCGGCCGTCTCTGGGTCTCCATGGCTTACCCACTTTTGGATGGCAGTAGGAAGAGCTCTCAAAAACCGATCCATTACAACACGTTCCACAATCTTTGGTGCGGACAAAGTCTCTGGCTGTAGCCACTTTCTGCTCAGGTGAATGAGATCATACATTTGAGACCTGGGGGGTTTTCCAAGCTGGAAAGTCCAGTTATGCACACGCTGAGCCCGGACAGCCTGGGTGACACCCAGCCTTGCCAAAATTTCAGCTTTTAGCATCACATAGTCTTTTGCTTGGTTAGGCTCTAGGTCATAGTAAGCTTTCTGCGATTCACCAGTTAACAGAGGAGCCACCAGTCCAGCCCACTGCTCCTCAGGCCACTTTTCTCTTTCAGCGGTCCTTTCAAATGTGGTCAAAAATACCTCTGGATCATCCTCTCCAGTCATTTTTGTCAATAAACGACTCACCCCAAAGGACGCGGTATTAGTGGGACGGCTTTCCTCACTGGTCTGCGGACGTTGCTGCATTACTGCTTCCATTTGTTGTAGTCTCTGCTCTTGCTTCTGTAACAGGTCTATGAAGCGGGCCTCAGATTGCTGCTGGGCTTGTTGCTGAGCTTCCAGACTCTGTTGGTGAGCTTGCTGCTGGGCTGCAAGGCTCTGTTGATGAGCTTGCTGCTGGGCTGCAAGGCTCCTTTGCAAACCTGCATTTGTCTGCTGTTGACTGGCATTTGCTAGAGCCAGCTGTTTCAGTATCTCCTCCATGCTGGCTTAAAAAAAAACTGCCACTGGTTCTCCACCAACTGTGAGGGGGTTAGCTCGGCAGCGGGTGTGTGTGACCCCCGGGATGGGCTCCCCAGACAAAAACAGGCCCAGCAAACGGAGGTTGTGGTTTTCCAAAATCAAAAAGGTGCGGTTTATTTTCTATTTACAGTGACAAAACACAGCAAAGCAAAAGAAACATAAATAAAATAAATCCTGGTCAACTTGACCTCTGACTAAACATACAGGTTTCCTAACTAACAACTGGGATCAGCCTAGTGCTGTCCTAGTCCCTAAGTCCCTGGTTTTAAATGTCCAAGCAAATAGCCACACAGGCTTTGTCTCACCGCACAGGGGTTCACTCTCCCTAGACAGTCCACACAGGTCTGGTTCCAGGCATGAGCTAACATCTAATGAAGCTGGGAGTTCTTATAGAGGCCTAAATGAGCTGACAAGCTTCAGCTGGCCTCATCAACTCCCTGTCTGTACGACGCCCCACACTCTCCCTAGAGGTATGAGTCATCCATGAGCCCACTAGCCTTATACAACTCTCCACCTAGTTGTATAAGTCGGCGTAAAGCCTGAATCTGGGCGAAATATATCTACCCCCCTGGATGCAACCAGGTGACTTTACCTTCCTGCTGTCACAACATGTAAAAACTATGTAGGGAGATTTGGTTCATCTCTGTGCATCATCTGAGGCTGTTCACTTCACTGGGTGTATGGAGGGTTTACATTCACTTTAAAGCTGTTTTGTGATAGAATACAAACACTTACCTGAGTCTTGTCAGCGATCCAGTGTTGTCCAACCTGCAGCTTTTCTCTCTTCACCTCCTGGTCTCACAGGAGACACAGGCAGCAGCAAGAGCCATTGGCTCCCACTACTGTCAATCAAAACCTGTGAGGAGGGAGCAGGGGGGCATGGACGAGCTATAGACGCACACAGCCTAACTTGGGAGCGTGCCCACACTGGTGCCCCCCATAGTACACAACTTGCTATGTGGGCATCCACAGGAAGGAGCAAACCGTGCCATTACTGTAATAAAAAGGCTTTAATATTTCTTTATTGGCCCTGTAATCTGTTTTCCATGAATGGTTTCTTGCTGTGTTTTTCTGCGTCTGTGAGCTCTCGACGATATACGTCGGCAGAATGGCATGGACAGGCAGATGGGGGTGTGTGTGTGTGTGTGTGTGTGTGTATATATGTATGTGTGTGTGTGTGTGTGTGTGTGTGTGTGTGTATATGTGTATATATATATATATATATATATATATATATATATATATATATATAATGTATGTGTATGTATGTCCCCTTTAAGAAGTGGCATTGTGGACATGCGCCCGCCACGAGCTCCGTGACTCCGACTGCGGGTCCCGCAGACTCTATGTCCGCAGAGATACCCGCTAACGTCTCACGGAGAGGAAGAACGGGGAAATTTTAATGTAAACAAGCATTTCCCCAGTCTTCCTAGTGACAGGACACTGATCACAGCTCCCTGTAATCGGGAGCGGTGATCAGTGTCCCTAGGACACACTTAACCCCTTCAGCGCCCCCTAGTGGTTAACCCCTTCACTGACAGTGTCATTTTTACAGTAATCGGTGCATTTTTATAGCACTGATCGCTGTATAAATGACAATGGTCCAAAAATGGTATCAAAAGTGTCCGATGTGTTCGCCATAATGTCGCAGTCACGATAAAAATCGCTAATCGCCACCATTACTAGTAAAAACATTATTTTTTTTATTTTTTATAAAAATGCCATAAAACTATCCCCTATTTTGTAGACGCTATAACTTTTGCGCAAACCAATCAAAAAAAGGCTTATTGCGATATTATTTTTTTATTTATTTATTTATTTTTCCAAAAATATGTTGAAGAATACATAATGGCCTAAACTGAGGAAAAAAAAACTTTATATATATATATATATATATATATATATATATATATATATATATATAATTTTTTTTTGAGGATATTTATTATAGCAAAAAGTCTCTATTTTTGTTTATAGCGCAAAAAATAAAAACCGCAGAGGTGATCAAATACCACCAAAAAGCTCCATTTGTGGGAAAAAAGGACGTTTTGTTTGGGAGCCACGTCGCATGACCGCGCAATTGTCAGTTAAAGCGACGCAGTGCCGAATTGCAAAAAAGTGGCCTGGTCTTTGGCCAGCCAAATGGTCCGGGGCTGAAGTGGTTAAATACATGGTTAACTCTTTATTCTGACACCAGATATTTTTATTGTAAAATATCAAACATTCACAATATTGGCAATAACAATTATGACTTTAAATGCATGTCTGTAATACACACTGTGTAGGGCTCTTCAAAGAGACAGAGTTTCTTTAAAGGGGTTGTAAAGGCAATTTTATTTTTTTTTTTAAATAACGAACATGTTATACTTGCCTCCACTGTGCAGCTCATTTTGCACAGAGTGGCCCTGAACCTGATCTTCTGGGGTCCCTCAGCGGCTGTCTTGGCTCCTCCCCGCAAGAACTAACCACCTCCATGCGAGCTCTCTCGCATGGTGGTTAGTTCTTGCGGGCACGATCCCGTGATACAGCCTGCGGCTATAGCCGCTCACTGTATCACTCGGCCCGCCGCGTCATTGGATGTGATGAACAGCTGAGCGAGCCAATGGCTGCGCTGCTTTCAATCCACCCACTCTAGCCAATCAACGGCCAGGCTGAGTGGTGAAGAGGACGTCGGGGGCGAGCGCAGCAGGTGAACGGGCTCAGGTAAATAAAACGGGGGGGCTGGGGGCGCTAGTATTTTCGGATGTTTTTTCACCTTAATGCATAGGATGCATTAAGGTGAAAAAACATGAACCTTTACAACCCCTTTAAGTTCTGCGTTGGTGCATTAGAGACAATATTAACACTTTTCAAAATATTGTTTAATAATAGAAAAGGTAATGGTGCAAACAAAATATTTTTATACAAATGGTATTCTAAATAAACAGACAATAATGCAACTGAATTAAAAAGGGTGAAAATACTGAAAAATGTCCTGGTTCTGTGCATTCAGCAGAGTCCCATCAATGAGCATTAGATGGATCAGTGACTCTCATGGATCTTGGCTGATATTCCTTGTTTTGATGGTAAAGGGAGAGCTCCAGATTACTGATGCAGTCCCTCTTTTCTGGTCCTTGAGGAGGGTGTGGACAGAGACGATTTGGCCGATGGGATGTCACAGGTTTAAGACCATGCA
This sequence comes from Rana muscosa, assembly GCA_029206835.1. NCBI lineage: Eukaryota > Metazoa > Chordata > Amphibia > Anura > Ranidae > Rana > Rana muscosa. The sequence continues at coordinate 613,074,790 of CM055122.1, forward strand.
GCTGCCCTCCAAGAGACACAGGTTTTTATAGGTAGTAATATCTTTAAATACCTACATGTTACAGCCTGATAACTTTTATATTATTGCCCAGCATGAATTTACCTTTTTAACCACTTCAACCCCGGGCTTTTTTTACCACCTCAATACTGGGCCTATTCTGGCACTTCTCTCCTACATGTACAAATCATCATTCTTTTGCTAGAAAATTACTCAGAACCTCCAAACAGTATATATGTTTTTTTAGCAGACACCCTAGGAAATAAAATGACGGTCATTGCAACTTTTTTTTCTTGCACGGTATTTGTGCAATAATTTTTCAAACGCCTTTTTTTGGGAAAAAAATGGTTTCATGAATTAAAAAATAACAAAACAGTAAAGTTAGCCCAATTTTTTTGTAAAATATGAAAGATGATGTTACACCGAGTAAATAGATACCTAACATGTCACGCTTTAAAATTGCGCACACTCATGGAATGGCGCCAAACTTCAGGACTTAAAAATCTCCATAGGCGACGCTTTGAAAATCTTTACAGGTTACCAGGTTAGAGTTACAGAGGAGGTCTAGTGCTAGAATTGTTGCACGCGCTCTAACGCACGCGGCGATACCTCACATATGTGGTTTGAACTGCGTTTACATATGTGGGCGATACTTGCGTGTGTGTTCGCTTCTGATCGCGAGCTACCGGGGACAGGGGCGTTTTACTTTTTTTTTTTACTTTTTTATTTTTACACTTTTAAACATTTTTTTTTTTTTTTTTTTTTTTTAATCACTTTTATTCCTATTACAAGGAATGTAAACATCCCTTGTAATAGGAATGGTGTGTGACAGGTCCTCTTTATGGAGAGATGCGGGGTCAATAAGACCCCACATCTCTCCTCCAGGCTGGAAAGCATGAGATCGGTGAAAAAAATGTCACCGATCTCATGCTTACTAGCCGCAATGGCAGCTTTGTTTACTTCTGAGAACCCGGGCGTGACGTCATCACATTGCGCCCGGGCCTCCGACAGTCATAGAGATGACTGGTGACCATCTGGTCACCAGTCATCTCTATGCTTCACCTCCGGCGCCGGACGATTCATTCTCCAGGCCCACGATGGCACGGGAGAACCCGGAGAAGCACCGGATGGCGACGGGGGGGGGGGGGGGGGAATGTCCCCTCCCGCTGCCTATAAGAACGATCAAGCGGTGGAACCGCCGCTATGATCGTTCTTATGGTGCGCAGAATCGCCGGCAGAATAGAAGGATATCTGAATGATGCCTCTAGCTGCAGGCATCATTCAGATATCCCCCCACAAAGCCCAGGATGTCGTATGACGTCCACCCAGGATGGGAGATCCCTTCTGTGGACGTCATATTGCTATGGGCGGGTAGGAAAGTGGTTAAAGAATCCAAATATGATGGGGGTCAGATGGTTATTTCACCTAGGAGAGGTGATGGGCCTAATCTGTTTCTGATACCCCTAGGATAGTGATGTTTGGGCTTAAAATGCTGTTAATTAACTGTTACAGGTAAATATGTCCTTACTCTGGTTGTACTGTTATTATCTCAGTAGCTATGAAATACATTGGAGTTTTGTCTCTGCAAGAAAAGATAGACAGCTATGTGTATTTGCTAATCACTCCACTCCAGCTAAACCATTTACGACGGCTAATATTATCTAAGAAGATATCTGCTTTCTTTCCGAATTAATTAAAGTGGTTGTAAACCTAGATACAGCACTTGTACCTACAGGTAAGCCTATAATAAGGCTTGCCCGTAGGTACTGTAAATATCTCCTAAGCGTGCACTGTTTAGGAGATAGTTACCATATACGCTTGCGCCGACGTCATCGGCGCATGCGCTCTGAAGAAACGTCTCGCTCTTGCCATTGCTTCAGCAGCCGTGACGTGACACGCGGGAGTGATGTCATCGCGGCTCTGGCCAATCATAGCGCCGGAGCCCGCAAACCCGGAAATAACTTCGGGAGACGTGTCGCCGATCACAGAGGTGTACGGGGACCACTGCAACAGTGTCGATCTAAGGTATTTCATAATGAACTAGTGCGCAATGCATACTAGCTCAATATGTCTTTTGTCCTTTTTACAGGGTTTGTTTGTTTTTTTTGGGGTTTTTTTTCTTCAGGTTTACAACCACTTTAAACATAGACCTGTAAAGTTTATGAGGGCTATTAGAGGTGGGGTGGAGATGTATATTGTGTTTAATGTCTGTTAAGCGGGTTTATGATGGCTAATCCCAATTCACTCAGTGGGACATGCTAAAAATCTGTATAGATGTTCGTTTACAGACATGGAGATGATAAACAAACCCTGACAGAGTGAAGTATTCCATGCCAGATTGCCAGTAAAGGCCTTAATTAGATATTTACAGCTCCAACTCCCTGTTTATTAGTTATCTGCTAAGTAATGGTCCTCAGAATAGTTGATGCTATTCTGAAGTTCTTCAACTGTCCAGACCCTTAGCAAACTGTTTAATCAGGTTACATGACTATGTAACAATCTTGGAGTTTTAGCTTCTGAAAAAGGGGGATCACAGCTGCTCTGTCTCTTATTTTACAAATGCCATGGCTGACCTAGGAATTCTGAACAACATGGCTGCCTTGGTCCTCTCGCACTGCTTTTGGGCTGCCCAGTCTGCATTAAAGCGGTTGTATACCCGCTGACTTTTTTTTTTTTTTTTTTTGCACCTGTAAAGGAAAAGGCATAATGAGCTTGTATGCACAGCATACAAGCTCATTATGAAATACTTACCTTAGAACAAGGCATCGTTAACTCACCTGGTCGACGCCGAGGGAGATGACATGTTGCCTCGGCGTGTCTTCCGGGTATCGCGGCTCCAGCGCTGTGAGTGGCTGGAGCCGCGATGTCTCACTCCCGCGCATGCGCGCGGGAGACTTCGTTCCGGCAAGGCTCGGCTTCTGCCGAGCCTTCAGCCCGAGAATCCCCTGTGCTCATGCGCCGCTGCTGTCAGCGGCGCATTGCGAGGGGAATATCTCCTAAACCGTAAAGGTTAAGGAGATATTTCTTTTACCTACGGGTAAGCCTTAGTATAGGCTTACCTGTAGGTAAAAGTAAAAAAAAAGACTTTACAACCGCTTTAAAGGGGTTGTAAAGGTAAAAGTTTTTTCACCTTAATGTAGGGATGGGAAAAAAATCGATTTTAATCTTAAATCGAGTTTTGAGTTCAAATCGATTCAGATTTGAAGAAAATCAAATTTTTTTTTTTTTTGATTTTTTTTTTTTTTCTTCCTTCAAAGTTTCCGTAGCAGGGCTGCAGGGGGCGTATCCGGAATGGCACTGGGCGGCGTTACCCCAATTACATCTACTCGCCGCAGCCGCCGCGAGTAGATGTAATGTAACACTAACTAACCGCAAGCCGCCGTCTGCCTACCTGATCAGCGTGTCATGCAGACAGCGGCCATTGCAGTGTTCAAAAGCCGCGCCTCCCGAGACCTCGTCGTCTGTGATAGGCGGAACACTCAATTTCACAGCAGGCAGTGTTCAGCCTATCACGGACATCCTCTCATCCTCGTCTGTGTTATGAGGATGAGCGGATGTCCATGATAGGCGGAACACTGAATGCTGGGAAATTGAGTGTTCCGCCTATCACAGACGAGGAGGAGGCGCGGATTTTGAATACTGGAATGGCCGCCGGTGTAGCAGTAAAATCCGTATCACATGAAAATCTGCATCAGGTACGGGCACAGTGATTGAAGCACGGGCACAGTGAGGCATTGGGCACAGTGAGGCATAGACACTGTAAGGCATGGGCACAGTAAGGCATGGGCACAGTTCAATTCAACTAAGAGTAACCTCAGGATTTTTTGTTGTTTTATTAGCTAAATCCAAATACAGTATTAATAATTTGGATGTTTAACAATCTTTGTTGCACACTGACTTTGCAGTTAGAGAAAGGGTTTGCCTTTGCAATTTTGTTTATTGATGCACTTTAATAATATAATAATAAAAAAAAAAAAAAAAAAAAAAAAATCTAATCGAATCGTAAATCGAGTTTTTTATAAAAAAAATTGCAGATTTCTTTTGGGGGGAAAATCACCCAGCCCTACCTTAATGCATTCTATGCATTAACCACTTAACGACCGCCCCATGTACATATACGTCGGCAGAATGGCACGGACAGGCACAATCACGTACCTGTACGTGCCTGCCTTCGTGCGGGTGGGGGGTCCGATCGGGCCCCCTCCCGGTACATGGGGGCGGTCGGTATCGCTTCAGGAGCGATCCGTGATGAGGGGGCGGCCATTGGTTTCTGGCCACCCCCTCGCGATCGCTCCCGGCGAATGAGAAGCTTCCCCTGCCTGTGTAATGTATACACAGGCAGAGGAAGTGATGTCATCTCCCCATGCAGCGCTCTATTCGTCCAGAGGGCCGGGGAGAGAAGACATCAGGTTAGGGCACCAACAGCCCACTGACACCAGGACACATAGGTACACTTTCCACCCCCCCAGATCGCCCCCCAGCCCCCATTCAGAGTGTCACTGATTGCAGTGATCATTTATTTACTGATCACTGCAATCAGTGACATTTGTGATAGTAAAAGTGTCAGAGCAGTTAGTGTTAGGTCCCTTTAGGTCCAGGGTAGCCCCTAACCCCCCCAATAAAGGTTTAACCCCTTGATTGCCCCCCAGGTAACCCTTTCACCTCCTATCGCCAATGTCACTAAGCGATCGTTTTTCTGATCGCTGTATTAGTGTCGCTGGTGCCGCTAGGTAGCCAGTTATTTTTTTAGGTTCGCCGCCAGGTTTTTATAGCATCAGGTACCCCCATATACAACCTAATAAAGGTTTTAACCCCCTGATTGCCCCTAGAGTTAACCCTTTCACCAGTGATCACTGTATAAGTGTCACTGGTGACACTGGTTAGCCAGTTAGTTATTTCGTTATTTAGGTTCCCCGTCAGGTTTTTATAGCGTCAGGTACCCCCATATATTACCTAATAAAGGTTTTAACCCCCTGATTGCCCCTAGTTAACCCTTTCATTAGTGATCACCGTATAAGTGTTACGGGTGACGCTGGTTAGTTAGTTTGCTTTTTATAGCATCAGGGCACCTGCCGTATATAACCCAATAAAGGTTTAACCCCCTGATCGCCCAGCGGGTGATATCAATTAGGTTTTAGGGTCTGCGTCGCCCCAGGCAGCGTCAGGTTAGTGCCAGTAATGCTAACACCCACGCACAAAGCATACACCTCCCTTAGTGGTATAGTATCTGTACAGATCAATATCTGATCAGATCTATACTAGCATCCCCAGCAGTTTAGGGTTCCCAAAAACCCAGTGTTAGCCGGATCAGCCCAGATACCTGCTAGCACCTGCGTTTTGCCCCTCCGCCCAGCCCACCCAAGTGCAGTATCGATCGATCACTGTCACTTACAAAACACAACACACATAACTGCAGCGTTCGCAGAGACAGGCCTGATCCCTGCGACTCAAGTGCTGTAGGAGGTGATTTCACCACCACAGTTAAAAAAAGAGCATATATGCCGAAGCATGGGGGCAGCAGGAGCGGAGGAGCGATTTTTGCTCCTAATGCCGCGTACATACAGTCGAAATTCCGACGGAGGCTTGCCCGTGGAAAAGTCTGACCTTGTGTACGCGGCATAACTTTTGCAGGAGGATGCCCCATGCTTCGGCATATATAAATGGTGCATGTATGCCCATCATTAGAAGTGGGTGGATGAAGGGAGGTATTCTAATTGGTGGGCATACCCACCGATCAATCTCTTTTTTTGTTCACCCAACAGGCTGCATGAAAAAAAAGATTACAATACACGTCCAACAAGGACCAGCAACGTACTGGTATGAATGGTTATACCAGAATGATGCCTGTGGGTTTAGGTATCATCTTGGTATCGTTCTTTTCAGCCAGCGGCTGGCTTTCATGTAAAAGCAATCCTAGCGGCTAATTAGCCTCTGGACTGCTTTTACAAGCAGTGGGAGTTTATATCCCCCCCGGATATAAAAAGCGCCATTGGGAAAGCATTTTATCGCACTGATCTTGGTGTGGTCCGATGCTTTGAGGGCAGAGGAAAGATCTAGGGTCTAATAGACCCCAATTTTTTTTTAAAAGAGTACCTGTCACTACCCATTGCTATCATAGGGGATATTTACATTCCCCGAGATAACAATAAAAATGATTAAAAATAAATAAATGGAAGGAACAGTTTAAAAATAAAATAAAAAAGTAAAATAAAAACAAACACCCCTGTCCCGCCCTGCTCTTACGCACAGGCAAACGCAAGCGTCGGTCTGGCATCATATGTTATTGCGGGGAGGAGCCGAGACAGGGACCCCAGAAGACCAGGTTCGGGGCCACTCGGTGCAAAACGAGCTGCACAGTGGAGGTAAGTATAACATGTTTGTTATTTAAAAAAAAAAATAATTATCTTTAGTGTTCCTTTTAATATCACCATGTGCACTGCTATATGCACACTACACATCCCATAGTTCCTAGTCCATCTTGAGAATTTAGAAAGGGAGCAAGCCGGATCACAGGAGAAAAAAAAATGGATTTGGAGGAGGCTGAGAATAATAGTAGGTACAGTATTTGTTTATTCCAGGTTAGGAGTACATGCTGTACTTGAATAGAATATATTTTTTAAACCAGGGTTTAGTGTCAGTTTAAATGAATGAGCATCCTAAAATAAACCTTTTATTTATACCGTAAACTGATCAATTCAGCTGCTAATTAATGTATTCTGACAGCAGGGGGTCCCACTGTCAGAAAACAATGCCCCAGTGTGGGGGGGGGGGGGGATTCATATACCTTGTTTTAAAGACTAGATACATTCCTTAAATGCACATAATATAACTGGATATTAATATTTAAATGTAATAACACCAGGGGTAGTTGATCCAGGGAATATCTGATTGTCTTTTGGGGGATCAGGAAGGATTTTTCCCCTATTGGAGTGAATTAGATCATGCTTCTGTTTTTTTTCCCTCCTTGATCAACTGTGGGTAAAGGGTTGTGTATATGGGGGTTTTCACGGGTTATCTTGTGTTAGTTCCTTTTTTTTGTCTTGGCTTAAATAAAAAAAGATCTGCAGCTCAAGTAAACCTGTGTTGATAACTTGGTATTTCTCTGTGCTTCCCCACAGAAATAAACTGTTTCCAGAAACCACTATCAGAAATATCATGTTTCAGATACTTCAAGGGCTTGCTTTTATACACAAATACGGTAAGATTTTTAAACGGCAATGTCCATATTTATTTGATATTGGATCTACCCAAAAAATAAAAATCCTTTGTTATGCATTCTTTAGGCAGGGTTTCACAATGGTTTATTTATAAACTACAAAGATACTGCATTCCAATGCTTGTAGGAATACATTTTTTCTTCACTTATTTGAAATATAAGAGACTGAGGATAAATGAAACATGTGCAGGATTTAGACCTAAATCTAACTTTGTATATTTAATAATAAACTGGTACTCTTGATTGCTATCCCATCCTGCCAAAATTGTTCAAGTGTGTAATGCCCCGTACACACGGTTGGTCTTTTGACCGGCCAAAATCACATCGGAATTCCGACGGAATTCCATCGGTGTAAAAGAGAACGTGTTCTCTATCTAAACTCCACCGGGGGGCGTGGCCAAGACAGGCATGTGAGAGGACGCATCTCCCACAGCTCCTAGCAGTGATCCGGTACTGATCCTCCCCCAGCCGCCTAATCGGTCCGACGGTAACCTATGCTCGCAGCCTGCGATCCGAGGACCACTGAGGTACCACCACCGGCTCTCTGTACCAGGGGGATGACCCGCAAAGGACAGGCGGAAATCGCGGGGCCGGAGCTCCAAGATGGCGCCGCCGCATCTGCAGTGAAGGGGACGCCGTGCGGCCAGGACAAGCTAGGCCCCAAGGCAAGTAAGCCGCCCAAAACCCCCAAAGAACCCCCTAAGGACATGCTGTATTATGCCCAGAAGATGTCTGGGGCTATGGGGACCGAGATGCCCGCCCGATCAGGGGACCCCACACATATGCTGCCTGATATACAAGCAGACGCTGTCCCAGACCAGTGGGGAGAGGAGGAGGGGGGCCAGGCAGGCTCTGTGATGCAGGACACTTCAGCCCCAGACTCACAGGATGCAGTGCAACCCACTCTGGCTGATATCCTTAGGGCTTTGAACAAATGCACAGCCTCTGTTGATACTTTAAAGGAGCAGTTTGGCTTGCTGAGGCAAGACATGCAGAAGATCCGTGAACGTACCACGGCTGTGGAGTGCAGAGTTAGTGAGGTGGAGGACCAAATGCAGCCCATAGCCCAGGACACAAGAGCAGCCCTTCAGATGGCTAGAGATGCATACGATCGTGCTGAAGATTTGGAGAACCGCCTCAGAAGGAACAACGTTCGTATAGTGGGTCTCCCGGAGAGGGTGGAGGGCAGGGATCCTACTACATATGTGGAGAACTGGTTGATTGAACTTTTTGGCAAAAATTCATTTTCACCATTTTTTTGCGGTGGAGCGTGCGCACAGAGTGCCCTCTCGCCCGCCTCAACAGGGGGGTCCTCCCAGATCCATCCTTGCGAAACTACTGCATTACCGGGACAGGGAGGCGGTGCTACGCCAAGCTCGGGAGCGAGCAAATGTACAGTACAATGGCACCAGAGTGTCCTTCTATCTGGACTTTTCGGCAGAGGTCCAGAGACGCAGGGCCAAATTTAATGATGTGAAACGCCGCCTGCGACTCCTGCAACTTCCATACGCTATGCTTTATCCTGCAAAGCTCCGCATAGTGGTGCGGGGCTAGGCACAATTCTTTGAGTCTGCCAAGGAGGCCCTAACCTGGCTGGATCGGAACGAACAATCACTTCAGCGACGAGAGCAGGAGGAGGGAGAATAAGGTCTAAATTCTGATTGTGCCTGATGGCACGAATTGTATGCTGCTCAAAGACACCTTGCGTTTAATTTACCCAGGGGGGATCCCCTATTATTGTTTGCGGCTACTGTTTTATGGCTGGGGGACATTATATGGCTATAAAATGCAAGGAGAGTGATTTACACCACGTTGTCCAATAAGCGGATGTTACAATTGACTGAACTATGGCGACGTTCGGTCGTGAAAGGAGTTGCTGCTGCCCTGTTGGTGGATTATGTAGCTCCAGGACCCGTTAGGTCCACTGTTCCTACTAACTTTTCCTTTTTCAGCAGTTACAACTTCAAAGAGGTACATTGCAGCAGACGTGAATTAATACTCCTAGAGCGCCGTGCTGCGGGGTTCAGGAATGGTACGAGAGGGGTGATGTCACCCCTGCCCCGGGGACTATATTGTTGTTTCTACCCACGATTATCCGACCATTTATCTTTAATCGCGGATGCTCATGGCTAAGGTTTCTATTGTATCTTGGAATGTGAGGGGTATGCACTCCCCCTTGAAACGTACAATGCTTAATATGTGCTTGAAGAAATTCCTTCCTGGGGTAATCTGTTTCCAAGAGACTCACTTAACGGCAGAGACAGTATGCTGTTTACGGTATGCATGGGTGGGGAGAGCTTATCACTCTACACACACCTCCTTTTCTAGGGGGGTGAGTGTACTGGTGCATGCAGCCTTCGATTTCCAAGAGTTTGACACTGTCGTAGACCAGGAGGGGCGATATGTATTTCTTCACTGCAAATTTGGTACATTGATATGTAAAAATTAGCATATCATGAAAAGGTTCTCTAAACGAGCTAATAACCTAATCATCTGAATCAACTAATTAACTCTAAACACCTGCAAAAGATTCCTGAGGCTTTTAAAAACTCCCAGCCTGGTTCATTACTCAAAACCGCAATCATGGGTAAGACTGCCGACCTGACTGCTGTCCAGAAGGCCATCATTGACACCCTCAAGCAAGAGGGTAAGACACAGAAATTTCTGAACGAATAGGCTGTTCCCAGAGTGCTGTATCAAGGCACCTTAGTGGGAAGTCTGTGGGAAGGAAAAAGTGTGGCAGAAAACGTTGCACAACGAGAAGAGGTGACCGGACCCTGAAGAAGATTGTGGAGAAGGACCGATTCCAGATCTTGGAGGACCTGCGGAAGCAGTGGACTGAGTCTGGAGTAGAAACATCCAGAGCCACCGTGAACAGGCGTGTGCAGGAAATGGGCTACAGGTGCCGCATTCCCCAGGTCAAGACACTTTTGAACCAGAAACAGCGGCAGAAGCGCCTGACCTGGGCTACAGAGAAGCAGCACTGGACTGTTGCTCAGTGGTCCAAAGTACTTTTTTCGGATGAAAGCAAATTTTGCATGTCATTCGGAAATCAAGGTGCCAGAGTCTGGAGGAAGACTGGGGAGAGGGAAATGCCAAAATGCCTGAAGTCCAGTGTCAAGTACCCACAATCAGTGATGGTCTGGGGTGCCATGTCAGCTGCTGGTGTTGGTCCACTGTGTTTTATCAAGGGCAGGGTCAATGCAGCTAGCTATCAGGAGATTTTGGAGCACTTCATGCTTCCATCTGCTGAAAAGCTTTATGGAGATGAAGATTTCATTTTTCAGCACGACCTGGCACCTGCTCACAGTGCCAAAACCACTGGTAAATGATTTACTGACCATGGTATTACTGTGCTCAATTGGCCTGCCAACTCTCCTGACCTGAACCCCATAGAGAATCTGTGGGATATTGGGAAGAGAAAGTTGAGAGACGCAAGACCCAACACTCTGGATGAGCTTAAGGCCGCTATCGAAGCATCCTGGGCCTCCATAACACCTCAGCAGTGCCACAGGCTGGTTGCCTCCATGCCACGCCGCATTGAAGCAGTCATTTCTGCAAAAGGATTCCCGACCAAGTATTGAGTGCATAACTGAACATAACTATTTGAAGGTTGACTTTTTTTGTATTAAAAACACTTTTCTTTTATTGGTCGGATGAAATATGCTAATTTTTTGAGATAGGATTTTTGGGTTTTCATGAGCTGTATGCTAAAATCATCAATATTAAAACAAGAAAAGGCTTGAACTACTTCAGTTGTGTGTAATGAATCTAAAATATATGAAAGTCTAATGTTTATCAGTATATTACAGAAAATAATGAACTTTATCACAATATGCAAATTTTTTGAGAAGGACCTGTATATCCCACCACCGTTCACGGCGGCGGTGCTCCGGCTCCTCCTTGCGTTTTTGGATGGTAGGCCGGGTGTGCCGCTGCTAGTGATCGGTGACTTCAACTGCTGTATGGACCAGGTGGCGGATAGACACCCGAGCCCTAGGCCCTCTGCCCTCGCCAGGAGTACTCCCCTGGCGCGGTTGTTGCAAGAGGTGGGCTGGGTGGATATCTGGCGACATCGCAATCCGGGCGACAGACAATTTACCTGTTTTTCGAAGTCCCATGGTTGCCTGTCTAGGATAGATTTGGGGGTGGGGAACCTGAGCATACTCCCGTTTGTAGCTGACATTACACATAGACCCCGTAGTGTATCAGACCATTCTGCTCTAGTGGTACAGTTGCTGGTGGCTCCACCAGCAAAATTAACTAGGGCGCCCTGGAAGTTTAATGCATTTTGGTTGAAATTGTTTCGTTCCCATGAGGAGATAATGGGTGATATACGGAGGTTCTTTGATGACGGGGATGGAGTAGAATTTAATGTGCTGCACTGGGATGCCTTTAAGGCGCATCTCCGGGGCCTCCTGATAGGAGAAATGAATAAGGTTAAAAGAGCCTCCTCTGAGCTCCTGATAGAAGTAGAGGCTAGGGTTCAGGAATTAGAGAGGGTATATGTGACGGATCCCTCTGATCTGACCAGAGAAGCATGGGTGGCCGCTCAATTGGCCTATCAACAGCTACTTTCCTCCTCGGCTGAGAAGAAAAGGTTCTTTACGAAACAGGCGTTCTTTGAGGAGGGTGAGAAGACCGGCCGACTTTTGGCATGAATTGCGAACTCCCATCAACGCTCGCCTGCTATAGGAGCCATTAGGTCCAAGACAGGGAGTGTAGTCTCCCAACCAGAGTTGATTATGGAGGAATTGGCGGGTTTCTATGAGACCCTGTACAGTCCTGGAGCGCCATACGCCCAGGAGGATCTGGAGTTATACCTGGCCCGATTGGTCTTCCCTGCGCTGTCCGAGGGTCGGCGGGCACAGTTGGAGGCGCCGCTTACTGTCGGGGAGCTCCGGGGGGCTGTGGGTGCATTCCCTAATTGTAAGGCCCCGGGGGAGGATGGGTTGCCCATGGAGGTGTATAAGCAATACTCAGAGGAAATACTGCCCCAACTACTGAGAGTCTTTAACAATGCCAGGGAGAGAGGGACCCTTCCACCCTCAATGTCTAAGGCAAACATAGTACTACTGCTCAAACCGGGTAAGGATCCTGTAGACCCAGGGGCGTACCGCCCCATCTCCTTGCTGCAAAGCGACATCAAGATATTAGCCAAGGTACTGGCCATTCGGCTAAATGGGGTGATTACTTCAATTGTGCATGGGGACCAGGCTGGTTTCATGCCAAATAAATCTACAGCGGTTAATTTGCGGAGGTTGTTCCTGAATGTACAAGCAAGGGCAGATAACATGGGAGGCAGGGCACTCCTGTCCCTGGACGCCACAAAGGCGTTTGACAGCATAGATTGGAATTATCTTTGGTCGGTGCTGCGGAGGTTCGGGTTTGGTCCAATTTATATATCCTGGGTGAAGTTGCTATATAGTCAGCCGCAGGCCGCCATAAGGACCTTTGGTTCATTGTCTGGGAGCCTTGCATTGAGGAGGGGGACTCGGCAGGGGTGCCCCCCTGTCGCCCCTCCTCTTTGCTTTGGCTATTGAGCCACTGGCCATGGATATTCGGGCAAATTCTGTCATTACTGGTTTCTGCTATGGTGACATGCAGGAAAAAGTCATGCTATATGCCGATGACACTTTGCTTCTTCTGGGGGACACGGATTCCTCCCTTAGGGAAGCTATGTCGACCATATCCATATTTGGAGGGTTTTCCGGTTTGCATATAAACTGGTCAAAATCGGCGTTGCTCCTGTTGGATGGGGACGACACACAGGTGATTAACTCGTCCTGCCCCATTCCCATTACCATTGCTTTTAAGTATTTGGGGGTTCAGATCACAGCCAGGCCACGGGATTTTATCCATCTTAATATCTCCCCCGTTACTAAGGTTTAGGGATAAAGTCAAAACCTGGAAGGCTCTTCTCCTATCTGTGGCTGGCAGGGTGAATCTTATAAAGATGATACTCATGCCACAGCTACTGTATTTTCTTCACAATACTCCTATGGTTATCCCCCTCAAGACATTCCGTACGGTAAATAGTATCTTTCGCAGCCTCATATGGAGGGATAGGCTCCCTAGGATCAGGTTGGAACATTTGCAGCGGCCCAAAGACTGCGGGGGCTTGGCGTTACCAAACCCTTGGCTGTATTACTTAGCTTCCCAGCTACAGCACCTTATAGGCATGTTTCCATTAGAGGCAGAGAGGGCGCCCACCTTGCAAACCTCGGCTCATAAACTGCTGCTGTTTACTGTGTGCAGAGATCCGGTTCCTGTGGCGTTGGAGGCTCAGGCCTTCGCTAAACCACATAAAAAGTTTACAACTTATAGCTTAATTCAGAAGGTATGGAACAAAGTTTAAATACATTCAGAATGCAGATGGCTATACAGAATATAGCCCTATATGGCAAAATGATACGTATACTGAATTGGCCAAATTGCAGTCTGGAGCCAGATGGAAGCAGTATGGGATTACGCATCTTAGGCACATATTCTGTAATGGAGTATTGCGCCCTTTTAGTGACCTAAGGGAATCTTACGGTCTCCCGCAATCAATGTACTTTTGTTATTTACAATTGCTCCATGCGGTGGCGGCACAGGGTCGCTCCTCGGAGTGGCACTTGACGCCAACCCCGGTGTTTAGGCTTCTTGGGGATGCTGGGTCGTCAAAGGGCTTTATCTCACAATGCTATGCCATACTGTTACAGTCCGTGATGAGGCAGCATCCTCTGAAGATAAGGGAGAAGTGGGAGGCAGATGTTGGCCAGCTGGATGGTGAGCAGTGGGAGGAAATTTTCCAGGCTGTGGGTAGGTGTTCACTGAATGTATCCTATAGGCTTACCCAGTTGTACATATTGTTACGCACTTATTTCACACCTCACAGATTACATTTGATGAATCCACAGCTTGACCCCATATGTACACGATGCAAAAGGGACCACGGAGATCTAGTCCATATGTTGTGGAGATGTCCCAAACTCCACATGTACTGGGCGGGGGTGGTGTCTACCATTAATTCAGTGTTTGGCGTGTCTCTTCCACAGGACCCGAGAGCTTGTCTCTTGGGTGCTTTGGAGGAATACGAATGGGACGAGGACTGTAGAGAAGCCGTTCATAGGACTCTGTTTCAGGCGAGGAAGCTCATCATGATACACTGGAAAGCGGAGGATCTGCCGACCTTGAAGGAATGGATTAATAATATTGGGATAGTGTTGAGGATGGAGAAGATGACTTATCAGCATAGGGGTAGTGCTCAAAAATTCGAGAAGCTATGGGCAAAATGGCTAGATGTACCGGGCTTGGCCCCGGTGGATCTGGTGGCTGATAGATTGCTAGGCATCAATATAGGTTGAGAGATGTTTTAACATTTGGGAGAGTGGGTATGTTGATTTGAGGACCGGCTGGCTCCTAGTTCGGATTTGTTTTGAAATGTATGTTTGTAATGACTTCTTACCCCGCTATGTTGAGGGGTGTCTGTATGCTCTGTACCTCTGCAAAATAATAATAAAACTTTGTTGGATAAAAAAAAAAAAAAACTCCGCCGGAATTCCTCGGAATTTCCGATGGGAAAAAGTCCGATGGGGAATACACAGTCGGAAAATCCGATGAAAAAATTCCATCTGACTTTTTCCATAGAAAATTCCTATTGTGTGTACAAGGCATTAGCGTACCCTAATCACCATAATTCCTGACGTCGGAAAACCTTGCTTACACTATATATGCTAGGCTTCTAACTTCTTACAGTTCCCAAAAGAAGCAATACATCATTTACTGTACAGCATATTAACTACTTTAAGTCTTGGCACTTTCACCCCCTTCAAGTCCAGGCCAGTTTCAGTGCTTTGACACTTGACAATTACTTAGGAATTTAGTCATTTAACCCATAACAAAATTTTTTTTTTTTGCATTTTTTGAGACATAGGTTTATTTTGGCTTTGTTTATTCACCAAGTTTTTTTTTATTTTGTGCTGTATAAATGAAAGATGCTGAAAATATTTGTTTCTGTTTATAAAATTTAGCAAAAAAATTATCTATATTCATAAATACATTTTATTTAGTAAAAATAACCCAAATCAGTATATTTTATTTAGTCTGTGAAAATTATAGTCTTCAAACTGTGTGTGTGTGTATATGTGATATATATATATATTAGAAAAATTATCAATCCTGATGCTCAATCCATGACTGCCTCTCTCATTGTTTTGACGCCCTAAAATGTCAGGACAGTACAAATGACCACTTTCTAGAATGTAGACAGTCCATGGTATTTAGTAAGAATCTATAGAGAGATTTTTCTTTTTTTTGTTTGTTTGTTTGTTTTTGTCAGTTTTTTGGAAATTAAATACGATTGTTTTTTTCACAAAGTTGTCATTTTAATAACTTATTTCTCACACACAGCATTTGCATACTTATTACACCCCAAAACACATTCTACTATGCCGGAGTATGGCGATACCACATACCTGAAACCTTTTCACAGCCTAGTTGCATAGAGTGACCTAAAAACCAAGAGGCACCTTTTGGGCTTTCAAGGAGCATAAGTGATGCATCTAATTTCCTGACTACCTATTACTTATTGAGACCCTGGAACACTTGGACATTGTAAACATGCACAAAATAACCCTATTTTGGAAAGCAAACACTCCAAGGTATTTTCTGAAAGGCATAGTAAGTCTTTTTTTTTGCACAGTTGTCATTTAATAGGATATGTCTAGCACGCATCATAGGCATACTTAGAATTGCACCCCAAAACTAATTTTGCTATTCTACCACATGTGTGAGAGGTTTTCACAGCCTAGCCACAAAATCCAAGGAGCTCCTTCAGGCATTCTTGGGGCATAAATTGTACATCTCATTTCTTGACTACCTATCACATTTTTGGAGGCCCTGGAGCACCAGGACAGTGGAAATGCCTGCAAAATAACCATATTTTGGAAAGCAAATGTCCCAAGTTTTTTTTCTAAGAGGCATGTTCAGTCTTTTGAAGACTTTTTTTTTTATTTTTTGACTCAAGTTTTTGTAAAATGTGGATTTTACGCAAAGTTGGGATTTCTCACACACAGCATGGGCAAAGTTAAGCCCCATACACACGATCTGACTTTTTGACCACAAACTTCAAAATGAGCAGGTTTTCAAAAAAATCTGACCGTGTGTACGCTCCATCGGACAAACTTTTTCGGTTTTCATCGGACAAAAGTTCGCTCTGCAAACGGATAAACTTTTCAGCAACAAAAGTCCTACGGTGCAAAGTCCTGCCGTGTGTACAGAAATCCATAGGACTTTAGTCCGAAGTACAAATACGCATGCTCAGAACCAATGTTATAATCAACCAACAATAGCAGAAGTTGACCAAAGGGTGGAGGTAAAGAGCAGAAAAACCACGTATTACGTCACTACGTTCATGTTTGTTGGCTGAAAAAGTCCGAGCGTGTGTATGCTATGGGCATTCATGGCCAACTCCCTTCGGAAAAAAATCCACGGAAAAGTTTGTTTGAAGTCCGATCGTGTATATGAGGCTTTAGAATTACATGCCAAAACACATTCTGTAGCTCCTCCTGAGTGGCGATACAACATCTGTGAGGCTTTTTCACTTTTTGACCTGATTTGGGTGGGAGAGGTGTAATTATTTACTAAAACTGGAGTTTCAATACAATATTCCCAACGCACACATTCCTGTAAAGATGGCTGGATTCATAAATGAGTGCTGAAGCAACCAACGGCTGGACCTGGTCACATGCCTGATGAAGGGGTCCTGTGTGACTCTGAAACGTCGCTTTCTGCTGTAATTATGTAATCACTGATTAACCACTTCAGCCTCGGAAGAATTGGCTGGCCAATGACCGGGTCATTTTATGCAGTTCGGCACTACGTTGCTTTAATTGACAATTGCGCGGTCGTGCGCCGCTGTACCCAAACAAAATTGACGTCCTTTTTTTCCCCACAACTAGAGCTTTCTTTTGGTGCTATTTGATTACCTCCTGCGGTTTTTATTTTTTGTGCTATAAACAAAAACAAAAGAAGAGCGACAATTTTAAAAAAACTAAAAAAAAACATATTTTTTACTTTTTGCTATAATAAATATCCCCAATTTAAAAAAAAAATCCTCAGTTTAGGCCGATTATGTATTCTTCTACATATTTTTGGTAAAAATCACAATAAGTGTATATTGATTGGTTTGCGCAAAAGTTATAGCGTCTACAAAATAGGGGGTTGTTTTATAGCATTTATTTTTTATTAGTAATGGCGGGGATCTGCGATTTTTATTGGGACTGCGACATTATGGCGGACACGGCAAAAGAACGAATTCATCTGGACAGCAGCACTCCGACTAAAAATTGCCTTTATTTGTAAAATCCAAAAACCACACATATGATTAAACACTAGTACAGTGTGAAACACGTCAGCTTGACCAGTGTGCTGTGACCTGTAGTGTGGTTTTTGGATTTTACAAATAAAGGCAGATTTTAGTCTGAGTGCTGCTGTCCAGAAGAATTTGTTCTTTTGCCTTGCCTATGTGTGCATTGCCTTCACCCATGGTTTTGGGAAGAAGTGATTACCTAGAAGACATCCACGCCTGAGCGGCTTCTCTTTCTGTTGCTCATTCTGGCGGACACATCCGACACTTTTGACACATTGTTGGGACCATTGGCATTTACACAGCGATCAGTGCTAAAAAAATGTCACTGACAGGGAAGGGGTTAACACTAGGGGGCGATCAAGGGGTTAAATGTGTTCCCTAATGTGTGTTCTAACTGAAGGGGGGATGGGTCTGACTAGGGGAAGAGATTGATCGGTATTCATACATTGTATGAACACACGATCAGTCTCCTCACCCCTGAAAGAACGGGGATGTGTGGGTTTGTACACACACACATCCCCGTTCTCACTCTGCGGTCGTCGCGACCACCCAGCACTGGCTCCGGGGACACGATTCAGGCCCGCCCGTGCGCGAGGCGCCACAAAGAGCCGACGTACGGCTCGCGCAGAGGGGCCAGCCTGCCGCAGTTAAAGTTTTGGAGATCCTGGTGTGCTGGTGACATTACTTCCTTTTACTAAAACGAGAGCACCCAGAATCTGGTACAGCTGTGCATGGTAACTTCAGCTTGTTCAGTTAGGGTTTGACAATAAAACTTGGAAGCTGATTGGTTTCTATGCAGAGCTGCACCAGATTTTGAACGCTCCAGTTTTAGTAAATTCCCCCCATTATGTACTGAACATTGTACCTTGTGTATCACACAATCACTTTCTCTGTCTCAAAAGTAAAACTTCAGGGGTCTGTTTATACCCCTGGTATTTCACCAAAAGTCTTAACAGGGCTGCTAAAATAAAATTGTAAAAAATAATGGGGAAAAAAATAGATTTTAATTAATTAATTATTATTTATTTTTACTGACACCTGCCTCTGCACTTCTGACTCTGTCCACACACCATCCACTGCCTTATTGATACTGTCCACTGACTGAAACTGTCCACTTTTAAGGTCGGCTAAAATTATATTTCTTTACCGTACATCACGGAACATGGAGCCTAGTAATTACTAAGTGGGTTATATTCCACCTTCAGGTGCTGGACACTGGTGTAATCAGACAGGAAGTTTCCTCCCTATATAACCCCTCCCATACTGGGAGCACCTCAGTTTTTTCGCCAGTGTCTAAGGTGTTGGTCACGAGTGAAGATGAGCTCCACTGGAGGGATCCATGCTAAATTTAAATAGCCTCCATAAAGACCAGATCCATCCAAAGTGCCTTTAAGGCCAAAGTGGATGGTACCTGGGGCCTCATATCCGAAGCACAAGGTTTTTGCCTGTAATGCCTCTCCTCGGAGGGCTGGATCCTGGGTGCCAGTGCTTTGGTTATACCAAAAACCAAAAGCTACTGACAGGATGCGCTACAGGTCCAGGGGAGTGGATTTCCGAGAGGTGCCCGGTCCCTGAAGGTCTGTTGACTTAACCCGCCGTGATGGGTGAAGATTGGGTCTGTCCATGCTCAGCAGTATCCTGCAGCAGGCATAAGGTAAGTGAAGACAATCCTAGGTAAATAACTTAAGGATTATCTTCCATGAGTAGCTGCATGTCTTATCTGTTTTCCGCCACTAGAGGCAGTAAAGAGTCATACCTGGTGTTTCCCTTACCATGCTCTCCAGGAACGAAAGCTCAGTGTAAGCCGGTCTGTTGAGTGGCTCACTTCCTCTGCTTCAGGCTCTGCCACAGTTGGGGGGAGGGGGGGAGGGTGGGTCCCTCGTAGGACTTTTGTCTCCCTGTAGAAAATGTTCAGGGGCAGGAATATAAAAGGGCACCAAGGTATCACCACCTGAATCTGGTGGCCCTAATCATGCTTGCATGATGCCATCCTCCCCTGTAGAGACTTGAGGCAGCCCACAAGTTGAGCCATCGACCCTGTCAGGCATTGCAGCCTCCCCCAACATTGCAGCCACTCTGCATGTCAGTTTGGATGTTTTTTGCATTGCATTTGTTGGTCTATAAGAGGTTAACTGCTATATTCGCAGCATCCTCACAAGAAGCAGAAACTGGGGTGTGCCCCTTTCCCTGCTCTAAATCCTCAAACAAGAGGATTAAAGTCCTGAGGATGAAAGTTTACCATCAGAGGACAGGGAACAGGTGCAAGCTAACGAGGCGGAGGTATCAGAAGCCTCACAAGTTCTGGAGTTGCAGCTGCAGTCTTTTTCCCGAGATTCATACTGCATATAACTTACCCTCAGCCTATTCGGCCAAAGCCTCTGTCTCCTCTGGGTTTTTAAGAGAAAAAAAAATTCCCATAGGTTCCTGGTTGGGCACCCGCATAAGCTGTTTTTTTTCTCCTCCTAAAAACTCTAGCCGAGGAGTATAGGTTGCTAGAAAAACCTCCACAGGATCCTTATCCTGGTGCTGGCTTCAGGCTAGCCAAACGCATAACTGCTGGGATGCACAGTTGCTGGTGCACACTGCTAACGCACAACAGCTATATCGCATGATTGCGGAAACGCACGCCTGCAGAGGATAACTTCCTCTTTACCAGTCCACATGTTTGCATAAAATACATAAGTTCGGACTGTACAAAATACATGTGGTGTAAAAACAAGTAACATGTTTATTGTTGATCACATAAAGATACATGTTTCTATTTGTATGGATTTACATGTTTTTTACAGAGTCGCATTAGGATGCTTGGTCACATTAAAGTGCTTAAGTCGCACGGAGAGGCTTGTTTTCACAGAAATGCGTAAAAATGCTTGATTGCATAAAGATGCTGGATCGCACAGGGGTGCTTGATCACACAAGAGTCCTTGGTCACACAAGGGTGCTTGTCCGCACAGTAGTGCTTAACCACTTGCCGACCGCCGCACGCCGATGTACGTCGGCAGAATGGCATGGCTGGGCATATTGGCGTACAGGTACATCCCCTTTAATATCGCTCGCGACCCGGTCCGGTACTCCGTGACCGCGCCCGCGGACCCGATCGCCGCCGGTGTCCCGCGATCGGGTCACAGAGCTGAAGAACGGGGAGAGGTAAGTGCAAACAATCCTCTCCCCGTGCTTCCTAGTGAGCCTGTCACTGATCGTCTGTTCCCTGTCATAGGGAACGACGATCAGTGACGCCACACGGCAAGCCACGCCCCCCTACAGTTCGAATCACACATTAGGTCACACTTAACCACTTTACCGCCCCCTACAGGTTAACCCCTTCACTGCCAGTGTCATTTTCACAGTAATCAGTGCATTTTTATAGCACTGATCGCTGTAAAAATGAGAATGGTCCCAAAATTGTGTCAAAAGTGTCCGATGTGTCCGCCATAATGTCGCAGTCACGATAAAAATCGCTGATCGCCGCCATTACTAGTAAAAAAGAAAAACTATTAATAAAAATGCCATAAAACTATCCCCTATTTTGTAGACGCTATAACTTTTGCCCAAACCAATCAAATGCTTATTGCTTTTTTTTTTTTTTTTTTTTTTTTGTACCAAAAATATGTAAAAGAAAACGTATCGGTCTAAACTGAGGAAAAAATATATATTTTTATATATTTTTTGGGGCTATTTTTTATAGCAAAAAGTAAAAAATATTGCATTTTTTATTCAAAATTGTCGCTCTATTTTTGTTTATAGCGCAAAAAATAAAAACTGCAGAGGTGATCAAATACCACCAATAGAAAACTCTATTTGTGGGAAAAAAAGGACATAAATTTTGATTGGGAGCCACGTCGCACGACCGCGCAATTGTCAGTTAAAGTGACGCAGTGCCGAATTGCAAAAAGGGGCCTGGTCCTTAAGCCCCGGACCCTTTTGTTGCTAAAGTGGTTAAAATGCATAAAATGTTTGATCGCATGATCGCCTAAAGTTGCATGTTTGCCTAGATTTTGCATGGTTGCATAATGAGCCATGATAATTTTAAGTTTCCTTAATTATACAGGATTCCTTGTGTTCACATAGGAATACGTGACTGCATGGGTACATGTTGCATAACATAACATGTTGCATTACAATGTTGCATAACCCGTTCATAAACGCGTGCTTGCTTGCAAGATGCCTGTTCTATAGCACGCGTGCTATATGTATGCGTGTATACAGCGCACACTTTTTTTTATGTTTTGCCTAAAAACATATTTGTATGAATTCATGCTTCCATGAACACACGCTTCCATAGAGGCATATGGCTTTAACACTTGCCACATACACATATGGGGAGCCATTTGCATATGTGTTTACATGGGACTGCAGAGGTTGTCTGCGTTCGCAGGGGAACAGCACCTTCTTCAATTGGTGGTCTTGTCCTTTGGGTTAGCCACCATGCCCGGGTTTACAGGGTGCTAGGGCCTGCCTCTAGAAGGTCTAAAGGCCCAGGGTATAGCAGTAATGGCATACCGAGGCAATCTGCTGCTGATAGATCAGTCAGTAGCATGGCTGGACCTAAATGTGTCCAGCATGGATAAGTATCTGGAACTCCTAGGTTAGGATCCCAGTCTAAAGGTACTTTCTTTTGTTCAGTAAGAAGCTTGGAATGTTTGGGACACAGCCCAAAAAAGGAGAGTTTTTTTTTTTTTTTTGCCTCAGACAAAATCAGCGCTATAAGAAAGCTGGTCTATGTGGTCAAGGCAAGGAAGAGTTCCTTACATTTGCCTTTTGCTTAAGGTGCTAGGGAAGATGGTGGCTTCATTCAAAGCGGTTCCCTATGCTCAGTTTCATTCAAGGCTGATATAAACATTATTCTGTCGGCCTGGAACGAGTAGATCCTAACCTAGCATTATCCAAAGAGTCTGGTCCCAGGGATACGCTGGAGATTCAGTTGGTGGTTCTTAACCAAAAGATTGTCAGAAAGGAAGATCCTTCATGCCGGTTACCTGGGAAGTGGCGGCTACGAAGGCTGGCCTCTAGGGATGGAGGCCAGGCCTGGAAGAGACCACTGCCCAGGGGAACTGGTCAAGCTCCAAGTGAGCCTTATCCGTCAACATTCTAGAGCTACAGATGGCAAGTCTGGCTTAAGGGCCTGGACGTTTAGGTTGCAGTATTGTTCTGTCAGAGTACTATCCAACAATGCCACACCAGTGATTTACTTTGTTTACCAAGGAGGCACTAGAAGTCACGCAGCCAGAGGGAAGTAAGCCATGTTCTGTCTTGGGCAGAGGAGCTTGTGCCTTGCCTATCGACAATCTTCATTTAATGAAATGCAGAATCGGCAGGCGGTTCTCTGGAGCTGTTAACAATTGTTCCCGGGAGAATGACCTCTACACCCCGACTTTTTTCTGACCAAATGCCAGAGAAAGGGTACCCCGTACATAAAATTTATTGGTGTCCAGGTTCAACAAGAAGTTGGACAGCTTTGTGTCAAGGACAAAGGATCCACTCGCATGCGGGACAGAGGCGTTAGTGACCCTGTGGGACCAGTTGTCCCTTGTTTATGCATTCTCTTCCTTCAGTGCCGCGACTACCGTGGCTTCTATGCAACATCTCTGGGAGGAACGGAAGCCGGCCTAATTGCTCCGACATGACCCAGACGACCTTACTGTGCAGGAATCGTAAGGGTGGTAGTAGAGGGCCCAGGGTCCCTTTTACATCTTGTCCAGACCTACTTCGCAAGGGGGTATTCCATCCTGTCTTGCAAACATGGAAATGAAGGGTCTGGCTGTTGTAGCCCGCATTCTTGAGGATCAGGGCTTTCAGAATTAGCAGCAAATTACCTTGATTCGTACAGGAGAGCTGGCCTCCAGGACCATGTATCATAGGATCTCTACGGCCCATGTTTCTGGTGTGAAACCAAGGGGTGGCTTCTTTGGAAGTATGTCATAGGTAAAATTCTTGCCTTCCTACATTAGGAAAGGAGATGGAGCTAGCCTTAATTTCCATCAAGGATCCGATCTCGGCCTTGTCAGTATTTTCAAAGGTCGCTTGCTTCGCACTCTTTGTTCCGGGCCTTTTATACAAGGGGTAACGCGTATAAGTCCGCCAGTTAGGTCGCCCTTACGCTCGGGGGATTGAGTCTAGTTTTGTCGGCTTACAAGGTCAGCACCTTGGGCCGACGCGCCATATTTCCCTTCATCCATCTAACAAGGGAATTGGTGTTCTTGGTTGCTGTAGCCTCCGCAAGAGTTTCAGTATTGGCAGCTTTCTTTGTATAGAGCCATACTTAATTATTCTTAAGGATAGGGTGATGTTAAATCCTCACCCAGCCTTATTTCCTAGAAGGATCTAGTTTTCATTTGAATCCAGATATTTCTTGCCTTCCTTTTTTCCAGAACCTTGTTCTGCGGAAGGAAAAGTTTTTTTTTTTTTTTTTTTTTTTATTACTTTTCTCTCAATATAGATGAGAGCAGTTAAAAATCTATCTGAAGGATTCAGATATAGGAAACTGATGTTTTGTTTTGCTGCCAGAAGACCCTAGAAATGGGCAGGCAGTGTTCAAATTGGCTATTAAAATGGTTACACTCTCTTGTTAGAGTGAGAACAGTCAAGGCCTATCTGAAGCCGCTGCTCAGATACGGAAAACTGATGTTGTGCTACTAGGCAGCCCCAGGAAAGGGCAGGCAGCGTCTAAATCAACTGTTTTCAATGTTGATTCATCAGGTTATTATTCAGGCTTGTGGTTTAAAGAGAGGGTTTCCCCCTGTTTCTTTTAGAGTGAATCCTACCAGGATAGTAAGCGCTTCATGCATGGTGCATTACTAAGCCTTTATGACTCAGATTTGCAAGGCCGCAACTTGGTCGTCGGTGCTTATGTTCACTAATTTCTATCAGGTGAATGTAAGACGGCAAGAGGATGCCGCTCACGTCTGATGGCGGTCTGCTGTATTTGTGTCTCCCTCCCCTCAGTAGGCATTGCTTTGGGACTTCCCACTTAGTAATTACTAGGCTCTGTGTCCAGTGATGTACGATAAAGAAAATAGGATTTTCTCTTTCGTTCATGGACGGACACAGCCTTAATCTTGACAAAGTGGGTATTGGCCTTCCTTTAGGAGTGACTAGGCAGAAAGTGTTAACTTCAAAGCTGAACAGCCCCACCCACTGACTATATCCCCTCAGCCTGCACCAAGCAGATCAGTTTTTTCTGCCTAGCTAAGGAGAAGACATGGCTCCCTTCGGGCCCATAGGCCTGGAGGTTTTTTGATTCCAGATTGAAATTTTATTATTTTAGTTTTATTTTTGTTCCTGTGATCTTCGATCAACTGCCGACTGGGTGACAGGCTGGATCTTTGGATCCTTGTAGTCTCCCCAGTTTCGGCCATTGAGCGTGTGCCGACCAAAGCTACGCACTGGGTCGTCCACGACATGCCCGTCGCTCTACGAGTGGCCGGTGAGCTATACGCTCCAGGGCTTGCATCGGACCGGTCTATATGGCCGAGTCGCAGTAGCCTGGCCGACGGTCATCTCTGTCACCATGCGGAAGATGGTCTGTCTGGGATGCTTCCAGCATAATTTTACAGGAAGGGTAAGTATTAATCCCCTGCTTCGGCAGGAAGACAGAGCTGGGCATTCCTGGAGAGGTGAGTAGGGGGTTCTATCTTCCCTCTTTTCCTCCCTTCCCTCCCTCCTCCCTAGGCTCTCTGAGCTAGCTGCTGGGGCGGGGGTTCACCTGGGGAGGGCTTCACCTGTGGGGAACTGTACATGTACATCCGCTAAAGCATTGTTATAAGCTGCTTAAAAGAGATTTGCTTACCTGTCTGTCCTGTTCCATGCTGTCGGCGACCATTTTTGCTGTATTGTCTATATGCACTGGCGGCCATGTTCTTGTGGCCGCGCTGTATTTGGCCTCTTTCTTCCGATCGGTGGCCATGTTTTTGGTGATCCTGCTGTTTTTACTTTCTGTTGTGAGTCCCTGTGTCAGGCTGGCAGCCTTTTTTCTTGTGATATTTTGCTGATGCGGCAGCCATGTTTTTGTGGCCGCGCTATGTCTGCCTCTAGCGGCCGCTCGGCGGCCTCTGTCCTGGGCCCCATGCTCTATTACGCCCGGTGGCCAGGTGCTTGGGAACCGTGGTGTTGGTTGATCTCTATCGGCCTGTTTTTCCTGAGATCCATGCTCTACTATGGTCGGTGACCATATTTTTGTAGCCACATTGTGTGAGCTTCTAGCTGTCGCTCGGCGGCCATTTTTTTGGTGACCTTCCGCTCTATCTTCGCTCAGCGGCCATGTTCTTGTGGCCTGCGGCGTTGTTTGGCCTCTAGTGGCCGCTCGGCGGCCATCTTTTTTTTTTGCCATCTATCAGACAAGCATTTAAATGGCGCAGACCGACAGACACACGCTGCTGAAGGGTCAGACTGCATAGCTGACAAGGAAGCAGCTCTACAAGTGGCGGACGGCAACCGTACTCTGTTCCAGGATGGTGAGTCCTCTGGGTGGGAACCCCTCGTCTTTGCTGCAGCTAGGAGGGTGGGTTACTGTGCCTTGCCTTGAAGTCCCTGTGTCAGGCACGTGGGTCAGCATGGCGTCATAAGGAGATGCTTTTTCCCCTAAAACACCTGAGCTTGCAATGATGCTTTATTACCAAGGTGGAAACAGCGCGTGGGAATACGGGGGCTAGAAAGTGCCCCCTCCCCCCCCCCCCCCCCGCCATCTGCTGGGGACAACTCCGATGCGGAGCCGAGTCCAGCTACTGCTTAGGCCTGGCTCTGATGTATCTGAGGATGCCGACCGAGATTGGCCGGACAGTGAGAAATTCTCCGGATCCGGGTCAGCACGCAATAGGATTCTGGTAAGTGACCTTATCACCGCAGTGCAAGACACTCTAAAAAGAGAAGCGCCGGTCCCTTTTGGGTTCCGTAAGGCGACCCGCACTGTTAAGGTGTTTCCTTGTGTGTCTTTTATATAGACTTTTTATACAAGGAGTGGGACAAACCACAGAAGGTTTTTTTCAGTCCCTAAAAATCTGGCGATGCGTTACCCTCTTGAAGAGAGTTTCTTAAATAGGTGTACCTCGCCCCTGATAGGGGACCCTTCTATGTCCAGACTAAAACAAGCTAGCCACCGTTCCGGTGGAAGGGGCTCCTGCCCTCAAGGACCCTGTGGACAAGAAGGCTGAGGAGATCACCCGCAACCTGTACACGGTAGTGGGTTTGGCTGTGCGCCCAACGATAGTTGGGGCCCTGGTGTCTCAGACACTCACTGAATGGGCAAAGATGCTGCACAATGGGTTAAAGGCACGCCAGGTTTCCCTGGACAGCCCTAGCTGACCAATGGTAAAGGGCCAAAAATTTGTTTGCGAATCAGCCTTGGACAAGATTCCTCTGCTGGCCAGAGCTTCAAGCTTTGCGGTGGTGTTACGCCGTCCACTTTGGTTAAGATTAGTCTGCAGACCAATCTTCCAAGAAAGCACTGATGGATTTGCCCTTTTCAGGGCAACAGACTTTTTTGGAGCATCCCTGGATGACATTATTAAATATGCTGCTCCCACAATCCAAAAAAGGGTAAGGAGCCACGCCGTTGGCTATGGCCCTCCTTCACCACGAACAAGCATTTTTTTCGTCCGCCTAGTGCGGCAAATAGACGATCCCAGGCCGATAAAGCACCTGCTGAGGGACAAAAGCGTCCCCGGTTTCGCAAGCCCAACAAGCCTGCGAACAAATCTACATCCGCATAAAGGTCTGTCCCCACTCATCTCTCGGGTAGGGGTACGTGTTCGGGAAATCGGGACCTGGTGGACATCTCGGATCCCCGACCGGTGGGTTTGCAAACTAGTTTCCTCAATACAAGATAGAGTTCTCTCTTGTCCTCCTAACAGATTTATGATTTGTTTCCTCCAACCGCCAGCTTCAGCTGACTCGTCGGGAAGACCTAGATGGGGCGGTTCAAGACCTGCGGATACGCAGGGTGATATTCCTGTTTTCAGTACAGGAACGGTTTCAGGGGTTTTTACTCAGACCTATTGTAGTACCAAGAAGGAGGAGGTCCGCCCAATCTTGGATTTCAGGCCCCTCAATTGCTTTGTGAAGGTACAAAGATTCCGGAGGGAGTTGGTTCAGCTCGGTTGTCGCTGCCCTCCATCCGGGGGATTTCCAGCATCCTTGGAAAGGATGCATACTTGCAGGTCCCCAGTTGCACCAGGCATCAGAGATGGCTACGCTTTGCAGCCCGGGAAGACCACTACCAGAGGATGGCGTCCCATTTGGCCTGGCATCAGCACCGAGGGTGTTCACCAGGGTGCTCGCCCTGAGTCTGGCAAAGACCGCGTGGCATCGCTATCGTTGGCTACTTGGACGAGATTCTTCTGAGGGCCACTCAACCTCAGAGTTAGAGGTGAGCGTGTCTATAACCCATCAGACCCTCCGATACTTGGCTTGGGTGCTGAACACTCAGAAGTCAGTATGGTACCGACTCAACTCCTAGTATAGGGTGTTTACTCTGGACTCCTCAGAGGCAAAAGTTTTTTCCCTATGGGAAAGTTGCAGACCCTTTGGGCTGCGGTGCGGCAGTTGACATCCCCAGGATGGTCGTCACGCCGCTTTTACAGGCGAGTCCTGGGCCTCATGGTAGCCTCCTTCGAGGCCGTACCATATGCGCAATTCACACTCGAGTGTTACAGAAGGAAGTCTGTCCAGATGGGACAAGTGCCCATCATCCCTGGATTGTCAAATCCGGTTGAGCCACCCAGTCAGGACCTCCCTAGTTTGGTGGCTGACATCACCAGCACTTCTATCCTGGAAGTCGTTTCTTCTTTTTCACTGGATAGTGATAACGACGGACGCCAGCCTTACCGGTTGGGGGGGGGGGTCTGGGGGGTTCAGTCAACAAGGGTCGCTGGACTCCGTTGGAATCCCACTTTCCGATCAACGTCCCGGCATTCTGGGCGATCAGGCTGTGCCTCTCCACATGGTCTCAGAGGCTACAGAGGCGTCCAGTCAGGATCCAGTCGCACAACGCCAAGGCGGTGGCGTATGTCAACCATCAAGGAGGAACAAAAACTCAACTCACGCCAGGTGTAGATTTCCTGGCTTCTCGACTCAATCGGAAGGTATTGAGGTTGGTGGCCAGGTCAAGAGACTCATGAGCAGACGCGACAGATGCGTTAGTGGCACCATGGAGTCAGTACCGGCTAATCTATGCCTTCCCTCCTCCTAAGTTCCTTCCTCATCTGCTTCGCAGACTGGAGGCAGAGAGAATTCCAAGAATCCCAATTACTTTGGATTGGCCTCGGCGTCCTTGGTACGCCGATCGAGTGCGTCTGATAGTAGGCGCCTCTTGGCGTCTACCGCTAAGAAATGACCCGCTGTTGCAGGTCCCATACGCCATCCTGTTTTACAGTCGCTGGCTTTAACAGCATGGCTATTGAGAGCCAGGTGCTAAGAGACCATGAGGAGTGCTCGGAAATCGTCCTCTAGGAAGATTTACCATCACACTTGGAAGACCTACATATTCACTTGTGAGGAAATAAGGTGGCATCCGCGTACTTTATTTGGTTCCAAAGTCCTGCTGTTCTTACAGCATGGGGCGGACCAAAAATTTTGCTAAGTACAATTAGGGGCAAATATCTGCCCTGCCTGTCTTTTCAACGACCCCTGGTGGCTCACTCTCTAGTGAAAACGTTTGTAAAGGGGGTTCTGCATGCAGCCCCTCCGGTCCGCCCTCCACTACCTCCGTGGGGCTTGTATAGCAGACGTCCCTTGGTGTCTACGGCTACGAGAGGACCTGCTGTCGCAAGGCCCCATACGCCATCCTGCCTCACAGTTAAGTGCTTTAACGGCATGGCCTCTGAGCTGGCAACCTTGACATGCAAGGCTCCCTATCTGACATTCCACAAGGATGATGTGGTGCTGCGTCCGCAGCCTTCTTTTCTTCCTAAGGTTGTTTTGACCTTCCATCTCAAGGAAGACCTGGTACTGCCATCCTTGTGTTCTCATCCATCGAACCCTAAGGAGATGACGTTGCATTCCTTGGACGTTGTCCAAACTCTAAAGCCTCGTACACAAGACCGAGTTTCTCGGCAAGAACCAGCAAGAAACTTGCTGGCAGAGCTTTCTTGCCGAGTAAATCGGTCGTGTGTACGCGGCTTTCAGTTTTCTTGTCAAAAAAACCGACAAGAATCTCGACGAGAAAAATAGAGAACCTGCTCTCTATTTTCTCGTTGGGTTTCTC
Organism: Rana muscosa; assembly: GCA_029206835.1. NCBI lineage: Eukaryota > Metazoa > Chordata > Amphibia > Anura > Ranidae > Rana > Rana muscosa. The sequence continues at coordinate 613,104,553 of CM055122.1, forward strand.
GTTGGCCTGTTTCTCGACGAGAAACCCGAGTGTGTGTGTGTGTGTGTGTGTGTGTGTGTACACTTACCTGTCGCCGTGGAAACCCGCGCATGCTCAAAATGACTTTGACGCATGCGCGGTAGCTTCCTAGGCAATAGGTAGGGTGTAGCAAGATGGTGGCGACGGCATCGAATGTGACGAGCGCACGCTCGTCGTAGTCGATGACGTCACCGCGTTCGCTCCATTCAAAGAACCACGGGTTCTTTGAATTGAGCATGTGTACACTCGGCCGGGACAAGTTTCTTGTCCAAGAATCTCATCAAGAAAAACTATTTTTTTTCCTGACGAGATTCTGGGCCGTGTGTACCAGGCATAAGAGTATACTTGTCTGTTACTGCTCCGTTCCGGAGTTCAGACTCACTGTTTGTTTCAGTGGCTGGTCCCAAGAAGGGTCCAGCGGTCTCGGTGGCCACCATCTCTAGGTGGATCCGACAGATCGTGATTCAGGCTTACGCCATAAAGGGTCGGGCGCCTCCCCATCACGGCGCATTCGACCAGGGCAATAGGTGCCTCTTAGATTAATGGCATGGCCTATCGGTGCTTCAGAAACCACCGTTTGAGGACATCAGGGAGATTCCCTTGAAACTTTCACAGAAAGTGGTCCTTTTGGTGGCTGTTACGTCAGTTAAGACGGGTATCTGAGCTGGCAGCCTTGTCATGCAAAGCTCCCTATCTGATCTTCCACAAGGATAAGGTGGTGCTGCGTCCGCAGCCTTCCTTCTTCCTAAGGTCGTTTCGACCTTCCATCTCAAGGAAGACATTGTACTGCCATCCTTATGTCCTTATCTGTCGAATCCTAGGAGACGACGTTGTATTTCTGGACGCTGTCCGAGCTCAGAGCATCAAGCGTCTGTTTCCCAGGTGTGTAAGGCGGCGACCTGGTCGTCCATTTACACTTTCACTAACTTTACAAGTTGATGTGTGTGCATCTTCGGATGCTTCTTCGGCCGCAAGGTATTGCAGGTGGCTGTTTAGAGTTGCAACTCCTCTGTTGAGGAGCTCTGTTTTGTTTTGGGGTGAAGTTGTTTTAATGCTGTTCCCACCCCTCGTTTTTGGCACTGCTTTGGGACGTCCCACGTTGTCAAGATTAAGGCTGTGTCCGTCCATGAACGAAAGAGAAAATAGGATTTTTGTACTCACCGTAAAACCCATTTCTCTGAGTTCATGGACGGACACAGCACCCACCCCTCTTAAGTTTGTACTGCTTTTTGACGAACTGATCTGCTTGGTGCAGGCTGAGGGGATATAGTCAGTAGGACCGCCCCCTGGGCGGGGCTGTTCAGCTTTGAAGTTGTTAACACTTTCTGCCTAGTCACTCCTAAAGGAAGGCTAATACCCACTTTGTCAAGATTAAGGCTGTGTCCGTCCATGAACTCAGAGAAAAGGATTTTACGGTGAGTACAAAAATCCTATTTTTGTACTCCAAGAAAAGGATTTTACAGGTAAGCTGTTATAAAAATCCTATTTTGGCTAGACCTTGCTAGCTAATTTTTTAATTTTTTTTAAGAGCACCATTCCCAGTTGATATTTTATTTCTTACATGTTGGTCAGGTAGGTCTCTACATCTCAAAGGTTGCCTGCCCCTGTGTGATGAATCCTCTGTCCTCAAACAGATCCAGGTCGGCCGTCAATGCTTCCTCTGTTCAGATCCAGCACCATCCAAGATTCTTTAGCCCCCCCCAGTCAAGACACAACACCTCCAGTGTAGGGTAAAACAAACTGACTTTAATATCACACATGGACACAAAGATATCTCCCTTCAAAACACTTCCCTCCCACCCTTGGAAAACAGGGCGGGTCAAACTGTCCAATGACAATGGCCACACAGGTCAGGTGTGTTCAAACTTCTCAGTACACAGTCTTATCAGCAGGGGGGTTGGAGGAATCCCCCCTCTCTTTTTTCCTCACAGCAAACACACTTGCACATCCCATAATAGGTGAGGCAGCCACAATGGACAATAGAATGGTCACACCCCAAACCATCACAGCAAATAGTCCAACAGCATGGCACAGCACACATTATATATACATATTTACAGCATTGAATCTGCACAGATCAGACTGGGGTTCTCATTCACCCTGTGCCTCTATTAGAGACACAGGGTGATTTACACATAAGAGGCGTCAGGGAAGCTGGACAAGGAGCCTCCAGATCTCTCCAGGACAAGCTGAGCCGCACAAACCCCTGACCCAAAGTCACTCCTGTCACACCCTGCTTTATGGAAGTTGGGGGGTACTAATGCGCAAACCAAAATAACTATATACCTAACTACAAAAATCGGAGCAGCTGCCACAACTAAAAAGCGTTCACACACTGTAACAAATGTAAAAAAGGGGGGTGTAATGGCGCTCACTCAAAATCAATAATTAATATTAATACCGCAAATGAACATGGCAAAATACAACGTGCATCAATAAACTAATATAAGAAAAAAAATATCCAAAATGTGCAATAACAGCAATTGTGCAAAATATAGCAAATGTGCAAGCAATTTGACAACAGTAAATAGCCAAAAATAACAAAAAAATTCCGCAATGTCAGTCTCCAAATATTTGTGAAAAAAACTTCATGAAAAAAATTCCATATAAAAATGTAAGTGAAATAAATAAAAATATCCTTGGTGCAAAAATATCCTTGGTGTTCTCATGCAATGATATAAAAGTGCAACAGTGAGTCTCTGTGTAGAAATAAATATCCAGTATCCACAAATATTCTTTAACGTGCAGGTGCTCAAATCCCGGTGCCCATGTTTCCCCCAGCCTCTCACCTTGGCTGGCTTGCAATCAAGCCTCACTTTATCCCACACTGGCAAAAAACAGCTCCTTGGCCGCAATAAACACCTCAAGGCAGGGTGACTGGCTCTCAATGGCAAGATAAAAAAGAGAAGGGCTCCATAGTGTAATAACGTTTCAAATAAATTTAATAAACATACATCAATACACTTACATCAGGGTAGTTGATCAAACGCATGTAAACATAACGGCACTTCCGCTCTCGGCCATGGACGGAAATGTTACCACTGGCTCTCTTCCCTGACCTCCCTTGGGCCCCTTTCACAGGTACGGACCGTATGTCCGCTTTTTCATCCATCCGTTTACGGATGAAAAAGGGACATACATTGGTCCCTATGAGATCGCGGGTGTCAGCGGATGAAACATCCGCTGACACCCGATCTCATCCGTGTCTGCAATGCTCCGTTTTTTCTGGATAGAAAAATTCCTATTTTTCTATCCGTCTGCGGAGCGGATCGGATGAACACGGACAGACGGTCCGTGTTCATCCGATTTCCCCCCCCCCCCCCCCCCATAGGGGAGAGCGGAGATCTGACAGGGCGGTCCCTGCACAGTGTGCAGGGACCGCCCTGTCATCCATTGGCTCAGCAGGGATCAACAGAGCGGTACCTGCTGAGCAAGCGGAGGTTCACCGGGCGGATCATCACGGATCCGTCCCGTGTGAAAGGGGCCTTGCGCGTTACGTGGCTGTTCACGCCACTTAATCTTAGGGTATGATAGACATTGCGGAATTTTTTTGTTATTTTTGGCTATTTTGCCAGTGGGTAATTCACTGTTGTCACATTGCTTGCACATTTGCTATATTTTGCACAATTGCTGTTATTGCACATTTTGGATATTTTTATTATTATATTAGTTTATTGATGCACGTTGTATTTTGCCATGTTCATTTGCGGTATTAATATTAATTATTGATTTTGAGTGAGCGCCATTACTCCCCCCTTTTTTACTGCTTTATGGAAACCTTAGATCTGCGAGATGCGTACTTGCCTATTTCGAGTCAGAGAGATTCATGCATTTGACTTTGAGGATGGATTGTGTTATTCCAGAACAGAGTGCTTCTGTTCAGCTTCTCCTCTGCTCCAATGAGTTTTAAAGCCTAATCTGGCAAGGTGGATTAGACAGGCTATTTTGGAAGCTTACAGGTGCATGGGCGAAGACCCACTTACGTGGGTTAATGCACATTCCACAAGAGCATTGGAGGCGGAAAGAGCTGACGCCACCTAGGAGAAAAATCTGTAAAGCTGCAATCTGGTTTTCTTTTTCACTTTCATTCTCTATTACTGGGTTGACCTGTTAACTTGTCAGTATCAGGTTTTTGGGCGCAAGGTCCTCCAAGCAGTGGTCCTTCCCATAGTTGGTAATTTCTTGGTTATCATCTCATGAACTGTCCTGGAAGATCACTGCGGGAAAAGGTAGAGTTAGACTTATGGGTAACTCTGTTTTCAGTAGTCTTCGAGGACAGCCGAGTTCCTGCCCTTTTGTTCTATTATGGTATTTTGCTATAGTTTGCAGATCCGGCCTTTGGTTTTCGGTTATACTGAAGTGGATGCCTGGAGGACCGTCTTTTAAATCCTATAGTGGCAATGGTTTTCCTGTCTCTAGGGGGAGAGGAGCTTTACATTTCATGGTCAGTCCTGGAAATCTACTGTAAATAGAGTTTCTGGTAAGTCTATAGCCTGGTACACACTATAGGTTTTTTGCTGTTCAACCCAGCAGGTTGAATGAAAAAAACTGTCAGCCCTGGTTGGAGTCGCTGTACTCCCTATGCAAAGTAAGTACAGCGATCTCCCCCTCTGAGCTGTTGTGTTCTGACAGGGGGCCATTGGCTGAGATCGCTGATCGGGAGTCGGTCGGCTGCTGGTTTTCCAGCATGCACACGGGCCGAATGTCAGACGTGTTTTTTATTTATTTTTTTAACTGGCAAAGTCTCCCGACATTCGGCCATGTGTACCCAGCTTAACTCCTTCTTCTTTTTCTTTTTTTTTTTTTTTTTTTTTTTTTTTTTTTTACTGTGCGAGGACTGTGTATCACAGAGCATCTGGATTTGAGACTTGTTTAGACTATCATACAAAAGCCTTTGGATGTACTTTATGGACAAATTATATTCACAATATTACATAACAAATTTATTATTGCACATATTGTGAACTGTTCACATTCACTAATAATAATATTGTTTACAGGGTTCTTTCACAGAGACCTAAAACCTGAAAACCTCCTTTGCATGGGTCCAGAGCTTGTTAAAATAGCAGACTTTGGACTAGCACGAGAGACGAGATCAAGACCCCCTTATACAGATTATGTGTCAACTAGATGGTAAGCCCAGTTTAGTCTTCACACCTCCAAACTTTTGAAATTTATAAATGAGGGACACTTCAGGGGATATAGCAAAAAGTGAGTGTGGTTAAATTATGGCAGGGAGGTGGCAAATTGGCACCCCCCGGGGTGCCTCAACCGATCCCCAGTATAGCTGCAGAGGTAGCACCTGGGGGTATTCAGATGCTGGGCAGCGATGGTTTGGTTTGCTTCACAGCGGCACCATGACTTATACCCTGTTGACTTATTAAAGTGAATGGTGCTGATCTGCAAGCGCACCCGCAAATGCGTGCAATGTAAAACGATTGTGGCATTTTACATTTTTCACAGCCCTGTTGGGGGGCTTTGGTTAAATATAAGGAGTCTAAACCCCTTAGACCCCTGATGTATCACTTTGAGTATGAGAAAGGGACTGAGATTCCTTAGTTCCTTTTCTCTGCAGCCTCAGCTGCATTGCACAGTGAATGAATGGGAAGCGCTCTGTGCTGAGCCGCTTCCTATTCATTAACTAAAGCATGGTAAACCGTTTATTGTGCTTCAGTTATGAATGAGCGATTGGTACCAGTGGCTCCTGTGTTCAATGTGTTCATTCAGGAAAGTAAGGGGATGGTACAGCCCCCCGCTCTCCATCCTGAAACTGACCGTGCTGTGCCCCACATCAGCTACAGTCAACGGTGCTGAGGGATGTGCAGGGGGGAGGCATAGGGGGATCTGAGCAGCAGGGGAGGCACACAGAGCGCCGAAAATTAAAGCAGAGGGTGCGCTGGGTGAAGACACTGTAGATTCCCCAATGCAGCTGGCAGGGGGATAGGAGGAGAAGCCAGCTGCACTGCAGGGACATCAGAGCCAGATCGGGGCAGGGGGTTAGCCTGGATCTGTAGGATGCTGGGATTTCAGTGAAATTAAACTGTCCCAGCCCATTCCCGGACAATTGGGAGTTGTGTACACCGTATAAATATAAGATGCGTACATCAATAATGCTGTTGTGCTACGTTTTACAGGTACCGAGCTCCTGAAGTGCTACTTAGATCTACAAATTATAACTCTCCCATCGATGTTTGGGCTGTTGGCTGCATCATGGCTGAAGTTTATACTCTACGACCTCTCTTCCCAGGCTCCAGTGAGATAGATACAATATTCAAGATTTGCCAGGTTCTTGGGACACCTAAAAAGGTATGACATGGTTTATGTATTCTTGTAGGTCACTAACTTCAGCTATGTACATTTTAAATATTTACTATGTAACTAAAAACCTCCTGTGGTTTATGGCTTAAGAATCGTTCTATTTTTACTTTTACAGTGGAACTTTACCCATAACAGTTTAAGAAAAATGAATGTTCTTTAATAAAAGAACATACATTCCACATTAATATTTATGCTGCCAAAATTAGTGAATTGAATTGCCTCCGGCATTGCTACTGTTTCTTTTTGCTGGAGACCGCCATTTTGTTGAAGCCCAGAGAAAGCACTTTCTTACTGAAAACTCTCCCCCACTCTTTAGGCTGGCCATAGACACATCGGAATTCAGCCAGTTCAGCAAGAACTGGCTGTAAATCGATCCATCTATATGCAGTCTGGTTTTACTGAAGTCTATTTGTTAATCGGCTTCAGTACAACCAGCCTGTTGGGTTTTTCTTGTGCTTTCAATGCCAGCGGTTATGGTCACCAGCAGTGATCATTGTATTTTGACAGCGGGGATAACTCCAGCTGTCGGAATACAATAGGGCAGTGAGAGAGATTTCCCCATCAACCCTGACTGTGTTAATGGGAAAACCGACCGTTTGCAAATTGCATAATCTGTGGCTTGCTTTAGTCTCAAAAATGATGTCACTTTCTGCAATTAAAATGTGTGCATTTCCAGCCTTGATTGTATGTCTTCGCTCAGCTAGAGAGGATAGCTGACAGTGCTCAGTCCTGCAGCTGAAAGGAGAGAATAGCATGGAGACAAGACACTATATCCTTGTAAGTTTGATTCTGTACACAGCAGGATGAGACTGCGCATTACAAGTTTTTAAACAATGTAGGCTCTTATTTTAAATGTTTTACCTAGCCATAAGTGCAAATGGGGCCAGAATGAAGTGACCTATCATGACCTAATTTTCCAACTAAAGTTTCACTTTAAGTGAAACAGTACCCCAAAAGTATGGAGCAGGCTACACCATTGTAATGCTGGGACCTTTTGGCTCCTGCATTTACTTTCTCATTACCTTTCCAGGATAACAGGGGCCCCTAAATACTGGGATTCTATAACATGCACATTTTACCACATTCTGGTATCAAGAGCACTCCCACCCTTTAGGCTGGGTTCATACCTATGCAAATGGGATGCGGTTTTCCCCTCATCCAATTCGCATGACAGGAGATTGTGACCGGCTCTCTTTGGAGCCAGTTCACATATCTCCATTGCGGCTTGCACAGGAACGCTGTGCATCTTTGGCTCCACTTCAGGGCCGAATTCAGGCAAATATTCTGCCCCGATTCGTCCCTGAAACAGAACAGGGACGCACTGGACCCCTGCTGCGAACTGCATCCTTTGGAGGTGTGAACCCAGCTTTAGGCAGAAGAACCACTTAAGGCATCTAAATATAGGCACAGTTCTTTCATTGTGGTGCTGTAGCCTGTACACCCATAAAGGTTTACTTTTAATATTCTCTTGTATTATTTTAACATTCTATTACTTTGATATTCTAATGCTATCATTCTCTTACTCAGACTGACTGGCCTGAAGGCTACCAGCTTGCCACCACAATGAATTTTCGTTGGCCCCAGTGTGTTCCTAATAACCTAAAATCATTAATTCCTAATGCAAGTAGTGAAGGAATCCAGATCATGCGAGATATGCTTCAGTGGGACCCTAAGAAACGGCCAACAGCTAGCAAGGTGGGTACTGTAATTCACGATAGACTAGCTAACTTGAGTAAAATTAAGTTATTATTGGAGTTGAGGTTGTAAATATGCTTAAAGGGAATTTCAAGAAAACAGAAGTCACAACCTTTCCTGGATCATCTTCCAAGATTTTTTTATTTTCCTCCCCAATTGCAAGTGTCTGGGTTTTCTTGGGACAGGGGCTGATAATCACAGAGCTAACATGCACTTTTTGCTAATGAAATGTGGTATTGCGGCAGAGCATTAAAGCAAAATCTAAACAGCCTTTTAAAGTACGTTTATAATGCTTACGAGTACTGATATTACAGCTGATCTTTGCTCTCTTGCAGAGCTACAGCCTCCTCCTAGACGTTTCAGCATCTCATGCTTCTGGGGGAGTGGAATGCCTGTGTCTTCATGCCATGTAATCTAGCGATGGCCTGCATCTCTGTGCTGTTTCTCCTTCCCATCCTCCGTCACTATGTCACCCTACAGACCACCCTAATGTCTAAAATTAAGCAATACACAGCCCCATGGAACCCTGCAATATAGCCAAAATTGCAATAAATTGTGCAAAAAACGTTACATTGTGGAAATCATTATAAAGGAATTGGACCTTTTTTTTTTTTTTTTTCTCATGGCCCATACTTGTTCGAACTCTGTGGTTCACTAATGCCTCGTTTCCACTGAGCAGGAACGGTTCGGGTCGGTACAGTTTGGTAGGGTTAGAATGGTCCGGCCTATTCAGGTGAGCGTTTCCACTGCAAGTCGGACCGTCAGGGGCCATACAGGGTTTAGAAAAAATGCCTAGCGTGTCCGCCAATCGGTGGAATGTATTGTACAGTAGGTGCCGCCGATATTGTGTTTCTATCGCGCTCCCATCGCCGAGATTCTCAGCAACAGGAGTGCCGAGATGTCGGCAGCAGGGTGGCGACACGTGTCGCGCTCGCTGCAATGGCGAGGAGACGCGACACTGTATTGAGCGGGGATCCGACGCGGATTCCCGCCAATACCAGGCACTGCGTTTGGTATGAATCCTGAGCGGGAACTCCACGCCAATTTTTAAAGAAAAAAACGGCGTGGGTTCCCCCTCCAGGAGCATACCAGGCCCTTGGGTCTGGTCTGGATTTGAAGGGGGACCCTACGCCGAAAAAACGGCGTGGGGGTCCCCCTCAAGATCCAAACCAGACCCTTATCCGAGCACGCAGAGATTAATATAGGCTTTTCATGACGTCACAGTCACATGGTCCCATGACGTCAGTCACATGCTCCAGGGCACATGTGCACATGTGCCCTGGAGCATGTGACTGTGACGTCATGTGCACATGTGCCCCGGAGCATGTGACTGTGACGTCATGTGAAGCCTATATTAATCTCTGCGGACTGAAGATTTATCATTACTGCGAGAGGAAGCGTCGAGTCAACATCGAGGAGGAGAAGAGGGAAGAAGACGCCGACGGCAACGACGGGAAGACCGGCTCCTCCACTAGCAAAAGAGCTACAAGAAGTTAGTGGAGGGGCCGGCGGAAGAAAGAACCGGAGAGCGGGAGAAGAACCGGAGAGCGGAAGAAGAAGAAGGCGACGGAGAAGACCGGTCCTCCGCTAGCAAAAGAGCTAAAAAGAAGTTAGCGGAGGCCCGGCAGAAGAAAGAACCGGAGAGCGCGGCGACGACACCGGAGACCCCCGAAGTCGGAAGAAGACCTCCGGAGCGGTGCAATAAAATACTTTTAAAAACTGTGTTGTGTTTTTATTACCATTTTTTTCCACCAGGTGAATGGGTAGGGGTACGATGTACCCCATACTCATTCACATAGGGTGGGGGGGCTGAGATCCGGGGGCCCCCTTATTAAAGGGGGCTCCCGGATTCCGATAAGCCCCCCCGCCCGCAGACCCCGACAACCAACGGCCAGGGTTGTCGGGAAGAGGCCCTGTCCTCATCAACATGGGGGCAGGGTGCTCTGGGGTGGGGGGGCTGCAGGTCGCCCCCCGCCCCAGAGCACCAAACCCCCCCATGTTGAGGGCATGTGGCCTGGTACGGTTCAGGAGGGAGGGGGGCCGCTCTCGTCCCCCCCTCTTCCCCTGCGGCCTGCCAGGTTGTGTGCTCGGATAAGGGTCTGGTTTGGATCTTGAGGGGGACCCCCACGCCTGGTATGCTCCTGGAGGGAGGCAGCCAGCGGCCATCTTTTTGGGGCTTTTAACATTGGTTTTGGCCTCTAGCGCTAGTTTGTCTTTCTGAACGGCAGATCACACCAGAGACACCTCAGGCACACACTGTGCAGAAGATAGAGTGGATGGCAGCGCTGGGAAGTGCCTGGGTCAGGGCGGTGAGTCCTCTGGGAATACCCCTCGGTCTGGGCAGCCAGGAGGGTGGGCATTTTTTGGACCTTGACTTAGTCCCTGAGTGGCTGTCAGGTGAGCGGGTCAGCATGGCGTCAGAAGCTGGTGTTTCTTCCCCAGACATTCCGGTGGTAGCAACCGGTGCCCCTACGGTACCTGTGGACGCTTTGTCAGCGGTGCTGGAATCATTTGTTGCCAGGGTGGAGGCGGTGTGCGGGCGAAAAGGGAGTAAAAAATGCCCCCTCCCCCCCACCATCTTCTGGGGAAAGCTCTGACTCAGACTCGGGCCTGGCTGTGACACAGGACCCCTGTTCTGAAGTGTCAGAGTATGCGGACCCGGACCACTCTGACAGTGAGGAAGTCTCCGTGTCCGGGTCAGCGCAGGAGAAGGCGCTTGTTGGAGCACTTATCACCGCAGTGCGGGAAACCCTCAAGCTGGAGGATGCGGCTGGGGCATCTTCTGAGGTGTCGGTCCCTTTTGGGTCCCACAAGCTGACCCGCACTACTAAGGTGTTTCCTTATGTAACTTATTTTGATACGTTTTATAGACAAGGAATGGGAACGACCGCAAAGGACCTTTTCGGTCCCAAAACGCATGGCAGTCCATTACCCATCCTCAAAAGGGTATCTCCCCCGGTTGTGGCCCCCCGGTATCCAGGTTAAACAAGGTAACCACGATTCCCGTTGAGTGGACCCCTGCATTTAAGGATCCTGCAGATAGGAGGTCCGAGGCGGTGGCCCGGTTCATGTTCACCATGCTGGGGTCAGCATTACGGCCAGTTTTCGCTGCGGCCCTGGTGTCGGACATTTACTGAATGGGCAAAATTTGTTGCACCGGGAGTTGGAGAAGAAACAGGTTTCCCCGGTCTGTGTAGAACTGGCTGACCAGTTGGTGCATGGCCTCAAATATGTCTCCGATGCAGCCCTGGACACAGCTCCCCTGATTTCCAGAGCCTCAGTATCTGCTGTGGTACTTCGTCGCCTGATTTGACTAAAATGCTGGTCCGCTGACCAGACTTCCAAGAAGGCTCTGGCTGATTTACCCTTCCAGGGTGAGAGGCTATTTGGAGCCTCGCTGGATGACATTATTAAGAATGTCACTGGGGGTAAGAGCACGCTGCTCCCACAATCCCGAAAAGTTAAGGAGCCACGCCGTAGGCCAGGGCCCTCCTTTTCCGCTCAGAAGCGTTTTTTTCGTCAGTCCGGGCCCGCAGGTAAGCATTCCCAGACCGACAAGGGGCCAGCTGAGGGACAAAGGCGTCCCTGGGTTCGCAAGCCACACAAGCCTGCGAACAAATCTGCGACTGCATGAAGGTTTGCCCCCGTCCGACTCTCGGGTGGCGGGTCACCTTCGCGAGTTTGCAGCTCGGTGGACCTCCCTGCTTTCTGACCAGTGGGTTTGCGAAGTGGTTTCATCAGGATACAAGATAGCATTTCTTTCTTGTCCACCAAACTGATTTTCTTTTTCGTACATCACGGGACACAGAGTGACTTAGTCATTACTAATGGGTTATATAGATACCTTCAGGTGCTGGCACTGGCAACTTCCAAAACCGGAAGTACCCTCCCCTATATAAGCCCCTCCCATCCGGGAGCACCTCAGTTTTTTGCCAGTGTCTAAGGTGTTGGCCAAAGAGTAACATGTGTTTCACTGGGCTTGCGTACAGGTTCTTTTACGGGCCTTAGTAAGCTGTTCCTGATCCGACCAAAAAAGCTTCATAGCTAAACGGTCGGTACCCGGGCCTTGCAAGAGAAGAGCAAGGTTTTGCCTGTAATGCCTCTCTTAGGAGGGCTGGACCCTGGGATCCAGAGCTCTGGTCATACCCACGACCAAGATGTTGTCTGTGCAGGGTGCTATACAGGTCCAGGGGAGTGGAATCCTTGGGAACCCGGTCCCTGAAGGTTTAATTACAATGCCTGCCGTGATAGGTGAAGTTTGGGCTTCTGTGGACCAAACAGAGTCCTGCGGCGGGGAACAGGTAAGTGGGGGCCCCCAGGAACTTGGTTCTATTGGGGGACCCCCAAGCCTAATTTGTCTTTTCTGTCTGTTACCTAACGGTATTCCCGCTAATATCTGTGTATGCCTGTAACTACTGGAAAATGTAAAATTTTAATAGTAGTCAAGAAAAAAAAAAAAAAAAAGAGGACCGCGGTACCTGTGTTAAACCACTAGAGGCTGCTGTGGTCCATTTTTTCTTGTCATGTGGATCTTTGGTTTTCTCAAGTCAAAAGATCCAGGCAGTTGGTAAGTTCTCTGTGGGAATCCACTTCCTCTGCCCTGTTGCTGCGCTCATCCACCGCACAGGCCCTCCGGCAAAAAGGGCCCTGGCTCCTAGTCCCTGCTTGGTTTCGAAAAGGGCGCCAATGGTGCACGGGCGCGGGCGCGTGCACGCGCCTCCTATGAAAAAAAAGGGGCGGGGCGGGTGGATGACGCTCGATGCGCGCCGCGGCGCTTCTGCGCATGTGCAGGCGTCCCAGCATGTATAAAAGACACAGTGCAAGTGTCAGCTGGATGCAAACAGAGCTAGCAACAAAACGGTGGCACACAGAGGCGGTTGATGCAGGCATCCCCATAGAAAGGCACTTTAGTGGACACCAGCTGGTATATAGCAGCAACTGTGTTAGACTATTACCAGCAAAATTGGTGTATGACGACGGGAATACCTCAGCTTTGTGCTTAAAGGATATGTCGTCCAGACGCTCCGGAAATAAGTCTTCCAGGAAGCCAAAGGGGTCTCCATCGGGCTCTGAGGATATTGGGCATGCTTGTACTGCACCAATCTCCCCTGAAAATTCAGAGGTCAGTAGCCGTAGGAACCCGGCAGGAGTGCCTGGTGCTGCGGCTGTCCCCAGTCCACCTGCTCCTGTATATATAACAGAGGAGGTTTTATCCTCAGCTCTGGGAGGATTGGAAGAGAGATTAACAGCATTGATCGCTGCTTCCCTGTCACAGGGAAAGCGCGTCCGATCTTTATCTCCTCCTTCAGAGTGCCTGTTAGTGGAGGAACAGCCCCACACAGAGATCGACCTACCTGAAGGGGATCAGGATGAGGTTGATTCAGTTATAGAGGAATCAACAGTGGAAGAACCTTTCTCAGCATCTCAGGCTGAAAGATTATGGGTTCAGTCTCTGACTAACATGGTCCGATCAGCATTTAAAATGCCTCTGGCGGAACCATCAACCACTACGGTTTCCTCGCTGGGGTCGCTGAAAGCTCCCCAGGCTGTCTGTTCCTTCCCAATCCACCCTTTATTGGAAGGGCTTATTTACCAGGATTGGGAGCATCCTGACAAAATATTTACTCCCCCCAAGAGATTTCCAGTGATCTATCCCATGGAGGATAAGTTCATAAAAAAATGGAGGGTCCCTACAGTGGACGCAGCCATCTCTTGTGTGAATAAATCACTGACATGTCCAGTAGATAATGTTCCAATGTTCAAAGACCCAATAGATAAAAAATTGGAGTCTTTACTAAAATCTGCTTTCTCTACAGCAAGCATGGTGACATAACCTGCAGTAGCAGCGATTGGAGTCTGCCAACGGTGAAAGATCAGTTGAAACAAGTCTTAAGGGACTTGCCAGATCAGCAGGCTCTTGCCCTAGCTGACCTACCTAGAGCCTTGTGTTTTGCGGTGGACGCCATAAAGGATACAATCCAACAGGCCTCCCGCTTTACGCTGTCTGTAGTACATATGCGTAGGCTTCTATGGCTCAAAAACTGGTCTGCTGAAGCTCCCTGTAAGAAATTGCTGATTAGCTTCCCATTTCATGGAGAACGCTTATTTGGAGAAGATCTGGACAAGTATATCCAGAAAATTTCTGCCGGTAAAAGTACACTCTTGCCGGTTAAGAACAAGAGTAGAAGTCCTTCTTTTAAGAGGCCTACTTCTCCAGTCCCTGGCACATCGGCTGTGAAACAGTTCCGACGGCCTCCGCGGTCAAATTCAGGGGGCAGAATTCAGGGACAATCACAGGGTAACAAGAAACCCTGGGTCAAGAGAGGTACAAGACCTCCCCCCAAGTCATGAAGGGTTGCCCCCACTCAATCGGGTGGGGGGAAGACTTCAGTTGTTTATAGAGACCTGGCGGGACACCATCAGAGACAGATGGGTGATCTCCGCAGTAAGTCTGGGATACAAGCTGGAGTTAAAAGACACTCCTCCTGCCCATTTTATGAGGTCAAACGTGCCAAGCGATCCCCAGAAGAGAGGATCCCTCCTTCTGGCACTAGAACAACTATTGCTCCAAGGTGTAATCATGAAGGTTCCCTTGGAAGAAAGCGGGTTCGGGTTTTACTCGAACCTTTTCACAGTCCCCAAACCAAATGGGGACGTGAGGCCCATATTAAATCTAAAAGGGCTAAACAAGTTCCTACATGTCAGGACTTTTCGGATGGAGTCGATCCGATCAGTGGCCACCGCCCTACAAGGGCAGGAATGGTTAGCCTCGATCGACATAAGGGATGCTTATCTGCATATTCCCATCTTTCCGGCCCACCAGAAATTTCTACGCTTTGCAGTAGAAGGGCGCCATTTTCAGTTCAGAGCCTTACCTTTCGGTCTGGCCACAGCACCACGAGTGTTCACAAAAATCCTGGCCCCACTATTGGCCAATATAAGAACACAAGGTGTAACGATAATGGCATATCTAGACGACCTGCTACTAATAGACCACTCGGTGGAAAAGCTGGAAGTAGCTATTCACAAGACAATCAAGTATCTGGAATATCACGGTTGGATTATCAACCGGGACAAGTCAGCTCTAAGACCAGTCAAAAGTCTGGAATACTTAGGGCTAAGGCTGGATTCAAATCAGAGAAAGATTTTCTTACCTCCAGAGAAGGTGTCGTCTTTAAAAGATTTGACCCACTTAGTGGGTACAAAAAGAAAACCATCCATACGCCTGTGCATGAGGCTGCTGGGAAAAATGGTGGCTTCATTCGAAGCAGTACCCTACGGTCAATTCCATTCAAGGAACTTGCAGAGGGCCATACTGTCAGCCTGGAACAAAAAAGTTCAGGCTTTAGACTTACCAATGTCCCTGTCCCCTTCCGTTCGCAAGAGCCTCCATTGGTGGTTGGTGCCCCAGAATCTGGAAAAAGGGAAACCCTTCAGTCCGGTTTCTTGGAAGGTGGTCACTACAGATGCCAGCCTCATAGGCTGGGGGGCAGTACTGGAGCAATGGTCTCTCCAGGGCAAGTGGTCAGAAGCAGAGAAGGCCCTGCCCATCAATCTCTTAGAGATACGAGCAGCCCGGTATGCCCTAGTAGCATGGACATCCAAACTCCAAGGGTCCCCTGTCAGAATTCAATCAGACAATGCCACAGCAGTGGCATATATCAATCACCAGGGTGGCACCAGGAGTCGTGCAGCCCAGAGGGAAGCGAATTGCATCCTGGAATGGGCAGAAAGATATGTCCCAGCCATATCCGCGGTTTTCATCCCAGGAGTGGAAAATTGGAGAACGGACTTTCTAAGTCGCCAGCAATTATGCCCGGGGGAATGGTCTCTTCACCCCCGAGGTTTTCCAGGCAATATGCCAGTGGTGGGGAACACCGGATGTAGATCTGCTAGCATCCAGATTCAACGCAAAGGTGGACAGATTTGTGTCTC
The DNA here is from genome assembly GCA_029206835.1 of Rana muscosa. Lineage (NCBI taxonomy): Eukaryota > Metazoa > Chordata > Amphibia > Anura > Ranidae > Rana > Rana muscosa. The sequence continues at coordinate 613,120,519 of CM055122.1, forward strand.
GCACAAGGGATCCCCTAGCTTGCGGCTCGGATGCCCTAGTGTTCCCTTGGGATCAGTTCAAACTGATATATGCATTCCCACCGCCACAATTGTTACCGCGATTAATCCGCAGAATCAGGGTAGAAAAGAAACCAGTGATTCTGGTGGCTCCAGCGTGGCCCCGAAGAGCATGGTACACGGAGATCGTAAAAATGTCAGTGAGGAGTCCTTGGACCCTCCCACATCGTCCGGACCTGCTTTCGCAGGGACCGATATACCAACCTTCCTTACCAGCCCTGGGTTTGACGGCCTGGCTATTGAAGCCCACATTCTAAAAAAGAGAGGGCTCTCTAATCCTGTGGTATCTACCATGATCAATGCCAGGAAGCCGGTATCCAGGCAGATCTATTATAGGATCTGGAAGGCGTACATCACGTGGTGTGAGGCCAAGAAATGGCATCCGCGTAAGTACGTAATAGGTAGGATTCTGGACTTCCTACAGTGGGCTGTAGATAAGAAGCTTGCCTTGAGTACTATCAAGGGTCAGATTTCGGCCTTGTCAATATTTTTTCAAAGGCCCTTGGCTTTGCATTCATTAGTCAAAGCTTTCATACAAGGAGTGATGCGTATTAGCCCTCCGGTTAGTATTCCCATATGTCCATGGGACTTAAACCTGGTTCTGTCGGTTCTACAGAAACAACCGTTTGAACCATTGCAACACATTTCCTTGGTTCTTCTCACCAGGAAATTGATTTTCTTAGTAGCCATTTGTTCGGCTAAAAGAGTATCGGAATTAGCCGCCTTGTCCTGTAAGGAGCCATATATGGTTGTCCATAAGGACAGAGTAGTATTACGTCCTCATCCAGCCTTTCTTCCTAAGGTGGTATCGAGGTTTCATTTGAACCAAGATGTGGTTCTTCCTTCTTTTTTTCTCAAACCTACCTCGGTAGAGGAAAAGTTATTGCATTCTTTGGATGTAGTAAGAGCAGTTAAAGCTTATCTAAAAGCCACTGCTCAGATTCGTAGAACGGATACTTTGTTTGTTCTGCCGGAAGGCCCCAGAAAGGGTCAGGCAGCATCAAAATCTACTTTAGCCAAGTGGATTCGACAGGTCATAATACAAGCCTATGGCTTGAGAAGGAGACCGCCTCCGTTCAAAGTTAGGGCGCACTCCACAAGAGCAGTTGGAACTTCATGGGCAGTGCATCACCAGGCCTCCCTGGCTCAAGTCTGTAAGGCCGCAACATGGTCTTCAGTACACACGTTTACTAGATTCTACCAGGTAGACGTTAGAAGTCAGGAGGATGTCGCCTTTGGGCGCAGTGTGTTGCAGGCCGCAAAAGATCCTCATGCCTGATGGCGCCCAGCTTATGTATAGGTATCCCTCCCCTCATTTGGCATTGCTTTGGGACGTCCCATTAGTAATGACTAAGTCGCTCTGTGTCCCGTGATGTACGAAAAAGAAAAAGGGATTTTTATAACAGCTTACCTGTAAAATCCTTTTCTTGGAGTACATCACGGGACACAGAGCTCCCACCCCTCTTTTTGGGACACTTATTGCTTTGCTACAAAACTGAGGTGCTCCCGGATGGGAGGGGCTTATATAGGGGAGGGTACTTCCGGTTTTGGAAGTTGCCAGTGCCAGCACCTGAAGGTATCTATATAACCCATTAGTAATGACTAAGTCGCTCTGTGTCCCGTGATGTACTCCAAGAAAAGGATTTTACAGGTAAGCTGTTATAAAAATCCCTTTTTTTCCCTCCAACCTTCATCTTCCTCCGGCTCGTCGGAACGCCCTATTTTGGGCAGTTCAGGACCTGCTGAGGCGTGGAGTAATAGTACCTGTGCCGCTGCCGGAAAGGTTTCAGGGATTCTACTCCATTCTGTTTGTAGTCCCAAAGAAGGACAGGGTCCGTCCAATCCTGGACCTCAAGGCCCTCAACTCCTTTTGTAAAGGTCTGAAGATTCAGGATGGAATCAGTTCGCTCTGTGGTCGCTGCACTCCATCCGGGGGATTTTCTGGCAACCTTGTCCTCATATATGTCGGGCATCAGATTTCTGCGTTTTGCAGTCGGGGACGATCACTACCAATTTGTGGCTCTCCCTTTTGGCCTGGCATCGGCACCAAGGGTTTTCACCAAGGTGCTCACCCCATTTCTGGCTCTGCTGAGACAGCAAGGAATCGCTATCGTGGGCTACATGGACGACCTCCTTCTGAGAGCAGCTTCAGACTCAGAATTAGAGGAGGTTGTGGCGATTGCCAGTCAGACCCTTCAAGAATTTGGTTGGGTACTGAACCTCCATGAGTCGGTGTTGGTGCCGACTCAGCGTCTGGAATACCTGGGCTTTATTTTGGACTCTTCAGAGGCAAGAGTTTTTCTCCCTTTGGACAAGTTGCAGACTCTTCAGGCTGCGGTGAAGCTATTGGCGTCCCGCAGGTTGTCGTCGCTGCGCTTTTGCATGCCAGTCCTGGGTCTCATGATAGCCTCCTTCGAGGCGGTACCGTATGCTCAATTCCACACTCGAGAAGGAGATCCTGTCCAAGTGGGGCAAATCTCCGTTGTCCCTGGATTGTCAAATCCGGGTGAGCCAACTAGTCAGGACTTCCCTGGTCTGGTGGCTGAGATCTGCGGCCTTCAGTCCAGAAAGTCGTTCCTTCCCTTTCACTGGAGGGTGATCACGACGGACGCCAGCCTGACCAGTTGGGGGGGAGTTTGGGGTGTTCAGTCGACACAAGGTCGCTGGACACAGGAAGAATCCCGCCTACCGATCAATGTACTGGAACTTCGGGCGATCAGGCAGTGCCTCTCCACATGGTCACAGAGGCTACAGGGGCGTCCAGTCAGGATCCAGTCGGACAACGCCACGGCGGTGGCGTATGTCAACCATCAAGGAGGAACAAGAAGCTCGGCTGCAGCATCGGAGGTCACTCACATCCTGCGGCGGGCAGAACCAGAGCGCCGGCTCTATCGGCTGTATACATTCCGTGCGTAGAAAACTGGCAAGCGGACTACCTAAGTCGCCAGATGCTAAACCAAGGAGAATGGTCGCTACACCCAGATGTGTTTTGACTCCTTTGCCTGAAATGGGGAAAGCCAGACATGGATTTCCTGGCGTCTCAACTCAATCGGAAGGTATTGAGGTTTGTGGCCAGGTCAAAAGATCCCTGGGCAGACACGACAGACGCGTTGGTGGCCCAGTGGGGACAGTATCTGCTAATTTATGCCTTTCCCCCACTGAAACTTCTTCCTCGTCTGCTCTGCCGAGTGGAGACCGAGCGCATTCCGGTGATTCTAATTGCCCCAGATTGGCCTCGGCGTCCCTGGTACGCCGACCTAGTACGCCTGGTGGCGGATGCCCCTTGGCGACTGCCGATGCCAGCGGACCTTCTGTCGCAAGGTCCTATACTTCATCCTGCTTTACAGTCGCTGGCTTTAACGGCATGGCTGTTTGAAAGTCATGTTCTGAGGGACCGAGGCCTGTCGGATTCAGTAATTTCCACCATGCTAAGGGCACGGAAGTCATCTTCTCGGAAGATCTATCATCGTACGTGGAAGGCCTACGTCTCTGTGTGAGGAGATGGGGTGGAGTCCACGGGCATAATAGGTTTCCAGGATCCTGCTGTTTTTACTGTGTGGAGTGGATCAGAAACTTGCCTTAAGCACCATTAAGGGGCAGATTTCACTGGTGAGTACGTTTGTGCAAGGGGTCCGACATGTGGCTCCTCCGGTTCGACCACCACTACCTCCGTGGGATTTGAATCTGGTGCTCTCGGTACTTCAGAAACCTCCCTTTGAGAACATCAGAGAGATTCCTCTTTTGACACTCTCTCAGAAAGTTGCCTTTCTGGTGGCCATTACATCTGTCAGGAGGGTTTCTGAGTTAGCAGCCTTGTCTTGCAAGTCCCCCTACTTGATCCTCCATAAGGATAAAGCGGTGCTACGCCCGCAGCCTTCATTTCTTCCCAAGGTGGTTTCGGTTTTTCATCTAAATGAGGACATTGTACTTCCATCCTTGTGTCCTCGGCCGTCGCATCCCTAAGAGGTTGCGTTACATTTCTTAGACGTGGTACGTGCTCTACAGGTGTATCTGTCTGCTACAGCTTCGTTTCGGAGGTCAGACTCGCTGTTTGTGTAGGTGACTGGTCCAAAGAAAGGCCTGGCGGTCTTGTCGGCCACCATTTCTCGGTGGATCAGACAGATTGTGATTCAGGCTTATGCCCTTAAAAGGCGGGCGCCTCCCTTTCCTGTCACGGCGCATTCAACCAGGGCAATAGGTGCCTCCTGGGCTTTCCGACATCAAGCGTCTGTCTCACCGGTGTGTAAGGCTGCGACCTGGTCGTCCGTTCACACTTCCACTAAGTTTTACAAGGTTGACGTGCATGCATCTGCAGATGCTTGCTTCGGCCGCAAGGTTTTGCAGGCGGCTGTTTGAGGTTGCAACTCCTCCATTAAGGAGCTCTGTTTGTTTGGGGTGAAGTTTGTTTGATTGCTGTTCCCACCCCCTCGTTTTTTGACACTGCTTGGGGACGTCCCTCATGTCAAGAATAAAGGAGCTGTGTCCGTCCATGGACGAAAGAGAAAATAGTTTTTTTGTACTCACCGTAAAATCCTTTTCTCTGAAGTCCATGGACGGACACAGCACCCACCCCTCCTGTTTGTTTGTACTGCTTTTTGACGAACTGAGCTGCTGAGAGCAGGGTGAGGGGTTAGAGCCAGAGGGACCGCCCCCTGGGTGGGGCTGTTCAGCTTTGGTATAATTACATGTATTTAAATATCTAACATGTCTGCCTAGTCCTCTCCTAATAGACAGAACATAACCCTAATGTCAAGACTTAAGGAAGCTGTGTCTGTCCATGGACTTCAGAGAAAAGGATTTTACGGTGAGTACAAAAATTCTCTTTTTATTTTAAAATGGCTGGCAAAGTGAAACAGCAAAATTCAGAATAATGTTAAATTTTGTGAAAAAAAAATAACATGGTTGCGTATTTGTGTACTTGTAAATATATAAAAACATCAATTTTTGGATGGTTTTTATTTCAGTAAATGCTTCTGTTATTTTTTTAGTATTTGTGGTGTTTGTATTTAAATGTAGAGATCTGTAGATTAGATATGAAAGGTAAGCTACTACAATCTCTGCTTGACTCCTTAAAGGGATAGTTCACCTTTTCTGCACTTTTTCCAAAAACTCTACCATGCTTTCCATCAACGCTTAGCACATTGCAAAGCACTGTTCAGATTTTAATGTTGCCCCTTTCCCATTGTGTACCTGAAAAGTCCTGACTGTCTGCAAAAAGTTTTCGGTGGTTGGCCCCCTCTGTCCTTGCCAAACAGAATGGACCAAATACTAGAAGTGCGTCCCTAATGGCTGCTCCCGACTGTTGACGGACTGCATCATATATGTAATTTTTTATTTTGCCCACAGTTTCACTTCAAAGCATATATCAAAGCAAAATTAAAAAAAACTTTATCTTTTTATATTTCTTGCTTCTCTACAATACATTTACATTATGCCATATTTTATCCCTTTAAACATGCTGGAAGTACAGAAAAATAACTGTTGCTGTGTCAAATTGTGTGCTCCTTCCTCTTTTGACCTGACCTGACCGGACCTGACGAGCCTTGCCAACCTAATTTATAATGCATTACAAAGAACACAGACCCCTCTTCATCTCAATAATCACTCCTTGTGCTCAGGAAGCGAGCACAGGAAGTTATCAACTCCCAAGGTTTCTGGTAAAATCAACAGGTATTTTTTGCACAAAAAAACTTCCAACGGTAAATTTAACAAACCAAAAGGCAGCAACTAAAAAGTTCATTGTTGAGATTTACATACATTTTAACAGCTTCTGAAATAAGATGTAGGCCACATAGAAAATTATTTGTTTTTAACAAGGCAACTAAAGCCTCGTACGTACGATCTGATTATCCAACGGGAATTGTGTGATGACAGGCTGTTGACGGAAAATCCGACCGTTTGTATGCTCCATCAGACAATTGTTGTCAGATTTTCCGCCAACAAATGTGGGATAGCTTGCTTTTAAAATTGTCCGCCAACAAATGTGGGTTGTCGGATTATCCGATCGCGTGTACACAAGTCCGTCAGACAAAGCTCCAAAGTACAAACACACATGCTCAGAAGCAATGCTCACCATAACACAACATTAGCAGAAGTTGCCCAAAGGGTGGCACTAAAGAGCTTAAAAACCATGTAGTTTCGTGTTTGTTGGCCGACAATTCTTTGCTGTTTGTATGCAAGACAAGGTCACGGCCAACGTCCTTCGGACAAAAGTCCTACGCTTTGTCCGATGAAAATATGATTGTGTGTACCAGGCTTAAGACTTGCATTGTAAGAAGGAGCAGTAAAACCTCAAGCAGAACTTTACCCATAACAGTTTTATAATTTAACAAAAGGACATACATTCCACATTAATAATTATTGCTACAAAAGAATTGTGTATGCTGTAAATTGCCTCCAGCATTGCTCCTGTTTCTTCTTTCCAGAGGCTGACATTTTATTGAAGTCCAGACCAGTCACTTCCTTATTGGGATCTCTCTCCCTCTCCTTAGTCTCAAACTATATGTCGCTTTCTTAAATTCAAGTATGTACATTTCTAGCAGAATTTGTCCTATCACCTCTCCTTCTGCTTTTTTTTCTCTCTCCAAAATCTAGGGCCCTTCCACACAGTCTTGTGACATTCCTGTTGCCTTTTTCCCCCCTTAATCCTAACGCTGTCAGCAGATCGGCCTCTAGTGGCCCTGATTATAAAGAGGAGCTCCTGGCTCCTTCAGAAAAAAGTCAGCAGCTACAAATTAGGGCAGGGAAAAAAATCGATTTTAATCTTGAATCGAGTTTTGAGTGCAAATCGATTCAGATTTGAAGAAAATCGATTTTTTTTTTTTTTTTTTTTTTTTTTTTTTTTTTTTCCTTCAGAGTTTCTGTAGCAGGGCTGCAGGGGGCGTATCCGGAATGGCACTGGGCGGCGTTACCCCAATTACATCTACTCGCCTCAGCCGCCACGAGTAGATGTAATGTAACACTAACTAACCGCAAGCCGCCGTCTGCCTACCTGATCAGCGTGTCATGCAGACAGACGGCGGCCATTGCAGTGTTCAAAAGTCGTGCCTCCCGAGTCCTCGTCGTCTATGATAGGTGGAACACTCGATTTCACAGCAGGCAGTGTTCAACCTATCACGGACATCCTCTCATCCTTGTCTGTGTTATGAGGATGAGCGGATGATCCTTGATAGGCGGAACACTGAATGCTGGGAAATTGAGTGTTCCGCCTATCACAGACGAGGAGGAGGCGCGGCTTTTGAATACTGGAATGGCCGCCGGTGTAGCAGTAAAATCCGTATCCCATGAAAATCTGCATCAGGCACGGGCACAGTGAGGCATTGGGCACAGTGAGGCATTGGGCACAGTGAGGCATTGGGCACAGTGAGGCATCGGGCACAGTGAGGCACGGGCACAGTGAGGCACAGGCACAGTAAGGCATGGGCACAGTTCAATTCAACTAAGAGTAACCTCAGGATTTTTTGTTTTATTAGCTAAATCCAAATACAGTATTAATAATTTGGATGTTTAACAATCTTTGTTGCACGCTGCACACTGACTTTGCAGTTAGAGAAAGGGTTTGCCTTTGCAATTTTGTTTATTGATGCACTTTAATATAATAAAAAAAAAAAATCGAATCGTAAATTGAGTTTTTTTATAAAAAAATTGCAGATTTTTTTGGGGGGGAAAATCGCCCAGCCCTACTACAAATACTGTAGCTGCTGACTTTTAATATCGGGACACTTACCTCTCCACGAATCCAGCGGTGTCTTCACCTCAGCTGCCCTTTGTGAATGGCCTGGCGGCGTGGGATGGAGGAGGGGGGGGCGAACTTGACTTTGCCAAGGCGAGATCAGCCAGAAGTGGGAGCGGATACCTGTCATAACCAGGTACCCCCCCTCCCCTTTTGGGTGGAGCTCTGCTTTAAGCACAGTGCCTAAAGTAGAGAGTAACTAAGCATGTGCAGAACAGAGTGAGATGGTGCATTACTGGATTTTAATCCGTAGTAAACCCTTATTTTTAATGATTTACATAGCTATACCTGCAAAGGGGACCAGCCTGAAGTGATCTAGCAGGACTTAATTTTCTGACTAAAGTTTCACTTTAACCATCGTGTAGCATTGCAAAGGGGAAAGCAGAGCCTGTGTTTGTAATGAGAAAATATGACTTTTCCCATATCCATGTATAATTAAAGCTAGAAACTGGCGTTTTGAATGCACAGAGATACTGTGATGAGATCCTGAGGCCCATTGTTGTGGCATTCATCCACGACCATCACCTCATGTTGCAGCATGATAATGAACGGCCCCATTATGCAAGGATCTGTACACAATTTCTGGAAGCTGAAAACATCCCAGTTCTTGTATGGCCAGCATGTATTGCCTGCTTCCTGAACTACAGAGGTGCTGCCAGGGGGAGTTTCAGGAGGTGGAGTCAGTACAGAAAGGCAGCAAGGTAACATGTAGCCCTTAGAAATTGAAAGCAAATAGTAGAGGAGAACCTGCAAAAGGAGGATCGGGGCGCTCTGTGCAAAACCATTGCACAGAGCAGGTAAGTAGAACACTTTAACATCAAGCTGTTTTTGTTATGTGTATTTAAAATTTTATTGTAAGGAGTATATTCAAGGCTAACCTCATGCATACTTATTAATGCCCGTGTGAACTACACCTATAAAATATGATTGGGTTTATTATGCATTTTACATTATATAAATTCATTGCTGTTTTCAATGGTAGGCTCTCAGGCATCCATATTTTCAAGTGGGTCAAGCTCTTGGAACACCTCAAAGAATTCAAGAGTTAACAAAACCACAGAAGGACATCCTGGAGAAGCAAATGCCACTGCATGTCAAACCTGTACCACCTGCTCAGCCTCCTCCAAAATTTAATACTAGACTACCAACCCGAGCCCTCCAGCAAAGCCAGTCAAATGGACATCCTGTTAAAATGAGTACATCCGCAACAGATTCTTTATCAAGTTCCCAAGAAAGAGGCTCCATCATCCACCCACTGCTACCAGCAAGAAGCAACCAACCTTCATTTGTAAGTAACAAGGATTTCCCGACAACTGGGGCAATTGAAAATGTTACCCATAGCATGCAAATTGTTTTTTTAAGGCCAATGTTGCTCGTCTATATTGAACACATAATAATTTTTAGTAAGCAGTAGTAACATAAATAGTCAAATTTTAAATATAAAGTGATTCATAAGGTTGCATAGCTTTGAATATAGACCTCGCCGTAATTAACCAATTAATCTGTATGCTTGCCTCTGCTGGCATCAGCCTGGTAGTTATTTACTATGCGTTAACAATATAAAAGTCCTACCCCAGTCACATCTACAAACTAAATACATGGGCGCCAAATGCTGCATCAGGCATAGATTGACAATGAAGTGTAAATCTGGACTTCTGCAGTGTGGCGGTACTTTGATATACATACTTGTATGCTGCTTCAATTTTTGGTAAAATATAAGATGATTTTGCTTCCAGTAAATAGGTAACAAACATCCCAAAAAAATGGCAACAAACAACAGTAATGCCGCGTACACACGACCGCTTTTCTCGACGAGAAAAAAGGCATTTTTTCATTTCGCCGAGAAAAACGATCGTCTGTGGGCTTTATGTCGTTTTTCTCGTCGAGAAAAACGGCATAAAAAACGACGAGAAAAATTAAAACATGTTCTAAATTTTCTCGTCGTTTTTTCCAGCATTTTTTTCCGCGGCAGTTTTCCCATAGGGAAACACTGCCGCGGAGCCCACAGACGGTCGTTTTTCTCGTCAAGAGAAAAAATGACGGGAAAAACGACCGTGTGTAGGGAACCAAGCGGTTCCCTCGTTTTTCCTGTCATTATTCACGGCGGTTTTTTAACCGCCGTGAATAATGATCGTGTGTACGCGGCATCACTCTAAAAAAAATAATCATTTTTAAAATTGTATTTTAATCATTAATCTTAATTATTTTATTTTAAAAAAAAAATTTCTTTTTTTTTTTTTCATTTACAAACCCCCTATTTGATAACTTGGGGCTATGACAAGTGTTCTTCTGAATACATCAGAGTCTGTTAAACCCCAGTGTCTCTCCTGCTGACCAAATCAGCTGATCAAGCATAGAGCATGCTTGATCAGATGCTTCCTTGGCTGTAACAACCAGGGGATGGAAGCTCTAAAACTGGAGATGACAAAATAACTGTCACTTATGGCTTCATTTGTCTAAGAGGAGATTGGAAAAGCATGTTCCTCCCCCTCTGTGTGAGGGGCCAGGATCCCAACTGTTTACTGCGGTCCCAGTCTCTCCTGTTCCTCCATGGGTGGTGGCATCCTATCTGGGTACCATAAACAAACACACACACACACACTCTCACAAAAGTAAGTACACCTCCTCACATTTTTGTAAATATTTTATTATATCTTTTCATGATGTGACAACACTGAAGAAATTACACTTTGCTACAATGTAAAGTAGTGAGTGTACAGCTTGTATAACAGTGTAAATTTGCTGTCCCCTCATAACACACAGCAATTAATGTCTAAACTGCTGGCAACAAAACTGAGTACACCCCTAAGTGAAAATGTCCAAATTGAGCCCAAAGTGTCAATATTTTGTGTGGCCACCATTATTTTCCAGCACTGTCTTAACCCTCTTGGGCATTGAGTTCACCAGAGCTTCACAGGTTGCCACTGGAGTACTCTTCCACTCCTCCATGATGACATCACGGAGCTGGTGGATGTTGGAGACCTTGTGCTCCTCCACCTTCTGTTTTGAGAATGCCCCACAGATGCTCAATGGGGTTTAGGTCTGCAGACATTCTTGCCAAGTCTATAACCTTTACCCTCAGCTTCTTTAGCAAGGCAGTGGTCGTCTTAGAGATGTGTTTGGGGTCATCATGTTGGAATACTGCCCTGGGGCCCAATCTCCGAAGGGAGGGGATCATGCTCTACTTCAATATGTCAGTGCATGTTGGCATTCATGGTTCCCTCAATGAACTGTAGCTCTCCAGTGCCGACAGCACTCATGCAGCCCCAGACCATGGTACTCCCACCACCATGCTTGACTGTAGACAAGACACACTTGTCTTTGTACTCCTCACCTGGTTGCCGCGACACACGCTTGACACCATCTGAACCAAATAAGTTTATCTTGGTCTCATCAGACCACAGGACATGGTTCCAGTAATCCATGTCCTTAGTCTGCATGTCTTCAGCAAACTGTTTGCAGGCTTTCTTGTGCATCATCTTTAGAAAAGTCTTCCTTCTGGGACGACAGCCATGCAGACCAATTTAATGCAGTGTGCAGCGTATAGTCTGAGCACTGACAGGCTGACCCGCCATCCCTTCGACCTCTGCAGCAATGCTGGCAGCACTCATACGTCTATTTCCAAAAGACAACCTCTGGATATGACGCTGAGCACATGCACTCAACTTCTTTGGTCGACTATGGCAAGGCCTGTTCTAAATAGAACCTGTCCTGTTAAACTGCTGTGTGGTCTTAACCACCGTGCTGCAGCTCAGTTTCAGGCAATTTTCTTATAGCCTAGGCCATCTTTATGTAGCAATATTTCTCTTTTTCAGATTCTCAGTTTTTTGCCATGAGGTGCCACGTTGAACTTCCAGTGACCAGTATGAGAGAGTGAGAGCAATAACACCAAATTTAACACGTCTGCTCCCCATTCACACCTGAGACCTTGTAACACTAACGAGTCACGTGACACCGGGGAGGGAAAATGGCTAATTGGGCCCAATTTTGATTTTACTTTTTAGGGGTATACTCACTTATTGCAAGCGGTTTAGACATTAATGGCTGTGTGTTGAGTTATTTTGAGGGGACAGCAAATTTACACTGTTATACAAGCTGTACACTCACTACTTTACTTTGTAGCAAAGTGTCATTTCTTCAGTGTTGTCACATGAAAAGAAATACGTAATAAAATATGTACAAAAATGTGAGGGGTGTACTAGCTTTTGTGAGATACTGTATCCCTTTTTCTGTACCATATTGTAGCCTGGTGATCCTGCTAATTGTCCCTGGATGTTCTATACTGCTGCCCACCATCTCCCTGAACCTGATCCCAGCTCTGCCATATTGTTTTTGTTCACAATATGGACTTAACCACTTTGCCTAGAGTATTAGTAAATCCTCAGTTTGCTGAACCTCATAAGTAAGAACCCCTGTGCCAAGAGTCCTAAACCACTTTCAATATCAGTGTGTGTTCTTTTCTGTCCACACCTTCGTCCCAGTCCTCTTGGGGCTCATTTACACTTTGGTTCCACTTTAACACATATTAAAGCGCCTACAGCTTCAACATGCTTTTTTGATGCTTCTGTGATGCTTTTGTAGCGCCCTGCTCCTGATGACCAGACGCTATGTTTAAATTTAGTGGGTGTCTGAGCTGATAGTTAGCTCTGACTTTGATGATTAAGGCTAAATTAGTCTCTGCTATGGCTGTGCTTGGAGGGATTTCCCATTGTTTGCCTGAAGGTGGCGTTACCACCACAGGCCAATGTTGGAACACAGGCAGGCCAGAGTGTATTGGGTATTTTTCCCCTGGGACAGCCCAGTGGGAGTGGTCTCCCCGCTAGGCATGCTGGGGCAGGGTACATAAGGGGCAGACGCCATTTTTCGGGGCTCTCTTCGCCTTGTGGCCCTCCTGGCTCGAGGTATGTGATAGTGAAATCTCACCCACGGAGCCATGTTGGCCCAAGACTGCATCTCTGCCAGGTAGGCCCAGTTGTCCTGACTGGGGCCTGCACTATGAAGGTGATCCTGTGCTGTCTGTCCTGCGGGAGGAAGCCACCCAGTGGAGGAAACCAAGGGAGGACCTGTCCTGGAGAGGACCAAGCGGAAGGCTGGTGTCTTGGGGAAGGCCTGGTGACCTTATTGAAGGATGCACCATAGCTTATGTTACCGTACAGTGTGCCGGGTCGGCTTAAAGGCTCTAAAACTGTAAGGCTGGATATCCGGGTACTAAAATCCTGTGGCAGAGGATTATTGAACCGTTCATCTTTATCGTCCTAAAGTCTGTGGCAGAGACTGTTATTTCTTCATTTTGTTCGTGCATCATCCCGGCTGCTAGGCCAAGTGAGAGAGGACTATCCGGGTGAGCAACACCCACTTGAAGGAGAGTGGTGAGTGTGACTTTTGAAACTTAGAAGTTTCCCCCAGTGATCTGCATCGTGTGCCTGAACCTTCCCCTAACCCTCCATCCCTCCTACCTGTGCAAGTTTGTGTGAAAAATAACCTAAGAAAAGGATTTATAACTTGTGTGGACATTGAAGTTACTACAGACTCCCATCCCCTAAACTACGAACAGTGAGGTAACGTGCAAGGCCCAAATCTAAACCAGCAGCTCCTACGGGGGTAGTGCTACACTTTTTTTGAAGCTTTATTAAAGCTTTTAAATGACCTACCCTATGTGTGTTGATCTGTTTTAAAGGGGACCAGTAGAACCCCAGCTCATTAGTACCCCTGTTCAGCACACCCCCAACTTATTAGTACCCTCCTTCAGCAGATAACTAGATTGTTGGTACCCTCGTTCAGAAGATCTCTTGCTTAGTAGTACCTCCAGTTTTTCTGATATCCCCCCCCACTCAGGAGTAACCCCCAGCTCTGCTGATTCTCTGGTCTGCTGATCCCTCTCACTCTCACTCACACTCTCTCACTCACACTCTCTCTCTCTCTCTCTCTCACTCTCTCTCACTCTCTCACACGCTCTCTCACTCTCACACACTCTCTCTCACTCTCACACACTCTCTCTCCAGTCCCCGCTCACCTCCCACTATAGTGCTCCCACGCTTCTCACCACATGTGGCATCTGCTAGTTTTTCCTGCTCTGGTCCCCCAGCTCTGCTGTTCCTCTCTTGCTCAGTCCTCTCTTTAGTCCCCACTCACCTTCTTCTATAGTGTTCCCATATTGCACAGCTTGTGTGCTGTCTGCTAGTTGCTCTGCTCCAGTCAGGACCATGCTCCTCTTCCTGCTGTACACCAGATGTGACATCTGCACCAGACACTTCCAGAATATATACACATGAATTGGGAGTTACTGCTGATAAAAAAATTTCAGTTTGCTTGTTGGTTTTCCAGTGAATACCTCCAAAACAAAGCTAAGCTAACGCTGAATAAAAGCCCCTCCAAAGCTTCAGGTGCTGTAAGCGCGTGTTGTCACTTCTATGGAGGCTTTGGAGATGCTTTGAAGCACCAAGTTAGCGACATGGGTATAATTTCTGACGCAAACTCAGCAGTGTGAACAGGAGGACTGTAAATTGACCATTTTATTTAGTGGCAGGTGCTTTGATTGGCATTCGGTGTGCTCTAAAAATGCATGTCCAATGCCACACTTTGAAGCATGTGTAAATGAGCCCTTAGGGTACAATGGGGCATTCTCATGGAAGCCCTTGCAAACTGTTGCATATATAGTGTGTGTGTGTGTGTTTGTGTGTGTATATACACACTATATTGTCAAAATTATTGGGACACCTGTCTTTAAACGCACATGAACTTTAATGGCATCCCAGCCTTAGTCCGTAGGGTTCAATATTGAGTTGGCCCACCAATGCACAAAGCAAGGTCCATAAAGACACAGTTTGGGGTGGAGGTACTTGACTGGCCTGCACAGAGTCCTAACCTCAACCCAATAGAACACCTTTGGGTTGAATTAGAGCGTAAACTGTGAGCCATGGCTTCTCATCCAACATCAGTGCCTGACCTCACAAATGCGCTTCTGGAAGAATGGTCAAACATTCCATAGACACACTCCTAAACCTTGTGGACAGCCTTCCCATAAGAGTTGAAGCTGTTATTGCTGCAAAAGGTGGACCAACTCAATATTGAAAGCTACGGACTAAGACTGGGATGCCATTAAAGTTCATGTGCTTGTAAAGGCAGGTGTCCCAATACTTTTTGGCAATGTGTGTGTCTGTGTGTGTGTCTGTATGTGTGTGTCTGTATGTGTGTGTCTGTCTGTGTGTGTGTGTCTGTGTGTGTGTGTCTGTGTGTGTGTGTCTATGTAAAAAATAAAAATGTATAGAATAGATTTAGTAGCTTTCCGGTAATTTACTTTCAGTGGTAAAAGAATAGGCTATTACCTTTTACATTTAGAAGGAACCTTGCATGTTTGTGTGCATTAACAGGTTTTACATTTGTTTTGTGAGTAGACTGGGACATAATCTTTTATAATTTTACGGGCTCTTTGCTTTTCTTTTTAAAAAACATAGTTTTAGGGTAAATTTTTTTCAATAGTTTGAAATGTATTCAAAGGGAAATCTGGTTGTTGTGGGTCCTTTTTTAGCAGTGGTTCCAGCACTTCTGCAACATACAGCATGTCTTAAATTGTTACTAAACCCAGTTATATGAAAATAGTTCACCCCCCCCCCCACAGTGCCCACAGCTTATAAATCTTCTTTTTACATTAAAATACTGCCACTATATACCTTTTTGGATGATCTGTATACCACGGTTTACATGATAGACTGCACAGTCTCTCCAGTGCTGAGAGTTCAGGTAGGAGGAGATATCCACTGCAGCCTGTATACATGCCCACATGTGTGATGTCAATATCATGTGACCTGGCTCTCTCTGAGAACAAGTAAATGTTCTCTCCAGCATAAAAGACACAACTGAGCATGTGCAGGTCGGCTACCCTGCCTCTGTTAGCTGGCCTTGCCCAGATAGACAGTGGAAGAGGAGGAGGATCTGTGCATCCAGGATAAATTCAGCCTTTTTACACAATGCAGAGGATTAACACCTTAAGTTCCACGGTGAGTATAACAAGCATGCTTTGCTGCATATACAGACAGATTTTACTGTTGTGGGTTTAGTAACACTTTAAGCATAACCGCTTCTCTGTGCAGGTTTTCACAAAAGACTTTGCTCATTTGCATGTACTTTCAACAAAACCTAGCTGGCAAAGATGAAGCATTTACAGTATTATAAACCTGTTGAGGCTGTAAGATATTGGGTAACGTCTGATAACCGCAAGCAAATTTATAGAAACCAAATGTCTTATAGATCTACAGTATATCTAAATATAAATTGGTCCCTGTTTAGGAGTTGTAGCTGAAAATGCCATTTTTTTTTTTTTCAGAAAGTCGCCACCAATACAGAGATAAATAATACAGATTTTAATGCAAAGAATAGGAGGCAATGGGGACATATTACAAAAACACTTAAGGTATCTGATGAGTTGGATGACTTGGAAGATCTCGATGTGCATTCTTCAGTCACTAAAACGGAATTAAAGAATGAAAAACGCAGACCAAGTGAGGATGATCTTTGTAGGTAAATTGAATTTGTCTTACTGTTATTTGAAAATTGGCACAGGACAACAGAATCAGCTCTTTCTGCTGAGAGCAATCCATGTTCCTTTTTTTTTTTTTTTTTTTTTATTCTAAATGAAGACATAGTACACTATTTATGAAAGGTAGAATTTAAAATGTACACCTTTTTTAAAAGTATAGTGTTTTGGTTTTTTTCCCACACCACGTGTGCAGTGCATGGGTTTCCGTGCGGATTACCTGCACCTTGCGAGAGATTTCTATTACATGGGGCAGTTGTGGTGCTTTTTTCTGCTTGCATCAGTGTGAAAGCGCCCTTAAAGTACTTCAATATATTTATAAAATGTTCTGGGTGCTGGATACACTATAGAAGTCAGCTGCTGTTTACGCCCCCACTATAGCACTTTATTATTATTATTATTATTGTATATTTTGCCGAACACTTTTGGTAGCGCATTAGTACTTTTGTTTACATTTGCCCTTAAAGTGGTTGTAAACCCACTTTTTCAACTTGCACCTACAGGTAAGCCTAGATTAAGGCTTACCTGTAGGTGCAAGAAATATCTTCTAAACCTACACGGTTTAGGAGCTATTTAGTTAAATGACAAGCGCCGCTATCTACGGCGCATGCGCACCGTAGACAACGGCGCATTCATGGGGTTAATCCCATTCACAAATTCCGCTACTTCCCAGCAATCGCTGGGCGTAGCCGAATGTAACGGCTCCCGCGCGCATGCGCAGAGTGACGTCTCCGCCGCTCCGGCCAATCACAGCGCCGGAGCGGCGCTGTGATTGGCTGGAGCGGCGATACCCGGAAGTAACCTTCCGGCTATCGCCGCAGAGATGGCTGCGGCTGAAGAGGGAGACGAGGATGGCTTCGGGGGCCCCGATCTAAGGTAAGTGATGCATAATGCGCTATTATGCTAGTCATATCAGCTCATTATGCCTTTCTCTTACAGGTAATTAAAAAAAAAAAAAAATTATAAGGGTTTACAACCACTTTAAAGTATCCATGTGCTCAGACTATGGTCAATAATGTATTTAGCATATTATCAAGCAGTAAAACGGCTTTAAGAAAAGCCATCACTGACCTCTATTGTGATATTTAAGAATAAGTTCAAAAAGCTACAAAGACTAAAGTCCGCTTTTAAACTAGATTCTCATCTAACTGCTGTGGTTTAGTGCACTAAAGCATAGACATTTTCTCATGTTTTATGTGCACTGCCTTAGGCAGCTTATTCAAAATAAATGGGCTGGCATGCGTCTCAGCAGCCCAGAAGTCAGACGTGCACCTTTTTTAACATTGCACCACACTGCAGCACATACCTTTTGTGTGCAGTGTACCTCTGTTGGAGAGAAGCATTGGGGTGCCATTGTAGAAAGTGTACGGCACCTCATGTTGCAGTAATGCACATGGGAACATGCACTTTAACACAACGCAGTATTGTGGACAGAGCCTTAGTTTCTTTCATCTTAGAATCACCTGCTGTATGTTTACATTGGAGTGTTGGCAGGCTGCCAATATTCTGGTACAATTAGAAAGTAATGGCAAACAGAGATTTCAGTGCCTCTGTTGTGAACTTTGAAGATAAATATCTTCACAGTGCCTATAGCTACCGGCTTGTTTTAAAGTACTTTTTGCTGTCTGTTCAGAATATGTAAATACTTTAATATTCATAGGCTTTGCCTTTTTTACAAGCTTCCACTTCCTCTTTTAGCCATCAGAGGCAAGATAAACTAGAAACCGCAATGACTTTGTATTACTGCCTAGCAACTTTTAAAGCTTTAGGTGCAGTGCAAAGGTTGCACAGTAGGAACTGCCTCTAGTATGCCAATGCACCGGAAGAAGCATTAATAAGAGGGAGGGGAAGAGCTTTAGAGGAGGTACAAAGTTAGTACAATTGAAACCTTTTCCAGTATTACAATGCATGGGAGGAAGCATCAACAATGAGGAGAAAAGCTTTAGGGGTGGTGCAAAGGTAGTTGGAGCCTCCTCTGATATTACAAGGCATCAGAGGAAGTATGAATAGTTGGCATGCAAAGTATCGGGTGCCAACAGCACTGAGGCAATATCAATTTGCATGCAATCGATATTGAGTTGTCGGCACCTAAACTGACAGAATCAACAGGTAATTGGTATATAGTAGCAGGTGCAATAAAACATTAACATATAACATGGAAATATTTTTAAACATGCAAAGACGTTTGTTTAATTTTTGACTAGAGATCACTTTAAGGCCCCTTTCGCACGGGACGGATCAGTAATGATCCGCCCCGTTAACCTCCGCTTGCTCAGCGGGGATCGCTCCGTTGATCCCCGCTGAGCCGACGGATGACAGGGCGGTCCCCGCACACTGTGCAGGGACCGCCCTGTCACATCTCCGCTCTCCCCTATGGGGGGATCGGATGAACACGGACCGTCTGTCCGTGTTCATCCGATCCGCTCCGCAGACAGAGCATTGCAGAAAAACGGAGCATTGCGGACACGGATGAGATTGGGTGTCAGCGGATGTTCATCCGCTGACACCCGCGATCTCATAGGGACCAATGTATGTCCCTTTTTCATCCCTTTTTTTTTTTTTTTTAGGTTACAGCATGCTGTTCCTTTTTTTCTTTCTTTTTTTTTTGTTTAAAGCCTATTAATGAAAAAACCCAAATTTTATATATTTGTGAAGGTCCCCCCCTTTTTTATTCTATGTTATTTTTTTTGGAATCTGGGTGATTTATAATATTTTAGCTGGGGGTAAAGGAATTTTTCACTTGTTTAGCTGCTAATTGTTTCAATATTTGCCAAATGCAGCTTTGAACGCATTTTGGACTTGAAACGGGAAGACCGCGATATACCTAGACCTGTGCAATCCTCATTCTCTAGACAGGACACTACAGCATCCAGGAGATTGTCTGCAAAACAGCATTATTTGAAACACACCAGATATTTGCCAGGTAAGTTTCATATTCATTCATTTTGAATATTTTTTGTTTATGGAGACCAGTGCTATTTAACATACTTGGGTTTAGCAGAAGATTCATCTTTGTCTTTTTTTGTTTCAAATTTTTATAAAATCCAAAACTTAAAGGATATTTTAAAAATAAAAAGATACGTAGGGAGGACTTTGTGATTTCTGTATAAGTGATAACTGAGATGAGTTTCAGGACCTCAATGGGCAGACCCAGCGTGCTTTTGACATCAATTTGAGATGCTTCTGTGGTCAAACGTTTATTGCAGGTGCAGCTAACCTGTAGTTGACCAGTATCCTATCCACACTTTTCACCCAGCATCGGGCTCCCACAGTAGAGACAGTGAGAACTCTGAGCATCAGTTTTCTCACATGATGGCGGTTACCTAGCTACCTCAGATTAATAACAAGATCTGACTATCTGGTAAAATGTGCATCCTAGAAATGGAGACTTTCTTGACAAAAGCTCTATAAGGCTTCCAGGCTCCAGGACCCAGTTTGAACTTATTAAAATTCTGGGGAAGCAAATAGATATTCTCCACATCAGCCTTAAACCCTGGTGCCCCTCATCATGTGTATGTAAGAAACTTAGCTGATGCATACACACCATGCAAAATCCTGGCAGCCAGTGCCTCACATTCCCTCCCTCTTTGCTCAGACCTATGGAAAGGAGCACATCTTGCCAACATATAGTAGACATGACAGTCCATCAGCATTTCCTTGTTTCGTGTCCTTTTGCTCTACATTAAATTGTAAAGTCTTGTAGGCCCTTGCACTGTACTACTTGTCCTGACCATCCACTGTAGAAATAGTGGGCTGTAATTGGAATTATCTGGCCAAAAGGCAATACCTCAATGATTCTGGTGTTCACTTTATGGCCGCATGCTTCTTTTGCTGCAAACTAACCTCTGCAGAAAAACTTTTCACAAGCAGAGATACTACTGAATGTTTTCCCCATCATTTTCTGGGACAAGACTGCTCCCAGGCCAACATAAAGACCCCTTTCACACTGATCCTGCCATAGCCTCGGTGGTAAAACGCCGCTATTTTTACCGGTGACGCTATGGGCGGATTTGCAGCGCATTTCGGCCGCTAGCGGGGCAGTTTTACCCCCCGCTAGTGGCCGAGAAAGGGTTAAAACCGCCCGCAATGTGCTGCTGAAGTATAGCCGCGCTGTCCCATTGATTTTAATGGGCAGGAGTGGTGGAGATGTGGCTAGCAGGACTTTTCTTTACCGTCCTGCTAGCGCAACGCTCCAGTGTGAAAGCCCTCTGGCTTTCACACTGGAGACAATGGAGCAGCTGTTTGAGGGCGGATTGCAGGCGCTATTTTTAACGCCATAGCGCCTGCAATACGCCCTCAGTGTGAAAGGGGTCAAAGAGGCATTGGTTTGTTCAAGAAATTATTGACTGGAGTTGGAGGTGGTCAGCATTGGTTAAGCAATACTACCTTGAAATTTTGGAAAGCTTTCTCTGTCTTTCCATTCCACCATGGTGATCTTGACCCCGTGGCCACAAATTTACTTTCCAAAGTTGCTACCAAAACTAAGACCCTGTTTCCTGGGTTAAAGGTACTTATTTTAGCAGAGTTGATGTAAACTCTGACCTGTGTTTTTGGGCTTGCTGCACATGTTCCTGAACGATGGGTATAAGCAAAACACAAACAGAAGGCGCTTCTATGTGCAGTATTGGCAGGAATTCATTGCCTCAAGTATTAAAAACTTGTACTAGAGATAAAAAATGTGTAGGCTCATCAAGTCACGCAAGTCCAGTGTTCACTGTCTCAAGAAGATGTCTCAACGTGGGTGGCAGCGATGTGAGGGGAATCCCAGCCAGCGGTGGAGAATGGCATGGTAAAAATCCAGGGGGGGGGCAGCTGCACTGCTGGGACCAGCGTGGAAGGCAGGTACCCAGATGTGACGTGAGACTGGGCGGGACTCATTTTGGAGCATGGGTAATAGCTCCTTCTTCATGACGGAGAATTTCTCTTCCATGATATCTGTACCTCTCCTCTTCTGCTAACCGGACCTCAGATCCCATTGGTGGTTTGGATGTCCCAGACTGCAGGAAGCATCCCACTGCTGCCACCAAATGTGATGGACCGCCTGGCACCTAGTCTGGGTACCTCCGCCAAGATACAGCTTTCTTCACTCTGGAACCCGGTATTGTAGCTGAGAATTGTACCCAAGAACTAGACGACACTAGCTTAGGTGCAAACTGGAACAGACTTTATTGTAAACTCACACAGAATATATACCATAAAAAAACAGGTAAGAGCTTGATCACATTTCCTAAACTATGCAAACTGTAAACAGTAATATCAGCACAGCTAAGGAACAGCTAACAGTAATCTAATTAACAGTAGGCTAATTAATAACTCGTCATCTAGATAAGCCTAGGTGACTCGGTCAGTGCCCACCCAGACAGTTTGGCACCAGTTCCCCAAAAAAAAGACCCAGGGCTGTCCAAATCTCATTAACCAACTTTAACTTGTGTAATTTGTCCATTAGACAAGTCCTCATAAGACAAAACTCATACAATGTTCCAGCAGTCTGAAAAAGTTGAATTAATTTATCGTCATAGATTTCTTGTGGGAGGTTGTTGATAAATATTTCTGTCCTAAGTGAAGGACCTTTCCATAACCCAGTCTGTAGGAGGGCCACCTTATTTGACCATTAACCTGTACAAGATTAATATTACACCTTTCCTTACACTCCCGAAGGGAAGCTTTATTGTCTTTATTCAGAGAATTAATCCAAGCCTTGGTCTAAGCATTCATCATGTTGTTGTCTATCATAAGAGAATGATCAGCTTTCTCCATGGGGTCAGAGGCTGAACTGAGCTCTTTTTCATGCTCTGACTGGGAGAAGCAGACAAAATCCCTGGTCTCCTTCATGGGCCATAATCAGTGGACTGGCCTCTAGTTCCCTCCAAAAGTCCCTGTCCTGGTTGGGTTTGTCACAGCAAGGTTCACACATGTGCAGATGCAGTTTTGTTCACCCGTTCAAGTGCAAGTTTTTACTTGATTTCGCACCTAAAATCATTATGTGAATCGGATGCCGTTCAAACGCATTTGAATCACATGTATGTGAAGCGTGCCTTCGTGCAACTTGTTGCTCCCCCTGATCGTGAGGGCTTAGATTGCCCTCCGCCATCCCTAGATGTGGGGGAGATCCCACCAGCTGCATTTCGAGCTCTAGCTGTTTCACCAAAACTGTTTATTTTCAAATTTAGGCTGTGCATTCTGCTTTAAAATTGGAGGATTCAACTCAGAGACCTAAATGTTCCACTAAAGGGTTCCCATTGAATTTCATTTTTCTACAAAGATTGATAACATCCTGACAAGCAATTCCTTGTCCAAAAATGGTTCCTGATCCTCTATCTTTTTACTGAGTGTTTTGTCACAGCATGAACTGCCCTCTCCTGCTGTTGACCCACATGGGCTAAGTTGACCTTGTTATCAAAATTACCTGTGCAGACTAGGATCCCGTTGTAACTTTAAGATAAGTTCACCTTTGTACAAAAAATAATAAATGCACATCTTTTTGCAGGGAAAAAAAATGTGCGTGTATTATTTTTTGTAGTAGGAGTCTGTAAAGTATTGCACCAGCATTCAGGAGATCGCTGATGCCATGCAGGTCTCCTGCACACTGTCAGTGTATATGATTACCCCTGCATCCCGTACGGGTAAGCCGATACTCGCGGACAGGAAGATTCAATGAACTACCACAGTGCTCCACAGTGTCGTGGTAGTTGATTGAGAACTACAAGCCGGCAGCCGCAAAGGATGTCAGGACTTGTAGTTCATTCATACACAGAGCTCTGTGTACTGCACAGCCACTCTACTTTCAAAAACTGACCGCTAGGAAGGGTGAACGTCTCCTCGTACTGCTGCCACAGGGAGGGAGGGGCGGGGGGGCAGCGGGCGGCAGCTGCAGCACTGGAAATATGTTACATGTTCTACTCTAAAATCTGGTAGAACATGTAACAGGTTCCCAAAGATGAATTTATCCTTTAAAACACACTGTAGGGTTTATTAACTAAAGCTGCATGTTGCTAAATTTGGTGCAGCTCTGCATGGAAACCAATCAGCTTCCAGGTTTTATTGTGAAAGCTTAATTGAACAAGCTGATTGGCTACCAAACACACTTGCACCAGATTCTGAGTGCACCAGTTTTAGTAAATCTTCCCTACTATGCAGTTTTGTAAGCAGTATTGCCCTTACGACTTGCTGTTGAGGCAGACACAGAAGTGAAGGAGCAGAGAGTACTAGCAAGACACCACAGAAGAGGACGACGGGGGCTGCTTTTTGCAATACCATTACACAGACCAAGTAAGTATACTGTTTTTTTTGGTTGTTTTTTTCCTGGTATTCTTTAAGGAAGATTTATTACAATTCTTTTACATTATTTGGTTCCTGATGGGACAGAGTACATGGGGTATTTTGTGTCATCTTCCTAGCTGCCCTAAAATACTAGATACAGCTAAAACTTTAGCAGGGCGACCCCCACCCTCTGCTTGGCACACTTTTGCTTGACACTGTAGCTAGAAAGGAAATGGTTGCTTTATAGTGCCTATCTCTGTCTCCCAGCACTTGTTTGAGGCAAGCAGCAGCACAAGAATGGAGAGAGGCGAGGCTGTCATGTCTCGTCTCCCTCTACATTCCTTGTGTTGCCGTTTGCCTTAATCTTCTTAAAATAGCTGCTGAAATATCCTTGTGTTTTTGTGTCGGATGCATTTGCCCATGTACATATACTGTATATGCTTATATACTACAGATTAACATACTTTGTATCTCTTGCTTCCTTAGGGATCACAATTAAGAGCAATACTGGAATAAATCCAAGCAAAGATATTAATGACTTTGACACGTGGCCAAATATTAAGCAGCCATTTAAACCTGTTTATTTGCCTGCAGGTAATTTTGTTTTATTTTGTTTTATAATGAAATTCCTAAAATTATTTAAATACCTATTCAGGGCTTGGTAGTATTTATGGTATTTTGTAAGCTGCTCCTAACCCATTGCTGCTGCCGGGGAGTTGGGCTTTACGATCATGTGACTGCTGTGATTGGCTGTCACAGTGGCCACTTGATCAGAAGCCCCCAGATTGCAGGTCTGTATCAGGAGCTGCCCATGACAGCTTAGTTACTGTGTTTAGAGCACAGTTTAGCACAGAAAAGCCGTTCCACATTAAAGCATATATGCGGCAGCTCAACATTAAAGCCAACCCACCCAACCACCACATATATGCGTACAGCCGGCGGGAACAGGTTAGGCTTTGCAAAAACAAGTTCTTTGAATATACAAGTGTTTTTTATGGTAAACTAGGGTTGAGGATTATACTTACTACTTCCACTGTTTTTAGGACACTCTGGAGTTAATGGAGCTGCTGGCAGTTACAGTTCACCTTTCTTAAAACAAGAACTAAATTCTGTTGGACCAAAAGCACGTCTGCCACCACTTACAGATCCACTACCCAGTAAGTTTCATTTTGACCTGTGGATTATTAGGCTCTGAATTACTTTAAACATGGACACTTTGTTTTTTTTTTGTGTTTTGGGTGTTTTAGTTCAGCACATTGGGTGATTTAGGAAACTAAGTTCCTTTGGACCAAAAGGCACGTCTGCCACCACTTATGGATTCACTGTATAGTAGATTTTGTTGACCAGTGGTTGTTCTGTTGATCACGGGTGCAAGGCTTTCCAGGCTCCTACAAAAAAATAGTAAATGCACATTACTCTTTCGTTCATGGACTGACACAGCTTCCTATTGACATAGTGGGTATTATCCGTTATTTAGGAGTGACTAGGCAGAAAAACTTGTAAAAAGTGTTGCATCACACCCTCTACAGCACCGCCCAGGGGGAGAGCCCTCTGGGTATAATCCCTCAATCTGCACCTCACAGATCATTTTTTTCTGTCTAGCAAGGAATAGGACATGGCTCCCTTCGGGCCCATTGGTCCGGGGAAAAATGTTATTTATTTATTTTTTGGTTCCTGCGATCTTCGATCAACTGCCGACTGGGTGACAGGCTGGGTCCTCGATCCTTGTAGTCCCCCCAGTTTCGGCCATCGAGCGTGTGCCGACCCTAGCTACGTGCTGGGTTTTCCACGACATGCCCGTCGCTCTACGGGTGGCCGGTGAGCCTACGCTGCAGGGCCTGCATCGGACCGCTCAGCTTTAGCTGACCTTACGGCCGAGTTGCAGTAGCCTGTCCGATGAGCTAGCGCTCCAGGGCATGCATACGATCGTTCCCTAGGGTTCAATCACAGCATGCCTGGCCGACAGTCACCTCCGTGCGCGGATGATGATCTGTCCGGAATGTCTTCCAGCATGATCCACGCAGGAAAGGTAAGTAGATCCCCTGCTTCGGCAGGGTGACTTGGCTGGACATTCCTGGAGAGATCAAGTAAGTGGTTGTGGCCCCTTTCTTTCCTCTCTCCCTGCCTTCCCTCCTCCCTGGGCTCTGAGCTAAGGTGGCTGGGTGCTGGGTGTCACCTGGGGGGGCTCCATCTGGAGCGGGGCTGCGCTGTGTTGTCATTTTAAAAGATGTCATTTTGCTTACCTGTAAGTGTGCCTCTCTCTCCATGCTGTCGGTGGCCATTTTGCGGTGGTCCATGCCTGTTTTGGCCTCTAGTGACCGGCGGCCATTTTCTTGTGGTTCGCACCTGCTTTGGCCTCTATCGACTGCTCGGCAGCCATGTTTCTTAGGATTCACGCCTGGACGTATATACCGCCACCCGGCGGCCATCTTTTTGTGGTCCGCAGCCGCTTTTGCCTCAACTGACGGCTCGGCGGGCATTTTCTTGGAGCCCACATTGTTCAATACAGCCGCTTGGCAGTCATTTTGCGGTAGTCTCCGGCCTCTAGGGTGCATTTCACTGGCGCAAATTCACACAGGAGACACAGGCAGCGGTGGGATAGCATCACAGGCGGAGCACACGGCAGCATAGCGGTACCATTCCAAGGGTGGTGAGTTCTCTGAAGCAGCTAGGAGGGTGGCCTATTGATACCTTGCCTGGATCCCTGTGGGTGTCAGCGCGTGGGTCAGCATGGCGTCTGAAGCAGATGTTTTTTTTCCCCTGAAACACCTGACTGATAGCTGGTGCCCCTGATGTATCTGTGGACGCTGTGTCTGTTGCCAGGGTGGAAGCGGATCACGGGAACACAGGGGGTAGTAAACGCCCCCGTCCCCTGCAATCTTCCAGGGATAATTCTGATGCAGAACCAGGCCCAACTATGGCTCATGGCCCGGATTCTGATGCATCAGAGACTGCAGACCGTGACCAATCGGACAGTGAGAATGCTCCAAGTCCAGGTCAGCACGCAAAAGGCTTTGGTATCTGACCTGTTTACTGCAGTGCGGAATACAGAAGGCTGCAGAAGCAGCAGAAACACCGGTCCCCTTTGGGTTCCGTAAGCCGACCCGCACTGCTAAGGTGTTTCCTTGTGTGTCTTATTGTGATAAGCTGTACAAGGAGTGGGAAAACCCACTGAAGGTTTTTTTGCAGCCCCAAATAATTTTTGATTTTTTTTGGGCAGTCCGGTACCCCTTGAGGAGAGTTCCTGAAAGGATGGACCTCTCCCCCGATAGTGGACCCCCCCCTGTGTCCAGACTTAACAAGTTACCACGATTCCAGTGGAAGGGGCTCCTGTCTTCAGGGACACTCGCTACCTATACACAGAGGGGGGCTCAGCGGTACGTCCAGCATTGGCTGGGGTTTTTTCTGATGCCTCAGACACTTACTGAGTAGGCAAAGATGCTACTCCAGAGGTTAAAAGCACGGGAGGCTCCTCCGTACGAGGTAGCTCTGGCCGACCAGTTGGTACAGGGCCCTGAGTCTGTCTGCAAGTCAGACACGGATACTTTCCCCTTGCTGCCTTGAGCCGCAGTTTATGCGGTGGCGCTACGCGCCACCTGATCTGGCCATGGTGCTGGTCTTCGGACCAATCGTCCAAGAAGGCCCTGTTGGATCTGCCCTTTTAGGGTGACAGACTTTTGTGGGGCCTCTCTGGATGACATCCTTTTAAGAGGCTACAGGAGGTAAGAGCACATTGCTTCTGCAAGCCAAAAAAGGGTAAGGAGCCCCTCCATAGGCTAGGGCCCTCCTTCACTGCGCACAAGCGGTCCCTTTGTCCGCCTAGTGCGGCAAGTAAACAACCTCAGGCTGATAAAGCGCCTGCTGAGGGACAGAAGCGTCCCTGGGTTTGCAAGTACAACCTTGCTTGCCTACCCAACAGATTTTTTTCCCCTCTTAACCGCCAGCTTTAGCCGACTTGTCGGGAAGCCCTACATAGGGCGGTCCAGGACCTGCTGATACGCAGGGTAGGCCTTCCTGTCTTAGTACAGGAACGGGTTCAGGGGTTCTACTCAAATCTGTTCGTAGTGCTGGAGGGGGTTCGTCCAATCTGGATCTCAGGACCCTCAACTGCTTTGTGCAAGTACAAAGATTCCGGAAAGGAGTTGGCTCGCTCTGTTGTCGCTGTCCTCCATCCGGGGGATTTTCCGGCATCCTTGATCATCAAGGACGCATGCTTGCATGTCCCCAGATGCACCAGGCATCAGTGATTGATGTCTGCGTTGGCGGCCGGGGAAGACCACTACCAATGGTGGCTCTCCCCTTTGGCCTGGCATCGGCACCAAGGGTGTTCACCAAGGTGCCTGCCCCAATTCTGACCCTACTAAGACAGCGTGGCATCGCTATCATGGGCAACTTGGACGAGTTTCTTCTGAGGGTCACTTCAAACTTAAATTTAGAAGTGAGCGTGTCTTTAACCTGTCAGATCCTCCGATACTTGGTGGGATACGGAACACTCAGAAGTCAGTATTGGAACCGTCCCAACTCCTAGTGTGTCTAGGGTTGATTCTTTTTTTTTTTTTTCTCCCTAGGGGAAAGTTGCAGACCCTTCGGGCTGCGGTGCGGCAGTTGACATCCCAAGGATGGGTTGTCACGCCACTTTTGCAGACGAGTCCTGGGCCTCATGGTAGCCTCCTTTTTTGAGGCGGTACCATAGGCGCTATTTTACACACGAGTGTTGCAGAAGGTAACTCTGTCCTGAAGGGTCAAGTGCCCTTCATCCCTGGATTATCATAAACTGGGAGAGCCACCTAATCAGGACCTCCCTAGTTGGTGGCCGACAGCAACGGCATTTCTGTCGGGGAAATTGCTCCTTCCTGTATACTGGATGGTGGTCACGGCAGACGCCTGTCTTCCAGGTTGCAGAGGAGTCTGAAGAGCTCAGTCAACCTGGGTTGCTGGACTCCGGAGGATTCCCATTCATTGGCCTGAAATCCGGACGAGCTGGCCTTGCCTCCCCACATGGTCTCAGAGGCTACAAGGGCGTCCAGTCAGAATCCAGTCGGACAAACACCACAGTGGTGGTGTATGTCAATCATCAAGGAGGAACAAGCAGCTCTGCTGCAGCATCGGAGGTTGCTCGCATCCTGAGGTGGGCAGAGGGGAGCGTACCGACACTGTCGACCGTGTACATTCTGGGTGTGGAGAACTGGCAGGCGGACTACCTGAGTTGCCAAATGCTAGACCAGGGAGAATGGTCCTTACACCCGGATGTGTTCTAGCTCCTCTGCCAAAGCTGGGGCACGCCAGACATAGATCTTCTGGCGTCCCGACTCAATCGGAAGGTACTGAGGTTTGTGGCCAGGTCAAGAGACCCATAGTCAAGCACGACAGATGCGTTGATGGCACTATGGAGTCAGTACCGGCTAATCTATGCCTTTCCTCCTCGGAAGCTCCGTCCTCATCTGCTTCACAGACTGGAGGCAGAGAGGATTACAATGGTCCCAATTGCTCTGAATTGGCCTCAAAATCCTTGGTACGCCGATCTAGTGCGTCTGGTAGCAGACGCCTTTTTAGCATCTACCGCTAAGGAAGGACCTGCTGTCGCAAGGTCCCATACACCATCCTGTTTTACAGTCAGTGGCTTAACGGCATGGGTCGAGAGCCAGGTGCTAAGAGACCGGGGCCTGTCAGTCTCGGTGATCTCTACCATGCGGAGTGCTCAGAAATCACCCCCTAGGAAGATTACCATCGCTCTTGGAAGACCTGCATATCCTATTGTGAGGAAATGAGGTGGCATCCGCGTACTTATTTGGTTCCAGAGTCCTGCTGCTTTTCAGCAGGGAACGGGCCAAAAATTCTACTGTAAGTACAATTAGGGGGCAGGTATCTGCCATGGCTGTCTTTTCAACGACCCCTGGTGGCTCACTCTCTAGTGAGAACGTTTGTACAGTGGATTCGGCAGGTGGCCTCTCCGGGCCACCCTCCACTACCTCCGTGGGGCTTGTGTAGCAGACGCCCCTTTGGCGTCTACCACTACGAGAGAACCTGCTGTCACAGGATCCCATATGCCATCCTGCCTGCAGTCGATGGCTTCAACAGCATGGCCTCTAAGTGTCTCAGAAACCACTGTTTGAGAACATCAGGGAGATCCCTTGTTGACACTTTCTTAGAAGGTGGTCTTTTTGGTGGCTGTTATGCCAGTTAAGACGGGTTTCTGAGCGGGCAGCCTTGTCATACAAGCCTCCCTATCTGATCCTCCACAAAGATAAGGTGGTGCTGCGTCCGCAGCCTTTGTTTCTTCCTAAGGTCGTGTTCGACCTTCCATCTCAAGGAAGACATTGTACTGCCATCCTTGTGTCCTCATCCGTCGAATCCTAAGGAGACGATGTTGCATTCCTTGGACGTTGTCCAAACTCTGAGAGAATGCTTGTCTGGTACTGCTACGTTCCACAGTCCAGGCTCACTGTTTGTTTGTTTCAGTGGCTGGTCCCTAATAGGGCCCAGCGGTTTCGTCGGCCACCGTCTCTAGGTGGATCCGACAGATTGTGATCAGGCTTACGCCATGAAGAGTCAGGCCCTCCCTTTCTCGGCGCATTCGACCAGGGCTAGAGATGCCTCTTGGTTTACGTTAGTTACAGTTTTCTGAGTCGGCAGCCTTGTCATGCAAGGTTCCTTATCTGATCTTCACAAGGATAGGTGGTGCTACGTCCGCAGCCTTTTTTTCTACCTAGGGTCTTTCGGCCTTCCATCAAGGAAGACCTTGTTCTGCCATCCTTGTGTCCTCATCCGTCGAATCCTAAGGACTCGACATTGTAATTTTTGGACGCTGTCTGAGCTCTGAGAGCATCAAGCGTCTGTTTTCACCAGGTGTGTAAGGCGGCGACATGCTCATCCGTTCACACTTTCACTAAACTTTATAAGTTGATGTGTGTGCATCTTTGGATGCTTCTTTCGGCCGCAAGCTATTGCAGGCGGCTGTTTAGAGTTGCAACTCCTCCATGGAGGAGCTCTGTTTTGTTTTGGGGTGAAGTTGTTTTAATGCTGTTCCCACCCCTCAGTGTCAGTCCATGAACGAAAGAGTAAATAGGATTTTTTTACTCACCATAAAATCCTTTTCTCTGAGTTCATGGACCCACACAGCACCCACCCCTCGTTTTAAATTTGTACTGCTTTTGACGAACTGATCTGCGAAGTGCAGAGAGAGGGATTTTACCCAGAGCGCCCTCCCCCTGGGCGGTGCTGTAGAGGGTGTGATGCAACACTTTTTACAAGTTTTTCTGCCTAGTCACTCCTAAATAACGGATAATACCCACTATGTCAATAGGAAGCTGTGTCGGTCCATGAAGAGAAAGATTTTACAGCGAGTAAAAAATCCTATTTTTTTTACCTGCAAAAAAATGTGCATTTAATTAAAACATTTTTTTTAACTTATCCTTTAAAGCGGTAGTAAAGTCAGCGTTATGATTTTTACCTACAGGTAAGCCTATAATAAGGTTTACCTGTAGGTAAAATTAATATCTCCTAAACGTGCACAATTTAGGAGATATTCAGCCTGCATGCGCTCTGAGGGTCCAGCATACCTTGCTGGAACTTCAGAGCTTAGTCTTGGAACCCATGATCGCAGCTCTAGCCAATCGCACAGCCGGAGAGCGCAAACCCGGAAGAAAGACCGGGGGAAGATGTTACCCCTCTCAGAGGTGACGGCGTGCAGCGGGAGGGCTTAGTTTTAAGGCAAGTATTCCATAATGTGCTAGTATGCAATGTATACTAGCACGTATACAATTGCCTTAGAGGTGTGTGTGTGTTTTTTTTTTTTTTTTTTTTTACCAGCTGTGGTTGGACCAGAGATAGCTCACATCCTCCTACAGCCTCTTATTGGTTTTTCAGCTTGGTCAGACTGGGCATCCTCTGGGCGTTCTGTCTGAAATTTTATCTAAAAATGATTACCTTAAAATCTTAGTATTTTGCTCTCGTAGTCTGGAATGTTTTTTCTCTATGCAGGAGAACATTCTGCAGGAACAGTGTTTATTTAAAGAACAAAAAATAGCACATTGAAATTGGAAATTAATTTTTGTGTATTAATGTAATGTACTACAATCCTTTTTTTATAAGGCAAAAATATAAGTAGTTTTTTTTTTTGTTTGTTTTTTAGCTTTTGGGTCTCTAAAATCGGGTCCGTATCCAAGACAGTCTACCTTCAGCTCGTCATCCAAAAACTCTCCTGTGATCCCCCCTAGACCACCACCTACATTTCAACCAGTCCATGGCAGGACAGACTGGATATCCAAATATGGTGGGCAAAGATAGCAAAATGAAGCACTTTATTTTACCGTTCTTTTATTGGCTATGCAGTGCCCAGACTCGGACATTTTATGTTGCACATTTAAGCAATCTAAAAGGCTAGTTTATGGCTAGCATACTGTATATAAAAATATAACAATACCTGACAGTACTGGGGTATATGATTAAAGGATAACTAAACACAAGAACAAAAATGTGATATTTTGCAGCTTAAAGTCTTTAGATATGATGGTGGCTGTTAGTTTTTATTTTATTTTCCAAGCTAAGCACATCTTTCAGCAAATACAGAAAAACCATGTTGATCTTGCTAGAAATGCTGTGTCCTTGTCACTTACTGTGAGCTACACTGAAGAATATCTTTAGTCCTAGCCATCTTATAAAAATTATCAATTGCCCTGCCCTCAATGTAATGGAGATGAAGAGATGTGAACATATGTGTAGTCCATGTCAGCAGAGCAGCCTAGGGTGATGACCATTGCTCCCTCCAGCTATACACAGTAAAGGAGTGATGTAGCCACCCAGTGACAGGAATTGTGTTATTTGCTGGATTACCAGGTGAAAAAGTCTGCAATATATTACATTTTTGGTTTAAATACCATTTTTATCTAATGAAGTCCTAGGAATGCATGCATTATTACAGAATTGAGTGCCAGAAGGGTTAATAGCTCACATTCCCAATAGCATAGGATGCAGCTCATAGAACAGATTCTAAAGGCTCCTTGAAGTCTATGTTTACACATGTGCTAAGTCTTTATTTTAGTGGAAACATTCCAGAATAGGGTTCATCGTTTCTTTATATGCATTAGACTCCAGCAACATTTTTTTTTATTGCTCATGTGTTTTTAAAATCATATGAGCTCAAATTTGCCAGTGTGGAAAAAAAAGATCATTTTCTTTCTCGTCCATTGATGGACAGGGGAAGTCATTCACCTCCTGGGTTATACTGCCACCTACAGTAGGATTGAATACTGGCAAACAAACTGTAAGCCAGCCTGAGATAACCCCTCCCACTACCAGCATGCCTCCATTTTTTTAAATCCATTTTAATCCCAGGCTGTATTGCAACAAAACTCTAAGGGGGGTGAATACGGTTAAAAGGCGCAGTATCTGTTTGTGGAGGATTTTAGACTACAGTTGTCTACGCCCACTGTGAATCTGACCGTGTCCTACTTTAACAAAGGGACCACCACACCAGTGGAGAATGCATCTGTAATGACCCAATTGATATGCAATTGGAAGCCCTCTCTGGAGTGCTGCTCCCTCTGGTGGGCCCTGCTGTTCACCCTATCTTTTATTATGACTTTACTTTGCTTAACTCTAGCTGACTGGTCAAAATACATTAAAGGGGCCTCACTACTCCTGAGGTTTATCCCTTGTTTATAGAATTCATGTAGCAAAGGGCTACAGGTGGATGTTCAGACCTCATATGATGTAAGCTTTGGGCGCAAGATCTTCAGGCGGCTCTTTGAGGTGCAGACAGTCCCTAGTTCTGTCTTTTCTACTAGGCCCTATTAGTGTTTGATTGCTGTTTTGCTCGCCTTTCATTTGGACTGCTTTTGGATCTAAAGATGAATGGCCTCTCGTGCTCCTGGACGAGGAAGAAAATAGTTTTTTACTGACTAAAGTCCATTGAGGGACACATGCTCTCAGCATTGGTTTGCTATGTACCTGACACATGATGTTAGTGCGAGGAGTTATTTTGGGTTGGTCTACAGGGTTTTTCTTGTTCATACATCACGGGACACAGAGCGGCATAGTCATTACTATGTGGGTTATTTAGAATTACCTTCAGGTGCTGGCACTGGCAACTTCCAAAACAGGAAGTACCCTCCCCTATATAAGCCCCTCCCATCCGGGAGCACCTCAGTTTTTTGCCAGTGTCTAAGGCAGTGATGGCGAACCTTGGCACCCCAGATGTTTTGAAAATACATTTCCCATGATGCTCATGCACTGTGCAGTGTAGATGAGCATCATGGGAAATGTAGTTCCAAAACATCTGGGGTGCCAAGGTTCGCCATCACTGGTCTAAGGTGTTGGCCAAGGTTAACATGTATTCATCTGGGCTTGTGTACAGGTTCTCTGGGCCTTAGCAAGCTATTCCGGATCCGACCAAAAAAGCTTCATAGCTAAACGGTCGGTACCCGGGCCTTGCAGAGAAGAGCAGGGTTTTGCCTGTAATGCCTCTCTTAGGAGGGCTGGACCCTGGGATCCAGAGCTCTGGTCATACCCAAAACCAAGAGGCTATCTGTGCAGGGTGCTATACAGGTCCAGGGGAGTGGAATCCTTGGGAACCCGGTCCCTGAAGGTCTAGTACAATGCCTGCCGTGAGAGGTGAAGTTTGGGCTTCTGTGGACCAAACAAAGTCCTGCGGCGGGGAAAAGGTAAGTGGGGGCCCCTCAGGAACTTGGTTCTATTGAGGGGACCCCTAAGCCTAATATGTCTTTCTGCCTGTTACCTAAAGGTATTCCCGCTAATAGCTGTATATGCCTAAGAAATCCTAGAAATGTCTTTTCATAAAGGAAGTTTTAAAAACTGTAAACCTAGAAATGTTTTTCATAAAGGAGGTTTTTAAAAAAAAAAAAAAGACAAAAGTGCGGTACCTGTGTTTGTCCACTAGAGGCCGCTGTGGAACGTCTTTTTTTCTTGGGACTATTCCTTCCATGGTGAAAGTCCAGGCAGATGAGTGAGCTCTCTATCAGGGAAGCTGCATTCCTCTGTCATGCTGCCAAGTAGTTTCCTTCCATCCCCGAGTCCTGGTGAAACAGGGACCCTGGCTCCTCTCCCTACATGGCGCCAAGAGCGCACACGTGCACGCGCGCGCGCACACACGCTTTCTTTTTATAGATTTAGCTTCAAAAAAGGGGGCGGAGCCTGGCGGATGACGCGCTCTGTGCGCCCAGCGCTTCTGCGCATGTGCGGGCGTCCCAGCAAGATAAAAGGACTCAGTCCACGCTGCTTGCTATGGACACAGAGCATGAAAAGGAGCTGGTAGCATGGTATAGGGGCTTACAGCGGGCGGTTGATACAGGCATCCCCAGAAAGACGCATTAGTAGACACCCACTGATGTACATAGCAGCAAATTGCATTAGACTATTTCAGTAAAGGGGTGTATTGCGGCTGGAATACCTCAGCTTTGAACTAAGGAATATGCCGCCTAAAAAACTCTGAGATATACCTCTCAGGAAGTGTAGGGGGTCTCCATCGGGCTCTGAGGATCTGGAGCAGTCATCTGCACCTTCCTCCCCTGAGAAATCAGAGGTTAATACCCATAAGGAACCCCTGGGAGTGCCAGGTACTGCGGCTGTCCTCAGTCCACCTGCTCCTGCATATATAACAGAGGAGGTTTTTGCCTCAACTCTGGAGGGATTGGAGCAGAGATTGGCAGCATTGATCGCTTCTTCTCTACAGGAAAGAAAGCGCGCCAGATCTCCATCCCCTCCATTAGAGTGCCTGTTGGCAGAGCAACAGTCCCAGGAAGGGACTGACCTACCTGAAGGGGATCAGGAGGAGGTTAACTCTGTTTTTGAGGAATCGACAGTAGATGAACCATTTTCAGCATCACAGACTGAAAGATTGTGGGTCCAGACCCTAACTGACATGGTTCGATCTGCATTTAAAATGCCTCTTGTTGAACCATCAACTACTGCTGTCTCCTCATTGGGGTCGCTAAAAGCTCCCCAGATTAATTGCTCCTTTCCAATTCATCCATTATTGGAAGGACTTATATACCAGGACTGGGAACATCCTGATAAAC
Organism: Rana muscosa; assembly: GCA_029206835.1. Taxonomy (NCBI): domain Eukaryota; kingdom Metazoa; phylum Chordata; class Amphibia; order Anura; family Ranidae; genus Rana; species Rana muscosa. Next base: position 613,156,136 of record CM055122.1, read on the forward strand.
TATTTGTTCCACCTAAGAAATTTCAGGTGATCTATCCCATGGAGGAAAAATTCACCCAGAGATGGAATGTTCCTACGGTGGACGCAGCCATTTCTTCTGTGAACAAATCACTGACATGTCCAGTAGAAAATGTTCAAAGATCCAGTAGATAAAAAATTGGAATCTTTATTAAAATCTGCTTTTTCCACAGCAGGGGCTGTTACACAGCCAGCAGTGGCAGCTATTGGGGTCTGCCAAGCTTTAAAGGATCAAATGAAAATGGTCCTGAGGGATTTGCCAGACCAGCAGGCCCAGGCTCTGGCTGATCTGCCTAGAGCATTATGCTTTGCGGTTGACGCCATCAAGGATTCTATCCATCAGGCCTCCCGCCTCACGCTGTCTTTGGTACATATGCGTAGGCTTCTGTGGCTCAAGAACTGGTCTGCTGAGGCTCCCTGTAAGAAGCTCTTAGTTAGCTTCCCATTTCATGGAGAACGCCTTTTTGGCAAAGACCTGGATAAATATATCCAGAAGATTTCCAGTGGTAAAAGTACTCTCTTACCAATTAAAAAGAGGTCTAGGGGTCCATCTTTTAAGAGGGCTACCTCTCCTATCCCTGGGACGTCTGCTACTAAGCAGTTCCGACGGCCTCCTCGGTCAAACTCAGGAGGTAAAAATCAGGGACAGTCACAGGGTAATAAAAAACCCTGGATCCGAAGAGGTACTAAACCAGCCTCCAAGTCAAGCCTATGAAGGGCTGCCCCCACTCAAACGGGTGGGGGGAAGACTTCAGTTGTTCACAGAGACCTGGCGGGAGACGATCAAAGACGGATGGGTGCTCTCCGCAGTAACTCGGGGATACAAGTTGGAGTTAAAAGAGTCTCCTCCTTCCCATTTTATGTGGTCAGGCATGCCAAAAGACCCTCTGAAAAGAAGGTGTCTCCTAGTGGCGTCAGAACAACTATTGCTCCAAGGAGTAATTATGGAGGTTCCTATGGAAGAGTGGGGGTTGAGTTTCTACTCAAACCTTTTCACAGTCCCGAAACCAAACGGGGACATAAGACCCATATTGGACCTAAAGAGTCTAAACAAATTTCTAAAAGTCCGGTCCTTCCGGATGGAGTCGATCCGATCGGTCACCGCTGCCCTACAGGGGGAGGAATGGTTAGCCTCGATCGACATCAAAGATGCTTACTTGCATGTTCCCATCTTTCCAGGTCATCAAAAATTTCTACGCTTTGCAGTAGAAGGGCGCCATTTTCAGTTCAGAGCCTTACCATTCGGTCTGGCCACAGCACCACGAGTGTTCACAAAAATTCTGGCCCCACTGTTGGCCGATCTAAGAACACGAGGTGTAACGATAATGGCATACCTAGACGACCTGTTGTTGATGGACCACTCAGTTGCCAAGCTAGAAGTGGTAATTGTCGATACAATCAAGTATCTAGAATCTCACGGTTGGGTCATCAACCTGGACAAGTCAGCCCTACAGCCAGTGAAAAACCTGGTATATCTAGGGCTACGGCTGGATTCAGACCAGAGGAGGATTTTCCTACCTCAAGACAAAGTATCCTCTTTGAGGGACTTGGTCCGCCTACTTTGTGCAAAAAGACAGCCGTCCATACGCCTGTGCATGAGGCTGCTAGGAAAGATGGTAGCATCATTCGAAGCTATGCCATACGCCCAATTCCACTCAAGGAATTTACAGAGGGCCATATTGTCAGCCTGGAACGGAAAAGTCAGGCTCTAGACTTCCCGATGGCTTTGTCCCCTTCCGTTCGGAAGAGTCTCTGCTGGTGGTTGATCCCCCAGAATCTCCAGAAGGGAAAACCCTTCAGTCCGATATCCTGGAAGGTGGTCACTACAGATGCCAGCCTTATAGGCTGGGGGGCAGTACTGGAGCAATGGTCTCTCCAGGGCAGATGGTCAAATATAGTAAAAACCCTGCCCATCAATCTCTTAGAGATACGAGCAGCCCGGTATGCCCTAGTAGCCTGGACATCCAGACTCCAAGGGTCCCCTGTCAGAATTCAATCAGACAATGCCACAGCAGTGGCATATATCAATCATCAGGGAGGCACCAGGAGTCGTGCAGCCCAGAGGGAAGTAAGTCACATCCTGGAATGGACAGAAAAGCATGTCCCATGTATATCAGCTGTCTTCATTCCAGGGGTGGAGAATTGGAAGGCGGACTTTCTAAGTCGCCAACAGTTATGCCCAGGGGAATGGTCCCTTCATCCCGAGGTCTTCCGAGCGATATGTCAGCGGTGGGGAACACCGGATGTAGATCTGCTAGCATCCAGATTCAACGCAAAGGTGGACAGATTTGTCTCCCGGACAAGGGATCCACTCGCTTGCGGCTCGGATGCTCTGGTGTTCCCTTGGGATCAGTTCAGACTGATATATGCATTCCCTCCGCTACAATTGTTGCCTCGACTCCTTCGTAGAGTCAGGTTGGAAAAGAAGCCGGTGATCTTGGTGGCTCCAGCGTGGCCCCGAAGGGCCTGGTACGCGGAGATCATCAAAATGTCTGTGGGGAGTCCTTGGACCCTTCCACGTCGTCCGGACCTGCTTTCGCAAGGGACGATATACCACCCTTCCTTACTAACTCTAAGTTTAACGGCCTGGCTATTGAATCCCACATCCTAAAAGAAGAGAGGTCTCTCTAACTCTGTGGTATCAACTATAATCAATGCCAGGAAGCCTGTATCCAGGCAGATCTACTATAGAGTTTGGAAGGCGTACATCACTTGGTGCGAGGCCAGAAAATGGCATCCACGTAAGTACGTTATAGGCAGAATTCTGGACTTCCTACAGTGGGCTGTAGACAGGAAGTTTGCCTTAAGTACTATCAGGGGTCAGGTTTCGGCCTTATCAATACTATTTCAAAGGCCCCTGGCTATGCATTCACTTGTCAGATCCTTTATGCAAGGGGTGACTCGTATTATTCCACCGATTAAAGCTCCCATATGCCCATGGGATCTAAATTTGGTTCTGTCGGTTCTGCAGAAGCAGCCATTTGAACCTTTGCGGCACATTTCCTTGGTTCTGCTCACCAGAAAATTGATATTTTTAGTAGCCATATGCTCGGCTAGAAGAGTGTCGGAATTAGCCGCCATGTCCTGTAAAGAGCCATATCTGGTTATTCATGAGGACAGAGTAGTATTACGTCCTCACCCAGCCTTTCTTCCTAAGGTGGTATCAAGGTTTCACTTGAACCAGGATGTGGTTCTTCCTTCTTTTTTCCCCAAACCAAGCTCGGTAGAGGAAAAGTTATTGCATTCTTTGGATGTAGTAAGAGCAGTTAAAGCTTATCTAAAAGCCACTGCTCAGATTCGTAGAACGGATTCTTTGTTTGTTCTGCCGGAAGGCCCCAGAAAGGGTCAGGCAGCATCAAAATCTACTTTAGCCAAGTGGATTTGACAGGTCATAATACAAGCCTATGGCTTGAGAAGTAGACCGCCTCCGTTCAAAGTTAGGGCGCTCTCCACGAGAGCAGTTGGAACTTCATGGGCAGTGCATCACCAGGCCTCCCTGGCTCAAATTTGTAAGGCCGCAACATGGTCTTCAGTACACACGTTTACTAGGTTCTACCAGGTGGACGTTAGAAGTCAGGAGGATGTCGCCTTTGGGCGCAGTGTGTTGCAGGCCGCAAAAGATCCTCATGCCTGATGGCGCCCAGCTTATGTATGGTGTATCCCCCCCCCCTCATTTGGCATTGCTTTGGGACGTCCCACATAGTAATGACTATGCCGCTCTGTGTCCCGTGATGTATGAACAAGAAAGTAGGATTTTTAAAACAGCTTACCTGTAAAATCCTTTTCTTGGAGTACATCACGGGACACAGAGCTCCCACCCCTCTTTTGGGGACACGTATTGCTTTGCTACAAAACTGAGGTGCTCCCGGATGGGAGGGGCTTATATAGGGGAGGGTACTTCCTGTTTTGGAAGTTGCCAGTGCCAGCACCTGAAGGTAATTCTATATAACCCACATAGTAATGACTATGCCGCTCTGTGTCCCGTGATGTACTCCAAGAAAAGGATTTTACAGGTAAGCTGTTTTAAAAATCCTACTTTTTTGTCCTGTGTCCAGTCCTGCTGTATGCAGCAGTATAACATGAAGGTGAATGACTTCCTCCATCCTTTCAATGGTCACCAAGAAAAGGATCTTACGCCACGTAATACAAAACCTTGTTTATATTAAAATATTGCAAACACTGTTTTCTAATCTGGGATCTTCTTTCTGGTTTGCAGCCGATTGCTTGACAATGCATTGCATTTTCCTTGAGCACTGCATTTCTTTCTGGCTTAAATTTTTTTGTGTAGAATTTTTGTTTTGGTTTTTTGTTTTGGATTGTTCTGGTCTGTGACCTGCTGGATAGACTCACTATTGGTCCTAGCAACCAATGTTCAGCACAGAAAGGGAAAGGAAATCCAATATTTTTAAGATGTCAACAGAACAGGAATAGAGGGACTATTTTCCAATGGGTTAACCTGCTCTGGTGACCACTGTCTATGAATGGCTGCCCACTTGTGTATTTGGAATAGAAAGTGAGGTAGAAGACCTGTAAAAAAAAAAAAAAACTGACAGGGCTCTTAGCCATTCCCTACTGTATCCAATAAAGTTCCCTTTACGTGTACTTTAAGTGTACTGTTTGAAAAAAAAATATGGAAACCAGCCATTCTGACTTGCTTTTTGAAGGTGCATTCTCCAGGATGGTCATCCACATTCTTGATACACTACCTAGAACAAGTATGCAAGTCAGAATTCTGACTGGGTGATTATTTGTTTTAGTTCAGTAAGGGATGACGGCCCTAGAATATGCAATGGCAGCTCCCATATTTCTGTCTTAACAGAATCTCTTTTCCCTGCATGTCACTGCTCATCCTAAAGTAAAGGAAGCCATTAGAGCCTGTAATATGACAATATTCTTTCCCGTATGTCACATGGTCTTTACAACGTATCCTTCTTTTTTTTTTTTTTTTTTTTTAATATGTAGTAGTAAGCACATTCTGTAATTGATATGCATTCTCTTTTTTTTTTTCTTTCTTTTTATTTAGTTTTGTACTAAGGATGCAAGTATTTTCTATTTCTTAGGAGCTAGCTAAAATATATATTTATTTTTTCTGTTGTCCAAATAACTATGAAAAAATGCCTGAAGCACTTCAACGTAACAGTTTTTAAAAAGCGTTCTTTGTAAATTACATGTGCGGTTTGTTGTCCTGAACAAGTTATCTAACATTCTAAATGAAAGTAAATTGATATTGAACCTAAATACCTGTCTAAAGCCGGCTATACATAGACCGGAATTCAGCTGGTTCAGCAGGGTCTGGGTGGCAATGTGGATGTACAGAAGTCAATCTAACCCGCCAACTTCTGTACAACTGCCTTGTTGCATTTTTCCATTTGATCAGCACCTCAGGCTAAAGCCTGCAGCTCTGATCAGTGTATTCTGATGGCAAAGAAGTCTCCCCACTATCCGAATACAATGACGCAGCGAGGCGACTACCTTCTCCACCTCAAATGTGTGGATGCACAGCCTAAGCAGCTGATATCATCCAATGGTAGGTAGGTAGGTCTTGTGTGGTGCTTTGAAATTCCTCTCCACATATTTATGCCTGATCTATCATCAATAGGAGTGCCAACTTACAACCTTTTCGTCTCTACCCCACCAGATAGTTAATTTGTCAGTCTCTTGTGCCTCTAATATTTAATTTACATTTTGGAGAATTTATCACATAAACATGATGCCATTGTGTCCTATTATCACAATAACCTTTTTATTGAAATGGGCTTTAAAACCTGTAACGTGTAAATTGCTCACCTAGCTTCTGAATTACTGTATTTAGGTAAGTGGTGGAGGTTACTGAAAACTATCTGAGCATGTAAAACAAAGGGACTCTATGTAGCCCGGTTCGTAGAGATTGCATATTTCTGTAAAAATAAAAACCACAGGCATGGAGAAAAAAAAAAAAAAAAAAAGCTTATCTAAACCTAGCCTAGGGCTTGGATACTCATCCATGGTCAAATTCTGTGGAATGCCTATCCTGCTAGGTCCTATAAACCGCTAACAATATTGCTAAAAACAGACATCTTGTGGTTGATGCCAGTACCTATAACTATTAATTAGACCCTGTGGATGCCCTATATTTGGTCCTAGGCCAGTGATGGCGAACCTTGGCGTCCCAGATGTTTTGGAACTACATTTCCCATGATGCTCAACTACACTGCAGAGTGCATGAGCATCATGGGAAATGTAGTTCCAAAACATCTGGGGTGCCCAGGTTCGCAATCACTGTCCTAGACTGTACGTATTGACACGGTGCCAATTTGAGCGAAGCGCCAGAGGGGGACCCAGAGAAGAGGAGGATCTGGGCTGCTCTGTGCAAAACCATTGCACAGGGCAGGAAAGTATAGCATGTTTGTGATTTAAAAAAAAAAAAACAACAACCTTTTTAATATCACTTTAATTTCAAGATTATGGCAGCAGTCTGCACTTTCGCAGTAATATTGGCTTTGATAGTTTTTCGCACAGATGCAACTTGAAATTTAAATTGTACATATTTGTTAATAGTAAAGCCTGGTACACATGGGCTGAAAATCAGCAGGAACTGGACATCTTTTGGTCCATGTGTACAGCTGTCTGTTCATGCTTGTTGAACGGGCATGTTGGGAAAAACAGAATTTGATCAGCGCTTGCAGCAAATGGCTGTGAGCGCTGATCAGTGTAGTCTGGAGGAGGGGAAACCCCCTTGTTGAGATATAATAGCAGAGCGGGAGAGATCGCCACATCAACAGTGCTTGGGTTGATGCAGGGATCAGTCAGGTTTTTTTTTTTCCTTTTTAACCCTCTGGTTGAGTGAAAAAAAAACTACCTGTGTGTACCCAGCTTAAAAGTAATATTTGGAAACATATGACAAAGCTGGCAAGTTAAAAACTAAACGGATTAGGGAATACAGGGCTAGGTTTTATTTCCCACTGTGCTTTAAAGCTAATCTCCAGGCAGATATAAAATGCAGTTTGTATTTATTATAATAGCATTACATATATGAAACTAGTGTGATCACCTGTATTTGTCTTTTATCTGCTCCCTGTAATCTGCTGCACAGTAGCACTAAGACTGGGAAGAGAGGGGCAGCACTAGAAGCCAAACAGGCTCTGCTGCAAACTTACTGAAAGTCTGTTTTGAAAGTCTTAAGGAACCCAGTGGGGGGAACTTTTATAGATCTTTATCAGAATATGCAAAATTTGCCTTAACCTGAAATGCTACAAGCCCAGTTTAGTTGACTTGGCATGCTGAGAGAATTGGGAATCTTCCTACAAGATGGGAGAACAAACTCCCTACACCTTTGCCTAAGTTGCAATAGGATCTTGGGTACAGTAGTTGCCAGCTGCATAAATATTTATTTTTGTTGTATATAAGGACATAAAGAATTTTACATTGTGCCAATGTACTGTATGTGTTAATACATTGTTTTTCTCCATTCCTAAAATATGTTTACGCCATTGTAATGGATGAAACTTGCGCATTTTCCCCCAAACCTTTGGTAGCTGCATCAAATACCATTGGAGGTAAACTGTCATGGGTTTTTTTTTTAAAAAAAAAACACAAAAACACAAATTTCCCTTTCAGTTTAAAAGTGTGAATTTCATCTGTTCCTTGTCATTTTATCATGTTAAGAAGATGTTTACCTATGCATTATCACAATACCTGTTGTACCTTTATGAAATATAGGTCCAGTGGACTGACACTTAGGCTACTGTCACACTGATGCGCTGGCGGTATAGCGGTGCTATTTTTAGCGCCGCTATACCGTTTTTTTGGCCGCGATTTGCGGGCGCTAGCGGGGGTATTTTAGCCCCCGCTAGCGGCCAAAAAAGGGTTAAAAACGCCTGCAATAACGCCTCTTTGAGGCGTTTTGCGGGCGTATTAGAGGCGCTACCCCATTGATTTCAATGGGCAGGGGCGCTATAGGAGCACTATTTTCAGCGCTCCTATTGCGCCTCAAAGATGCGGCTTGCAGGAGTTTTTTGAGCCTCCTGCAAGCGCAACGCTCCAGTGTGAAAGCCCTCGGGCTTTCACATTGGATAGTATTGAGAGGCTTTTTTGGGGCGCATTGCAGGCGCTATTTAGAGCGCAATAGCGCCTGCAAAGCGCCTCAGTGTGAAAGGGGCCTTAGGCAGGGTGTCAGTTTTTAAGCCTCATGCACACTGGACGCTTTGGCCATCTCACCTAGATGACTTTCCTCCTGGCAGCAACATTTGGAAGACAAAAACGCTAGATGTTTGTAAATCTATGTAACACATTTAGGCACATCAAGTGATTAAGGGTTAATTCATTTCATTGGCTAGAATAATAATCTATTCTGGTCATTGAAATGAATTAACGCTCAAGCGCTAATGTGTGTTTTAGCTACCCCAAGCATTTTTTCTGCCCAAATGCTGCTGCTCTTGGACACACTGGTAGTGTTTTTTTTTTTCTGCCTCTAAATGCCCCTGCCTCTTAACTCCTCTACTAAAAAAATAAAAGACGACATGCTGTTAGGTTAATCGGATCATGTCTAAATTGGCCCTAGTATATGTATGAACGTGTGTTGGGGACCTTAGGTTGTAAGCTCCTTGAGGGTAGGGACTGATGTGAATGTACAATGTATATGTAAAGCGCTGCGTAAATTGATGGCGCTATATAAGTACCTAAAATAAATACATGCCTATGTGTGTGTGGACACATAGGCTAACATGCAGGGGCATTTAGAGGCAAAATTAATCATGCTAGATGTTCCTTAGAGCAGCGTTAAAAAGATTCAATGTGCATAAGGCCTTACAGTTTTTACAAATAGGCCTCTTTCATAAATACCCAGCCTAAGGTTTCCATTTGCAGCCAAATCATAGTGATGTCCCTATACTTGTAGTCTATTGATAGTCACTCCAGCTCCAAAACTGAGTCTTCACTTCTTCTTTATGGACCAGGGGCTGGAGGAAGAATCTGCAGGAGCCAGAGGATTGCATTAATCCACTGATCGCATTTGTGGGCTCAAATGCAATAAAATAAATGCAGATCAGCTCCCTGGTAGTCTGCTGCATTGCAAACAGGGCTTGTAGTTCTTTCAATCATGGATTCCTGTTAATGAATAACGCAGATCTTTGGGCAAAGCCCTACACAGCCATGCGGTTTTTAAATTTTGACAGCGGGTGCGGGGAGAAGAACCTCCACTCTCTGGTCCATAGTAACTATACCCTAAATACAAGTGCAACATGTTACTAAAGGTGTACTTGGCCTTTAAATACTTTCCCCCACCCCTTTCCAAACCACATTCTGGAAAGCTGGAATATTTACCTCTCCCCAGCTGGAATCGTATGGGATCTGTGTGCTTGTAATGCTACTGATTGGCTGCTTTTCTTTATCCTCCCCCAACAATACAGTTAATAATCAGAAACATTTGTGTCGTAATATTCCTAAGATGTTACACATTTAACATAGTATCTGTGTACTGTTTTTTTTTTCTCATTTATATACTTTAAATCATATTTTAATTATTATTCTGTGCCAAATGTTATTAGTTATGTCGGTGCACTGATCATTATTAAATTGTGTTTTCATGTAAATATGAGAAGATACACTATATTTTACCGGTATGAGTTTATTACAGGAATAACTAATGGCATTGATATTAGTGGGCCAAACTGTATAGCAACACTTCTGCCTTTTGTGTTGTACACATTTCTAGGCAATGCTTCTGTTTACATTTTTTATTGTGTTTGTCACTTTCTACAAATCTAACAATAAATATTTTTTCTTAAGTGTGTGTGCTTTTTTGTGTATGTTTAGAAGTACATATGGGGGTTGACTGTTGGATTTATACACATATTTTGTGTCTGGAATGTGAAATGATAGTAAATGAACCATGTCTAATAGCAATGGTATCTGAATTTTGCAGATAAAAATAATTTAAAGAAAGCAGTGGAAATGGGCATTTTTTAAAAAAAAAATTTTACTTTTGTATTGTTACAGTGCAGCTTTACCTCTCAAATATAGAGTGTGTTTAGAAAAGAATCGCCCCTTTTTAAAATGATCACATTTTGTTGCTTTGCAGCCAGAAATGTAGACAGACACAGTTTGTTTTATCCAGCTGTATTTACTCAGTGCAACTTATAACATCCAAATGAAAGATCTACTACCAACATGTCAGAATTTTTTTTAAATAATTCAAAAACAGAATCGGTGAGTTGGAAAAAGGATCACCCCCTTATGTCAGTATTTTGTTGAACCATCTTTTGCTTTAATTACAGTCTTTAGTCTGTTGGGATATGTCTCTACTAACCCTGCACATCTAGGCTTTGCAATATTTGCCTACTCTTCTTTGCAGAACTGCTCAATTTCAGTAAAATTTGATGGTGACCATTTGTGGTCTTCAGTCTTCAAGTCTTTCCACTGATTTTCAATGATTCTTTTCTATACCCGCTGTAGTTGGGTGTCTTGTATTCTCTTTTCTCGTAGCCCCCATAGAGGTTGTCCTACCTTCCAGAGTGGCCCTGTGTATGGGACAAAAAAGGCAGTTGAAATAGTATTTTAGGTCGCATGATATTTGTGCATATGTTTAAGCAATGTTTTTAGGAAAAAATGCCCTAAAATTATTTTGGTGCACATGAACATTATAGCCAATTTTTGGTAACATGAGGTTGCATTGAGGAAATAGATACCAAACATATTAAGCCTTAAAACTTCATGCACCCGCAGAACATAGAAAAACTCTGGTACAAAACAAACGTCCATAGGCAACCTATTAAAGCCTTTACAGCGGCTGGAGGAATGACGGCCTGAAACGGAAAGTGATGCTTCCAGCTTCATCAGAGGGCAGATGAGGCAGAGAATGTTTGCTGATCTCCCTCTGATCTTGTACACCCAACATCCTGGGCCTGCAGGAGGGGTAGTGGAACCCCTGGGATACATGGCGACAGCGGCACCGTCTCAGGTCCAGTCATTAGGCAGCTCTGCAGGTAAATGAAAGCCTGCTGGGAAAAAATGATACCAAGATCATGGCTTCAGCTACAGGCGTGATCTTATTCTAACCATCTGAGGACCAGCAATATACCAGTACATCCTATGGTCCTTAATGCAGTATGAAATCCTCAGTTTTAGTTCCACAAATTAAGCACAATGAAATAAAAATTCCCCAGTAAACTATTTAACTATCATACCCCAGCACTTTCAGTTTACAACTTTAAATTTTGCTGCCTCCTGGTCTATCAGTGCCGCTTCCCTGAACTTATTTTCTTCACAGGAAATAGTAGGCAGTAGACAGTGAGATCTCTAGTCAGTCTGTTAGCTTGGAGAAGGGTGGGGTGGGGAGGGGAAGAGGAGTGGAGTGCCTTACTGCCTTGCCGTCCTAGGTGGCTGAGTTTCTATTGATGCATCCAACATAGGGAGACACAACTCTAGTCCCTGCATATAAGGGTACTATATAGCATACAGCAAGTGGAAAAGACCCACCCTGAAACAGGAAACCTGTGTTTTAAGGAATCGTTACTGGTATAAATATTGATAAAATGCATTCAACTGTGTTCTCAGCTGCTTGTTTATAATGCTGCTTTAATGCTAGTATCTCCTACGATTATTTAATCCAATTTTCAGCTACAGAGAGGAACTGATGTGGTGCACCTTATCTTCGGCACTACTGCAAAAGCTGTAAAAGCAGTGGTAATAAAGACAACTTCTACAATCATACGCAATGTGTTCAGAATAGGGCTGAAACAACTAATCGATTAATCGAAAACTAATCGATTAATCAATTAATCGATTACTATTTTCATAATCGATTAATCGGCCAGTAACATAATGGGGTTACAAAAAAACTAAAATGAGCCCTTTATAGTACAAAAAGAGCAAATCGCTACCCAAAATAATACTTTCACTGTCCCACAGTAAAAAATTAACCCCTTACAGTAGCGATTATTTGCTCTTTTTGAACTAATTTTAGTTTTTTTTTTAACCTCATTGTGTTACTAAACATCTCAGGCCTGGGTCACACCTCTGTGTTTTTTTGGTGCTTATGCAGAAACACACTACAAATCATTTACATGGTTTCCTATGGGACACGTTCACATCCATGATTTTTTCAGCTGCTGCGTATTTGGAAAGGGCAAGTACTTTTTTTTAACGCAAAACGGTGCTTTTTTGTTTTTTTGGTTCAATATACGTCAATAGAGAAGCTGCAGAAAAGCATTTAATGTGTTTTTTGCGGCAATTTGTGTTTTTTTAATCTGCCCAACAACAAATTGGGCAAAAAAAAAAAGTAAAAATGCAAAACGCAGCAAAATTACCTTTTTTATTTTATTTTTTTACGGTTATTAACCGATTAATCGAAACAATAATCGGCCAACTAATCGATTATGAAAATAATCGTTAGTTGCAGCCCTAGTTCAGAACGGTCCCAAAATATAACCATTCAATCACGTAAAGCCCAACCCAAACTAAAAAAATGTGCTTGTACTGAAAAGGGGTTAACTGCTTGTTTAGGTCTAGGGGAACAGTAAAAGCGATTTACTCATCCAGTCCTCCCCACTGCTAGACCGGCTCATGCAGTGTATCTAGGTCTAGGGTCCTGCCCTCATCAACATCAGAGCAGGGTCCATAGCCCTGCACGGGATGGGAGGAAGCCAAGAGGCAATCCACTTCCAGATCTTGGGGGAACACTGCCTGCCGAGGAAAGAGGGGATCAGGTAAGTAGAGCTTTTTCTCCTCTCCCCTAGACAAAACAAGCAATTTCCCTGAGGAGGGCTGTAATTTTTTTCTTGAGCACTTAAGCAAGGGTGCAAAAAAGGGGCTAAACCTGCAAACTTTGCTGCTTAAGTAGGTCACATGTACTATCCTGTATGTTTTTAACAAGGGGGAAAACCCCTTTCTCAGTGACATTAAAGTGGATGTAAACCCTGGTTCATAAAATTTGAGCTGGGCACATATATCTGTAGTGTTTTCTTATCTCTCTTCAATGCCCTAAGCCCCGTAGCTTTCTCCTGCTCCATTCTTCTGTTATCAGCAGGATAACTTCTGACAAGTTCTTCGACAACTGTGATAAAACTAGCCCAGAATTTGTGTCGGCGTAAGTGCTATAAATAAATTAGCAGAGAGCTGGTCTGTTCACTGCACAGCTCTGCAAGTCTCTCTCTATGTGGAGAGAGGGCGTGTGCCTTTCCTCCAATCAGCTGTCTCACAGTGTATGGCAAGAATCTACACTCGCAGGTGAATCAGGAAGAGAAAATTCTAACAGGACGTGCACTTTCTAAACAGTATATAAAGATGAAGACAGCAGATATACATGGAAAACCTATGTAGGGAGATTTGTTTCATCTCTGTGTATCATCTGAGACTGTTCACTTCACTGGGTATATGTGATGGTTTACATCCACTTTAAGTTACAATGCGCTAAATCCCTGGATCACCATTTTATTATGTATTTTTATACATATGACCAAGTCAGCTACAACACCAGCTCTATTAACCACTTAACGACCGCTCACTGTATATATACGTCGGCAGAATGGCACCGACAGGCACAATCACGTAGAGCATACGTGATTGCCTTTGTATAGTTGGGGGGTCCAATCGGACCCCCCTCCTATACAGTGAGCGGTGGCTAAGTGTCCGGGAGCGTTTCGGGATGAGGGGGCAGCCATTCGTTTCTGGCCACCCCCTCGCGATCGCTCCCGGCGAATGGAAATGCCCCCTCTGTGTCAGACAGAGGGAGCAGGAGGAAGTGATGTCATCTCTGGTGCGGCGCTCACATATACCGAGCGCCGTACAAGAGAAGACATCAGGTCAGTGCACACAACACTACACTGACACCAGGACACATAGGGACATAAATCGCCCCCCCAGACACCCCAGATCACCCCCCCAGCCCACAGTCACAGTGTCACTGATTGCAGTGACCATTTATTTAGTGATCACTGCAATCAGTGACATTTGTGACTGTAAAAGTGTCACCAAAGTTTAGTCTTAGGTCCAGTGTAGCCCCCTAACCCCCCCTAATAAAGGTTTAACCCCCTGATCACCCCCCAGATAACCCTTTCACCCCCTATCACCACTGTCGCTAAGCGATCATTTTTCTGATCGCTGTCTTAGCGTCAGTGATGCCGATCGGCAGCCAGTAATTTTTTTTAGGTTCGCCGCATGTTTTTATAGCGTCAGGTACCCCAATATATTATCTAATAAAGGTTTAACCCCCTTGATCGCCCCCCCAGGTAACCCTTTCACCCCCTATCACCACTGTCGCTAAGCGATCGTTTTTCTAAACGCTGTCTTAGTGTCGGTGATGCAGATCGGTAGCCAGTAATTTTTTTTAGGTTCGCTGCATGTTTTTATAGCGTCAGGTACCCCAATATATTATCTAATAAAGGTTTAACCCCCTTGATCGCCCCCCAGGTAACCCTTTCACCCCCATCACCACTGTCGCTAAGCGATCGTTTTTCTAAACGCTGTCTTAGTGTCGGTGATGCAGATCGGTAGCTGGTAATTTTTTTTAGGTTCGCCGCAGGTTTTTATAGCGTCAGGTACCCCCATATATTATCTAATAAAGGTTTTAACCCCCTGATTGCCCCTAGTTAACCCTTTCACCAGTGATCACCATATAAGTGTTACGGGTGACGCTGGTTAGTTAGTTTGCTTTTTATAGTGTCAGGGCACCTGCCGTGTATATAACCCAATAAAGGTTTAACCCCCTGATCGCCCGGCGGGTGATATCAATTAGGTTTTAGCGTCAGAGAGGGTCTGAGTCACACCCCAGGCAGCGTCAGGTTAGTGCCAGTAACGCTAACACCCACGCGTGAAGCATACACCCCCCTTAGTGGTATAGTATCTGAACAGATCAATATCTGATCTGATCAGATCTATACTAGCGTCCCCAGCAGTTTAGGGTTCCCAAAAACGCAGTGTTAGCGTGATCAGCCCAGATACCTGCTGGCACCTGCGTTTTGCCCCTCCGTCCAGCCCAGGCCACCCAAGTGCAGTATCGATCGATCACTGTCACTTACAAAACACAACACACATAACTGCAGCGTTCGCAGAGACAGGCCTGATCCCTGCGACTCCAGTGCTGTAGGAGGTGATTTCACCACCACAGTTAAAAAAAAAAAAGCAAATATGCCGAAGCATTGGGGCAGCAGGGGCGGAGGAGCGATTTTGCTCCTAATGCCGCGTACATACGGTCGAAATTCCGATGGAGGCTTGCCCGTGGAAAAGTCCGACCATGTGTGTGCGGCATAACTTTTTTGCGGGAGGATGCCCCCATGCTTCGGCATATATAAATGGTGCGTGTATGCCCATCATTGGAAGTGGGTGGATGAAGGGCGGTATTCTAATGGTGGGCATACCCACCGATCAATCTATTTTTCCGTTCAGCCAACTGGCTGCATGAAAAAAAAAGATTACAATACATGTCCAACAAGGACCAGCAACGTACTGGTATGTTGCTGGACTTTGAATGTTTATACCAGAATGATGCCTGCGGGTTTAGGTATCATCTTGGTATCATTCTTTTCAGCCTGCGGCCGGCTTTCATGTAAAAGCAATCCTAGCGGCTAATTAGCCTCTGGACTGCTTTTACAAGCAGTGGGAGGGAATGTCCCCCCCCCGGATATAAAAAGCGCCATTGGGAAATTGGGAAAGCATTTTATCACACCGATCTTGGTGTGGTCAGATGCTTTGAGGGCAGAGGAAAAATCTAGGGTCTAGAAGACCGCAGTTTTTTCAAAAAAAGAGTACCTGTCACTACCTATTGCTATCATAGGGGATATTTACATTCCCTGAGATAACAATAAAAATGATAAAAAAAAAAAATACTTGGAAGGAACAATTTAAAAATAAAATAAAAAAGCAAAATTAATAATAAAAAAAAAAGAAAAAAAAAAAGCACCCCTGTCCTACCCTGCTCTTGCCCAATGGCGAACGCAAGCGTCGGTCTGGCGTCATATGTAAACAGCAATTGCACCATGCATGTGAGGTATCACCGCGAAGGTCAGATCGAGGGCAATCATTTTAGCAGTAGACCTCCTCTGTAAATCTACTGGGGTAACCTGTAAAGGCTTTTAAAGGCTTTTAAAAATGTATGTAGTTTGTCGCCAATGCGCGTTTGTGCGAAATTTTAAAGCATGTCGTGTTTGGTATCTATGTACTCGGCCTAAGATCATCTTTTTTATTTCATCAAACATTTGGGCAATATAGTGTGTTTTAGTGCATTAAAATTAAAAAAAGTGTATTTTTTAACCCAAAAAATGCGTTTGAAAAATCGCTGCGCAAATACTGTGTAGAAAAAAAAAATGCAACACCCACCATTTTAATCTGTAGGGCCTTTGCTTTAAAAATATATATAATGTTTGGGGGTTCAACATAATTTTCTTGCAAAAAAAAAAATGTTTTCATGTAAACAAAAAGTGTCAAAAAGGGCTTTGTCTTCAAGTGGTTAGAAGAGTGGATGTAAGCTTCCTAATGTTGTGTATAAAATGCCAGAACAGTTCAAAACCCCCCCAAATGACCCCATTTTGGAAAGTAGACACCCCAAGCTATATACTGAGAGGCATGTCGAGTCCATGGAACATTTTATATGTTGACACAAGTTGCGGAAAAACGACAATTTTTTTTTTTTTTGCACAAAGTTGTCACTAAATGATATATTGCTCAAACATGCCATGGGCATATGTGGAATTACACCCCAAAATACATTCTGCTGCTTCTCCTGAGTACGGGGATATCACATGTGTGAGACTTTTTGGGAGCCTAGCCATGTACGGGACCCCAAAAACCAATCACCGCCTTCAGGCTTTCTAAGGGTGTAAATTTTTGATTTCACTTATCACAGTTTCGGAGGCCATGGAATTCCCAGATGGCACAAAACCCACCCAAATGACCCCATTTTGGAAAGTAGACACCCCAAGCTATTTGCTGAGAGGTATTGTGAGTATTTTGCAGATCTCGCTTTTTGTCACAAAGTTTTGAAAATTGAAAAAAAAAAATATATATATATATATTTTCTTTCTTCATTTTCAAAAACAAATGAGAGCTGTAAAATACTCGCCATTCCTCTCAGCAAATAGCTTGGGGTGTCTATATTCCAAAATGGGGTCATTTGGGGGGGTTTTGTGCGATTTTGGCATTTTATGGCCTTCGAAACTGTGATAGGTAGTGAGGAGTGAAATCAAAAATTTGTGCCTAGAAATCCTGAAGGCGGTGCTTGGTTTCCGGGGTCCCGTACGCGGCTAGGCTCCTAAAAAGTCCCACACATGTGGTATCCCCGTACTCAGGAGAAGCAGCAAAATGTATTTTGGGGTGAAATTCCACATATAACCATGGCATGTGTGAGCAATATATCATTTAGTGACAACTTTTTGTAATTTTTTTTTTTTTTTTTTGTCATTATTCAATCACTTGGGACAAAAAAAAAAAATTCAATGGGCTCAACATGCCTCTCAGCAATTTCCTTGGGGTGTCTACTTTCCAAAATGGGGTCATTTGGGGGGGGGGGGTTTGTACTGCCCTGTCATTTTAGCACCTCAAGAAATGAGATAGGCAGTCATAGATTTAAAGCTGTGTAAATTCCAGAAAATGTACCCTAGTTTGTAAACTCTATAACTTTTGCGCAACCCAATAAATATACGCTTATTGACATTTTTTTACTAAAAACATGTGGCTGAATACATTTTGGCCTAAATGTATGACTACAATTGAGTTTATTCGATTTTTCTTATAACAAAAAGTAGAAAATATCATTTTTTTTCGAAATTTTCGGTCTTTTTCCGTTTATATCGCAAAAAAAAAAAATCGCAGAGGCAATCAAATACCATTAAAAGAAAGCTCTATTTGTGGGAAGAAAAGGACGCAAATTTCGTTTGGGTACAACATTGCATGTCCGCACAATTTACAGTTAAAGCAGCGCAGTGCAAAATTCTGAATTCACCTCTGGTCCTTTAGCTACCAAATGGTCCGGGGCTTAAGTGGTTAAAAGCTAACTATTTCTAGCAGGCAAAAAAAATTCAGACAACTCTGTCCTCAGTCATAGTTTAAATAAATATAACAAGACAAGGTTTAAATAGCATCAAATATTGCCTCATCACTTGTAAGATGCAAAACACCTAGAGTGTTTAGGTAGTAGGCTAGTGGCAAGAGGGAAATATATACCGGTAACGTAATATGTACCAATATAGTTACATCTCACACAGATGTAACATACAGTCATGTGGGTCTGTATTCATTATTACATCATTATGTTTTTTAAGTTGAAACCAGTGTAAGTACCTGAATATGCCCTGGTATTGGCCTCTTACAATCGGGAAGGAGATGTAGCACAAGAAGCCAATTTGGTGTGGTATAGTGCAAGGAATATAATGGCGGGAGGAGAAATGAGCTTGCTGAGTTTTTTTTTTTTTTGTTTTTTAGTTCAATGACTGTAAAGGGAGGGATAAGACCTGTAAGTGAAAATTAAACTGCAGCAAAGAAAGAATGGGTTCTCTCCACTGCCAGATAGGGCTCTGTTGTGTGGCAGAACTGTGTACATTTCAGGACTGGATGGACAGAAATACAAATATTTTGCTAAGAAAAATGGCTCATTTACATTTATGCATTGCGTTAAACAGACTAGACACCAAAGTGCAATCCATGCACACCACAATGCACAGTAGTTCAATGCGGTGCACTACAATGCAGGTGCTTTGGGGTGCTATTCTGAATGGGTAGCAGATTCTTAATAGTACCTCCATTGTAATTGAGATTTCTGTACCTGGTGGTCAAAAATGAAGATAAATCTTTCTAATGTGGACACAAAATGAAACCAATATAATTATTTATTTATTTTTTATAGCAGAGTGGGGAGACATTAGAATCAGTGATGTTTTTATTGCCTTCTGTGCCCTTTCCTGGGGACACCTATTCCTGTAAATTTTTGTTTTGATACCACAGGGACAGCAGTCTGTGCAATACTTCTCCAATCATTAACGGTTCAATCCAGGTGTCCCTTTTATCCACCAATGTGTGAAGTCACTTCTCCCAAAGTGCCCAGTCCATACACTATATTACCAAAAGTATTGGGACACCTGCCTATACACGCACCTGAACTTTAATGGCATCCCAGTCTTAGTCCGTAGGATTGAATTTTGGCCCACCCTTTGCAGCGTTAAGGCCGGGTGTACACCTATGCGAATTGGATGCGACTTTCTCCGCATCCAATTCGCATGGTAGGAGATTGTGACCAGCTCTCTATGGAGCCGGTTCACATATCTCCGCTGCGCTCTGGTGCAGATTTGCAAAGGGAACCGTGTGCGTCTTTTGGTCTGTTTTCAGGTTTCAAATTCAGCCCAAAAATTCGGGCTGCAATTGGACCTGAAACGGTGCACAGGGAATCACTGGACCCCTGCTGTGAGCTGCATGCGGCAATAGTGTGAACCCAACCTTGAGGAGAAGTCCAGCCAAAGCTTGTTTGGCTGTGCTTCTCCTATGGATCACATGAGTGCAATTCGGTTTCCACTCCTGTGACCCATTTTCAGCAGAGAGCACTGATGTCACAGATATCAGTCCAGACACTGCGTCATCCCGACAATGAAGTCTGGATCCGCCAGGTGCCTGGACTGACACCCATCTCAGGCTTGCTGAGAGCCTGAAACGGCATGCTCTGCCCCCTCCACAGCTCAGCGCTCCAGTGAGTGTGGAGGGAGAAGAGCAGAGAGCTGTGACTGATAGTCTACAGCTCTGCTCACAGAGCTGTGAAAACCGAGTGATCGCCCGGTTTTCAGTGCAGAGGCACCGGGGGACAGATGCAGCATCGGACACTGCACCTAGGTAAGTATAAATAAAAAATAAAAAATTAAACCCATACATCTCTCTTAACTCTTCTGAGAAGGTTTAGAAGTGTGTCTATGGGAATGTTTGACCATTCTTACAGAAGCGCAATTGTGAGGTCAGGCAATAATGTGAACGAGAAGGTCTGGCTCGCAGTCTCCATTCTAATTCAACCCAAAGGTGTTCTATTGGGTTGAGGTCAGGACTCTGTGCAGGCCAGTCAAGTTCCCCCACCCCAAACTTCTGCACAACTTTATCCCTGACCTGGCTGGTGTGTTCCTTGGCCTTCATGATGCTACTTGTTCAATAAGGTTCTCTAACAAACCTCTGAGGGCTTCACAGAACAGCTGTATTTATACTGAGATTAGATTACACACAGGTGGACTCTATTTACTAAGTAGGTGACTTCTGAAGGCAATTGGTTCCACTAGATTTTAGTTAGGGGTATCAGAGTAAAGGGGGCTGAATACAAATGCACGGCACACTTTTCACATATTTGTAAAGAATGTTGAAAGCCATTTATCATTTTCCTTCCACTTAACAATTATGTGCCACTTTGTGTTGGTCTATCACATAAAATCCCAATAAAATGCATTTATGTTTTTGTTTGTAACATGACAAAATGTGGAAAATATTATGGGGTATGAATACTTTTTCAACGCAATGTATTAAGCTTATGATCTACCAAAACCTCCAGATCCTTCTCTACTATGGCCAGGAAGGGATCACATGGCCCCCTATGATAGGTCCATAGTGATCTTTGACCAGGACATAACCATGCAGGGATCACATGGCCCCTATAGTAGGTTCATGGTAATCTTCAACCAGGACATAGCCAGGAAGGGATCACATGGCCCCTATGATAGGTTCATAGTGATCTCTGACCAGGACATAGCCATGCAGGGATCACATGGCCCCTATAGTAGGTTCATGGTAATCTTCAACCAGGACATAGCCAGGAAGGGATCACATGGCCCCTTTGGTTACAGCATTTGTTCACACCTGGCTAAAACTTTTGCACAGTACTGTAGAGGGAACATTGTATATACAGATATTATGAGAGGGGGGGGGAATAACACTTACCAGGAGAGGCAGCCATCTTGTGATATTGCGTTGGCCGGGAATCGAACCTGAGTCAGCTGCTTGGAAAACAGCTATGCCCCTCCATGCAGACAGTGTCCTGGTCAGGATATGAACCAAACACCCCAGTGCTGCAAGGCAGAAGTGCTAATTACTAAGCCTCTGTGCTGCCCAATCTTAAAGTCGAACATCACCTATAAAGGGAAGTTCCGCTTTTCATCCTCTTCCTCATTCGGCTTTAAATTTCCTAAAGATACAGGTCCATATTGTAGTGTTATGAATCTTTCATATTCTGTCCTGTAGGGGGAGACTCTGAATGGTTCTCATTCCATCCACCCTACTCATTGAGCCGTCCATATTTCCCCTCGGGTTATGATATTCTTAAGTGACCTAGAGCTACAGAGTCCTTCAGCCATTGTAGGCCTCTGTGGTCACTTCTCCAATATTGGTGATGTCCTTTGTGTGAAATGGGACCAATACACGTCCTCTGGTCTGTGTAGTGTCTCTACTCCATGGATAGGCTCTGTCTTATAAAAGAGGACATGATCTAGCCATGGGTGTAACCTGAAATGTAGACAGGCAGGGACAGGACAACTCACTTGAATGTGGAAGCCTGGCTCTTCATAGACGGTATAGAGTCCATTCCCAGTACGGTGGATTGGGCAACAAAGATGCCCTGATAGTTCATCATCATTGTCTATGATTGTCTGTCTGTAGAGCTGCTACCAGCTCCACCTACTGTGCCCAGGTCTGCTGGCCGGCCTCTGCTGTTTTTATGGGCGTCTGAATGGTGACCGCTTGAATGGGGCACCAGTGCTACTTCTTTGACGCTCACCTAAAAGGTATTTTCCACTTTTGCAGCCATATTGGAATAACACCTACTTTCTATCTGTTACATGTTCTTATTCACAGAATAAAACTTAAGAAAAATTGTAAAGTTTGCTGCTCACCTTTAAAGAGGGAATCATCAGTGTGAAAAATGACAAAACATGGCTCCTACAAATCTGATACCAGAACCCCAGCCGAGCATGCAGCCTGGCAGGCCAGGAAAGAGGAGGATGAGCATGCACCCATTCCACTCCTGAGCCATACCAGGCCACATGCCCTCAACATGGGGAGTGGACCTTGCAAAGGGGAACTCCCCCTCCCCCTGACAAGGCACCTCTTTATGTCGAGGTCATGTGGCCTGATATGGGCGAGGAGAGGGCGGTGCATGCTCACCCCCATCCCCCCCTCTTATTGGCCTGTCAGGATGTATGCTTAGGAGGGGGTCTGGATTTTGGGTGGCCATGTTTTTATTTTATTTTTTCATGGGGTTCCGCTTTTAATTGTGATCAGCAATTTTTCCAATTTTCTTAAAAGGCATTCTATGTGAATGGGAACAAGTAAAAAATATAAAGTATATAAAAATGTGGCTGAAAAATTGGAAATACCTTTTAGGTGATTACAGTAAGTGAAGCATTGGTGCAGAGATCTGTCTTGGTACAGTTGTACCTGGTCCCTGGGAGGGCTGATTACCATTTCCTCAAGATAGCTGAGATGGCAGATGCCAAAAGGTCATGGATGTTTCTTCGAGCCGCACCTGGTCCCTGGGAGGGCTGATGGGAAGATCCTCTGTTTACTGGATAGGCAGGCGCCACCAGTGTGGGGACCTGTGTTGGTACCGGGTTCCTGGGAGGGCTGATGGGAAGACTCTTCAGTTGCTGGAGTGGCAGCCGCCACCAGTGTAGGAACCTGTAATGGTACAGCCGTACCTGCTCCCTGGGAGGGTTCCTTAGACTTTTTGTTGAGTATTTTAAGAATAGCCAATTGTCATGTTTGTCCAACTATATTGATTGTGATTCAGAAGCTGCAGAAAGGGAAATAGAGGGCTGATGGTAATCCGCTCTGGTTACTGGAGTGGCAGCCGCCACCAGTGTAGGAACCTGTGTTGGTACAGCCGTACCTGGTCCCTGGGAGGGTTCCTCAGACTTTCCACTGAGTCTTATAACACTATCCCCACACACAAAAAGAGTTTTTTTTTTTTATGGGAAAATCTGGAGGTGAGTGCCTTTGTATTGGGGTGGGGGTTGTGCTTGCAGGGGGGAAATTGGCAGGGAGGGATTAAATAAGAGGATTTGTGCTAAGGGTGGCTTGGGTGGGGGAATAAGATAATTTGGGCAGGAAGAGGGGTTTATTACTGGGGGTGGGGATATGGGGGTGGGGATTTGTGATCAGAGGGGGGTTCATAAGATCATTTGTGTAAGAAGGAGTGGTTTGGGAGGGATTTGTGCTGAGAGGGGGGGATCTATTCAGGGAGGGGGAGATGGGGGGATAATTTGTGCTGAGAGGGGGGATCTGTGCAGGGAGGGGGAGATGGGGGATTGATTTGTGCTGAGGGGGTAGATATGTGCAGGGAGGGGGGAGACGGGGGGATGATTTTTGCTGAGGGGGGTCTGTGTAGGGAGGGGGGAGAGGGGGAGATGATTTTTGCTGAGAGGGGGGATCTGTGCATCTGATGTGCAATGTCCCGAACACGAGCACCCGGTAAACAACATACTGTTCGGTATGAACAGTCTTTGCGACAGATTTCCCTCTCTGTCCTTCTAATTATTGAGTCCCCTACCACCAGTATCTTCCTGTTCTTTGCTGTAACTTTGCCCCCCATCTTCACTGGAGTAGATGTTCCCAAGGTTCCTCTGGCATTTTGGTGGAGTCTCATCTTGAACGTCACATTCTGGGTGAGTTTCATCGTGAGAGTCACATTCTGGTGGGTTCCCAATGTGAGCTTCACATTCTGGTGGACCATCAACCTGAATTTCTTCCAGCTTTTTGGTCCCCTTCTCTCCCAATAGAGCGGCACCCTGCTCATTTAAGTGCAGTCCGTCCCTGCTATAGAGCCGGTAATTTACAGAAAAGTCAGTCCAGTTCTCCATGAAGTCAAACCCCTCCTCCCTGCACCAGTTCTTCAGCCATTTGTTAAGTACCATAAGCTCCTGCTGCCTCTCTGGTGTGGCTCGAGGTACAGACAGTATTTCTGAAAATATTGCCTTGGGGGACCTTTTCTTCAATATAGCCCCTAAGTCCCTGAAATCATTTTGTAGGGCGCTCCATCTTTCTCGAACTTTGTCATTAGTACCGATATATACTATGACGGCTGGGTCCACTCCAGCCCCATCCAACCCTCTGTCCATGCAATCTACAATGTTTCGAACCCGAGCGCCCGGTAAACAACATACTGTTCTGCGATACCGGTCTTTGTGACAGATTGCCCTCTGTATCCTTCCAATAACTGAATCCCCTACCACTAGTATCTGCCTATCCTTTCTTGTAACCTTGCCCCCATCTTCACTGGAGACATATCCCTAGAATTTAGGTGGAGTTTCACTCTGCACTCTGGTGGAGTCTCCTTGTGGAAGTCGCACTCTGGTGGAGTCTCCTTGTGGAAGTCGCACTCTGGTGGAGGCTCCTTGTGGAAGTCGCACTCTGGTGGAGGCTCCTTGTGGAAGTCGCACTCTGGTGGAATGGCCATGTTATGATCGCACTCTGGTGGAGTGGCCATGTCACGGTCGCACTCTAGTGGAGTCTCGATTTGAATGTCACTTTTTGGCGGCGTCTCAATGTGATGATCGACAGGCCTGCCTTGTGAGCCTTGTCTGCAGTAAATACTGTGTACATCTTAAAAAAAAAAGAGGAGGAATTAGATTTAGCACACTTTCACCTACATTTAATATATTTTTCTTTGTACAACATCAAATTATAGAGAGAAAAGTTCAAAACTCTTGTGCCAGAGACAATGAATAAACTCGACATGACAGGGACACAAGGATGACTCTTGTTGGCCTTCGTATAAAAATGCTGGTTGCCTGCCACTCATCCCGACCCACTGGCTGGCAATAATCGCATGAAAAATCAGACGGGCTGGTTGTACCCAGCCCGTAATCAGCCTGCCCATACATGACTAGTATCTTCGCTGGTCCCTGCTGAACCCGCCGAGATTCGAACTGTCTATCGCCAGCTTTAGGAGCACAGACTCTTTTAATTACAGCACTTAGGTCAAAGGGATAATGCATATTAAAATGCTCATGGATAAAGTGGTTGTAAACCCACTTTGACAACATGCACCTACAGGTAAGCCTAGATTAAGGCTTACCTGTAGGTGCATGAAATATCTCCTTAACCTACACGGTTAAGGAGATATTTACTATAAAACCAGCGCCGATGACGTCACGCGCATGCGTGTGACGTCATCGCCGCTCCGGCCAATCATAGCGCCGGAGCAGCGATACACTGACATCAGTGACCGGACATCAAGGCAAGATGACGGCGGAGGGGAACGAGGAGGACTTCGGGGGCTTCGATTTTAGGTAAGTGCCACATAATGTGCTGGTATGCTATGCATACTAGCTCATTATGCCTTTCTCTTGCAGGGGTATGGTTACCAAAAAAATGTGTGGAGGGTTTACTTCCTCTTTAATTAGCACTCTTTTATTTGTATTAGTTTTGTCTGTCTGTTTGGCCTTGTTTACAAGGGTGATGAGGCCCATATAGCATGAACAGGCCATTTTTGCAGCATCTGTAACTTTCAGAAAAAAAAAACACATTGGACTGCATGTGGTGTGAACTGGCCCTGAGTGGAAGGAATTGATGTTTGGGCATTAAGCCTGAGGCCTCGTACACACGACCGAGTTTCTCGGCAAGAACCAGCAAGAAACTTGCTGGCAGAGATGTCTTGCCGAGAAACTCGTTCGTGTGTATGGTTTCTCGTCAAGAAAACCGACAAGTAATCTCGACGAGAAAATAGAGAACCTGCTCTCTATTTTCTCGTCGAGATTCTCGTCGGCATGTTTCTCGATGAGAAAAGTGAGTGTGTGTACACTTACCTGTCCTCCCGGAAGCCCGCGCATGTTCGAAATGAATTTGACGCATGCGCGGTAGCTTCCTAGGCATAGGTAGGGTATACCAAGATGGCGGCGACGGCATCGAATGTGACGAGCTCATGCTCGTCGTAGTCGATGACGTCACCGCGTACGCTCCATTCAAACAACCGCGGGTTCTTTGAATCAAGCGTGTGTACACTCGGCCGGGACAAGTTTCTTGTCCAAGAATCTCGTCGAAAAAAACGACATGTTTTTTTCGACGAGAATCTCGGCCGTGTGTACGAGGCTTGAGGCTGGATTCACACCTATGCATTTTTAGTGCTTTTTGCACACGGGATGTTTTAAAACCTCTCCTGAACGATTTGCCTTGACAGATATGAACCGACGTTTAAAAAATTTCCGTTTAGCCGCGTTTGCTTTTAGAGACATTTTTTTTTAAAATAGTTAAAAATGTATCTTCATTAAAAAACGTCTGTAAACGAAATGCAGATAAACGCAAGTTACCGCGATTACAAGCTGTTTGCCGTTTCAAATGCCTCTGAACATTCATCCTGAATGCATTTTTTATTTTTGCTTTCTAAAAAATGCTTCAAAACTCAACTGCCTAGAAAGGACTATAAATGCCCCCTGTGTACATGTACTGATAAGATAACAGAGGAGAGTTCAGGGTCAGCTGAAAAAAACACCCAACTTTTCCTAAACGTCCGTTTACCAGCAGCAATGTACATGAAGACTTAAAGTCAATTTTGTTTGAAATTTGAAATTTGTCAGTTAGAACTAAGCAATCCCAGGTCATGTGAGAGATAGAACTCTTCTGTATAACTAATGTAATAAAACCAAATATAGAATACTGGGATAATTATTAATTAGCAGAATGATGTGAATAATTTTATATGTTTTTAGCTAGAAAAATGGCTTATAATAGCCAAACATGATATATTTTCTGAAAGCAGCGACCCGGAGAAATAAATGGTGGTTGTTGCCATATTTTATATCATATTCATGCAGCTGTTTATTAAATGCAAATTTTCAGGAAAAAAAATACACTTTAATGCATTTTAGTGCACACAAACACCATTTTTTTATAAAACATGAGGTTAAGATGAGTAAATAGATACTGTGACATTGGGGGATGTCTAGCTCAGTGATAGATGCGTTTTAAGTGAGTTCACCGCCAACAGGAACTAAGGTTTAAGGGCGTGGTAGCCCAATTTTATTGAAAGAAACAAAAAGTAAAGGTCACACATGCATTTGGTTGCCCACACAGGGGTTCTTCTCCCAAGATTACAACAAATGAAAAATGCCAATCCACCTGGCTCTTAAGGCTCGCTCAGCCTTGGGCGCAGTTCCTTGCTGCACAGGCCCACTCCTGGCCTCTAGGAAGGGCTCTCCTGACACTCCAGGCTTCCACACTCCTCCAAGACTTACAGTCCCCTCTGGTCCCCAAGACTCTCTCTTCCAGTTGTCTCAGCTATAGTCTCCCCGACTCTCTCAGCTGGCCCAACTCTCTCAGTCCACTGACCTGGAACCTCTCCCAGATGGAGAACCGTCTCAAGGATGTTGCCTGAGTTCTTAAAGTAGAAGTAAACCCTCCTATCGTTTTCAGCCAAGGAAGCTGCCATCTTGACCTTTATTTAATCTTCAACTGCCATGATGCTGCACATGTGACCAGTTATGACACCAGCCATTGGATGGTTTGACAGTTTGGTTGAGAGCACAACCAATGTGGCAGTTAAATTCCCGGCATGCCGGAAATGCTAACAGTTTTTTTAAACTGTTAAATCAATGGGTTTACTTCCACTTTAAATAGTAGAGCACCTCCCTCCAACAACTGCTGTCACACCAACTCCTTTCCCACACACTCTGAGCTATGCTCAGCTCTGCCTTATAACGAGTGTGTGCACCTGGACATGCACACAACCTGCAGAGCTCCTGGAAAACCCGGACACATGACTGAAGAGTCCATCCCTCCCAATGCACTTTGAAGTCTTCAAGTTTCCAGCCCCAATCCAGACTTACAAAATCCAGAGAAAACTTAAAGCATAGTTTTCTCTGCTCACCAATCTTTTGCTGGAACTTCTCAAATAGCTTCTTTGAGAGTCCTGTGTCCATTTTACACATATTTTCACTAAGACAGGGGCTCTCACTCTCACATCACCCAAAAAGTCAAGATTTAATAATTTTTTATTTATTTTTTCTAAAAAAATCAAATATGCATATGGTCATGTCACATGACCTCTTTTTTTTTTGGACAAAACATTTAAATTTGTAAACATGTTAAAACTTAGCTGCCAGGGACAATTTTAACATTTCTCACACACTTGTTAAAATAAACATGTTTTTTTAGCTAGAAAAATGGCTTATAATAGCCAAACATGTTATTTTTTCTGAAAGCAGCGACCCTGGAGATTTAAATGGTGGTTGTTGCTATATTTTATGTCATACGATATTCACCCAGCTGTTTATTAAATGCAATTTTTCAGGGAAAAATACACTTAAATGCATTTTAGTGCACACGAACACCATATAATACCTATATATATATATATATATATTTTTTTTATAAAATATAAAAAATTAGGCTACGATGAGTAAATAGATACCCAATAAGTCAAGATTTAACAATTGTGCACGTCTGAGAAACAATTAATTTTTATTTTATTTAATTTAAATATATTTTTTTACACTTTAATTTTTTTTTATTTTTATTATTCAACTTCATTGATATATAACAAAAATAAATAAAAAATTTTGACCAGAGATGCACTTGTAATCAATAAAGTGTATCTCATAAAATTAGAATATAATCAAAAAATAATAATATAAGCAGTTTACTGTTAAAAATAAGTGAAATGTATAACTCTGTTGGGTGTAACAAGATGTCCGCTTCCCGCCTTCTCACTGTATGTTTACTGTGGCCGAGTGTGGGGTGTAGCAAGATGGCGGTGACGGAACATCAATTCCATTACACATTCTGATGGGTCGCCGATTCTGGCGAAACACCGGCTATTGCCTTCAACAAAGATGGCGCCGGAAGAACGATGACATCACTTCCTTTCCGGTAATCTAAGTCAGTGTTTCTCAACTCCAGTCCTCAAGGCGCCCCAACAGGTCATGTTTACAAGCTTTCCATTATTTTGCACAGGTGATTTGATCAGTTTCACTGCCTTAGTAATTACCACAGCCGTTTCATCTGAGGGAAATCCTGAAAACATGACCTGTTGGGGTGCCTTGAGGACTCAGGACTGGAGTCGAGAAACACTACTCTAAGTTGTAAACAAGGAAGTGAAGGGAGAGGAATGGAGGCAGGGCTGTGCGCGGACATCCAATCATGGCTCAGCAAGGAGGAGCGAACTCTTCTTCCGGGACCAGTTGGAGTGTAGTGGGTTGGTCTAGCACCTCTCACCAAACTGCTGAGAAACTACTAGTCCCAGCATTACCACATGTCCCATCCGGGCCCAGGAGGGGGAGGAGTCCCCGAATGTTGTGTACTGGAGGGGAATTATCTATTATATGACCTGAGAGAGAGTCCTCCAATAGCATGCTACAGAACACCTCCCCCCCACCTCTGTACACAACCCCTCCCCCACCTCTGTACACAACCCCTCCCCCACCCCTGTACACAACCCCTCCCCCACCCCTGTACACAACCCCTCCCCCACCTCTGTACACAACCTAGGGTTGCCACCTTTTCTTCAAGTCAAACCTGAACACTTTAGTGGCACGCGTAATATTTTTTTTTTACAGTATAAACTATTCATATATTTTGCTATTAAATAACATTTCTAATCATATGAAGTTAATAGCACGAGTCCCCCTTTACATCTGAACTCGAAGAGTTCCCTTTCACTGTCAGGGGGGGGACTCTGCAGACTCTGATGTAAGGGAGAACTCTGGGGACTCTGACATAAGGGATCCTCTGGGAACCCTGATTTAAGGGGGGAACACTGAGAACTCTGATGTACAGAGAAGACTCTGATGTAAGGGAAAACACTGTGGCCTCAGGTGTAAAGGGGAAATCTAATGTAAGGGGTGCTCTGAGAACCATGATTTACCTTTGTGTACTTAGAGGCAGGAGAGAGAAGGGGGGAGACTTCAGTCACACAGGCAACTCTGTATCCTGGCCTAGGCCAACAAGGCCCCGGCCTAGGGCAGCACTTTGCAGGGGGGCAGCACGGATAGAGTCCCCGCCGGCTTGTGCTACACTGTTAGTGTAACGCAAGCTGCTTCTAATTTTGACTGTCCCATCATCCTGGACCACAAACCTTCCTCACTGTGCTATGTTTTCTGCTGCACCATTGGCATGGTTATATCTTTTCTTAGTCCTCTCCATAAAATTATCAAAAATTTGTGCTTAAAGTAGAACTATGGGCAACACTTCTTTTTTTTTTTCATTTTGGATAGAGTAAGGGAGGGTTATAGCCCCTGTCAGTTTATTTTTTACCATCCCTGTCCCATTGCAGAGATTTCCCTTCACTTCCTGCCCCATAGCCAAACAGGAAGTGAGAGGAAATCTATGCAACTTAAGGGAATCCATTGCCCACCCCCCCCCCCCAGGCCCTAAGAAGTAGTGTCCCTACTCGAAAATTTCAGGGTGGGTCTTAAACAGAAAGGGGTATGGCCTTGACAGAAAGGGGTGGGTCATATTTAAATTAGGGGGTGCACGAGTTTAGTCAGGCCTAGGGCAGCACAAAACCTAAATACACTACTGCAGATAGGGATGGGTGGTGCGCTCACTCACCCCTTGGCAGTCAGCACCTCTCATCCAAATGTATCTGAGGCTGCTGGACTTAAAATCTCTGGGCCCCAACTTTCCTTTTCTGGGGCATAGCGCCGGGGATTGGAGTGTGGGCAGACACAGAGGGGTAGGGTGGGGGGAAAAGGTGCAGATCGAGCCCTCTCTTCTCTCCCGTCTGTATGTGTGTTTGGGGGGAGGGGGTTGTTAGTGCTGGCTTTGGGCAGTGTGAAAAAGTGTAATAGACACTCTCTCAGTTTAGACAACTACAGCCAGCAATAGGGTGACCACATTTCCAAACTGCCATCAGGGACACACCTCCTCTCTCACCTTCCCCCAAAAAAATGAGGGCGGGTTATTTGTCAGGTATATGTCCTGCTTGCCACCCATAGCCTGCCACCAGATGCAGTGCTGCTGTCACTCCCTCTGCATGAGCCACGTGCATTGAAGGAAAGAAGTGGAGTCACTATCTGGAGAGTGAAGCTCACACCAGTCCCTGCTGCTTGCCGCTGGGTGCCGGAGAAGGAGGACGTGCCGAGGTGGGTGGGGACAGCAGTGCTGCACTAGGCGCAGGCCTCGCTCCCGGCTTCACTGTCTGAGAGTAAATTGTCACTGGTTGCAAGACACCAGGCAGCGTCGGCCCAGGCAACCAGTTCCGGAAATGTAGTTACTATTAGTAGGGGGTGGCTGTGTCCTCTATTTCATTCCGGGACATTGTATTGTCCCGGAATGAAGGTGCCTGGGATCCAGGACAGACATGTCAATTGCGGGACAGTCCCGGGCAATCCGGGACACGTGGGCACTCTAGCCAGCAACCCTGCTTGGAAGCCATAGTCCAGTCTGAATAATGTGTCCGGGTTTCAGGCAGTCTGAAACCCGGACGCATGATTCCAAACCCGAACTGTCCGGGTGAATCCTGGACAGGTGGCAACCCTAGCACAACCCCTCCCCCACCCCTGTACACAATCCCTCCCTCACCACTGTACACAACCCCTCCCCCACCCCTGTTCACAATCCTTTCCCCACCCCTGTACACATCCTCTCCCCCACCCCTTTACACAACCCCTCCCCCACCTCTCTACACAACTATACAACCAATCACCTGTCCAAGATCTACAGGTTACTGACCCCCCGGTCTAGGTATTGGTGATTGTCCATCCAGTCCTGAGATTTACACAGCTCCGTCATACAGCACACAGACAGGGGCCCCACCTTATAGGCTCATTTACACCGACATTCAGGAGGGAAAAACCATCACCTCCTATTATTATTATATATATGACTTTTATTATTATTATTTTATGGATCTAATCACTGAATCAGCATTTTGTTTTCTTTACATTGTTGTGTTTATAAAGTTTATTTTGGTGACACCGATCTTCAAAAGTTTGGAAAACATCCAGAAATGTATAATCCTGATCTTTTGGGAAAATTCAAACCTACCCTTGTCATGGGGCTCCTCCCACCCCACAAGGCCCCTCCCACCCCACAAGGCCCCTCCCACACTGCAAGTCTCCTCCCACCCACAAGGCTCCTCCCACCCCCAAGAGTTCTCCCACCCTGCAAGGCACCTCCCGCCCAGCAAGTCTCCTCCCACCCCACAGGGCTCCTCCCTCGCAAGTCTCCTCACACACTGCAATGCCCCTCCCACCCATCAAGTCTCCTCCCACACCGCAAGGCTGTTGTAAGTAGAGACTTTGCTGATGGGAACACTGATGTAAGGAGGGCTCCTCTGATGGGGACACTAATGTAAGGAGGGGCTCTGCTGATGGGGACACTGATGTAAGGAGGAGCTCCGCTGATGGGGACACTGATGTAAGGAGGGGCTCTGCTGATGGGGACACTGATGTAAGGAGGAGCTCCACTGATGGGGACACTGATGGGGACACTGATGTAAGGAGGGGCTCTGTTGATGGGGACACTGATGTAAGGGGGGGCTCCGCTGATGGGGACACTGATGTAAGGAGGAGCTCCGCTGATGGGGACACTGATGTAAGGAGGGTCTCTGCTGATGGGGACACTGATGTAAGGAGGGGCTCCGCTGATGGGGACACTGATGTAAGGAGGGGCTCCGCTGATGGGGACACTGATGTAAGGAGGGGCTCCGCTGATGGCGACACTGATGTAAGGAGGGGCTCCGCTGATGGGGACACTGATGTAAGGAGGGCTCCCCTGCTGGGAACACTGATGTAAGGAGGAGCTCAGCTGATGGGGACACTGATGTAGGGAGGGGCTCCGCTGATGGGGACAATAATGTAAGGAGGAGCCCTGCTGATGGGGACACTGATGTAAGGAGGAGCTCCGCTGCTGGGAACACTGATGTAGGGAGGGGCTCCGCTGATGGGGACAATGATGTAAGGAGGAGCCCTGCTGATGGGGACACTGATGTAAGGAGGAGCTCCACTGATGGGAACACTAATGTAAGGAGGAGCTCCGCTGATAGGGACACTGATGTAGGGAGGGGCTCCACTGATGGGGACACTGATGTAAGGAGGGGCTCCGCTGATGGGGACACTGATGTAGGGAGGGACTCCACTGATGGGGACACTGATGTAAGGACGAGCCCTGCTGATGGGGACACTGATGTAAGGAGGAGCTCCGCTGATGGGGACACTGATGTAAGGAGGGGTTCCGCTGCTTGGGACACTGATGTAAGGAGGAGCTCCACTGTTAGGGACACTGATGTAAGGAGGGGCACCGCTGCTGGGGACACTGATGTAAGGAGGAGCTCTGCTGATGGGGACATTGATGTAAGGAGGAGCTCCGCCGATGGGGACACTGATGTAAGGAGGGGCTCCACTGATGTAAGGAGGGGCTCCGCTGATGGGGACACTGATGTAAGGAGGGGCTCCGCTGATGAGGACACTGATGTAAGGAGGAGCTCCGCTGATGGGTACACTGATGTAAGGAGGGCTCCGCTGATGGGGACACTGATGTAAGGAGGGGCTCCGCTGATGGGGACACTGATGTAAGGAGGAGCTCCACTGATGGGGACACTGATATAAGGAGGGCACCGCTGATGGGGACACTGATGTAAGGAGGGGCTCCGCTGATAGGGACACTGATGTAAGGAGGGCTCCGCTGATGGGGACACTGATGTAAGGAGGGGCTCCGCTGATGGGGACACTGATGTAAGGAGGAGCTCCACTGATGGGGACACTGATATAAGGAGGGCTCCGCTAATAGGGACACTGATGTAAGGAGGGGCTCCGCTGCTGGGAACACTGATGTAAGGAGGAGCGCCGCTGATGGGGACACTGATGTAAGGAGGGGCTCCGCTGCTGGGGACACTGATGTAAGTAGGAGCTCCGCTGATGGGGACACTGATGTAAGGAGGAGCTCCCCTGCTGGGAACACTGATGTAAAGAGGGGCTCCCCTGATGGGGATAGTGATGTAAGGAGGAGCTCCGCTGATGGGGACACTGATGTAAGGAGGGGCTCCGCTGCTGGGGACACTGATGTAAGTAGGAGCTCCGCTGATGGGGACACTGATGTAAGGAGGAGCTCCCCTGCTGGGAACACTGATGTAAAGAGGGGCTCCCCTGATGGGGATAGTGATGTAAGGAGGAGCTCCGCTGATGGGCACACTGATGTAAGGAGGGGCTCCCCTGCTGGGGACACTGATGTAAGGAGGAGCTCCGCCGATGGGGACAGTGATGTAAGGAGGAGCTCCGCTGATGGGAACACTGATGTAAGGAGGAGCTCCGCCGATGGGGACACTGATGTAAAGAGGGGCTCCTCTGATGGGGACACTGAAGTAAGGAGGGGCTAAGCATTTCCTCCCTATAACATATGGGCAGCCCATGTGACTATAGAGTCACACATGTGGGCGTATACACCGTGGTTAATGACAACTCACTCCCTCCTCTTCCATGCGCA
Organism: Rana muscosa; assembly: GCA_029206835.1. NCBI lineage: Eukaryota > Metazoa > Chordata > Amphibia > Anura > Ranidae > Rana > Rana muscosa. Next base: position 613,190,491 of record CM055122.1, read on the forward strand.
CTAACCAGTTAAACACAATGGGGGGCGGGATATTACATGTAGATTGATGGAGGCTTCACCTCCCTCTTATTCTAAAACACAGGCTGGAAGGGCATTACACAGCCTGTGACTGACAGAAATCTGCCCGCACCATGGTATTGCAAAAAAATACTAAATATTTGATTTCAAATATATATTTGTATGGCAATTTAAAACAGTTTGTTATTCATTATATATTTTATGTATTCCAAAGGCTGTTTTTATTTTTGTTTTGAACATTTAACCAGCAGCAGAAGACTAGAAGCTCCTCCTGATTATGTTTCCCTAAAGACAGGCTGGGAAATTTTAAATAATTAGGGCTCTTTCACACGGGGCGGATCCGTGAAGATCCGCCCCGTGAAGCTCCGCTTGCTCAGCGAGGATCGCTCCGTTGATCCCCGCTGAGCCGACGGATGACTGGGCGGTCCCCGCACACTGTGCAGGGATCGCCCTGTCAGAGCGCCGCTCTCCCCTATGGGGAATCGGATGACGACGGACCGTAGAGTCCGTTGTCATCCGATCCGCTCCGCAGACGGAAGGAAAAATAGGATTTTCCTCCGTCACACTTTTTCGGAGCGGAGCGGAGCGGATGTCAGCGGACATGTCTCCGCTGACATCCGTGCTTCCATAGGGGTGCATGGAGGATCCGTTTCAGGTCCGCCTAAAAAACTGACAGGCGGACCTGGACGGACCTCCGTGTGAAAGAGCCCTTACAGTGCCATCTTTCTCTACAGAAATAGAAGGGACAATGTAAATGAATTAGTACGTGTTTAGTATCACTTTAAGGTTTGTTTATTCTAAATTGTGAGATTTGTGTAATGATTATACGCTTACCAATGTGTAAATCCACTCCATATCCAAAGACAAGCAGCCCATTGCCAAATAGGATGGCAGATAGTAATAGAGCTTGGCTCCCCTTTTCATAATCCTAAGTAAAATGTGCTTCTCACAAATGTCCATGTATTTGTAAGGTTTATTAAAGGTTTAATGCTAGGTAAGTGTGCTTCCAACATTCACTGGAATAAAGTTAAAATGGAGAATGGGTAAAAGGCAAATCAAAGTCATCTGACCATACAGAGGTTAATGTTTAGTTCAGTCTGTGCTAACCTTGAATTTTGCTTCATAAGTTTGTCCTTCTGGTCAACCTTTGGACTACATTCATTGCTGATAATGGTGATGGTTAGTCTGTTTTACTGTATATTGTTACGTTAGAAGATCTCACTCTTATAAAGTATGAAAACATTCACATAGAATGATTTCAAACAGTTTTCATGCACCATTAAATAAAAAGTAAATGAAATAATTGAACCTTGGTACCCATACGTGTGCTCACTGTTGCAGTACAATGGGTTGTTTTTGGCCTATGCTCTTAACACTCCTGTATATGGGGTGAAATGCATGTTAATTTTGCATTGTATGGCCAACAAGACTGGTACTATCTTTCGTATGAAGTTTATATTTATTTGATGTCTGTAAGGTAGGGTGACCAGACATCCCCGGTTTCCGGGGACAGTCCCCGGATTGAGGACACTGTCCCCGGTTTTGTCCCCGGATTGGATTCGAACAGGGGCTGGGGCAATTTTAAAGACAGTCAGTGCAGAATTAAAGAAAATAATTCTGAATTACACAGGCCTGCTCTGCCGCTCCTACTAGCTTAGGGGGGGGGGTGTATTTTTCCCCATGATCTGTGCCCCTTTCTGATGATCATGTGCTGGTCGAAGCGGAGGGAATATTTCTTCAGTTTCGGGTGCATGCCCATTCAGCTCCGCTCAAATGTTTGTCTGCCTTGGCTCAAGTCCCGGCCAGCCGCCTGCCTGTTTATCTCCTTGCCTTCCCTGGCGGAGTGATCTTCCTCCGCTCTCCAACCAGTAGTAGCCGGGGCCCGGAGAGTAAGACTTGACAGGCTGTGAGGCGGGTGGCAGTGGGCAGAGAGTCGCTGATTGCCGCCATTACTAGTGAAAAAAAAATATGTCCCCGGATTTCATTTTAAAAATCTGGTCACCTTACTGTAAGGCCCCTTTCACACCAGCAGACTGATTGGGTCCGCCTGTCCATTTTTTAGGTGGACCCTATCAGACAACCCAGTGTGGTCAAATCTGCAGGAAAACCTAATCAGAAAAAAATCAAGGCTATCAAGTAGTATGTGCTGGGTTAAAGAGCTCAGAAAAACATTGCTAGATTTTTTATATATTTTTTTGCCCTAGAGACAACCGTTAATCTAACCTTTCACATTGTAAAGCTCAAATGAAAAAAAACAAAACAATTTTGGCTGTAAATTGCACTTGATTTCCCTGTGTAGCAGATCTGACTGTGGTAATTGTTATGTACTGGTTATGCTGTGTTGTCCAGTGTGATTCTATAAAGTGATGGACACTCCCCCTTCTCTTCTCTGCCAGTATAAAGTAACCGATTGGAGCTCAGCTTCAATTCAATACACTGCAGCTGCTGTTTATTTAATATTTGTACATGTTGATCATATCCCTCCTTAATCTCCTCTTCTCAAGAGTGAATAAATTCAGTTCCTCTAATCTTTCCTCTTATTAGTTTGGTTGCCCTTCTCTGCACTTTCTCCAGTTCCCCAATATCCTTTTTGAGAACTGGGGCCCAAAACTGAACTGCATATTCCAGATGAGGCCTTACTAATGATTTGTACAGGGGCAAAATTATATCTCTCTCTCTGGAGTCCATACCTCTCTTAATACAAGAAAGGACTTTGCTCACTTTGGAAACCGCAGCTTGGCATTGCATGCCATTATTGAGCTTATGATCTACCAAAACCTCCAGATCCTTCTCCACTATGGATCTCCCCAGTGGTACTCCCCCTAGTATGTATGATGCATTCATATTCTTAGCCCCCAAGTGCATAACTTTACATTTATTAACATTAAACCTCATCTGCCACATAGTCGCCCAATTAGACATTAGGCATTGAGGTCGGCTTGTAAATTGGCGACATCCTGTAAGGACGTTATTCCACTGCATAGCTTAGTGTCATCTGCAAAGACAGAAATGTTACTTTTGATCTCAGACTCAATATCATTTATAAAGATATTAAAAAGTAAGGGTCCCAACACTGAACCTTGGGGTACACCACTGATAACCTTAGACCATTCAGAGTAAGAATCATTAACTACTACTCTCTAAATTCTGTCTTTTAGACAGTTTTCTATCCATTTACAAACTGATATTTCCAATCCTCTAGACTTTACCTTACACATGAGCCGTGTGTGGGGAACTGTATCGAACGCTTTTGCAAAATCCAAGTATACCACGTCCACAGCCACCCCTCTGTCCAAGGTCTTACTTACCTCTTCATAAAAAGAAATCAGGTTTGTCTGACAACTTCTGTCTTTCATGAATCCATGCCGTCTGTTGCTTAAAATATGGTTTTCCAGCAAGAACTCATCTATGTGGTCTTTTATTAATCTCTCCAGTATCTTCCCAACTATAGAAGTTAAACTCACAGGTCTATAGTTACTTGGTAAAGACTTTGTTCCCTTTTTAAATATAGGCTCCATGTTGGCCCTGCACCAATCCAATAGCTTTGAAATTACAGAGCTCAATTCTTTTAGGATCCGTAGGTGTATGCCATCTGGTCCAGGTGCTTTATCCACCTTTATTCTGTCTAAATATTTCTGGACCATATCACTTTTGAGCCATTGTGGATTTGGGGCTGTGTCAATACCACCCCCATTATGGACATGAGCTCCCCCATGCTCCATTGTATACACAGAGCTGAAGAAAGTATTTAATAAATTAGCCTTCTCTTTGTCCCCAGTCACCCACTCTAGATTATTTTGTAAAGGGCCTACATGCTCAGACTTGACCTTTTTACTATTAATATATTTGAAGAATTTTTTGGGGTTTGTCCTACTATCTTTTGCAATCTGTCGTTCATTTTGAATTTTTGCATCCTTGATTTCCTTTTTACATATCCTGTTATATTCTTTGTAACATTTATAAAACACTAGTGTTCCCTCATTTTTATATTTTTTAAAAGCTCTTTTTTTTATAGTTAATTACTTTTTTAACTTTGGCCGTGAGCCACACAGGTTTTATTTTTAGCCCTTTAAACGTATTGCCCATGGGAATATACTTTGCAGTGAGTTCACAAACAGTCTTTTTGAAGAATTCCCATTTCTGTTCTATGCCCATTGATGCCAATATTCCCTCCCAGTCTAAGTCCCGGAGAGCAGCCCTCATCCTTGGAAAATTTGCTCTCTTGAAATTAAGTGTTTTTCTTTCCCATATGTGATTTTTGCTTACAGCTAACATCAAATGAAATCATGTTATGGTCACTGCTACCCAGGTGTGCCTTTATCTGAACATTAGTAATAAGCTCTGCATGGTTTGAGATTACCAGGTCCAACAGAGTACACGTGGTAAAAATAGGATTTTTGTACTCACCGTAAAATTATTTTCTCTAAAGTTCATGGACGGACACAGCTCCTTTATTCTTGACCTTAGGGTTTATATGCCGTCTATCAGGAGAGGACTAGGCAGACATGTAAAACATGTAACAACAGCAAAGCTGAACAGTACCGCCCAGGGGGCGGTCCCTCTGGCTATAACCCCTCACCCTGCATCCAGCAGCTCAGTTCGTCAAAACGCAGTACAAACATAAAAAGGAGGGGTGGGTGCTGTGTCCGTCCATGAACTTCAGAGAAAAGGATTTTACGGTGAGTAAAAAAATCCTATTTTCTCTTTCGTTTAAGGACGGACACAAGCTCCTTTATTCTTGACCTTAGAAACGAGGGGTGGGAACAGCAAGCAAACAAACTTCTACCCAAAATAACCAGAGCTCCTCAACGGAGGAGTTGCAACCTTAAACAGCTGCCTGCAAAACTTTGTGGCCGAAGCAAGCATCCAGAGATGCATGCACATCAACCTTGTAAAAGTGTGAACGGACGACCAGGTCGCCGCTTTACACACCTGGGAGACAGACCCTTGATGTCGGAAGACCCAGGAGGCACCTATTGCCCTGGTTAAATGTGCCGACGAGACCGCCAGGCCTTTCTTAGACCAGTCACGGACACAAACAGTGAGTCTGACCTCCGAAACTGAGCCATAGCAGACAGATACACCCGTAGAGCTCAAACCACTTCCAAGGAATGCAAAGCAACCTCTTTGGGGTGCGACGGTCGAGGACATAAGGATGGAAGCACAATGTCCTAGTTTAGATGAAAAGCCGAAACAACCTTTGGAAGAAACAAAGGTTGCGGGCGTAGCACCGCTTTATACTTGTGGAGGATCAAGTAGGGAGACTTGCAAGACAAGGCCACCAACTCAGAAACCCTCCTGACTGATGTAATAGCCACCAGAAAGGCCACTTTCTGAGAGAGTGTCAAAAGGGGAATCTCTCTGATGTTCTCAAACTGAGGTTTCTGAAGTACTAGATTCAAATCCCACGGAGGCCGTGGTGGTCGAACCGGAGGGGCCACATGTCGAACCCCTTGCACAAACGTACTCACCAGTGAATGAGCTGCCAAGGGTCGTTGGAAGAAGACTGATATCTGCCCCTTAATGGTGCTTAAAACAAGTTTTTGGTCCACTCCACGCTGTTAGAACAGCAGAATCATGGAAACCGAATATGTCTGTGGAGGCCACTCCATCTCTTCACACATAGAGATGTAGGCCTTCCACGTGCGATGATAAATCTTCAGAGAAGATGAATTCCGTGCCCTCAGCATGGTGGAAATTACTGAATCCGACAGGCCTCGGTCCCTTAGTACCTGACTTTCAACAGCCATGCCGTTAAAGCCAGCGACTGTAAAGCAGGATGAAGTATAGGACCTTGCGACAGAAGGGACGCCGAGGCCAATCTGGGGCAATTAGAATCACCGGAATTCCCTCGGTCTCCACTCTGCGAAGCAGACGAGAAAGACGTTTTAGCGGGGGGGAAGGCATAAATTAGCCGATACTGTCCCCACGGAGCCACCAACGAGTCTGTCGCGTCCGCTCAGGGATCTTTGGACCTGGCCACAAAACTCAATACCTTCCGATTGAGTCGAGAAGCCAGGAGATCCACGTCTGGCGTGCCCCATCTCAGGCAAAGGGGTAAAAACTCATCCGGGTGTAGCGACCATTCTCCTTGGTCCAGCATCTGGCGACTTAGGTAGTCAGCTTGCCAGTTTTCTACGCCCGGAATGTATACGGCCGATAGAGCCGGCACGCTCCGCTCTGCCCACCGCAGGATGTGAGCGACCTCCAATGCTGCAGCTGAGCTTCTTGTTTCTCCTTGATGGTTGACATACGCCACCGCCATGGCGTTGTCCGACTGGATCCTGACTAGACGTCCCTGCAGCCTCTGTGACCATGTGGAGAGGCACTGCCTGATCGCCCGAAGTTCCAGCACATTGATCGGCAGGCGGGATTCTTCCTGCGTCCAGTGACCCTATGTCGACTGTACGCCCCAAACTCCCCCCCCCCAACCAGTCAGGCTGGCGTCCGTCATGATTACCGTTCAGTGAAAGGGAAGGAACGACTTCCCGGACTGAAGGGCCAGAGATCCCAGCCACCAGACCAGGGAAGCCCTGACTAGCTGGCTCACCCGGATTTGACAATCCAGGGACAACAGAGATTTGTCCCATTTGGACAGGATCTCCTTTTGCAAGACTTGAGTGAGGAATTGAGCATACGGTACCGCCTCGAAGGTGGACACCATGAGACCCAGGACTCGCATGCAAAAGCACAGCGATGACCACCTGCGGGATGCCAACAGCTTCACCGCAGCCCAAAGAGTCTGCAACTTTTCCAAAGGGAGAAAAACTTTTGCCTCTGAGGAGTCCAGAATCAAGCCCAGGTATTCCAGGCGCTGAGTCGGCACCAACACCGACTTCTGGAGGTTCAGTACCCAACCAAACTCTCGAAGGGTCTATAGCCACATCCTCCTCTAATTCTGAGTCTGAAGCTGCTCTCAGAAGGAGGTCGTCCAGGTAGCCCACGATAGCGATTCCTCACTGTTTCAGCAAGGCCAGAATCGGGGCGAGCACCTTGGTAAAAACCCTTGGTGCCGACGCCAGGCCAAAAGGGAGAGCTACAAATTGGTAGTGATCGTCCCCGACTGCAAAGCGCAGAAATCTCTGATGCCTGACCTATATGGGGACATGCAAGTACGCATCTTTGATGTCCAAGGACGCCAGAAAATCCCCCGGATGGAGTGCAGCGACCACAGAGCGAACTGATTCCATCCTGAACATTCGTACTTTTACAAAGGTGTTGAGGGCCTTGAGATCCAGGATTGGACAGACCCCGTCCTTTTTTGGGACTATAAACAGATTGGAGTAGAATCCCCAAAACCTTTCTGGCAGCGGCACAGGTACTATTACCCCGCGCATCAGCAGGTCCTGCACTGCCCCAAACAGGGCGTTCCGACGAGCCAGAAGAAGATGAAGGTCGGAGGGAAAAAATCAGTTTGGTGGACAAGAAAGAAACTCTATCTTGTACCCTGATGAAACCACTTCGCAAACCCACTGGTCGGAAAGCAGGGAGGCCCACCGAGCTGCAAACTCGCAAAGGCGACCCCCCACCCGATAGTCGGTCGGGGGCAAACCTTCATGCTGTCTCGCAGGTTTATTTGTCTTGCGAAACTAGGGACGCTTTTATCCCTCAGCTGGCCCCTTGTCGGCCTGGGAACGCTTACCTGCGGGCCCGGGCTGACGAAAAAAACGCTTCTGAGCGGAAAAGGAGGGCTCTGTGCTACGGCGTGGCTCCTTACCTTTTCTGGATTGTGGGAGCAGCGTGCTCTTACCCCCAGTGACATTCTTAATAAGAAAAAAAGTTGCGCTAAACCATGATACTAAATGGCGATATACCATACATAAATATAATGATGTAAATTGCATGTACGTCAACCACTGAGTAAATGATATCCAAGTGGTGAAAAACAAATGAAGTGCAAAAAATTTAATAAATAAATAAGACTCAGTCCATAAACAGAGATAGGTGAAAAATATTTCCAAAAAGTGTCCAAAATTATGGATAATGGTAGAAATACAAAAATCCACTGTGCCAAACTTATTCCAAAACGATTGAGAAAATGTGATGATAGTAAAGCACCTCCACCTTAAGTAAACACTGCCGCTTACCAAATGGACGTGATCTCTTATGACAGAAGATCAAAAACAGAATAGGCTAATGACCCAGCCTGGGGTTCCTTATGGAAAACATCTCAGCTCCGCATACAGCATACAGGGATGTAGACCTCAAATAAACACCTCGGCTCAGCATACAACATGTAGTGATGTGTACCTCAGCCAGCAGCACGCGGAGTCACGCCACATAAAATGATGAATGAATACGCATGGCATAAACCCTTTTTACATTTTATTGTGAACAAATAAGGTTACACTTACGATTAAGAAGTTTAAAATAAGCATATAACAATCGAGTCGGCCGGCTCCTCGATGTGCAGCCCGTATCTTCCGGGTCTGTTGTAAAAACGCGGTGACGTCAGAACGTCGTGCCTCCCTCCCAACCATCACCGCGTTTTTACTACAGACCTGGAAGATACGGGCTGCACATCGAGGAGCTGGTCGGCTCAATTGTTATATGCTTATTTTAAACTTCTTAATCGTAAGTGTAACCTTATTTGTTCTCAATAAAATGTAAAAAGGGTTTTATGCTATGCGTATTCATTCATCATTTTATGTGGCGTGACTCCGGGTGCTGCTGGCTGAGGTCCACATCCCTACATGTTGTATGCTGAGCCGAGGTGTTTATTTGAGGTCTACATCCCTGTATGCTGTATGCGGAGCTGAGGTATTTTCCATAAGGAACCCCAGGCTGGGTCATTAGCCTATGCTGTTTTTGATCTCCTGTCATAAGAGATCACGTCCATTTGGTAAGCGGCAGTGTTTACTTAAAGCGGAGGTTCCGCGGTCCGGACATTTTTTTTTTTCAGTCCATTCTATGCTACGCATTATGCATTTTTAGTACTCACTTGTCCGGCGCTCATAAACTTCCCCCGTCCGTTTTCGTTATAAATTATTCTTTATAAAAATCCTTCCTGTATTTGCCATTTTGCTTGTGGGCATCTTGAAGCCCACAAGCACATTCTTCCGGGTAGCGATGAATGCGCTCTCCCGGCATTCATCACTGTATCTCGCGCACGCTCAGTGTTGACGGCGAGCAGCGCCGTCACCACTTCCTGGTTGCCATCACAACGGGCGTCAACAGTAAAAGTACATGCCCCGTTGTGATGCCAATACACCTACGTGCCATTATTTAAAATGGCGGAATTAGATCCGCCCTTGTCACGTGACCGGGTAGACGAGTCACGTGACGATTGAATTATCGTGATGTTTGTTTGCAAGGAAGGCGTTACTCTATTACTCCTGGAAAGCAGGACACTTTGCTCCCAGGAGACAGTGCAGCACAATTCCCGGCATACACAGCAAAGGACACGCCTACTCCTGCGGGAGGAAATCCCGGAAGTACGAATGAATAAAGAAGTTTAATAAAAACTATACAAACAAAAAAAAAAAAAAGTTAGGCATTTGTTTCTATTCATGTTACGAGGGACTGGTGACAGCAATGTTTAAAATGTGGGTGAACCTCCGCTGGTGGAGGTGCTTTACTATCATCACATTTTCTCAATCGTTTTTGGAATACACTTGGCACAGTGGATTTTTATTTTTTTACCATTATCCATAATTTTGGACACTTTTTGGAAATATTTTTCACCTATCTTTGTTTATGGACTGAGTCTTATTTATTTATTTAATTTTTTGCACTTCATTTGTTTTTCACCACTTGGATATCATTTACTCAGTGGTTGACGTACATGCAATTTACATCATTATATTTATGTATGGTATATCGCCATTTAGTATCATGGTTTAGCGCAACTTTTTTTCTTATTATATCTGTTCATGTTGTATAGCACTTTTGTTGCCGCTTGATTAGTTTTTCTGAATAGCGCAATTTTTTCTTTTTCCACATTCTTAATAATGTCATCTAGCGAGGCTCCAAATAGCCTCTCTCCCTGGAAGGGCAAATCCACCAGAGCCTTCTTGGAAGTCTGGTCCGCGGACCAGCATTTTAGCCAAATCAGGCGACATAGCACCACAGCAGATACTGAGGCTCTGGAAAGCAAGGGAGCTGTATCTAAGGCCGCATCGCAGACATACTTAATGCCATGCACCAACTGCTCGGCCAGTTCCACGCAGACTGGGGAAGCCTGTTGCTCTACCAACTCGTGGTGCAACAATTTAGCCCATTCTGTAAGTGTCTGTGACACCAGGGCCGTGGCCAACACTGGCCCCAATGCTGACCCCACCACCGTGAACATGGACCAGGCCACCGCCTCGGCCCTCCTGTCTGCAGGGTCCTTAAAGGCAGGGGTCCTGTAAGAGAACTGATAGGAACTCTCCTGCGCAGGCGCGCGTTCGCCAGCAGTCTCGGAATACTGGCGCGCGCACCCCCGGGCTGCAGCAGCCCTTCCAGAGTGCTAGTACACATGCGCGTGCGCGGGGACGACGTGCACGCGCGGGTGCGCGCCCCTAATCTCCTTTGGCGCCAGTCTGCAAGGATCTCACCTGCTGGTGGTAATGCATGTTCCACAGACTGTAGTACCGGTGTCCACCAGCGGGTGTATTCCGGCAGTGTGGGACAGGCAGCACTTCCTGCCCTCAGCTGTGACCTGAAGCCTGATTACAAGACTTCCTATCTATTTAAGGAAGTCCTGACTCTCAAACAAGTGCTGACTGGTCTTCAGCTGTGTCCTGAAAACTTCCTGGTTCCTGTTATGCTGCTTGATAATCCTTACTCTACCCTGTGGCTTTTTTCTCCAAGAAATTAAATCCTTCCGAGAGGAACTATGATGTGGGAGACCGGGAACTGCTGGCCATCAAGGCCGCACTTGAAGAGTGGCGGTACCTCTTGGAGGGTGCTGCCCACCCAATCCTCATATTCACGGATCACAAGAACCTAGAGTACTTGAGAACAGCTAAGCGATTAAGACCTCGACAAGCAAGATGGGCGCTGTTCTTCTCCCGTTTCTCATTTCATATTACTTTTCGTCCTGGTTCTAAGAATGGCAAACCAGATGCCCTGTCCCATATGTTTAATGATCCTGTGAGTCCCTTGGAGCCTGATACCATTCTCCCGGCCAAGAATTTTTTGTTTCTTCAAGCTGATCTGTTATCTCAAATTAAGACCAGTGTGGTTAACCAACCACCCTCCCAGGACTTGGCTCTTCAATCAAGGAATGGCCTTTTCTTCCATAAGGAACAAATCTTTGTCCCGGAGCAGTTTCGAGTGTCCATTCTGAGTCGCTGTCATGACCACCCTCTAGCAGGACATTACGGGATCCGCAAGACTGCCGATCTAGTCTCCCGTACCTTCTGGTGGCCCGATTTAATGCAGGACTGTAAAAATTACGTTAGATCCTGTATTACATGCCTTCAAAACAAAACCGACAGAACTAAAACTTGGGGTCTCTTGGAGCCTCTTCCCATACCTCAGAAACCATGGAGTATGATCTCAATGGACTTTATTGTAGAACTCCCTCCGTCTGAAGACTTCACTACCATCTTTGTCGTGGTAGACCGCCTGACCAAGATGGCGCACTTTGTACCCTTACAAGGAACTCCTTCCGCTACTGAGACTGCCTCAGCCTTCATCAAAGAGGTCGTTAGATTGCACGGTATTCCTGATAGCATTATCTCCGACTGTGGGGTGCAGTTCACCTCTAGATTCTGGAGGGCTCTATGCGAAGCACTTAATATTGAACTCTGCCTCTCTACAGCTTACCACCCACAAACCAATGGACAGACTGAGAGGACGAATCAAACCCTTGAACAGTATCTACGGTGTTTTTCCTCTTTTGCTCAAGATGATTGGTTATCCCTCCTTCCGCTTGCGGAGTTCTCATATAATAATACCATCCACTCAGCAACCAAACAGTCCCCCTTTTTTGCCAATTTTGGGTACCATCCCTCTTTTCTGCCAGAAATACCTGTTGAGTCTTCTTTACCTGCTGTGCAAGACCGATTAGACTTCTTCAGTACTAACAATCAGGTTTTACAGGAGACGATCTCCAAGACCCAGGCTAGCAACAAGAAGTTTTTCGACAGAAAGAAGAGGGGTAACCTGGATTTAAAAATGGGGGACAAAGTCTGGCTGTCCACTGCAAATCTAAAGTTAAGCTGTCCTTCTAAGAAACTCGGTCCAAAATTTTTGGGCCCTTTTCCTGTCAAGCGGAGGATCAATGCAGTAGCTTTTGAATTGGTGCTACCCAAAAGCATGAAGATACATCCAGTATTCCACGTTTCTTTGTTGAAACCCACCACGCCTAATCCCTTCCCTTATCGGGTGTCTGGAACCCCTCCTCCGATTCTCATTGAAGGTAATGAGGAATTTGAAGTGGAGGCCGTGCTGGACTGTAGACGTAGGAGTAACCAGATGCAGTTCCTTGTTAAATGGAAGGGCTACGGCCCTGAGGAAAATTCTTGGGAACCAGCTTCTGATGTTCATGCCCCAAGACTGGTACAAGCCTTCTTTCAACGCCACCCGGAAAAGAGAGACTTGAGGGGCATCCGGAGGCTGCCCCTAAGGGGGGGGCAATGTAAGAGAACTGATAGGAACTCTCCTGCGCAGGCGCACGTTCGCCAGCAGTCTCGGAATACTGGCGCGCGCACCCCCGGGCTGCAGCAGCCCTTCCAGAGTGCTAGTACACATGCGCGTGCGCGGGGACGACGTGCACGCGCGGGTGCGCGCCCCTAATCTCCTTTGGCGCCAGTCTGCAAGGATCTCACCTGCTGGTGGTAATGCATGTTCCACAGACTGTAGTACCGGTGTCCACCAGCGGGTGTATTCCGGCAGTGTGGGACAGGCAGCACTTCCTGCCCTCAGCTGTGACCTGAAGCCTGATTACAAGACTTCCTATCTATTTAAGGAAGTCCTGACTCTCAAACAAGTGCTGACTGGTCTTCAGCTGTGTCCTGAAAACTTCCTGGTTCCTGTTATGCTGCTTGATAACCGTTGCTGACTGTGGCTTTCCCTGACTCTGTCTTTGGACTCTGAAACACTTCCTGATTACTGGCTTCTGATCCCGGCTTCCACTGACCCTGCTTCTGATTGATCCTTTGTACCGTGCCGCCTGTCTGTTGCTGAACCCTGGCTATCCTCCTGACCTCTGTTCCTGTGAGCTTCGTTCCCAGAACCTGCAAGTGGGTTGGAGTTCCCCTCAAACCTCTACCCATCCTCCAAGTGTTCCTGTGTCCAGTGTCTGTCCGGCTGTCTGGGTCTCCAAGACACATCTGTTCCAGCAAGTCCTGCAAGCAACTTCCTCAGGCACTCGTGTTCCTCCTGGCCCTAGCCACCATCTGTTCCACCCTCAGTGGGGCTTGGACTGGAGATACAAGAGAGGCCGACCTCATCATATCAGACTCCTACCAGGTACGTGACAGGTCCCCTCTACCGGAATCGTGGTTACCTTGTTTAACCTGGATACCGGGGGGTCCACAATTGGGGGAGATGTCCATTTTTTTTCAGGAAACTCTCCTCAAAGGTGTAACGGACCGCCATGCGTTTTGGGACCGAAAAGGCCCACTGCGGTCATTCCCATTCTTTGTATATAAACTTATCAAAATAAGTTGGGTAGGAAAACACCTTAGCAGTGCGGGCCGGCTTGTGGGACCCAAAAGGGACCGACACCTCGGTAGATGCCCCCACCGTATCCTCCAATTTTAGGGTCTCCCGCACTGCGGTGATAAGTGCTCCAACAAGCGCTCTTTCCTGCGCTGACCCGGACATGGAGTCCTCCTCACTGTCTGAACGGTTCTGGTCTGCATCCTCTGACACGTCAGAACAGGGGCCATGCGCCACAGCCAGGCCTGAGTCTGAATCAGAGCTTTCCCCAGAACACCGCTTCCACCCTGGCAACAAAGGATTCCAGGACCGCCAAAAAAGCGTCCACAGGCACCGCAGGTGCAGGGGCACTGGTTGCTACCACAGGGATGTCTGGGGAAGAAGCACCAGCTTCTGACACCATGCTGACCAACACTCGCCTGACACCATTGAGGGACTAAAGGCAAGGTACACAAAAGGTCCACCCTCTTAGCTGCTACTGACCGAGGGGCCCCCCCAGAGGACTCACCACCCTGACCTAGGTATTGCACAGCGCTGCCGTCCGCTCTCTCTCCTGCACTGTCTGTGCCTGAGGTGTTCTCCTGTGTTTGAGGTGTTCTGTGCTGTTCGCGCCGTTTAGAACGATATTCCCAGCGCTAGAGGCCAAAACTAAGCTGGGGCTACAAGAAAATGGCTGCCGGCCGCCTCAGGAAAAGAGCGCGAGCTACAAGAAAATGGCCACCAGCCGCCTCAGTAAAAATCAGCGCGGGCTACAAGAAAATGGCCACCGGCACCACCAAAATGGCCTCCGCTGAGGTAAAGAAATAGGTCACAAACACGCTAATCCTCCGGGCAGAGGCATCCACATGGACAGACCCAGAACACCCCCCCTGTGGAGAGCCGACCCTGAACACCCAGTGCAGCCCCCCCCCCGGAGGACCCCCAGTCAGGTACACAGCAGGCCCAGCCATTACAGTGCATGGGGAGGAGGGAAGGGACAGGGAGAGAAGAAAGGGATAGTGAGAGACCCCTAGTCGACCTCCCCAGGAATGCCCAGCTGTTCCATCCTGCCGAGACAGGTGGAACCCTACTTACCTGTCCTGCGGGGACTGCTGGACGCATTCCGGACAGACCCATCAACCGAGCAGTACGGAGTGGCTGTTGGCCATGGCACACTGTGACTCGGACAGCAGTAGCCCGGTCATATGTGTGCCCCGGAGCATATAGCTCACCGGCCACCCCTGGAGCAAATGGGGCATGTCGTGGCCGACCCAGCACATAGGCCTGCTCACGCTTGATGGCCGGACTGGGGAGACTACAAGGATCTATATATCCAGCCTGTCACCCAGCCGGCTGTTGATAGTAGATCTCAGGATAAAAAAAAAAAAAAGAAAAAATCTCCAGGACCAATGGTCCCAACCGGGAGGCAGGTCCTTCTCCTATGCTAGGCAGAAAAAAACTGAGCTGCTGGATGCATTTTTTTATCGGCAAGTACAAGTACCGATACTTTTTGTCAAGTACTCACTGATACCTTGCGATGCGATTTGCGTTAATTGTACTGCAAAGAACCGCATGCGATTTGAACAGGATTGCAGTGCGATTCCTGTCCGAATCGCATTTTATTTCCCCCACTGCTTGTGTGTGTGTGTATGTACAAAGGGGTTAAGGCGCCATCTAGTCAGGTTAAACAATAATAGAACTCACAGTACAGATCTGGTAGCAAATCAGGGCTGCTGGAGGTGCTCACAGGGCTGAAGGAGAAGTTCTAGGACCCCACGGGTATAGGGCGGAAGTGATGTCAGCTTGGGGGTGGACCGCCTCTACATATCAAGCCCTGTGAGCCACCCCAGCAGCCCTGATTTGCTACCAGATATGTACTGTGAGTTCTAATATTGTTTAACCTGACTAGATGGCACTTTAATCCCTTTGTACACACACACACACATGGATTCGGACAAGAATTGCACCGCCTTGCTGTTCAAATCACATGCGATTCTTTGCTGTACGACTTGCGCCTCTTCATTTTGTATTGATGCAAATCTCACTGCAAAGTATCAGTTTCCGTATCGGGAGCATTTGGGCGAGTACCGATACTTGTTCAAATGCTTGGTATCAGCACCGATAAGCGATATCGGTATCGGCATGGGCGTCCGCTCCATGGGGCAAGGGGGGACGTTTGCCCCCCCCCCCCCTAGAATCCTAAGATTAGACAGTGACACTTGCCCCCTGTGATAGCTGCTGCGGCAGCCGTAGACTTTTTTTTTCTAAGTCTGCTGCCTGCTGGCTGGGGCTGCTCTCCACCGCCCCGGGAGACACACATTAGGGGGGGGGGGGGGGTGTCAGACGGCTCCCCCCATCCTCCCCTGTATGAAACAGTGAGAGCTTGGTAATGCAGCGATGTGATATGCTGTCAGCTCAGGCGGACTGACCCATTGTCACACACTACTCTGCATCTCACTCTCTGTTAAATTCTAAGCGCTCAGCGAGTACAACTCCCCCCCCCCCTCTCCACAGGAATGGAAGAGTCTGCATGGGCTCTGCCTCCCCCCTCCCCTCTGTTTCTGTGTCCTGGGGAACATTTAAACAAGTAGAAGACAGCTAAAGAGCTGCCGACTGACCTAGTGTGAGACTGAGCATCCTGGGAACATCAAGTGAGTTATCAGCACTGTCACTGTGTCCAGACTCTGCCCTCTCTCTCTCCCAAATCTTTCACTTCCCCCTCTTTCCTCTGTTGTCCTCCAGCAGAGTCTTTCATTAAAGTGGAGCTCCACCCTAAATAGCAACTTTTTCTATTTGGAACCCTCCCCCCCTCCGGTGTCACAATTGACACCTTTCAGGGGGGAGGGGGGTGAAGATACCTGTCTAAGACAGGTATTTTCACCCACATCCGGGAGTCCTGTCTCCGGGAATCTGCGGGAGTTACGTCACTTCCCGCAGACTTCCCTTGGTGTTCTGGGAGACACTCGGCTCCCAGAACACAGGAGCACCAATCAGAACGGCGCAGCGCGACTCGCGCATGCGCCGTAGGGAACCGGGCATGAAGCCGCAGGGCTTCACTTCCTGGTTCCCTCAGCGAGGATGGCGGAGGGAGCAGCAGAGCGACGAGCGGTCGCTCGTCCTCTGCTGCGGACGTCGCTGGACTCCAGGACAGGTAAGTGTCCAAATATTAAAAGCCAGCAGCTGCTGTAGCTGTAGCTGCTGGCTTTTAATTTTTTTTTTCCGGTGGAGCAACCCCTTTAACTCTATGCTGATATTTTTCCCCCATCATGTTCCTTTAGCCAGGGTTTTCACTAGTGTGTGATCATAGACATTGCATGTGATTTGCCCTGCATTACTGTGCAAATCGCATGCGATGTCTGTGCGATGCAAGTTCAACCAAACAAACTGTATGGCTGAAATCGCATTTGCACCAAAAGCGATTGGTGCAAGACCCTTTTTTTTTTGCTCCGCACTGGTATCGGAGTGGATGGGTGTTCACACCTATGCAGTCCGATTCCTGCACTATTTCACAGTTCTCACTGCAATCTGCAAACCGATCTGGGGGGTCATTAATTTTACATTGACACCCATAACAGTTTGCAAAGGGCAGCGTAAACGGCCGACAAGCAACATGCAATGCAGGAATCCACACTGGAAGCGTGCTGATCCTTGCATCGCATATATGTGAACCAGGACTCAAGTGGGATCACACTGATGCACTGTGGTTCAGTGGCAGTGCTGGTGTATACACAGGTTCCCTGCATTTACATCCATTTTCACTACAGTCCCACAGACTTCTATTAGATTTCACATTTTTGCAACATTTTCTGAAAGCGTACCAAATGTTCTCTATACTGCATCTTTGGTGTGCTTTCAGAAAACACAGTAAAATTACACAAGCTAATAGACGTCTGTGGGACTGCAGCTAAAAATGGGGATAAAATGCAGAAAAACTGTCAATACCCCAGCACTGCGACAAACTTCAGGACACCAGTGTGAACCCAAAAGCTTCAGGATGCTGTGTAATGTAAAGGTGTCCAGAGGTGCAGGGGGTTGTGTAATGTAAAGGCGTCCAGAGGTGCAGGGGGTTGTGTAATGTAAAGGAGTCCAGAGGTGCAGGGGGTTGTGTAATGTAAAGGAGTCCAGAGGTGCAGGAGGTTGTGTAATGTAAAGAAGTCCAAAGGCTTTAGGATGCTGTGTAATGTAAAGGGGTCCAGGAGGTGCAGGGTGCTGTGTAATGTAAAGGAGTCTAGAGGTGCATGGTGCTGTGTAATGTAAAGGAGTCTAGAGGTGCATGGTGCTGTGTAATGTAAAGGAGTCCAGAGGTGCAGGGGGTTGTGTAATGTAAAGGAGTCCAGAGGTGCAGGGGGTTGTGTAATGTAAAGGAGTCCAGAGGTGCAGGAGGTTGTGTAATGTAAAGAAGTCCAAAGGCTTTAGGATGCTGTGTAATGTAAAGGGGTCCAGGAGGTGCATGGTGCTGTGTAATGTAAAGGAGTCTAGAGGTGCATGGTGCTGTGTAATGTAAAGGAGTCTAGAGGTGCATGGTGCTGTGTAATGTAAAGGAGTCCAGAGGTGCAGGAGGTTGTGTAATGTAAAGAAGTCCAAAGGCTTTAGGATGCTGTGTAATGTAAAGGGGTCCAGGAGGTGCAGGGTGCTGTGTAATGTAAAGGAGTCTAGAGGTGCATGGTGCTGTGTAATGTAAAGGAGTCCAGAGGTGCAGGGGGTTGTGTAATGTAAAGGAGTCCAGAGGTGCAGGAGGTTGTGTAATGTAAAGAAGTCCAAAGGCTTCAGGATGCTGTGTAATGTAAAGGGGTCCAGGAGGTGCAGGGTGCTGTGTAATGTAAAGGAGTCCAGAGGTGCATGGTGCTGTGTAATGTAAAGGAGTCCAGAGGTGCAGGGTGCTGTGTAATGTAAAGGAGTCCAGAGGTGCAGGGGGTTGTGTAATGTAAAGGAGTGTAATGTAAAGGGGTTCAGAGGTGCATGGGGTTGTGTAATGTAAAGGGGTCCAGAGGTACAGGGGGTTGTTTAATGTAAAGGAGTCCAGAGGTGAAGGAGGTTGTGTAATGTAAAGAAGTCCAAAGGCTTCAGGATGCTGTGTAATGTAAAGGGGTCCAGGAGGTGCAGGGTGCTGTGTAATGTAAAGGAGTCCAGAGGTGCAGGGTGCTGTGTAATGTAAAGGAGTCCAGAGGTGCAGGGGTGCTGTGTAATGTAAAGGAGTCCAGAGGTGCAGGGTGCTGTGTAATGTAAAGGAGTCCAGAGGTGCAGGGTGCTGTGTAATGTAAAGGAGTCCAGAGGTGAAGGGTGCTGTGTAATGTAAAGGGGTCCAGAGGTGCAGGGTGCTGTGTAATGTAAAGGAGTCCAGAGGTGCAGGGGTGCTGTGTAATGTAAAGGAGTCCAGAGGTGCAGGGGTGCTGTGTAATGTAAAGGAGTCCAGAGGTGCAGGGGTGCTGTGTAATGTAAAGGAGTCCAGAGGTGCAGGGTGCTGTGTAATGTAAAGGAGTCCAGAGGTGCAGGGTGCTGTGTAATGTAAAGGAGTCCAGAGGTGAAGGGTGCTGTGTAATGTAAAGGAGTCCAGAGGTGAAGGGTGCTGTGTAATGTAAAGGAGTCCAGAGGTGCAGGGTGCTGTGTAATGTAAAGGAGTCCAGAGGTGCAGGGTGCTGTGTAATGTAAAGGAGTCCAGAGGTGCAGGGTGCTGTGTAATGTAAAGGAGTCCAGAGGTGCAGGGTGCTGTGTAATGTAAAGGAGTCCAGAGGTGCAGGGTGCTGTGTAATGTAAAGGGGTCCAGAGGTGCAGGGGGTTGTGTAACGTAAAAGGGTCCAGAGCTGTGGGCTGCTGTGTAACATAAAGGGGTCCAGAGGTGCAGTTGTGGAGAGGGGGTACACAGTAGTGACAAAGAGATATTGAAAGATGCAGGGGGCACAGTGGCTGTTTTTTACATTTTAACGTGGGGGGGGCGCGCTTTTAACCCCCGCTAGTGGTCGAAGAAAGGGTTAAATGCGACTATCGCCGCTGCCGAATCGGCCCTCCCTGAAAAAATTTCAGCGGACGCCCATGGGTGCATCCCTAACCACAACCGTATCTCACTTTCTATAAACCACTTAGACCCCATACACACTAAACAACTTTTGTTGTCTGATTTCCTTTAGATTTACCACAACCATGTAGTGCAAGGGCCTTCCTGATTGCATACAAATTGAAACTCTTAAAGTGGAAGTAAACCCGATTCATGGAATTTGAGCTGGGCACATATATCTGCAGTATTTTGTTATCTCTCTTCAAAGTCCCATAGCTCTCTCCTGAACCATTCCTCTGTTATTAGCCTGATAACCCCTGACAAATTCTCGGACACATGAGATAAAAGCAGCTTGACTTTTCTGTCAGGGGAGGTTGCTAAAATAGATTAGCAGGCATCTGGCCCTGTTACAAAGCACTTTGAGAGTCTCTGCCTATGTGGAGAGGAGTTGTGTGCCTTTCCTCCAATCAGCAATGTTAGCTATCTTGGCTGTATGCCCAGACATCACACTCTGTGTTAACCACTTAACGACCGCCCACTGTAAATATACGTCGGCAGAATGGCACCGACAGGCAGAATCACGTATATCTACGTGACTGCCTTTGTATAGTTGGGGGGTCCCATCGGACCCCCCTTCTTTACAATGAGCGGCCGTTATTCGTTTGGGAGCGATCAGGGATGAGGGGACGGCCGTTCTATTCCGGCCACCCCCTCTCGATCGCTCCTGGCGAATGAGAGAGCTTCCCTGCCTGTGTAATGTTTACACAGGCAGAGGAAGTGATGTCATTTCTCCTGCGGCGCTCACATATACCGAGCGCCGTACAGGAGAAGATGCAGGTTAGTGCACAAAACACTACACTGACACCAGGACACATAGGCACATAAATCGCCACCCCAGATCACCCCCCAGCCCCCAGTCACAGTGTCACTGATTGCAGTGACCATTTATTTACTGATCACTGCAATCAGTGACATTTGTGACTGTAAAAGTGTCACTAAAGTTAGTTTTAGGTCCAGTGTAGCCCCCTAACCCCCCCCCCTAATAAAGGTTTAACCCCCTGATCGCCCCCCAGATAACCCTTTCACCCCCTAGCACCGCCGTCGCTAAGCGATAATTTTTCTGATCGCTGTCTTAGCGTCGGTGATGCCGATTGGTAGCCAGTTATTTTTTTTAGGTTCGCCGCAGGTTTTTATAGCATCGGGTACCCCCATATGTTACCTAATAAAGGTTTAACCCCCTTGATCGCCCCCCATTTAACCCTTTCACCCCCTATCACCACTGTCGCTAAGCGATAGTTTTTCTGATCGCTGTCTTAGTGTTGGTGATGCCGATCGGTAACCAATAATTTTTTTTAGGTTCGCCGCAGGTTTTTATAGCGTCAGGTACCCCCATATATTATCTAATAAAGGTTTAACTCCCTTGATCGCCCCCCAGGTAACCCTTTCACCCCCTATCACCACTGTTGCTAAGCGATCATTTTTCTGATCGCTGTCTTAGTGTCGGTGATGCCGATAGGTAGCCAGTAATTTTTTTTTAGGTTTACTGTCAGGTTTTTATTATAGCGTCAGGTACCCCCATATATTACCTAATAAAGGTTTTAACCCCCTAATTGCCCCTAGTTAACCCTTTCACCAGTAATCACCATATAAGTGTTACGGGTGACGCTGGTTAGTTAGTTTGCTTTTTATAGTGTCAGGGCACCCGCCGTATATAACCCAATAAAGGTTTAACCCCCTGAACGCCCGGCGGGTGATATCAATTAGGTTTTAGCGTCAGAGAGGGTCTGCGTCAGGTTAGTGCCAGTAGCGCTAACACCCACGCGTGAAGCATACACCTCCCTTAGTGGTATAGTATCTGATCAGCTCAATATCTGATCTGATCAGATCTATACTAGCGTCCCCAGCAGTTTAGGGTTCCCAAAAACGCAGTGTTAGCGGGATCAGCCCAGATACCTGCTAGCACCTGCGTTTTGCCCCTCCGTCCAGCCCAGGCCACCCAAGTGCAGTATCGATCGATCACTGTCACTTACAAAACACAGAACACACATAACTGCAGCGTTCGCAGAGACAGGCCTGATCCCTGCGACTCCAGTGCTGTAGGAGGTGATTTCACCACCACAGTTAAAAAAAAAAAGCATATATGCCGAAGCATTGGGACAGCAGGGGCGGAGGAGCGATTTTGCTCCTAATGCCGCGTACATACGGTCGAAATTCCGACGGAGGCTTGCCCGTGGAAAAGTCTGACCGTGTGTACGCGGCATAACTTTTGCGAGAAGATGCCCCCATGCTTCGGCATATATAAATGGTGCATGTATGCCCATCATTAGAAGTGGGTGGATGAAGGGCGGTATTCTAATGGTGGGCATACCCACTGATCAATCTTTTTTTTTCGTTCAGCCAACAGGCTGCATGAAAAAAAAGATTACAATACATGTCCAACAAAGACCAGTAACGTACTGGTATGTTGCTGGACTTTGAATGTTTATACCAGAATGATGCCTGCGGGTTTAGGTATCATCTTGGTATCATTCTTTTCAGCCAGCGGCCGGCTTTCATGTAAAAGCAATCCTAGTAGCTAATTAGCCTCTGGACTGCTTTTACAAGCAGTGGGAGGGAATGTCCCCCCCCCCCCCGGATATAAAAAGCGCCATTGGGAAATTGGGAAAGCATTTTATCACACCGATCTTGGTGTGGTCAGATGCTTTGAGGGCAGAGGAAAGATCTAGGGTCCAATAGACCCAGTTTTTTCAAAAAAAGAGTACCTGTCACTACCTATTGCTATCATAGGGGATATTTACATTCCCTGAGATAACAATAAAAATGATAAAAAAATAAATAAATATGAAAGCAACAGTTTAAAAATAAAATAAAAAAACAAAATGAATAATAATAAAAAAAAAAAAGCACCCCTGTCCCACCCTGCTCTTGCCCAATGGCGAACGCAAGCGTCGGTCTGGCGTCATATGTAAACAGCAATTGCACCATGCATGTGAGGTATCACCGCGAAGGTCAGATCGAGGGCAGTAGTTTTAGCAGTAGACCTCCTCTGTAAATCTAACGCCGTAACCTGTAAAGGCTTTTAAAGGCTTTTAAAATTGTATGTAGTTTGTCGCCAATGCTCGTTTGTGCGAAATTTTAAAGCTTGTCGTGTTTGGTATCTATGTACTCGGCCTAAGATCATCTTTTTTATTTCATCAAACATTTGGGCAATATAGTGTGTTTTAGTGCATTAAAATTAAAAAAAGTGTATTTTTTCCCCAAAAAATGCGTTTGAAAAATCGCTGCGCAAATACTGTGTAGAAAAAAAAATGCAACACCCACCATTTTAATCTGTAGGGCCTTTGCTTTAAAAATATATATATAATGTTTGGGGGTTCAACATAATTTTCTTGCAAAAAAAAAAATATTTTCATGTAAACAAAAAGTGTCAAAAAGGGCTTTGTCTTCAAGTGGTTAGAAGAGTGGATGTAAGCTTCCTAATGTTGTGTATAAAATGCCAGAACAGTTCAAAACCCCCTAAATGACCCCATTTTGGAAAGTAGACACCCCAAGCTATATACTGAGAGGCATGTCGAGTCCATGGAATATTTTATATGTTGACACAAGTTGCGGAAAAAAGACAATTTTTTTTTTTTTTTTTTTTTTTTTTGCACAAAGTTGTCACTAAATGATATATTGCTCAAACATGCCATGGGCATATGTGGAATTACACCCCAAAATACATTCTGTTGCTTCTCCTGAGTACGGGGATACCACATGTGTGAGACTTTTTGGGAGCCTAGCCGCGTACGGGACCCCGAAACTAAGCACTGCCTTCAGGCTTTCTAAGGGTGTAAATTTTTGATTTCACTCCTCACTGCCTATCACAGTTTCGGAGGCCATGGAATGCCCAGATGGCACAAAACACCCCCAAATGACCCCATTTTGGAAAGTAGACACCCCAAGCTATTTGCTGAGAGGTATGGTGAGTATTTTGCAGATCTCGCTTTTTGTCACAAAGTTTTGAAAAAAATAAAAAATAAATATTTTCTTTCTTCATTTTCAAAAACAAATGAGAGCTGTAAAATACTCGCCATGCCTCTCAGTAAATAGCTTGGGGTGTCTATATTCCAAAATGGGGTCATTTGGGGGGGTTTTGTGCTATTTTGGCATTTTATGGCCTTCGAAACTGTGATAGGTAGTGAGGAGTGAAATCAAAAATTTGTGCCTAGAAATCCTGAAGGCGGTGCTTGGTTTTCGGGGTCCCGTACGCGGCTAGGCTCCTAAAAAGTCCCACACATGTGGTATCCCCGTACTCAGGAGAAGCAGAAAAATGTATTTTGGGGTGTAATTCCATATATAGCCATGGCATGTGTGAGCAATATATCATTTAGTAACAACTTTTTGTAATTTTTTTTTTTTATTTTAATTTTTTTGTCATTATTCAATCACTTGGGACAAAAAAAAAATATTCAATGGGCTCAACAGGCCTCTCAGCAATTTCCTTGGGGTGTCTACTTTCTAAAATGGGGTCATTTGGGGGGGTTTTGTACTATTTTGGCATTTTATGGCCTTCGAAACTGTGATAGGTAGTGAGGAGTGAAATCAAAAATTTGCGCCCTTAGAAATCCTGAAGGCGGTGCTTGGTTTCCGGGGTCCCGTACGCGGCTAGGCTCCCAAAAAGTCCCACACATGTGGTATCCCCGTACTCAGGAGAAGCAGCAAAATGTATTTTGGGGTGTAATTCCACATATAACCATGGCATGTGCGAGCAATATATCATTTAGTGACAACTTTTTGTAATTTTTTTTTTTTTTTTAGTCATTCAATCACTTGAGACAAAAAAAAAAAAAATTCAATGGGCTCAACATGCCTCTCAACAATTTCCTTGGGGTGTCTACTTTCCAAAATGGGGTCATTTGGGGGGGGGGTTTTGTACTGCCCTGCCATTTTAGCACCTCAAGAAATGAGATAGGCAGTCATAAATTAAAAGCTGTGTAAATTCCAGAAAATGTACCCTAGTTTGTAAACGCTATAACTTTTGCGCAAACCAATAAATATACGCTTATTGACATTTTTTTACTAAAGACATGTGGCTGAATACATTTTGGCCTAAATGTATGACTACAATTGAGTTTATTCGATTTTTCTTATAACAAAAAGTAGAAAATATCATTTCTTTTCAAAATTTTCGGTCTTTTTCCGTTTATATCGCAAAAAATAAAAATCGCAGAGGCAATCAAATACCATTAAAAGAAAGCTCTATTTGTGGGAAGAAAAGGACGCAAATTTCGTTTTGGTACAACATTGCATGTCCGCACAATTTACAGTTAAAGCAGCGCAGTGCAAAATTCTGAAAACAGATCTGGTCCTTTAGCTACAAAATGGTCCGGGGCTTAAGTGGTTAAACAGGAAGAGAAAATCTCCTAACACGATCTGAACTTTCTAAACAGTATATAAATGTGAAGACAGCAGATATAGATGTAAAACTTTTGTAGGGAGATTTGGTTCATCTCTGTGTATCATCTGAGGCTGTTCACTTCACTGGGTGTATGGAGGGTTTACATTCACTTTAAGGTTTAACCTCATATTATATGGTTTTGGTAAATCTGAATGAAAAAATCTCCAGAAAATTGAATAGTGTGTATCCAGATTTAGTGTTACTAAACCCACAACAGAATGAGTGTGTATATGCAGTAAAGCATGCTTGTTATACTCACTGTAGAACCTACGAGGTTAATCCTCTGCATTGTGTAAAAAGACTGTTTGATCCTCCTCTTCTTCCAGTCCCCGATCTATCTCCTGATAGAACAGAGCCCTAGGAGGCACTCTGTACATGCTCAATTTGGTGTGTATTGCTAGAGAGGTTTTTTTTTTCTTGGCAGGGTGCTTGAACCAGTGCTCAGCTTGACACTGATAGAAGTCATAAGACTGCCATATACTGCTGATGATAAAAAGTATTTAGCAGTTTATATTTACTAAATACATTGCATTTCCATGTTCTGTGTACTGTGGGAGACCAAATATACTAAATGCAGGGTCCTGGGTTTAGTAACACTTTAAGTGCCACCTAAGTGAATGGCAATACAAAGTGCCATTCTTTACTGCAACATATAAGTCTAAATTGGTCCTTAAAGGGGTTGTAAAGGTTTGTTTTTTATTTTCTAAATAGGTTCCTTTAAGCTAGTGCATTGTTGGTTCACTTACCTTTTTCCTTAGATTTCCCTTCTAAATATTTGTTTTCTTTGTCTGAATTTCTCACTTCCTGTTCCTCCTCAGTAAGCTGTTCAGTAAGCTGTTCTGGCCGACTCCACACCACTCGGATGATGGTGTGAAGTTTAGTGAGGAGAAACAGGAAGTGAGAAATTCAGACAAAGAAAAAAAAACATTTAGAAGGTAAATCAAAGGAAAAGGTAAGTGAACCAACAATGCACTAGCTTAAAGGAACCTATTTAGAAAACAAACCTTTACAACCCCTTTAAGCTGCAACAGTATCTCACTTTCTATAAACCATTTAAGTAACTGACAACTCCTATACTGTAAGTAGTGGAGCAGCATCTGAGCTGAAATAAACCCATGAGTATTTTCTTCATTGTTAGATTTTGTCAAACTACAACTGAATGAATCCATTGAATTGTGGTGCACTGACGTATACACACAATATTTCATGGCTTATTCATTTTGACTGGACTGCTCATACATTACAACTTGTGTAAACACACCAGCGGCATTTTTTCACTACATTGCACAAATGGTTCACATCTCTGCCTTGTGGTGTACTTCCATAGATGCAATGATCCATTAAAAATCTTCATCTTTCAGACAATTCCTATAGTGATATGGAAGTCAAATTTTTTCATTGTAATTGTATGTAAGTTCATAAACTTTATATACATTTATTGTACTCAAATGTATTTGTCAAGTGCTATTGCTACCTACATAAACCACTGTGTAGCCAGACCCCGTAGCTGTCACAAGTTCCGCTATGGCTATAATCTTTAGCAGGAGATTCTACAAGTCCACGTATGCAATTCAGTTGTGAAAATACTGAACAGCAAGCCTGGATTAACCACTTCATCCCCGGACCATTTTGGCTGGTTAAAGACCATTCCCCCTTTTGCGATTCGGCACTGCGTCGCTTTAACTGACAATTGCGCGGTCGTGCGACGTGGCTCCCAAACAAAATTGACGTCCTTTTTTTCCCACAAATAGAGCTTTCTTTTGGTGGTATTTGATCACCTCTGCGGTTTTTATTTTTTGCACTATAAACAAAAATAAAGCGACAATTTTGAAAAAAATGCAATATTTTTTACTTTTTGCTATAATAAATATCCCCAAAAAAATATATAAAATTTTTTTTTCCTCAGTTTAGGCTGATATGTATTCTTCTACATATTTTTGGTAAAAAAAAAACCACGATAAGCATTTATTGATTGGTTTGCGCAAAAGTTATAGCGTTAACAAAATAGGGGATAGTTTTATGGCATTTTTATTAATTATTTATTTTTTACTAGTAATGGCGGCGATCAGCGTTTTTTTTTTTTTTTTTTCATGACTGCGACATTATGGCGGACACATCGGACACTTTTGACACATTTTTGGGACCATTGTCATTTTCACAGCAATCAGTGATATAAAAATGCACTGATTACTGTGAAAATGACACTGGCAGTGAAGGGGTTAACCACTAGGTGGCGCTGTAGGGGTTAAGTGTTCCCTGCATACTGTTTCTACTGTAGGGGGGATGGGCTCTGTGTCACATGACACTGATCTCCGCTCCGAGTACACGGAGCCGAGATCTGTGTCATTGTCACTAGGCAGAGCCGGGAGATGCTTGTTTACACAAGCATCTCCCCGCACTATACCTCTGTGAGACGATCACGGGGATCCCCGCGGCGATCGAGTCCGCGGGACCCGCGGTCCGACTCACGGGGATGGTGGCAGGGTCGCGAGTGCGCCGACGCGCGACCACACGGACAGGCATTTAAAGGGGACGGACAGGTACGTTGATATGTCAGTCCGTGCCGTTCTGCCAATGTATATCTACAGGAGGCGGTCGGCAAGCGGTTAAAACACACTGAAATCGGGTATCCCAATGGGCAAGGACGTAGTATGTAATTAACTCGAATTAAAGGTTAAGTCCATCTTTCACAAAAAAAAAACAAATGCACAAAATTATATTTTTTGCAAATCAGCTTGCAAAGCATTGCAACCGTGATCAGTGGATAGCAAGGACAATGCCAGGCTCCTGCATGCTCTTCCTCCAGCTCTCTGTTCATTCCATGGTACAGACTTTCAGTTAGAGAGCGGGATAAAGTGTCAATGGACTACTAGTGCAGCCTTCTGCCTCAATGGGTGGTTTATTCGTTCAGAGATCTTCGCCCATACAGCTGTGCAAAGTTCAGAGGTGAAGAGCCCCTGCATGCTGTTCGGGAAGGGGGGATGTAACATGGTGCAAAAGGTGGCATTAGCCTTTAAATATACTGTATATTGTTTGTGTGTGCCTGCACATTTGTTAGTACAGGTAGTAATTAAAGCGGTTCTAAAAGCACATTTTTCCTTAAAATAAAATAAAAACATTAACAAGCATTACCTGCTCTGTGCAATTCAATTGCACAGAGCAGCCCAAACCTCCTTATCTGGGGTTCCCCACCAGTGATCTTGGTTCCTCCCCTTCTGTGTCTGACATCATAGAGAGCCGCTTGATCCAGAGCCAGGCTATGTGCATCCATAGACACACACACACAGCACGGCTTGGCCCCGCCTTCAAATCCCTCCTCACAGCATTTAATTGACATCAGCAGGAGCCAATGGCTTCCACTGCTGCTTCAGTCCCTGTGAGTAGTGGGAAATGGGAGAGAAGAGATGCAGATGGCCACAACACTGGACTGATTTAGGGCTCAGTATTTAGGGAGGCGGGGGGAGCATAGCAAGTTGTTAATTCATTTCAGGTATTAAGGTAAAAAAAGCTTAAGGTAAAAAAATATTTTAGCTTTAGAACCACTTTAAGTGTGGCTGGAGCAGAAGAATGGAGTCATCAACACCCTAATGCCGCGTACACACGATCGGTTTTTCTGACGAAAAAAGACCGATGGACTTTTTTCATCTGACAAACCGATCGTGTATGGGCCCCATCGGTCTTTTTTCCATCGGTATAAAAAAATAGAACATGTTTTAAATTTTACCGATGGGAAAAAAAAAAACCATAGCAAATTCCGATCGTCTGTGTGGAACTCCATCGGAGAAAAAACCCACGCATGTTCAGAATCAAGTTGACGCATGCTCAGAAGCATTGAACTTAATTTTTCTCGGCTCTTCGGAGTGTTTTACGTCACGGCGTTTGGGACGGTCGGATTTTTGACTGATGGTGTGTAGGCAAGACTGATGGAAGTCAGCTTCATCAGATTTCTGATGGAAAAATCCATCGGATTAGAATCCATAGGAAATCCGATCGTGTGTACAGGGCTTAAGGGACCCTGAAGAGTCCTAGTAAGGCCCCTTTCACACGGAGGTCCGTTCAGGTCCGCCTGTCAGTTTTTTAGGCGGACCTGAAACGGATCCTCCATGTACCCCTATGGAGGCACGGATGTCAGCGGAGACATGTCCGCTGACATCCGCTCCGCTCCACTCCGCCAAAGTGTGACGGAGGAAACCCCTATTTTTCCTTCCGTCGGCGGAGCGGATCGGATGACAACGGACTCTACGGTCCGTCGTCATCCGATTCCCCATAGGGGAGAGCGGCGCTCTGACAGGGCGGTCCCTGCACAGTGTGCGGAGACCGCCCAGTCATCCGTCGGCTCAGCGGGGATCAACGGAGCGATCCCCGCTGAGCAAGCGGAGCTTCACGGGGCGGATCTGCACGTATCCGCCCCGTGTGAAAGGACCCTTACACAAGAGGTACTGTATGCAAAGGTAGGGTCCAAATGGGCATGATGTGTTCTATATTCTCATAGCTCAACAATTGTGTTGTGGTATCCTGCTCTTTAGAGAAGTGGAGTTCCAGTTGTAGGATCTGCCCTCCCCAGCATTTGTTCGTTCACTGGTGTGTTATATATTCCCAAAACTGAACAATTGTGTAGTGTCATCCTGCCATTGATAGCTGTGGAGTGACAATTATAGGCGATTCACTACCCCAGAACTTGTTTGGTAACTGACTACATTGAGAGATGCCTAACAACCAAACTGGATATTTGCTGTTTATACACTGCCTTGAAAAAGTATTCATACCCCTTAAAGTTTTCCACATTTTGCAACCAAAAAATGTAAATCTATTTTATTGGGATTTTATGTGATAGATCAACACAAAGTGGCACATAATTGTGAAGTGGAAGGAACGTGATAAATGGTTTTCAATACTTTTTACAAAACAAAATCTGAAGAGTGTGGCGTGCATTTGTATTCAGCCCCCTTTACTCTGATACCCCTAACTAAGATCTAGTGTAACCAATTGCCTTCAGAAGTCACCTAATTAGTAAACATAGTCCACCTGTGTGAAGTGGAAGGAAAATGATAAATGGGTTTCAACATTTTTTTTTTTTACAAATAAATATCTGATAAGTGTGGCATGCCCCCTTTAGGCTGGGTTCACACTGATACGACACGACAGTCATACAACTTTCATCCTACTTTGCTCTGCGACATCAGTCCTACATTGGTCCGACATTGGTCCGACATCCATCCGACATTCATGAACAGGATACTACTTTGATCCGACTTTGTGCTAGTCTGACTTGTCCTTTGACCAATCAAAACAATCCCAGGGTGAGATAAATTCCTTTTACTGCTGCTGTAATCACCATGTTGGATGTCAAATGTCGGATGGTTAGGACAAGGATCCTACTTTGATCCGACTTCAATGATATTCAATGGGCTGAAGTCGGATCAAAGTCGGACCAAAGTAGTACAGGGAGCATTTTTAATGTCGGACCGACTTGTGTCGGACCAGTTAAGACGGCTCTCATAGGGAAACATTGATTTTCACACGTCATGCGACATGAGCTCCTAATGTCGGAGCGTTTGTCGGACCAGTGTGAACCAGGCCTCACTCTGATACCCCTAACTAAAATCCAGTAGAACCAATTGCCTTCAGAAGTCACCTAATTAGTAAATATAGTCCACCTGTGTGTAATTTAATCTCAGTATAAATAGGTGTCTCGTCTTCACAGTCATTAAGCAAATAGGCAGAAAGAGGCTCAGCCAAAGTAGTTATTTTCCAAGTCTCAATAGTTATAAGAAAAATTTAGAAGGGGGAAAAAATGCAGAAATTTGAAATTATTATATACTGTATACTGCAAAAATAGGTGAAAATTTGCAATCGCTAGAAATAAACTATAAAATGACTTTCCCTGTAAGGCCACCTGTGCTGCCTGTTTATGTTTTATCTGTAAAGATCTTTACATGTTGCAGGCAGTTTATGTGCTTCTCATGCCTTTTATCTATTTCCTAGAACAAATGTTTATTTGTGTTCATGTATGTGATTACTGGTCGTATAAATTTTCACCATTATTATATGATTTTACTATGACTTACCCAGTGATTATACTTACACACAGGTAAAGAACTAAGACATGTCTGGAAAACCCAAACTTTATTACTTTAATGGCCGAGGTAGAATGGAATCCATCCGATGGCTGCTTGCAGCAGCTGGAATTGAGGTATATATGTTCTACCTTATTTACTACTGATGATTTCATAACTACTGTACAAAGTTGTTAACGAACTTGCATTTTTCTGCAGTTTGAAGAAGAAATGTTAGAAACAAGGGAGCAGTATGAAGCCTTACTCAAAGGTATGATCAACTAAAAATGTTATATACTAGAACAAAACCACATTTAACAACACTGACATACAGTGCATAAAGATTTCATGATCATGACCTTAATCTCCGAAAAGATTTGGTGAGCAAAATTCATATTCGTTTTCTACTACTACATTTCTCAGGGAGAGATTTTAAAAGCTAACTCCATCTTTATGACCATGTTACCTGTACAGCATGAATCAGATACACAGTCTACCCCCCCACCTACTGATCACAGTTCCCCCCCACCCACTGATCACAGTTCCCCCCCACCTACTGATCACAGTCCCCCCCCCACCCACTGATCACAGTTCCCCCCCACCCACTTGTAACAGGGGTCACTTTGGGCACAGGGTGAAGGAGAACCCCACTATGATCTGTGCTAATCAGATTCAAAGCTGTTGTGTAGTATTTGCTGTGATGGGGTGTGATTGCATTCTATTGTCTATTGTGGCTTGTGGTAATTAAGTCTGCTACTATGGTGATGTGGATTGGAGCTTGGTAGACCGTCTGGCTGCCTATTATGGGATGTTTAAGTGTCTTTCTGTGAGGAAGGGGGGGGGATCACCCCTCCTGCTAAGACTGTTTACTGAAAGAGAAGTTTGAACACACCTGACCTGTATGACCATTGTCATTGGACAGTTTAACCCGCCCTGTTCCCCAAGGATGGGAGGGAAGGGTTTTGAAGAGAAATGTGTTACCATGTGCTTGTAATAAAGTCATTCCCTTGAGGGTGGAAAAATAAAATTCAAAGTGGTTGTGAGCTATGTAGGGTAACCCCAAATGTGGGGACCTCTGTGAAAAAAGAAAAAAAAAATTTAAAACTGTCACACTGAAAAAATGTTGTAACACTAAAAGCTGGGTGTGGGGGAGGGTAGTGTGAGGCGAGAGGACATTAATTAGGCAGGGAAAGAAAAGAAAAAAGGGAGAAAAAGAAACAGAGAAAAGGCTGAGAAAAAAAGAAAAAAAGAAAAAAAAAAAAGGGAGCAATAAAAGGGATTAAAGATAGGAAAGCCAAATAGTGAGTGAATATTGGGAAGAGAAGAAGATACCTGTTGCAAAGTGGAAAAGACATACAGATAAAAAAGCCAGATAGTGTGTGAATATTGCGTATGCATGTGGGTGGTCCTGTGCATGTCCTTCATTGGACTTTGCCGTCGCCTTCGCTTCAGGGAGCTGCGACGTGCACTGGGGTCCCCCCCTCTCCCTTCGCCTTGTTGTGGCCTGGGGTGAATGGGGGTTCCGCCACTGCACGTCGACGTCACGCATAGCACACCGGGCATGCGGTGTCCTTCGGGACACTGATCACAGTCCCCCCCCCCCCCCACCCACTGATCACAGTTTCCCCCACCTACTGATCACAGTTCCCCCCCCCCCCCACCCACTGATCACAGTTCCCCCCCACCCACTGATCACAGTTCCCCCCCCACCTACTGATCACAGTTCCCCCCCCCACCTACTGATCACAGTTCCCCCCACCCACTGATCACAGTTCCCCCCCCCACCTACTGATCACAGTTCCCCCCCCACCTACTGATCACAGTTCCCCCCCACCTACTGATCACAGTTCCCCCCCCCACCTACTGATCACAGTTCCCCCCCACCTACTGATCACAGTCCCCCCCCACCCACTGATCACAGTTCCCCCCACCTACTGATCACAGTTCCCCCCCACCTACTGATCACAGTTCCCCCCCACCTACTGATCACAGTTCCCCCCCACCTACTGATCACAGTTTCCCCCCCACCCACTGATCACAGTCCCCCTCACCCACTGATCACAGTTCCCCCTCACCCACTGATCACAGTTCCCCCTCACCCACTGATCACAGTTCCCCCTCACCTACTGATCACAGTTCCCCCTCACCCACTGATCACAGTTCCCCCTCACCTACTGATCACAGTTTCCCCCCCACCCACTGATCACAGTCCCCCCCCCCCCACCTACTGATTACAGTCCCCCCCCCCACCCACTGATCACAGCCCCCCCCCACCCACTGATCACAGTCCCCCCCTCCCCCCACCCACTGATCACAGTTCCTACCCCACCCACTGATCACAGTTGTAATGCTTTTGGATGAAAACAAAATGACATGCAAATTTTTTTAAATATGCGTGTATTTATTACTTTTTTCTTTTTTTTGCAAAAGGTGGAATTAGACTTTAGCCCCTTAATGCCCAGTCCCGGTGTCCTGTCGAGAAATGCCCCCTATCGAAAAATGCCCGGCCGGAACAGCGCATGCGCAGAGCGGAGCCTCAGAACAGCTGAGTTGACGATCAGCTGTTGTCTAGCGTTGCCGAGGCACGTTCATGTAGGTGAGGGGCGGATATTTACATGAAGGGGGCGGATATTTCAATGATGGGCAGTGCTGGGGGCAGAATTGTTATCGATGCCCAAACAAATCTGCTAAAGAAATCTTTATCTAATATAGAAAAAGCTGCCCTTTAATTAACTAAACAGGGCCGCAAGTGTTTAAAATGAATAGCAGATAAAGATTTTTTTTGCAGATGTCTTTGGCCATCGATTAAAATTCCGCCCCCAGCACTGCCCATCATTGAAAAATCCCACCCCTTCAAGTAAATATCCACCCTTTACCTACATGAACGTGCCTTGGCCACGCGAGACAACAGCTGATCGTAAACTCAGCTGTTCTGCGGCTCCATGCGGCGCATGCGCAGTTCCACCCGGGCACTATTCGATAGCCGGGAACTTCTTAACAGAATACCAGCATCCCTTTACTAGGGTCTTTACGCCCAAGGGCGGGAAGGACTGGCTAAGCACATAACCACTGTGTTTGGCTGTCACAGTGGTCACATGATCATTGGTAGAGACTAGGAGTGGTCTTTGACAGCTCAGTCACTATGCTGGGAGCTCACAGTAAGTGCACACTCAACACAGAAAGCTCTGCCACCCATCGTATTGGCATTAAAGCCCATCCTCTTTGCTGCTGAAAATATGTGTTACAAGGGCAGCAAGAGGTTAAGATCACTTCTCCTGTTTAGGTCAGTAGGATTGCATAATATGGTCCTTAAGGCCAATTGGTAATAAAAGGAAATGTTTCCTAATGACCAAATGATGTTGTCTCCTTTTTGACATGCCAGGAGGTGCCAAGTAGCGGCAAACAATCACACTTATGCCCCGCTGAGCTGTTTTATTTGTTCATCCTGGCAAATCTGATGTGGCCAAATATAGGATTTTAGACTGATTATTACTCTGACCTTTGTCATTTACCCATTATTGTACTGGTGATGCATATTTTTGTGTTTTATATTTTCAGAAGGAGCATTACTTTTTGAGCAAGTGCCAATGGTGCAAATGGATGGAATGAGGCTTGTACAATCAAGAGCCATAATGCAGTATATTGCTGCAAAATATGACCTGTATGGGAAAAACCTGAAGGAAAGATTGCTGTATGACTTTTTTTTTTTTTAAGTTGATGACTAACCATTAAAGGGGTTGTAAAGGTTCATTTTTTATTTTCTAAATAGGTTCCTTTAAGCTAGTGCATTGTTGGTTCACTTACCTTGTCCTTTGATTTACCTTCTAAATGTTTTTTTTCTTTGTCTGAATTTCTCACTTCCTGTTTCTCCTCACTAAACTTCACACCATCATCCGAGTGGTGTGGAGTCACCCAGAACAGCTTACTGAACAGCTTACTGAGGAGGAACAGGAAGTGAGAAATTCAGACAAAGAAAAAAAATATTTAGAAGGGAAATCTAAGGAAAAGATAAGTGAACCAACAATGCACGAGCTTAAAGGAACCTATTTAGAAAATAAAAAATGAACCTTTACAACCCCTTTAATCATTAACGGTGATAATATTACAAATGAGTATTTTTCAATGTGCTGGTGATTTTACTGCCACTTTTACCATAAAGAACTATTATGAGCTATGGGGGTGCAATCTCACCTGGATCTCTAAAACTAAACTAAGCCTGAGCTGAGACCCCAAGGGCTCACGTACCCAGGTGCTTTTTTGGAATACAGCATATATTGTGGGCTTTTTAACTCCCCCATGAGACATGGCTACTGTATACAGCTGCCCATACTAATGAATTAGCTGTATGCAGTTGTACTACGGAGTACGCTGGTACTTGCATAAACCCACGCACATGTACGAATGTAAAATCTGGGATGCAGACCAGTCTGCATCCAAGGCTGTACCACTTTGCACATCATACAGTTGTGTGCAGCCATTATTACTATGAGCAGCTACTATACAAAAGCTGTGTCCCCAGGTGGGCAAATATGCCGACAATTTATGTTGTAGAGCCCCATGCACCCATGTGCATGGGGCCTTATTGTCTCCATTGAGACTGCCCTGTTTTGTTTTTGTTTATTTTTATGTTTTTTTTTTTTACGTTTCTGAAAAAATTTGACTGCTGTGATTATCACAAGTGTCTCTATGTAGAGGATCAATATATCCATATAATAACCTCATCTGAACTCGATATGATAACATCATTGTTTGGGTATCAAAAAATATATACAGTATTTGTGATATGACCTACTATAACAAATATAGAATCATAAGAAAACAAACAAAAAGATGTCAAACTGCACTTTCATCATTTTTTTTTATTTTTTATTATTATACAGGATTTATATAGCGA
This sequence comes from Rana muscosa, assembly GCA_029206835.1. NCBI lineage: Eukaryota > Metazoa > Chordata > Amphibia > Anura > Ranidae > Rana > Rana muscosa. The sequence continues at coordinate 613,226,463 of CM055122.1, forward strand.
CAACAGTTTGCGCAGCGCTTTACAGCATGAGGGCAGACAGTACAGTTACAATTCAATACAATACAGGATCAAACCAGAGGGCCCTGCTCATTAGAGCTTAAAATCTAGGAGATAAGGAAAAGGGATCAAAAATGAACATTTCCAAAATTATACATGGGTATAAACAAAAATCAAGTCCACCTCTTCTTTAATTAGAGGGAAGTATAAAACCAGAACAAAAAGGTGTTACATTACTCTTGAAGCCCATTTGTATATGTGCACAATGATTACTGTAATCTAGCAAAAGTAATGTTTGTACAAGATGTTACATTTTGCAGTAAATTATAATATACATACAGTATCTCACACAAGTACACCCCTCACATTTTTGTAAATATTTTATTCTATCTTTTCATGTGAAAACACTGAAGAAATGACACTTTGCTACAATGTAAAGTAGTGAGTGTACAGCTTGTATAACAGTGTAAATTTGCTGTCCCCTCAAAATAACTCAACACACTGCCATTAATGTCTAAACCGCTGGCAACAAAAGTGAGTGCACCCCTAAGTGAAAATGTCCAAATTGGGCCCAAAGTGTCAATATTTTGTGTGGCCGCCATTATTTTCCAGCACTGCCTTAACCCTCTTGGGCATGGAGTTCACCAGAGCTTCACAGGTTGCCACTGGAATCCTCTTTCACTCCTCCATGATGACATCACGGAGCTGGTGAATGTTAGAGACCTTGTGCTCCTCCACCTTCTGTTTGTAGATGCCCCACGGATGTTCAATAGGGTTTAGGTTTGGAAACATGCTTGGCCAGTCCATCAAATTTACCCTCAGCTTCTTTATCAAGGCAGTGGTTGCCTTGGAGGTGTGTTTGGGGTTGTTATCATGTTGGAATACTGCCCTGTGGCCCAGGATCCGAAGGGAGAAGATCATGCTTGGCTTCAGTATGTCACAGTACATGTTGGCATTCATGGTTCCCTCAATGATCTGTAGCTCCCCAGTTCCGGTAGCACTCATGCAGCCCCAGACCATGACACTCCCACCACCATGCTTGACTGTAGGCAAGACACCCTTGTCTTTGTACTCCTCACCTGGTTGCTGCCCCACATGCTTGACACCATCTGAACCAAATAAGTTTATCTTGGTCTCATCAGACCACAGGACATGGTTCCAGTAATCCATGTCCTTAGTCTGCTTGTCTTCAGCAAACTGTTTGCGGACTTTCTTGTGCATCATCTTTAGAAGAGGCTTCCTCCTGGGTCGACAGCCATGCAGACCAATTTGATGCAGTGTGCGGCGTATGGTCTGAGCACTGATGGGGTGACCCCCCCAACCCCTTCAACCTCTGCAGCAATGCTGACAGCACTCATACGTCTATTTCCCAAAGACAACCTCTGGATATCATGCTGAGCATGTGCACTCAACTTCTTTGGTTGACCATGGTGAAGCCTGGTTCTGAGTGGAACCTGTCCTATTAAACCACTGTATGGTCTTGGCCACCATGCTGCAGCTCAGTTTTAGGGTCTTGGCAATTTTCTTATAGCCTAGGCCATCTTTATGAAGAGCAACAATTCTTTTTTTCAGATCCTTAGAGAGTTCTTTGCCATGAGGTGCCACGTTAAACTTCCATTGACCAGTATGAGAGAGTGAGAGCAAAAACACCAAATTTAACACACCTGCTCCCCATTCACACCTGAGACCTTGTAACACTAATGAGTCACATGACACCGGGGAGGGAAAATGGCTAATTGGGCCCAATTTGGAAATTTTTACTTAGGGGTGTACTCACTTTTGCTGCCAGTGGTTTAGACATTAATGGGTGTGAATTATTTTGAGGGGACAGCTAATTTTCACTGTTATACAAGCTGTACACTCACTGCATTGTAGCAAAGTGTAATTTCTTCAGTGTTGTCCCATGAACAGATATAATAAAATAGTTACAAAAATGTAAGGGGTGTACTCACTTTGGTAAGATACTGTATGTATCATTTTATCTGCATAAAAAAATTATAATAGAGCTACTAATTGTTTAAACAGTAAATGGATACATTTGTAAATTTGTGGTAGCAGTATTTCCTAGCCCTACTCCTTTTGGAGGGACTGCCTATTATAACAGAACTGATGACATTAAAGAATGCCAGAATGATTTTGGCACTTGGCACAAAAGTGTCTTTGTTGAGAGGGGCGTACATTGGCTGACGTTCCTGGCCTCCTGGCCTACTTTTGAGTCACAGACCCAGATCAAGCATGCTGTAAATGAGAATCAGAAACGTTTTAGATTTCCTAACCTCTAAAATGGTTCTGGGTCAGTGACTCAAAGCCTTGAAGCCATAGCTGCAGCATGACAGCCAGGGAACTAGTTTATTAAGAGTTTATTAAAGGCAGCATCCCCAATTCTCACAAGATAGAATCCCTTTCAAAGTTGTTTTGTTTGTATAGTTATTTATTTTGGCAGGTATATACTTGGTATCTATAAAGTGCATGTAATTGTTTCTTTATGCTTTCAGAATTGATATGTATGTTGGAGGTACTACTGATCTTATAGAGATCATCATCCCACACCCATTTTTATCACCTGAAGACAAACAGAAGCACATTAAGGTTATTGTGCAAAAGGCTAAAGAAAGATACTTTCCTGTTTATGAAAAGGTAATTTATTAGTTTTTTTCATTTCGGATAGAGTAATTGAGGGATATACCGTATATACTCGAGTATAAGCCGACCCGAATATAAGCCGAGGCACCTAATTTTACCACAAAAAACTGGGAAAACGTATTAACTCGAGTATAAGCCTAGGGTGGGAATGCAGCAGCTACTGTAAGTGGAAAAGAGGGTCAACAATGCCCATTTACACGCCTCACTGTGCCCATTTGCACGCCTCACCAATGTGTTTTTTTATTTTAATTTTATTTATTTTTTACAATTCATTTTATTTATTGCAATTCTTTCTTTTTTTTCTTTTTTTAGACCTGTTGGCGGGCTATGGTGAGAAATCAGGGGTCTTAACAGACCCCTGACAACTCCCCTTTGTGACAGAGAAAGGGACTGAGGATAGGGATTTCCCAGTCCCTTTCTCTGCAGCCTCAGCTACGCTGAAAATGAATGCATAGGAGACAGCGGCTCCTCCCCATTCATAAACGGAAGCATCGTAATCACAAGTTACAATGTTTCAGTTATGTGAATGGACAGAGTCAGTAATCACTGACTCTGTTCATTCGTAAAAGAAAGGGGGCGGGTTTACCGGCTCCTACCTCCCTCCACTCTCCATCCTGACAGATCGAGGAGGGGGGCGGCAGAACGGAGGGGGACAGTCACGGAGCACGGAGGGGGACAGTCACGGAGCACGGAGGGGGACAGTCACGGAGCACGGAGGGGGACAGTCACGGAGCACGGAGGGGGACAGTCACGGAGCACGGAGGGGGACAGCAGAACGGAGGGGGACACAGAGGGGACTGGAGGAGGATAAGGGGACAGTCAGCGGTGATCGGTGCGGTTGGACAGTTACAAGCAAGCACCGATCACCCTGTATAGATTAAGCAGCTGAGGGGCAGAGAGATTGCGGCGAGGAGAGGAGGAGGAGGTAGTGGAGGACTGTGGCACCCAAGGTGGACCAAACACCGTTTTCGGCGGCCGAAATTTCAGCGCACCTCTAGACCCGAGTATAAGCCGAGGGGGGAATTTTCAGCACCAAAAAAAATGTGCTGAAAAACTCGGCTTATACTCGAGTATATACGGTACTCCTGTCAAAAAAAAATTCAGCATCTGTGTACCAATGCAGAGATTTCCCTTTACTTCCTGTCCCATAGCCAAACAGAAAAGGAAAGCAAATAAAGGGAATTCCTTGGGAACCCCCAGAACTAGTGTCTCCATTGCAAGATTTCCCTCTATTACTTTTCTGGGGACAACCCAAAATTTTGAATTTTCTTTTACTTTAACTTTCAATGATAATGGTAAACTGGACAAATAGAGAGGTTGAATCTCCCTAACGGGGGTACAGACAGCAATAACAACTGACAGGGGTTCTAATCCCTCTCCACTCTATCCAAAAAAAAAAAAAAAAGTTTTACCTTTTTAGTTATAGCTTAAGTTCTAAGCAATCATTAGACCATTTACATTTATTGTATATTACTATGAAATCACTCTTAAATAAACACATTTCTAAGTGTATACAGGTTATGTTTGGGAAATTACATTCATTCCAAAAATCAAATGGTAAAAACAAACTAGATCTTGAAGTACTTTGGAACATTCATCAAGGTATCAAATGTACTGAGAATTTTTGTATATAGTGACTTAAAGTATTCATACCCCTTTAATTTTCCACATTTTGTCATGTTACAACCAAAAACGTAAATGTATTTTATTGGGATTTTATGTGATAAATCAACACAAAGTGGCACATAGTTGTGAAGTGGAGGAAAAAAAATAAATGGTTTTCAATTTTTTTTTACAAATAAATATCTGAAAAGTGTGGCGTGCGTTTTGTATTCAGCCCCCTTGAGTCAATACTTTGTAGAACCACCTTTTTCTGCAATTACAGCTGCAAGTCTTTTTTGGGTATGTCTCTATCAGCTTTGCACATTTAAAGAGTGACATTTTTGCCCATTCTTCTTTACAAAATAGCTCAAGCTTTGTCAGATTGGATGGAGAATGTCTGTGAACAGCTATTTTCAAGTCTTGCCACAAATTCTCAATTGGATTGAAGTCTGGGTCCATTCTAACACACGAATATGCTTTGATCTGAACCATTCCATTGTAGCTCTGGCTGTATGTTTAGGGTCATTGTCCTGCTTGAAGGTTAACCTCCGCCCCAGTCTCAAGTCTTTTACAGACTGTAACAGGTTTTCATCTAAGATTGCCCTGTATTTGGCTCCATCCATCTTCCCATCAACTCTGACCAGCTTCCCTGTCCCTGCTGAATAAAATCATCTCCACAACCTGATGCTGCCACCACCATGTTTCACGGTGGGGATGGTGTGTTCAGGGTGAAGTGCAGTGTTAGTTTTCCACCACACATAGCGTTTTGCTTTTAGCCCAAAAAGTTCAATTGTGGTCTCATCTGACCAGAGCCTAGCCTGTCAGTTTATGTGGACGGCCATGTCTTGGTAGGTTTGCAGTTGTGCCATACTCTTTTCATTTTTGGGTGATGGACTGAACAGTGCTTCGTGAGATGTTCAAAGCTTGGGATATTTTTATATAACCTAATCTTGCTTTAAATTTCTCAACAACTTTATCCCTGACCTGTCTGGTGTGTTTATTGGCCTCTCTAACAAACCTCTGAGGGTTTCACAGAACAGCTGTATTTATACTGAGATTAAATTACACACAGGTGGACTCTATTTACTAATTAGGTGACTTCTGAAGGCAATTGGTTCTACTGGATTTTAGTTAGGGGTATCAGAGTAAAGGGGGCATGCCACACTTATCAGATATTTATTTGTAAAAAAAAATGTTGAAACCCATTTATCATTTTCCTTCCACTTCACAATTATGTGCCACTTTGTGTTGGTCTATCACAGAAAATCACAGAAAATCCTAATAAAATACATTTATGTTTTTTGGTTGTAACATGACAAAATGTGCAACATTTCAAGGGGTATGAATACTTTTCTCAAGGCACTGTAAATATTCATAGGAAAATCTACTATTGTATGGCAAGTTTAAGGCAACATGACAAATTAATCTATCTCTACATTAATGGCAGATTTTAAAAGAACATGGTGGGAAATTTCTCGTTGGAAAGCAGCTGAGCTGGGCAGATGTACAGCTGCTGGAGGCCATCCTAATGGTAGAAGAAAAATGTGCCGACATCCTACCCGGCTTTCCACGACTGAAGGTAGTGCAGTGATTAGAACTTGTAAAACATACTGCTTATGTGGATTTTTTTTTTTTTTTTTTGCCATAATAGCTTTATAGACAATGTTTTCATGTAACCTGTAGAATTATATGTCATTTATTATTAACTACATTGACATGAACATGAACATCTACATAAACCCTGACAGAGGTTGTGCCATACAGAGACCCTGTCAGAGATTGTGCCATACAGGGACACTACCAGAGGTAGTGTCATACAGAGACCCTGCCATAGACTGTGCCATACAGAGACCCTTCCAGAGATTGTGCCATACAAAGACCGTGCCAGAGATTGTGCCATACAGAGACCCTGCCAGAGGTTGTGCCATACAGAGACCCTGCCATAAACTGTGCCATACAGAGACCTTGCCATAGACTGTGCCATACAGAGAACCTACCATAGACTGTTCCATACAGAGACCCTGCCATAGATTGTGCCATGCAGACACCCTGCCAGAGTTTGTCCCATACAGGGACACTACAACGGTAACATACGAGACTGCCATACAGGGACACTGTGCCATACAGCTATGCTGCCAGAGACTGTGCCATACAGCTACACTGCATACAAAGACACTGCCAGTGGTTGCTCCACAGTGGCGTTGTATGGGTTGTCAGCACCCGGGGCAAGGCAAGTAATTTGTGCCCCCTAACCTGTGGACTTTGATTCCCCCTCCCTGATCACACCCCCTAGATACCCCCCCAGATTCATCCTCTCTGATCACACCTCTAGATTACCCGCCCCCAGATTCCCTCCACCTGTGGACTTGGATACCCCCCCCAGATTCCTCCACTCTGATTATACCCCCCCAGATACCCCCTCCCCCACCACACACACATAATTCCCCCACATCTCACTGGTACTGCAGCACCAGGGACAGGAGGGTTGATTGTGTCCCACGCAGGCAGGAGAACATCTCCAGCAGGATTTCAGTACAGCGCATGGTGCTCACCGCCCACCGCTCTACCCTCTTCTGCATGCTTGGATCCATTCTCCATGCTTTCTCGTGACAGCAGCTAAACAGCAGGTAAACCTAAACTTCCACGTTGCATCCTCTGTCCTACCAGGCATAGCATGGAGGTTGTAGTTTGTCTGCTGGGGGGGACAGGTATTTTAAAAATCCAAATTCCCAGCAAGTGGCCTGGGGATTTGGATTTTACCGACACAACCCCCCCTACCCCCACCCAAACTACCACTCTAAGACGGCTGCCTGGGCAGCCTTATGATGGCGCCAGTTCTGTCTGTGCCCCCTCTACATGTTGTGCCCCGGGCAACTTCACCGGATGCCCCCCACGCTACGCCACTACTGCACCATGCAGTAACACAGCTAGGGACTGAGCCATGCAGGCACACTGCCAGAGACTGTACCACACAGCCACCCAGGGATGTATCATACAGAGACAATGCCTGCACCATACAGGGACATTGCCAGAGACTGTGCTTTATAGGGACATTGCCAGGGACTGTGCCATATAGGGAAACTGCTAGAGTCTGAGCCATACAGTGACGCTGCCAGATGTTTCACCGTACAGAGACACACAATATAGAGACACTGACAGATATATGCGATATTATGCGATAGTTAAATCTGCCCTCAGGATATTGACTAACCTAATTTCTGTTTTTCTAGGAGTTCAAGCAGAGAATAGGCGAAATACCTACAATCAAAGCATTCCTGCAGCCTGGTAGTACAAGAAAACCAGTGCCTGATGATAAATACGTGACCACAGTGAGGACAGTTCTGCAGGCCTACTACAATGTAAAATTAAATTACATTAATTAGTGTAAATTAGTGTGGAATCAGAGTGCACATGCATAAACATATTTACAGGCCCTAAATTATCAAGCTTCAAATAGTGCTTAGGGCACCTGAAAGTGTGCTTTAGCATGGTAAGGTTTACTCAGTCAAAGTTATTTCAGCATTCTTTACGTGCTATTTAGCACACCTTCGGTTCTTTTGCAGACAATAAAAATCCAAGATAAATGCGCTTCATCCTAAGGAAAATGATTTTGTGCAACTTTTAGATGATGCATCCAGTAGTGTATTTAGGTTTTGTGCTGCCCTAGGCCTGACTAAACTCGTGCACCCCCTAATTTAAATATGACCCATCCCTTCCTGTCATGGCCACACCCTTTGCTGTTTAAGACCCGTCCCGGAAATTTTTGAGTGGGGACACTAGTTCTGAGGGCCTGGGGGGCAATGGATTCCCTTAATTTGCATAGATTTCCTCTCTTTTCCTGTTTGGCTATGGGGCAGGAAATTAAGGGAAATCTCTGCAATGGGACAGGGATGGTAAAAAATAAACTGACAGGGGCTATATCCCTCCCTTACTCTATCCAAAATGTCAAAAAAAAAGTGTTGCCTATAGTTCTACTTTAAGCACAAATTTCTGATAATTTTATGGAGAGGACTAAGAAGATATAACCATGCCAATGGTGCATCAGAAAACATAGCACAGTGAGGAAGGTTTATTGTCCAGGATGATAGGACAGTCAAAATTAGAAGCAGAGCCACCCCCCCTCCCCACAGTTGCGGAATGCCAGCCGCCCGCATACCGGAAGCAGTGCGGCCGCTTTATTGGGGCGCTAGACTAATTTGCCTCTCAGCCCAGTCCGCCCCATAAGACTGGCGCTACACTAACAGTGTAGTGCAAGCCGGCGGGGACTCTTTCCGTGCTGCCCCCCTGCAAAGCGCTGCCCTAGCCTGGGCCTTGTTGGCCTAGGCCAGGATACAGCGTTGGACGCATCAAAACATTATACATGTATTTTGGTATATAAATGTATGATTTATTATTCTATTACCTATCTATACCTTCAGCTTCTGGAACATTTCTAAATTTGATACTTTCACACTATGGTCAGGTTGTATTGTCTTCACTTATAAGGATTATTCGAAAGATATCTCCCATGGGATTTTGTTGCAGCAATAGATATCACACAATTTCAAATTAGTATGTAAAAAAAAAAAAAAAAAACTTTTTATTGAACAACAAGTTTAAAAATTGGCTGGTCTTGAAAATTCACGCCCTGATCTTAAAACATTCCTACAATGCACATATTCTGCAGGAATACATACAATTATTTAAAATAAATTGCATATCCACCAAGTCAACCCAATGTGTTTCAACTTATACAAAGTCTTCATCAAGGGTAAAGGAAGTGGAAGCAATCCTATATACATCAAAAAAGCAAGAGAAAATGCACAATGAAATTTATATTAACTTTCTTACCAAATTATGCATGATTTTATTATTTCATACGACAATCATAACAATATAGTACACTTACAAAGATATGACATAGGGACACTCTTTATCTGGTCTATAACAATTTTTTAAAATTGTTACAGACCAGATAAAGAGTGTCCCTATGTTCTGATTTAATTTAGTCAATGCGAGCAAGCGGCCTCTATTGCCTTCTCCTTGATAGCCATTGATCTACTGTGGGGCTTGAGTTCTGGGTTGGGTTGAGACCCATGTGGTCTGCACCACTGAGCCATTTTCCCATCAGTCTGGACATTTGACCACATCCATATCTTTGTGACTGTACTATATTGTAATGAATGTCATATGAAATAATAAAATCATGTATAATTTGGTAAAAAAATTATATAAATTTCATTGTGCATTTTCTGATGAAGACTTTGTATAAGTTGAAAAGAGTTGGGTTGACTTGGTGGATATGCAATTTATTTTAAATAATTTTATGTATTTCTGCAGTATATGTGCATTGTAGGAATGTTTCAAGACCAGGACGTGAATGGTCTAGACCAGCCATATTTTAAACTTGTTGTTTAATAAAAGTTTTTCTATTTTTGACATACTAATTTGAAATTGTTTGATTTCTATTGCTGCAAAAAAGTCCCATGAGAGATATCTTTCGAATCGTATATCAGGGATGGAGCAGCTTCTTTCTCATGATATAATTGCTACCTGCTGTTATACTTATAAGGAAACCCATACTGAAACATCTTGGGCAGATCTTCTTATGATGTTAGTTGTCTGGCTGTCTCTGGCTTCATTGCTTTTTAAATCCATTGACCTACAACAACCATGCAGACAGTGAAATCATAACTTTTGATGCTCGTACTTGTTGCAGAGCAGCAACCCAGAATGCATTGAAGCTGTTCAATTGGTATGACAGTCAAACAAATAGCATTTTTAGAGAAAAATGTAAATGGGTGACAGCTCCGACATTTTTTTAAATTAGGTGTTTTTGAAGTACTGTACTGTCACTGAAGAGCCACTACTCTTCTGACTAGGCTTACTGATTAATCCAGAGATTATGCCATGAAATTCAACAATTTAACAGGTATGGTTTCACCGACTGGACTAGATTAATGGTGAAATGGGTAGTTCTGTAATCAATCTTCTGCTGTAAACCACCACTTTTGGATAAATAAATGTTCTTTTGACTTGTGTTTGTGTTATTATTCACTATAAGCAGCAGCATAAAGGACATCGGGATCAATTCACTAAGAGTTAAATAACGGCTCATAAAATGCGGTAAAATACCACATGCGGTAACAATTGTGTAAGTGTTTAATTTATTACAAATTTTGCGTTAAATACCGAAAGCGGTGTTTGTTCAATTTAGTGGTAATTACCGCAATATTCAATACGGTAATTTACGACATTGAACTGGTTGCTCAGGAGCAGGCCGGGAAGCCAGCTGCCATGCCCTTAACAATGGATGACTCATCAGCTGTCAGTCGGTTCGCTGCTTACAGCTGAACGTTAAAGAAAAAAACAGACAATTAAAAATGATGAAAAAAAAAACGAGCATGGGGTCCCCCCCCAATGCATACCAGGCCCTTGGGGTCTGGTATAGATTTTAAGGGGAACACCACGCCAAAAAAAAAAACGGCATGGGGTCCCCCAAAAGGACATGCCCTCAACATGGGGGGGTGGGTGCTTTGGGGCAGGCGGAGGGCTCTGCCCCATCCTCATCCCCACAGCCGGGGCTGGTGGTTGTGGGGTCTGCAGGCATGGGGCATATCAGAATCTGGAAGCCCCCTTTAACCCCCTATGTGAATGAGTATGGTACCCCTACCCATTCACCAAAAAAAGTGTCAAAAAGTAAAAAAAACACAGACAGTTTTCGACAATTCCTATTAAAGAAAAAAAAAACTGTGTCTCCCCGATGTAAATCCATCATCAATCATGACGCTGAAGCCACTGTTGGACCCGGAAAATAAAAAAAACAAAAACACTCCCGCCATTTATAAAGGACTGCCGCCTACTACAGGCTCTCCCGTTTGACATTCCTTATATAGGTAATGGGCGGGGCCTGGTCATGGTCCACCTAGCCAAAAGGCCTGGTGGACCGTTCTCCTCGTGGTTCACCGAAACTGACCACCAAGTACTAGGTGAAGGGCTCTTCTGAAGATAGACCCCCTGGTTCAGGGGAGGAAGGAACTTAGAAATCACGCATCCTCCCGCTAGACTGGGGTGACACACGTCACAGCCAAATCATCCTTACATCCAAGTACACACAGTAGGCTGACTATCTTTAATCTGGTGATGATATCAGGCACTTACAGTGATTTTGTGGTAAAAAAAATTTTTTTTTAGCCATCCTACATTAACTTTTTGTTCCAACTAAGAAAATGTTGAAAACATTGTGATTGGACACCTATATGTTACTTTATTCACAATCTGCTATACTAAAACTGTTATAATAATAAGACTTATTCTTCTGGCCCATGCAAAGGGAAACTCAACTGTGATTGCTTTGTACATATCATCCCACCTCTTCCGCTTGTCTCCCTGGCGCTGTGGTGTGAGGGAATGTGCTGTTAGCCACATTGGGCAGGCTCAGTTTTTCTGTGCAGGAGACAGCAGATAGCACTGGTTTAGTTTCAATGACAGAGTGGAGATAAGAGGGGTTGCTGACTCAAGTCATTCTATGCAGGAGACAGAAGGGGGCACTGGCTCACTCATTCTTTGCCGGAGAAGGGAAGAGGAGCTGTCTTTGTTATTCTATGATGGAGATGGAAGGGCCACTGGCTCAGTTCGATACAGGAAATAGGAGAGGGAGCTGGCTTAGTTGTTCCATGCAGGAGACATAAGGGGGCGCTCTCTGCTCAAACAGTATATAGCTGTGATCTGCAAGCTAAAGTTCTCACTGTAGAAACTTGTTCTGTATTGCTTTAATGTCTGTGATAGTCCCAGTTTAAAAAAAAACAATGTTAGCATCAAGTGCTCATTACATGCGTTCCATCATAGGTTGAAGAATGCGTTCCATCATAGGTTGAAGAGTTTACTTTGGTTTTCTGTCAGTGCACTGTGGCCAGATATGCTAGTGTAGCGGGTGTCAAATTTAGAGGGGTGTATCTGGGCAATAGATGGCCCAGATACATTGATTTTTGGAATTTATGGACACTTTGGAGTGTGGGAGGTATGAATGGTGTCATGTTCCCTGTGGTCCCTAGGTGGTGCTGTCACCTGGGACCGGGGTTGAACTGCCATTCTAGCGCCGTGCCCTTTGTGTCCTCTTGCGGCCTGCTGGGAGAGGATATAGAGGGGGCACACATCTTGCGCACAAGGTCCATTCCCCAGGCACCTTCAGCCTGAGGGCTGCTGCGGTTCGTTTGTGCCCAGGCGCCCTTGGCCTGGGCGCGTGGAGTCGAGTTCCATCCCAGGCACCTTCAGCCTGGATGAGGTACTTTACAAGGAGGCCTGGGGCCCAGTACCTTCGACTGGGTCCCGCAAGGGTGAAGCATTCCTAAGATGCCCCCGGTATTGGGTGCCTGAATCCAGGGCGTAAGGGACCGGAGAGGTGACCTCCCCGAAGATCCAGCGCAGCATTGGCTGGTGATGGTGGAGGCCTCTGGTGACCGTCCGGATGGATGTCTTCCTCTGACAGGGGTCGTTTGTTCTAAAGGAGGTATTTCATGTTTTTATGGTCTGTGGCAGAGACCCATCTTCATCAGGTCAGTGGCAGGCCTCATCCAAGGCCTGTGGCAGAGGCCTCAACGTTCACCCAGGTCAGTGGCAGGGACCAAATTCACAGTCGGTGGCAGCGACTGTGCGCCAAGCCTGTTTGCACTAAAACGGAACAGGAGAGACTTTATTCATTGTGTTGTGCCTGGACCTACTCTTTCCCACACCCTGTCTGTTCTTTTAAAGTTCAACCAGCCTACCTATTGATCAAAGCAAATAAAACAGTGTTGGACTTTTATTGGTGTGGAACTCGTGTTACTGGAAGCTAAGTGTCCCTGTCTATGACAGTGACAATCATCCTCCATAGGAGAAGCTGAGGCTCCGGCCTAAAACGCAGACCCGAAGGTAAACGGTTTAGCTCATATCTCTGCATACTACATCAGAGAGCCGAGCTGGTGGTGTGCATGTTTCCCCCTTCTCCCAGATACCCCTAGACAAGTCATACAACCATGAAGAGAGGGGAGAAGGCGGGGGAAGACCGCTACACTATATATACATGTTTTTACACATGAACACTGCAGGGCTATTTACCCTTAGGCTATGTTTATGCTTGGGAGGGCGGGTAAGTAAAACCACAGCTTAACTGCTGTGAGGGGGTTAGCTCGGCAGCGGATGTGTGTGACCCCCGGGATGGGCTCCCCACACAAAACAGGCCCAGCAAACGGAGGTTGTGGTTTTCAAAATCAAAAAGGTGCGGTTTATTTTCTATTTACAGTGACAAAACACAGCAAAGCAAAAGAAACATAACCAAAATAAATCCTGGTCAAGTTGACCTCTGACTAAACATACAGGTTTCCTAACTAACAACTGGGATCAGCCTAGTGCTGTCCTAGTCCCTAAGTCCCTGGTTTTAAATGTCCAAGCAAATAGCCACACAGGCTTTTTCTCACCGCACAGGGGTTCACTCTCCCTAGACAGTCCACACAGGTCTGGTTCCAGGCATGAGCTAACATCTAATGAAGCTGGGAGTTCTTATAGAGGCCTAAATGAGCTGACAAGCTTCAGCTGGTCTCATCAACTCCCTGTCTGCACGACGCCCAGCCCTCTCCCTAGAGGTATGAGTCATCCATGAGCCCACTAGCCTTATACAACTCTCCACCTAGTTGTATAAGTCGGCGTAAAGCCTGAATCTGGGCGAAATATATCTACCCCCCTGGATGCAACCAGGTGACTTTACCTTCCTGCTGTCACACTGCCTATTTTTACTAACACGCACACACACATATCGCTGTGGCCACAATGCTTTGTTTCGTATGTACCCCATGTCCAGTTCATCAAATTCAAGTTAATGAGACCACACCACAACGATGCATAATGCACCCAGTTGCAGAGTGGTGCTGGGGTCTTTCAAGGGTTAAAAATGATATGAGGAGGTGACACAGTTAGGTGAATTTACTAAAGGCAAATAGACTGTGCAGTTGCACCCATTTTTACACTTTAGCAATTATATGTGTCGACACATGACCATATTGTATGACAGGAGCAATAGGGATGATTTACTAAAGGCAAATAGATTGTGCAGTTTACAATTGCAGTTGCACTAATTTTCCCAAGAACCTAGTACAGTAAAACCTTGGTTTGAGAGTAACTTGGTTTGAAAGCATTTTACAAAACAAGCAAAATGTTTTAATAAATTTTGCCTTGATATACAAGCGCTGTCTTGATATAAGAGTAGCGTCATGTCACAACTGAGTAGGGATGAGCCGAACACCCCCGGGTTCGGTTCGCACCAGAACCCGCGAACGGACCGAAAGTTCGCACGAACATTAGAACCCTATTAACCACTTAAGCCCCGGACCATTTCGGGCCATTAGGACCAAGCCTGTTTTTGGGATTCGGCACTGCGCTGTTTTAACTGTAAATTGTGCGGACATGCAATGTTGTACCCAAATGAAATTTGCGTCCTTTTCTTCCCACAAATAGAGCTTTCTTTTAATGGTATTTGATTGCCTCTGCGATTTTTATTTTTTGCGATATAAACAGAAAAAGACCGAAAATTTTGAAAAAAAATGATATTTTCTACTTTTTGTTATAAGAAAAATCGAATAAACTCAATTTTAGTCATACATTTAGGCCAAAATGTATTCAGCCACATGTCTTTAGTAAAAAAAATGTCAATAAGCGTATATTTATTGGTTTGCGCAAAAGTTATAGCGTTTACAAACTAGGGTACATTTTCTGAAATTTACACAGCTTTAAATTTATGACTGCCTATCTCATTTCTTGAGGTGCTAAAATGGCAGGGCAGTACAAAACCCCCCCAAATGACCCCATTTTGGAAAGTAGACACCCCAAGGAAATTGCTGAGAGGCATGTTGAGCCCATTGAATATTTATTTTTTTCGTCCCAAGTGATTGAATAATGACAAAAAAAATAAAAATTACAAAAAGTTGTCACTAAATGATATATTGCTCACACATGCCATGGTTATATGTGGAATTGCACCCCAAAATACATTCTGCTGCTTCTCCTGAGTACGGGGATACCACATGTGTGGGACTTTTTAGGAGCCTAGCCACGTACGGGACCCCGGAAACCAAGCACCGCCTTCAGGATTTCTAAGGGCGCAAATTTTTGATTTCACTCCTCACTACCTATCACAGTTTCGAAGGCCATAAAATGCCAAAATAGCACAAAACCCCCCCAAATGACCCCATTTTGGAAAGTAGACACCCCAAGCTATTTACTGAGAGGCATGTTCAGTCCATGGAATATTTTATATTTTGCCACAAGTTGCGGGAATATGACAAACTTTTTTTTTTTTGCACAAAGTTGTCACTAAATGATATATTGCTCACACATGCCATGGGCATATGTGAAATTACACCCCAAAATACATTCTGCTGCTTCTCCTGAGTACGGGGATACCACATGTGTGGGACTTTTTGGGAGCCTAGCCGCGTACGGGACCCCAAAAACCAAGCACCGCCTTCAAGGTTTCTAAGGGCATAAATTTTTGATTTCACTCCTCACTACCTATCACAGTTTTGAAGGCCATAAAATGCCAAGATGGCACAAAACCCCCCCAAATGACCCCATTTTGGAAAGTAGACACCCCAAGCTATTTGCTGAGAGGCATGTTGACCCCATTGAATATTTTTTTTTTTGTCCCAAATGATTGAATAATGACAAAAAGAAAAAAAAAAAAATGTACAAAAAGTTGTCACTAAATGATATATTGCTCACACATGCCATGGTTATATGTGGAATTGCACCCCAAAATACATTCTGCTGCTTTTCCTGAGTACGGGGATACCACATGTGTGGGACTTTTTGGGAGCCTAGCCGCGTACAGGGCCCCAAAAACCAAGCACCGCCTTCAGGATTTCTAAGGGCGTAAATTTTTGATTTCACTCCTCACTACCTATCACAGTTTTGAAGGCCATAAAATGCCAAAATAGCACAAAACCCCCCCAAATTACCCCATTTTGGAAAGTAGACACCCCAAGCTATTTGCTGAGAGGCATGTTGAGTCCATGGAATATTTTATATTTTGCCACAGGTTGCGGGAATATGACAAACTGTTTTTTTTTTTGCACAAAGTTGTCACTAAATGATATATTGCTCACACATGCCATGGGCATATGTGAAATTACACCCCAAAATACATTCTGCTGCTTCTCCTGAGTACGGGGATACCACATGTGTGGGACTTTTTGGGAGCCTAGCCGCGTACGGGACCCCAAAAACCAAGCACCGCCTTCAAGGTTTCTAAGGGCATAAATTTTTGATTTCGCTCCTCACTACCTATCACAGTTTTGAAGGCCATAAAATGCCAAGATGGCACAAAACCCCCCCAAATGACCCCATTTTGGAAAGTAGACACCCCAAGCTATTTGCTGAGAGGCATGTTGAGCCCATTGAATATTTTTTTTTTGTCCCAAATGATTGAATAATGACAAAAAGAAAAAAAAAATGTACAAAAAGTTGTCACTAAATGATATATTGCTCACACATGCCATGGTTATATGTGAAATTACACCCCAAAATACATTCTGCTGCTTCTCCTGAGTACGGGGATACCACATGTGTGGGACTTTTTGGGAGCCTAGCCGCGTACGGGACCCCAAAAACCAAGCACCGCCTTCAAGGTTTCTAAGGGCATAAATTTTTGATTTCACTCCTCACTACCTATCACAGTTTTGAAGGCCATAAAATGTCAAAATAGCCCAAAACCCCCACAAATGACCCCATTTTGGAAAGTAGACACCCCAAGCTATTTGCTGAGAGGCATGGTGAGTATTTTACAGCTCTCATTTGTTTTTGAAAATTAAGAAAGACATTTTTTTTTCTTTTTTTTTTTCTTTTTTTACATTTTCAAAACTTTGTGACAAAAAGCGAGATCTGCAAAATACTCAACATACCTCTCAGCAAATAGCTTGGGGTGTCTACTTTCCAAAATGGGGTCATTTGGGGGGGTTTTGTGCCATCTGGGCATTCCATGGCCTCCGAAACTGTGATAGGCAGTGAGGAGTGAAATCAAAAATTTACACCCATAGAAATCCTGAAGGCGGTGCTTGGTTTTTGGGGTCCCGTACGCGACTAGGCTCCCAAAAAGTCCCACACATGTGGTATCCCCGTACTCAGGAGAAGCAACAGAATGTATTTTGGGGTGTAATTCCACATATGCCCATGGCATGTTTGAGCAATATATAATTTAGTGACAACTTTTTGTACATTTTTTTTTTTTTGGTCATTATTCAATCACTTGGGACAAAAAAAAAAAATATTCAATGGGCTCAACATGCCTCTCAGCAAATAGCTTGAGGTGTCTACTTTACAAAATGGGGTCATTTGGGGGGGTTTTGAACTGTCCTGGCATTTTATGCACAACATTAGGAAGCTTATGTCACACATCATCCACTCTTCTAACCACTTGAAGACAAAGCCCTTTCTGACACTTTTTGTTTACATGAAAGAAAATTTTTTTTTGCAAGAAAATTATGTTGAACCCCCAAACATTATATATTTTTTTAAATCAAAGGCCCTACAGATTAAAATAGTGGGTGTTGCATTTTTTTTTTCCACACAGTATTTGCGCAGCGATTTTTCAAACGCATTTTTTGGGGGAAAAACACACTTTTTTTATTTTTAATGCACTAAAAAACACTATATTGCCCAAATGTTTGATGAAATAAAAAAGATGATCATAGGCCGAGTACATGGATACCAAACACGACATGCTTTAAAATTGCGCACAAACGCGCAGCGGCGACAAAACTACATTCATTTTTAAAAGCATTTAAAAGCCTTTACAGGTTACCACGTTAGATTTACAGAGGAGGTCTACTGCTAAAATGACTGCCCTCGATCTGACCTTCGCGGTGATACCTCACATGCATGATGCAATTGCTGTTTACATATGACGCTAGACCGACGCTTGCGTTCGCCTTTGCGCAATAGCAGGGGGGGACAGCGGTGCTTTTTTTTTTTTTTTTTTTTTTTTTATTATTTATTTGGCTTTTTTATTTTATTTTTAAACTGTGCCTTCCATATTTTATTTTTTTACCATTTTTATCGTTATCTCAGGGAATGTAAATATCCCCTATGATAGCAATAGGTAGTGACAGGTACTCTTTTTTTGAAAAAAATTGGGGGGTTAGACCCTAGATCTTTCCTCTGCCCTCAAAGCATCTGACCACACCAAGATCGGTGTGATAAAATGCTTTCCCAATTTCCCAATGGCGCTTTTTATATCCGGGGGGGGGGGGACATTCCCTCCCACTGCTTGTAAAAGCAGTCTAGAGGCTAATTATCTGCTAGAATTGCTTTTACATGAAAGCCGGCTGCTGGCTGAAAAGAATGATACCAAGATGATACCTAAACCCACAGGCATCATTCTGGTATAAACATTCAAAGTCCAGCAACATACCAGTACGTTGCTGGTCCTTGTTGGACATGTATTGTAATCTTTTTTTTCATACAGCCTATTGGCTGAACGAAAAAAAGAGATTGATTGGTGGGTATGCCCACCATTAGAATACCTCCCTTCATCCACCCACTTCTAATGATGGGCATATATGCCGAAGCATGGGGGCATCCTCCCGCAAAAAAGTTATGCCGCGTACACACGGTCAAGCCTTCGTCGGAATTTCGACCGTATGTACGCGGCATAAAAGGTTATGCCGCGTACACACGGTCGGACTTTTCCACGGATAAGCCTCCGTTGGAATTTCGACCGTATATACGCGGCATTAGGAGCAAAATCGCTCCTCCGCCCCTGCTGCCCCCATGCTTCGGCATATATGCTCTTTTTTTTAACTGTGGTGGTGAAATCACCTCCTACAGCGTTGGAGTCACGGCTTTATGTATCGTGGGAGCAAACGCTGTTGCTGTCAAGATAAATAGATCCGCGCTGCAACTGAATGGCGTACCTGCTAAGCAAATGGTGGTTAACATTAAAACAAAGTAACATTACAGTACAACAGTAAGACCTTACCATGCCATACCTGCAAAGCAAATACCAAAACAAAACCTAGTAAAAAATAAAAAAATGTTTTAACGCAACCTGTGCCTAAAATATATATATGCCGAAGCATGGGGGCATCCTCCCGCAAAAAAGTTATGCCGCGTACACACGGTCGGAATTTCGACCGTATGTACGCGGCATTAGGAGCAAAATCGCTCCTCCGCCCCTGCTGCCCCCATGCTTCGGCATATATGCTCTTTTTTTTAACTGTGGTGGTGAAATCACCTCCTACAGCGTTGGAGTCACGGCTTTATGTATCGTGGGAGCAAACGCTGTTGCTGTCAAGATAAATAGATCCGCGCTGCAACTGAATGGCGTACCTGCTAAGCAAATGGTGGTTAACATTAAAACAAAGTAACATTACAGTACAACAGTAAGACCTTACCATGCCATACCTGCAAAGCAAATACCAAAACAAAACCTAGTAAAAAATAAAAAAATGTTTTAACGCAACCTGTGCCTAAAATATATATATGCCGAAGCATGGGGGCATCCTCCCGCAAAAAAGTTATGCCGCGTACACACGGTCGGAATTTCGACCGTATGTACGCGGCATTAGGAGCAAAATCGCTCCTCCGCCCCTGCTGCCCCCATGCTTCGGCATATATGCTCTTTTTTTTAACTGTGGTGGTGAAATCACCTCCTACAGCACTGGAGTCACGGCTTTATGTATCGTGGGAGCAAACGCTGTTGCTGTCAAGATAAATAATTCCGCGCTGCAGTTGAATGGCGCACCTGAAAACAAAAAATTACATACCTGAAAAGCAAGCATGATAAAACATTGCAGAATAGAATACAGTAAAAAAGAGCAGAACAATAGAGAGAAAATAGAGAGAGAGAGAACAATAAAACGACAACTATTTTTGGTTTTTTTATTTTATATTTTTTATGTGTTTTGTTTTTTACGTTTTTTTTTTCTTTTTTACACTTTTTTTTGTAACTTTACAACTGTAATGGTTCGGGTCTCTCAAAATGTAATGGCATCTTGGGAGACCCTGTGTAAGTGTGTCCTAGTCTGTGAAATGCTGTACCCTACGCTAAAACTTCACTTTTGAGTGGTAGCGTTCAAAACATTCACCTTGGCAAAGACCAGGCTTGTCAGGACAGCGTGGACAAAAACTACGGGTGTCACGCCTAAATCCGCGCTTGCTACAGACACGACATCTTTTTTGGGGGTGGCTTTGGGTAGGGGTACTCGGGAGGACATACGAATAATGCCTCTCATGCAGCCGGCTTACTGCATTTGGTTGGGGATGGTGAGGTGCAGAACCGCCTGGATACAGGAGTTCTGTGACTATCTCATTCTGGAATTTTAGAAGAGATAACGTCCCGCCTGAAGCTCTGTATAGCACATGAGCGTTCAGCAAAGCCAATTGGAATAATGATAGAGACACTTTTTTGTACCAGCGTCTCGCCTTACGGTCAATTAGATACGGCGCCATCAACTGGTCGTTGAGGTCCACCCCTCCCATATTTTGGTTATATTCGTGGACACAGAGGGGTTTCTCCACAACACCAGTCGCCGTAGGAATTTGGACTGTCGTGTCTGCATGAAGGGAGGTAAGAAGGAAAACATTCTTATTGTCCCTCCACTTCATAGCGAGCAAGTTATTACACTTCAAGCAGGCTCTCTCCCCCAGCCTAAGACGGGCATCTACAAGCCGCTGGGGAAAGCCCCGGCGATTAGGTCGCACGGTGCCACATGCTCCAATCTTATGATCAAACAAGTGACTAAACAGTGGCACGCTCGTGTAATAATTGTCCACATACAAGTGGTACCCCTTTCCGAATAAGGGTGACACCAAGTTCCACACTATCTTGCCAGCGCTCCCTATGTAATCCGGGCAGTTGACCGACTCAATCTGACTGTCTTTTCCCTCATAAACCGTAAAGTTCACTACATAGCCTGTTGCCCTGTCACAGAACTTGTAGAGCTTGACCCCGTATCTGGCACGCTTGCTGGGAAGGTACTGCTTGAAAGACAAGCGGCCAGAAAATTTAATCAGGGACTCATCAACGCAGACAACTTGATCGGGAGTAAACAAGGCTGCAAAACGTTCGTTGAAGTGGTTTATGAGGTGCCGAATTTTATAGAGCCGGTCGTATTCAGGGTCCCCACGTGGACGACAAAGTTCATTGTCGTTGAAGTGCATGAACCGCAAAATCTGCTCGTATCGTGCCCTGGACATGGAGGCAGAGAACACGGGCATGTGGTCAATTGGGTGCGTGGACCAATAAGCACGCAATGACGGAAATTTATGTGTGCCCATGTTGAGGGAAAGGCCCAGAAAGGTCTTAAATTCGGAAACCGTAATTGGTTTCCAA
Source organism: Rana muscosa (assembly GCA_029206835.1). Taxonomy (NCBI): domain Eukaryota; kingdom Metazoa; phylum Chordata; class Amphibia; order Anura; family Ranidae; genus Rana; species Rana muscosa. The sequence continues at coordinate 613,248,043 of CM055122.1, forward strand.
TTTCTGGCAATTTTAGGCAACTGGGGGTTAGCGGCGATAAATTGACCAGCATATAAATTACTCTGGTCCACAATAGATCTATAGAGATCTTCCGTGAAAAACAGCGAATAAAAATCGATTGGCATAAAATCAGCTGTTTCCACCTGAATACCGGGTTGGGCAGTGAATGGGGGAAGTACGGGTTCTGCAGAAGTGGTGGGGACCCAATCAGGATAGGCGAATTCTGCAGGAAGGGCAGTATGGGCACGACGGGCCTGCCTTTGTCTTCTTGGTGGCAGCAGGACACTACTTGTGCTTGCCACCTCGCCAGCTTGAACTGCACTTATGGGACTCGCCACGTCACCAAGTGTTACTGCAGTGCTGGATGTACGTCCAGGCTGTACTAGGCCGCTGGTGCTTGCCAGTTCACCAGAAGGAATAGCGGCGCTAGTACTACTCTGCTCCATGATACGAGAGACCTGCGGTTCTTGCTCCTCAACAACCTCAGAAGATCGGGATCGGGTACGCCTGACCTTAGCAGGGACCTCAACTTCGTCGTCAGAGCTATCTGACGTGGGGCCGCTGACGTCACTGTCTTCTACGGGAAGATATTCTGAGCCTGAATCTGACAGATACGTGACCTCCTCTTCACTATCTGTCATGCTCAGAATCTCGTAGGCCTCTTTACTAGTGTACCTTCGACTTGCCATTTTGGGCTCTAAATTTAGGGGTACACTAGTAAGATTCACAGGAAAAAAAGCACCTGACTGTCGTCAGCAAATATATCAAACGCTACAAAAAAACTGTTAGCGATCGCAGGGATCAGGCCTGTCTCTGCGAACGCTGCAGTTATGTGTGTTGTGTTTGGTAAGTGACAGTGATCGATCGATACTGCACTTGGGTGGGCTGGGCTGGGCTGGGCGGAGGGGCTAAACGCAGGTACTAGCAGGTATCTGGGCTGATCCCGCTAACACTGCGTTTTTGGGAACCCTAAACCGCTGGGGATGCTAGTATAGATCTGATCAGATACTATACCACTAAGGGGGGTGTATGCTTTGCGCGTGGGTGTTAGCGTTACTGGCACTAACCTAACACTGCCTGGGGCGACGCAGACCCTCTCTGGCGCTAAAACCTAATTGATCTCACCCGCCGGGCGATCAGGGGGGTTAAACCTTTATTGGGTTATATACGGCGGGTGCCCTGATGCTATAAAAAGCAAACTAATCAACCAGCGTCACCCGTAACCTTTATATGGTGATCACTGGTGAAAGGGTTAACTAGGGGCAATCAGGGGGTTAAAACCTTTATTAGGTTAAATATGGGGGTACCTGACACCAATAAAAACCTGCGGCGAACCTAAAAAAAAAATAACTGCCTATCTAAAACACCAGCGACACGAATACAGCGATCGGAAAAACAATCGCTTAGTGACGCTGAAGTTAGGGGGTGAAAGGGTTACCTGGGGGGTGATCAAGGGGTTAAACCTTTATTAGGGGGGTTAGGGGGCTACCCTGGACCTAAAGGGGCCTAATCCTAACTGCCTTGCAACTTTTTACAATCACAGATGACACTAAATGCAATGATCAGTAAAATAAATGATCACTGCAATCAGTGACACTGTGATTGGGGGCTTTGGGGTGACCTGGGGGGTGATCTGGGGGTGACTGGGGGGTGATTTGTGTGCCTATGTGTACCTACGTGTCAGTGGACTGTTGGAGCACTAACCTCTGTCTTCACTCCTCGGCGCCGGGAACGAAAAGACCGCGGCGAGGGAGATGACATCACTTCCTCCAGCCTGTGTTTACATCACATGGCGGAGGAAGCAATTTCATTGGCCGGGAGCGATCGCGAGGGGGGGGCGGAATCGAGCGGCCGCCCCCTCATGCCTGATCGCTCCCGAACACTTAACGGCCGCTCACTGCAGTGAAGGGGGGTCCGGATGGACCCCCCAACTGCACAAAGGCGATCACGTAGATCTACGTGATTCTGCCTGTCTGTGCCATTCTGCCGACGTAAATCGGCGGTGGGCGGTCGTTAAGTGGTTAAATACAATGGATGCGAACGTTCGAATTCTAAAGTGCTAATTATAACGACTATTATGCATGTTATTGTTCTAAAAAGGGTTTGGGAACCCGGGTTCTGCACCAGGGGACATGTATCAATGCAAAAAGAAGTTTTAAAAACTGCCGTTTTTCGGGAGCAGTCATTTTAATGATGCATAAAGTAAAAAAAAAAATCAAATATTCCTTTAAATATCGTACCTGGGGGGTGTCTAAAGTATGCCTGTGAAGTGCCACGTGTTTCCCGTGTTTAGAACTGTCCCTGCACAAAATTACATTTCTAAAGGAAAAAAAAGCCATTTAAAACTGCTTGCGGCTTTAATGTAATGTCTGGTCCCGGTAATATGGATGAAAATCTTTAAGAAAAATGGCATAGCTACCCCATCACCCCCCCCCCCTACCCCAGCCCATTACCAGCCCATTTGGGTCTTGTATGGATATTAAGGGGAACCCCGCACACAAAATAAAAAAGGCCCTATATACTCTGAACAGCCGTATACAGGCGGTGCATACAAGACAGGGACTGTAGGTTTGTTCTTATGTAGAATCTGTTTGTAATTTTGAACTGGTACATTGTTTAAGTGTAGCTCCAGCCAAAAAATATATTTTTAAGCTTTTTGGAAAACATAGGAAAGGGTTATCACCCCTGTAACATTTGTTTTGCTGTCTGTGCCCCTGTTCAGAACATTTCACCTCACTTTCCGTCCCAATGACAACTGTTTTTGAAATGTGGTGTTTTTATTGAAACAAGGATTGGTGATAAAGCATCAGTAGAGAGGAGACACCTTTCTCCCATATTAATTCTTACAGGAGAGAATTTTCCTTCCTAGGGGTAGATTTCCTCTCACTTCCTGTTGTCTTCTTCCGTTTGCAAGTAGGAGTCGTTTGAAAGTTGGATGTTTGAAAGTAGGGACCTGCCGTATATACTCTGCAGAAATTGGCCCCTTAGGTGTTGGTGTTGGCACAACACTGTAAGCACTCACAGTTACTCTTGGTGGGTGCTGGAACGCCCTGCTGTCAACTATTATATCAGGAATTGTAATTACATATAATTGTTGAACAGTGGTAGAAAAAATTGGGCCTTTGATGGTGGTGCTGGTGCCACAACACTGTAAGGCCTGACAGTTACTCTTGGTGGGCGCAGCAATGGGCCCTGCTGTGAATTATTAGATCATTAATTATAATTGCATGCCCCTGTTGAACAGGGGCTGAAAAATTGGGCCTTAGGCACTGGTGGCGGCACCCAGAAACAAAAATGTTCTTCCAAGCTATCATCATCAATCGGATCATTGAGGAGGAGGAGGATAGCCAGTCAACATAACAGCACAGGCACTCAGCATCAGCATCAGTCTTGAAGGGATGTGACATTTTAAAATAAATTAGTCTGTTATATCAGCATCAGGTGTGTGGTAGCTGGTGGTGATCCAAGACTGGTTCATCTTGATGAAAGTCAGTCGATCAACCGAGTCGGTGGACAGGCGCACCCTGTGATCCGTGACAAATCCTCCAGCAGCACTGAATGTGCGTTCTGAAAGAACGCTGGATGCAGGACAGGCCAGTAGCTCAATTGCATACTGTGCAAGCTCTGGCCAGTGATCCATCCTCAAGACCCAGTAAGCCAGAGGATTTTCGGTGGGGAAGGTGTCCAAGTCTCACCTTGCCCCTAGGTATTCCTGCACCATGTATATCAGACGCTGGCGATGGTTGCTGGAACCGATCATACTTTGGGGCTGCGGACAAAAGAATTGTCTGAACGCATCGGTCAGACGGCCACCTTCCCCACCGCTCCTTCTTTGACTGACCGAAGCCTCAGCAACTCGTTGTCCAGGACCAGGAGTTTGTAACCTCCCAGTCTCTGGGAACGCGTTGCACAGACCTTTCTGCAAGGGCTCCCGGAGTTGTCTCATCCTCTGCTCCCTCTGCGACGGTAACATAAGGTCCGCAACCTTACCCTTGTACCGTGGATCAAGGAGAGTGGCCAGCCAGTAATGGTCCCTCTCCTTGATCCGAAGAATACGAGGATCCTTCCGCAGACTTTGCAGGATCAGGGAGGCCATGCAGCGTAGGTTAGCTGAGGCATTCAGTCCGGAGTCCTCTGGGTCACTAAGGACGACATGATCCGCAGCCACCTCCTCCCAGCCACGTACAAGTCCACTGGTTTCTTGGGACTGTAAATCATCCCTAAAAGACTGCTGCTGATGATGCTGAGTGCCAGGCTCCACCTCCATGCTGACACAATCCTCCTCCTCCTCCTCCTCTTCCTGTGCGATGGGTGGGACAGAAGGAACACTGTCTGGGTAAAGGGGGCCTTGAGAGGCAAGGAAGTCCTCCTCTTCCTGCCTCTGTTCTGCCTCAAGTGCCCTGTCCATTATTCCATGCAGCGTGTGCTCCAACAGGTGGACAAGAGGTACAGTGTCACTGATGCATGCACTGTCACTGCTCACCATCCTCGTGGCCTCCTCAAATGGTGTCAGGACAGTGCATGCATCCCTGATCATGCCCCACTGGCGTGGTGAAAAAAAACCAAGCTCCCCTGACCCTGTCCTGGTGCCGTAGTCGCACAGGTACTCATTGATGGCCCTCTGCTGCGTATGCAGCCGCTGCAGCATGGCCAACGTTGAGTTCCACCTGGTGGGCATGTCACATATAAGGCGGTTCTTGGGCAGGTTCAACTCCTTTTGCAGCTCAGCCAGGCGAGCACTGGCATTATAAGATCTGCGAAAATGCACACAGACTTTCCTGGCCTGCCTCAGGACATCCTGTAAGCCCGGGTACCTGCCCAAGAACCGCTGCACCACCAGGTTAAGGACGTGAGCCACACAGGGCACAAGGGTCAGTTGTCCCTGTCGAAGGGCGGAGAGGAGGTTGGTGCCATTGTCGCAAACCACCATTCCTGGCTTAAGCTGGCGTGGCGTCAACCACCTCTCGGCCTGCCCCTGCAGAGCAGACAGGACCTCTGCCCCAGTGTGGCTCCTGTCCCCCAAACACACCAGCGCAAGCACGGCATGGCATCTTTTTGCCTGCGTACTTGCGTAGCCCCTTGAACGCCTACGGAGCACCGCTGGTTCCGAGGACAAAGCACAGGAAGAGGCCATGGAGGAAGAAGAAGAGGAGGGAGTGGAGGAGAGAGGTGTGTCACAACCAGTAGTAGCATTTTGGAGGCGTGGCGGTGGAACAACCTCCAACACTACTGCACCTTGTCCTGCATCCTTCCCAGCTGCCAAAAGAGTGACCCAATGGGCCGTGAAAGAAAGGTAACGTCCCTGTCCATGCCTGCTGGACCATGAGTCAGCGGTAATATGCACCTTACCGCTGACCGCCCTGTCCAGCGAGGCCAAGACATTGCCTTCCACATGCCGGTAGAGAGCCGGAATCGCCTTCCGTGAGAAAAAGTGGCGTTTGGGAACCTGCCACTGAGGAACTGCACATTGCACAAACTCACGGAAGGGGGCCGAGTCTACCAACTGAAAAGGCAGCAGTTGAAGCGCTAGCAATTTAGCCAAGCTAGCATTCAACCGCTGGGCATGTGGATGGCTGGGAGTGAACTTCTTTCGACGGTCCAGCAGCTGGGGCAGGGAAATTTGCCTGCTAGAATCGGACGTCGGTGTACTGCTAGCAGAGTGCCCGCAAGTACTTGGCTGTGAAACACCTAATTCTACACCTTCATTCCTCTCAGTGCAGGTTTCAGAGAGGACTGAAGGTATAGTGGGGTTGGAGATCCCAGCTGATGCGGTGCAAGGAGAGGTCCGCTTTGTTCTTTGGTGTCGGTCTTTAAGGTAGGCTTGCCAACGAGCTGCATGGCAGGTCAACATATGTCTGGTCAAGCATGTGGTGCCCAAGCGGCTGATGTTTTGGCCACGCGATATACGCTTGAGACATATGTTGCAAACAGCAGCTGTGCGATCTGATGCACTCGCCTCAAAAAAGGCCCACACCAAAGAACTTTTTGAATGACGGGCAGAGGCAGCGCCCTGCACAGGCGGAGCTCTGCGGTGTGATTCCGTCGGTGTGCTGCCCTTACGCTGGCCACCCAAGGGCATCCTGCCTCGTTGGAGATGTGCCTCCTCCTCATCCTCCTCCTCCTCCTCCTCTCTCCTATTAGGCACCCACGTGGAGTCAGTGACCTCATCATCCCCTCCCTCCTCATCACTGGAGCCAATCTGGCAGTATGCTGCAGCTGCTGGAACATGACTGCCAGATTGGTGTCCTTCTTGAGCATCCCCTCTCTCTGCTCTCACGCTACTGCCTTCCTCTAGCTGGGTATCATCATCAGATCCTTCGAAACGCTGGGCATCCTCCTGGAGCATGTACCCAACACTGTGCTCAAACAGTTCGGGGGACTCCTCAGGAGGAGGACATGGTGGGTCTAGGGAAGGATTGACTAATGAAGATAATGATACCAGAGAAGAGGACGCTTTGGCAGCTGCTTTGCCAGTACCCTGAGCCTGGGTGAGAGAGGATGAGGAGGATGAGGTGGGCTTGGTCATCCACTCTACCAAGTCTTCGGCATGATGTGGCTCAACATGTCCAGCTGCCGAAAAGAAGGACAAGCGTGTCCCATGGCCATGTGCTGATGACAATGCACCGCGTCCACGACCAGCACTGTTGCCCCCAGACACAGAGCCTGCTTGCCCTCTTTTTTTGCCTCCTGACTGTCTGCCTCTCCTTGTTTGCCTTCCAGACATTCTAATGGATGGCCTGCAGGGAGATGGGAAAAACAGCAATAAGGGCTAGCTTCAGGTGTATACTGTGCAGGAGGCTTAGCAACAATGACACTGACACTGTCCCCTACCTATCCTTCTGTGTCCCTAAACACAAGGATTTGCAATATGCTTCAGCAAGATTGGTTTAGCACAGAATAGTACACTGACACTTTCCCTCACTGAGTGTCCTTCTCTGTCCCTAAACACAAGGATTTGCAATATGCTTCAGCAAGATTGGTTTAGCACAGAATAGTACACTGACACTTTCCCTCACTGAGTGTCCTTCTCTGTCCCTAAACACAAGGATTTGCAATATGCTTCAGCAAGATTGGTTTAGCACAGAATAGTACACTGACACTTTCCCTCACTGAGTGTCCTTCTGTGTCCCTAAACACAAGGATTTGCAATATGCTTCAGCAAGATTGGTTTAGCACAGAATAGTACACTGACACTTTCCCTCACTGAGTGTCCTTCTGTGTCCCTAAACACAAGGATTTGCAATATGCTTCAGCAAGATTGGTTTAGCACAGAATAGTACACTGACACTTTCCCTCACTGAGTGTCCTTCTGTGTCCCTAAACACAAGGATTTGCAATATGCTTCAGCAAGATTGGTTTAGCACAGAATAGTACACTGACACTTTCCCTCACTGAGTGTCCTTCTGTGTCCCTAAACACAAGGATTTGCAATATGCTTCAGCAAGATTGGTTTAGCACAGAATAGTACACTGACACTTTCCCTCACTGAGTGTCCTTCTCTGTCCCTAAACACAAGGATTTGCAATATGCTTCAGCAAGATTGGTTTAGCACAGAATAGTACACTGACACTTTCCCTCACTGAGTGTCCTTCTCTGTCCCTAAACACAAGGATTTGCAATATGCTTCAGCAAGATTGGTTTAGCACAGAATAGTACACTGACACTTTCCCTCACTGAGTGTCCTTCTGTGTCCCTAAACACAAGGATTTGCAATATGCTTCAGCAAGATTGGTTTAGCACAGAATAGTACACTGACACTTTCCCTCACTGAGTGTCCTTTTGTGTCCCTAAACACAAGGATTTGCAATATGCTTCAGCAAGATTGGTTTAGCACAGAATAGTACACTGACACTTTCCCTCACTGAGTGTCCTTCTGTGTCCCTAAACACAAGGATTTGCAATATGCTTCAGCAAGATTGGTTTAGCACAGAATAGTACACTGACACTTTCCCTCACTGAGTGTCCTTCTGTGTCCCTAAACACAAGGATTTGCAATATGCTTCAGCAAGATTGGTTTAGCACAGAATAGTACACTGACACTTTCCCTCACTGAGTGTCCTTCTGTGTCCCTAAACACAATGATTTGCAATATGCTTCAGCAAGATTGGTTTAGCACAGAATAGTACACTGACACTTTCCCTCACTGAGTGTCCTTCTGTGTCCCTAAACACAAGGATTTGCAATATGCTTCAGCAAGATTGGTTTAGCACAGAATAGTACACTGACACTTTCCCTCACTGAGTGTCCTTCTGTGTCCCTAAACACAAGGATTTGCAATATGCTTCAGCAAGATTGGTTTAGCACAGAATAGTACACTGACACTTTCCCTCACTGAGTGTCCTTCTGTGTCCCTAAACACAAGGATTTGCAATATGCTTCAGCAAGATTGGTTTAGCACAGAATAGTACACTGACACTTTCCCTCACTGAGTGTCCTTCTCTGTCCCTAAACACAAGAATTTGCAATATGCTTCAGCAAGATTGGTTTAGCACAGAATAGTACACTGACACTTTCCCTCTCTGAGTGTCCTTCTCTGTCCCTAAACACAAGGATTTGCAATATGCTTCAGCAAGATTGGTTTAGCACAGAATAGTACACTGACACTTTCCCTCACTGAGTGTCCTTCTGTGTCCCTAAACACAAGGATTTGCAATATGCTTCAGCAAGATTGGTTTAGCACAGAATAGTACACTGACACTTTCCCTCACTGAGTGTCCTTCTGTGTCCCTAAACACAAGGATTTGCAATATGCTTCAGCAAGATTGGTTTAGCACAGAATAGTACACTGACACTTTCCCTCACTGAGTGTCCTTCTGTGTCCCTAAACACAAGGATTTGCAATATGCTTCAGCAAGATTGGTTTAGCACAGAATAGTACACTGACACTTTCCCTCACTGAGTGTCCTTCTCTGTCCCTAAACACAAGGATTTGCAATATGCTTCAGCAAGATTGGTTTAGCACAGAATAGTACACTGACACTTTCCCTCACTGAGTGTCCTTCTCTGTCCCTAAACACAAGGATTTGCAATATGCTTCAGCAAGATTGGTTTTGCACAGAATAGTACACTGACACTTTCCCTCACTGTCCTTCTCTGTCCCTACAAACAAGGTTTAGCACAGAATAACACACTGACACTCTCCCTAACTATCCTTCTCTGTCCCTAAACACAAGGAATCCAGGATTAGTAAAGAAAAAAAATGACACTGTCCCTGCCTATGCTTCTCTTTCCCTGCTCCGGAACACACTACACAAGGCCGCCGCGCTGGCGGCCTTTTATAGTGTGGGGCGTGAACTAAACCCCCTCATCAATAATTGGCCACAGGCATCCTGCCTGTGGCCAATCATTGCTCTCCTCGCTGCCGGCGCTGTGATTGGCCAAGCATGCGGGGTCACAGTGCATGCTTGGCCAATCACAGCGCCTGGATGACACTGCGATGGCGTAGTGCATTGTGGGCCGTTCGCGTCACTCGAATTTGGCACGAACGGCCCAAATCGTTCGTTGTTCGCCAAACGATCGAACAGCCGATGTTCGAGTCGAACGTACGTTCGACTCGAACACCGAGCTCATCCCTACAACTGAGTATACAAAATAAGAGAGGAACCTCTAAGTGTAGAAATATGGTTACATTTAATGAAGGTACAACATTTAACAACTTTGCTACACTTAGAGGTGCCTCTCTTCTCTTTTATACCCTGTAAAAAAAATGTTTTGATATACAAGTGCTTTGGATTACAAGCATGTTTCTGGAATGAATTATGCTCGCAAACCAAGGTTTTACTGTAATTGTAGTAAAGCTCTGCTGATTTCCATCATCCAATCATGTGCAACAAAAAATGCTTTTTTTTTTTTCTTGCAACTGAATGGGTATTGTTTACAAAGTAAAGCTTTGCCACATTTACATTTACTAAGAAAAATGAGTGCAACTGCACTTATACAGTGCACAGTCTTTTTGCCTTTAGTAAATGAATCCCTATGATTACTCAGTAAAATTCCTTGATCAGCATACTTACAAAGACCTTTGAAATCTTACCTAGTGCATTGCTGATACTAAACATTATTGTCCATGAACAGTAGCAGACCTGGATTGACCAATTACACAATGACATTTTGCAATTGGTCAATCCAATTGACCAATTTCTCAATGAAATATTTCTCAATGCAGATGGAGCTTAGAATTTGGATTTTGATCATGTTGGCAGATTGATAATGCAAAGATCAGCAGCACTCAAACCCAAAACAATCAAATAAAAAAATCTATCTTCACCAGTCTGCTCAGTTTATAGTTAGTGAATGAGCTTCAGACTTAGTCAAACTCAACATAAGTTCAGGAGCTTTGTGGAAAAAATGTCTCGCATGTGAGATACTTTTCTGTAAACTCACTTTAAAGGCAAGAACAAAAAAGAATATATCACAGCTTACCAGTCCGTAGATGTACTTGATTTTTTTCTTTATTTTCACTCAGTGTTTCTTTCCAGTAACACACTCATCTAGGGTGACAAAGCCCACCACCACAAGCACCAGTTCATGCACTCCAGCTTTGTAACTCAGTCTAGAGGATGTCCTTTTGAAATTTTCCTGCTTGCAAAACTTTAAACAGGCATGGGATACTCCAAAATGCTGCACAGTGACAGGTGACAACTTTCTCTAGGCTCCCACTTTAGGATTCTGCTGAGAACAGGGGATTGGACAGTTCTCTGTTTTAGTCCTCAGCTACCTCTAGCACTTACATCCCAAAGGAACAAAGTCACCAGTGATCACAATTCAGGGCCAATGCAGTACTTAAAAGTGGGGTATGGCTGTACTCACAACTCCCCAGGACAGCTGCACACCTTTCAGCTTCCTCTTGACATGGTCCAGTGAGGGAGACAGTCCTCTTCAAGAACCAATACCTTATTGTGAAGTCTTACAGCCGGCTCCTCAGAAAGATCAATTCAGGTCCTTAGCTCTGCAATAGCTGAGACCTCAGAGAACAGCTACTTAGTCCACATGATGCCTCAGGGGCCAGCAACCCCAGAGGATTTGGAACCCTCCCTGCCAAGGAAAGAACAATCTCTCCAGGGCTTCAGACTATTTATCACCTCCCTGGCCACCTTCTGGGCATGCCTCTCCAGGGATTGGCTAGGGCGTGATAAATATTCAAGCTGGACACTTCAATCTCCCTTTCTATGCTCGGGAAGATTCTTCCAGGGGTAGGGGGAAGCAATCAAAGACCCAGCCTGTGAAACCCTGAACATACCATAGCAAATAATCACTGCTCCCTTGACTTCAGAAGGAGCCAAAAGCAAAATTAGCCTAGCACCCTAAACTAGGATGATTGAATTAAAAAATTAAAAAATTTAAAAGGGTTTGGGAATAAAAATAATTTCAGCAAGCAAAAAAAAAAAAAAACAAGAGGTTATTTGTTCTGACATCAACTTTTATCATTAAATTGTTTGTCAGGGTAAACACAAACATGCAGTGCTCTTCTGCAATACATGAACATTTACCATGTTTTGTCTCTTTAACCGCTTGCCGACCGCTGCCTGTACATATACGTCGGCAGAATGACACGACTGCGCAAAGCAGCGTACTCCGAGCTCCTTGACCGTGCCCGCGGGACCCGTGGACTCGATGTCCGCCGGTGTCCCGCGATCGTGTCACGGAGCTGCAGAACAGGGGGATGCCTGTGTAAACAAGGCATTTCCCTGTTCTGCCTTGTGACAGGACACTGATCTACTGCTCCCTGTCATCCGGAGCAGTAATCAATGTCGTGTCACAGGTAGCCCAGCCCCCACACAGTTAGAATCACTCCCTAGGACACACTTCCTCGCCCCCTAGCGGTTAACCCCTTCCCTGCCAGTGTCATTTACACAGTAATCAGTGCATTTTTATTGCACCGATCACTGTATAAATGACAATGGTCCCAAAATAGTGTCAAAAGTGTCCGATGTGTCAACCATAATGTCGCAGTCACGATAAAAATTGCAGATCGCCGCCATAACTAGTAAAAAAAAAAAAGAATAAAAATGCTATAAAACTACCCCCTATTTTGTAGACGCTATAACTTTTGCGCAAACCAATCAATATACACTTATTGTGATTTTATTTTACCAAAAATATGTAGAAGAATAAATAGTTATTTATATATTTTTTGGGGATACTTATTATAGCAAAAAGTAAAAAATATTGCTTTTTTTATTCAAGATTGGTGCTCTTTTTTGGTTTAAGAAAATAAAAACCGCAGAGGTGATCAAATACCACCAAAAGAAAGCTCTATTTGTGGGGAAAAAAGGACGTCAATTTTGTTTGGGTGCAACGTCGCACGACCGCGCAATTGTCAGTTCCTAACTCATTTGGTGGGACTGTCCTTCTTTTGAGACCAAATCCCTCTGTCCTTCGTCAGCCTTGGTTATCCCTCTTTTTGGTCTGATATTTCCATCTGTATACAAACTATACTACTTTACTACCAAAAGTGTTATGTTGCACTAAAATTTTTATCCAGCCTCTATATTACTGCATTTGCTATTTTGAAGAGCCAATATAAAGGGAAACTAGAAGACAAAAAAAGGCCTTGTGTGGTTTTGCCAATCAATTTCTGCATGTAGCACACCCCACGTAGGAGCTGCAAATGAACAGGGATCCCCCAATCCTGCACAGCCAGGCACACCGAATCTCCACAGGCACACAGTCAGTGAACAGTCTGTAGCTTTGTTTTTGTGGTTTATTAGGGGAACAGCTTGGATAGGGATAGGAGGATTATGGGATGCCCACTTGACTTCAGCTGATTTCAGGGACAACTTACTACATACAGGAATATACAAACTCCTTTTCAATCTTCCTCATCCACACATTTTGCTTCTCTCAGCTCAGCCTCTGCTGGTTCACTCCTGGGGGGGGGGGGGGGGGGGGGGACTTGACAGACTCATGTCAGTCCAGTAGCGGTTCATTACAGGAAAATCACAGTCCCTTAACAGTAGTACATGTGGAGTGATACAGCATGTAACCTTTCCTTCTGCTTCCTCTGTGGCCACTGATCCCAGCATCACTTCTTCGGCAATGCCAGCCCACCTGGCTTCAGCTGCCTCTTTCACCAGCCCTCCTGGCTGCCTCTACTCCAGCCCACCCGGCTGACTCTCTGGAGATACCTCAGGGAAAGGTAGAAGACTTAAGCCCACTGCTGTCTTCAAGGGAGACTGGCTGCTATTTCTTCCATTTCTTACCTGAACAAGTGGGATGTGGATTTCTGGTTGTTCGTTTGGCTTATGAACTAATCCTATGGGAATTTTCCTTACATATATTCATTTTGCTTTTTAACACAAAAGGTTTTTTTTACCAGTGGCACTTGCACACAGGACATTATTATTAATTTTTTCAGCACAGAACTTTGCTTCAGTTTTTTACACATGTGTGTGTATATATATGAATTTATTAGCACTGTGATTGCTTTGTATTTAAGGTTGCACATTTATATTTTACATTACTGTATTAGTAACACTTTAGTAATTATACGTGTCGACACATGACCATATTGTATGACAGGAGCAATAGGGTGGATTTACTAAAGGCAAATAGATTGTGCAGTTTACAAGTGCAGTTGCACTCATTTTCCCCAGAACTTAGTAAATGTAGTAAAGCTCTGCTGATTTCCATCATCCAATTATGTGCAAGCAAAAATGCTTTTTATTTACATTTTCCTTGCAACTGACTGGGTATTCTTTACAAAGTAAAGCTTTACCACATTTACATTTACTAAGGACAATTATTGCAACTGCACTTAAAGTTTTTGTAAAGTCTCATGGTTTTTCACCTTAATGCATTCTATGCATTAAGTTGAAAAATCTTCTGTGCTGCAGCTGTCCCAGGAGCCCCCATTTTTCTTACCTGAACCTGATCGTTCCAGCGATGTGCATGTGCATGAGCCAGCCACTGTCTCGGGTCCTCATTGGATAGATTGATAACAGCAGGAGCCATTGGCTCCTGCTGCTGTCAATCAAATCCAGTGACACGGGAGCTGGGGTGGGGCAAAGTCCTGCTGTCTGTGTCAATGGACGCAGCAGCGGGACTCGTGAGCGCACCCGCATGCGTGCCCCCAGGGAAAGCGGCTCTCTGTGGGGTCACCCGATGAAGAGGAGGAGCCAGGAGCGCTGCCGGGGCACCCCAGAAGAGGAGGATCGGGGCTGCTCTGTGCAAAAACCCTTGCACAGAGCAGGTAAGTATGACATGTTTGTTATTAAAAAAAGAACCTTTACAATCACTTTAAGTCGATGCAATTGACTAATCATTAAATTGCCTTGCTCAGTATACCTACAAAAACTTTGGAAACCTTATCTAGTGCATTTCTGCTATTAAATATCATGACTTGGGTAAGGTGCTCTGATATTTGACTAATTTTACAACAAAATATTTCTCAATTCAGATGGAGCTTAGAACTTGGATTTTGATCCTGTTGGCCAATTGATAAAGCAAAGATCAGCAGCACTAAATCCCAAAACAGTAAAATAGAAAACCTACCTTCACCAGTCTGTCCAATTCATAATTAGTGAATGAGCTCACTTTAAAGCCAAGAACAAAAAATACCAGTCCGTAGATGTACTTGCTTTTTTTCTTTATTTTCACTCAGTGGTTCTTTCCAGTAACACACTCATCTAGGGTGACAATTCTCATTTAGTGTACTGCATTTATGCAGGAGCAGCATTGTCACCCTTGGCCGCTTGAACACATATCTCTTTCCTCATCTTCATAACATGGGGGGATGCTCTATAGCAGTGGTGGCCCGTCCATACGTGGCGCAGGGGTGTCGTCCCCCTTATCAATGCGCACGGCCCCTAATCTACATGCTGCCCTAGACAGCTATTTTACGCCAACCACATATATACATTCTTTTCTTCACTGGAATTCACTGATTACTTCAATATTTTGATCACACCTATAGCAAATGTAGCACTACCCCTATAGGGGCCACTGATAATAGCTGGTTCTTCCCTGATACTACAGACACTGCCCACCACCACAAGCATCTGTTCATGCACTCCGGCTTTAATAACTCAGTGTAGAAGATGTATTTTTGAACTTTTCCTGCTTGCACGAAAGGGGTTAGGCCTTGGGATACTCCAAAATTCTGCACAGTAACAAAGGACACCTTTCTCTAGGTTCCCACTCCAAGATTCTGCTGAGGACAGGGGAATGGGCAGTACTCTGTTGCCTGCAAAACCGTTGCCTGCAATTAGTGGGAGCCCTGAGTGTGTCACTTGCCACACGTTGCGGATTGTCACTTGCCACGTCACCTGCCACATCTTGTGGATTGTCACTTGCCACACCTTGTGGATTGTCACTTGCCACATCACCTGCCACACCTTGCGGATTGTCACTAGCCACACCTTGTGGATTGTCACTTGCCACATCACCTGCCACACCTTGCGGATTGTCACTAGCCACACCTTGCGGATTGTCACTTGCCATGTCACCTGCCACACCTTGCTGATTGTCACTTGCCTGCCACCAGATGCAGATTGTCATTTGCCACATCACCTGACACAATTTGCGGATTGTCACTTACCACGTCACCTGCCACACCTTGCTGATTGTCACTTGCCTGCCACCAGATGCAGATTGTCATTTGCCACATCACCTGCCACACCTTGCGGATTGTCACTTGCCACGTCACCTGCCAGACCTTGTTGATTGTCACTTGCCTGCCACCAGATGCAGATTGTCATTTGCCACGTCACCTGCAACAATTTGCGGATTGTCACTTACCACGTCGCCTGCAACACCTTGCGGATTGTCACTAACTTGCCTGCTAAGGTGTAGTTTTGGTTGTCAAGACTCCCAGAGTCAGGCAGCAGAGAGATAATGTAATCTCTCTGCTGCCTGCACAGTGAGGGCGGAAGTCACTGCAGGAATGCAGGGCAGGCACGGGCGGTGAGAGATGATCTCATCTCTCTGCTCCCCCGCTTCCGGATAGCTGATTGGCCAGCTGCCACACTGAGCCTGCTGTCTCACTCTCACCTGCACTGCCAACACACTGAGCAGCACGGTCTGCCCACAAACCGCGCCGCCCGCCCACAAACCGTGCCACAAGCGGAGCCGCCCGCTTTCTTACCCGTCTGTGGAGCCGCACGCTGTTGCACCTGCCCGCAGAGCGGCCCGACGTGACTCACTGACGTCACTCCTTGCTAGACGCCAAGTGGCCCACGCGTTAGCAACGAGTGCAGGGAAGAGGCTCCACCCAACTCCTCCTCCTCTCCTGGTATCGTGTCAGTGCGCCGCGTAACTAAATTAGACGAGTCTCTCTCTCGGCGCCGCTGATCGGCTGATGTGAGAAACTGAGAGAGAGACTCAGAGAGGCAGCGGCAGCCGCAGAACAAGTACTGTATATACTCGAGTATAAGCCGACCCGAATATAAGCCGAGGCACCTAATTTTACCACAAAAAAAACTGGGAAAATGTATTGACTCGAGTATAAGCCTAGGGTGGCCATCTGCATGCCTCACTGTGCCTCACTTTTCCTCACTGTGTCCATGCCTCACTGTGCCCATGACTAGACTGATGTTTAACATGGGAGTCTATGGAAGGAGTGCCCGGCTTTGAAAAATCTGTTCTCCACGGCCGTAGGTCTCCCAGACACCAAACTTTGCACACGTGTAGAGGAGACATGGGGCTACATGTGTGCCATGCTTGGGGTCCAGGGGACCTACGACCGGCTGGTACTGGGTCCGCAAAGTCACAGAAGAAATGACCGTTTTACATTGGAGTCTATGGAAGGGGTGCCCGGCTTTAAAAAATCAGCGCTCCCCGGCCATAGGTCCCCCAGACACCAAACTTTGCACACTTGTAGTGGAGACATGGGGCTTCATGTGTGCCATGTTTGGGGTCTAGAAGCGGCACCCTGAGATTCCTCCTCTCGAAGTGGGCACCAGCTAAAGGTGCTGGGCCCAGGGCTGAAGTTGCAGTCCCAGGACTAAAGGTGCCTGGGACTGAAGTGCACGTGGCCCCATGGTCTGGAGGGCCATGCGCCACGCACCAGGACTCCGGCTCTGGAACCAAAAAGAACCGCCCCTGCCAGGCGGCGTCTGCCCCTTATGTATCCTCTCCCGGCATGCACAGCAGGTCCACCACACCCACTGTACGGCTGCCGAGAGAGGACACCAAATCGCTGCCCTATTACCTGTAGTTCAACCCCGAGTATAGGTGACAGCGCCACCCATACTTCTAAGGGGAACTGCACACCAGGCAAACAACAGCAAGGCAGAGTCCAGCAAATTGAAAGATTCGAGCCAACTACCACTCGAATCACCCTTTAAATTTGGTATAGCAGTCCCTAAATTTGGTACCCCCGCTACACTGTATTTGTTATTTTAAAGAGCCAATGTAAATTTAAAATAGAAGACAAAAAGGCCTTGTGTAGTTTAGCCAATCAATTTCTGCATATTAGATTGTGGTCCATATAACCAGAGCTGTGGCCAGAATGTGTTTATTCCCCTACATACTGGGAGAGATTTACTAAAACTGGAGCACTCAAAATCTGATGCAATGGTGCATGGAAGCCAATCAGCTTCTAACTTCAGTGTGTTCAGCTTTGACAATAAAACCTGGAAGCTGATTGATTTAGCACACTCCGGTTTTAATAAATCCTCCCCACTGTGTGCTAAAAGGTGTCCTTCTTTATCATTTCAGAAAGTTGAGAGGTATGCTGTTGATCTGCCAGTAATGCACAGTTTCTAAAGCTGGCCATACAGTGGCGTCACTAGGGTTGGTGTCACCTGGTGAGGTAAAACATGATGTCACCCTGCCCCCGTGCGCCCGGAGAACAGATGGAGCCGGGATGGAATTAGGGGAATGAATGGAGCCGGGATGAAATCAGGGGAATGGATGGAGCTGGGATGTGATCAGAGGGGTGGATGGAGCTGGAATAGGATCAGGGGGGGATGGATGGAGCCAGGATAGGATCAGGGGAGTGGATGGAGCCAGGATGGAATTAGGGAAATGGATGGAGCCAGGATGGAATTAGGGAAATGGATGGAGCGGGATGGAATCTGGGGAATGGATGGAGCTGGGATGGAATCTGGGGAAGGGATAGAATGGATGGAGCTGGGATGGGGTGGTAGATGGACCCGGGATGTGATTGGGGGATGGATGTAGCTGGAATAGGATCGGGGGGATGGACGAAGCCAGGGTTGGATCAGGGGAATGGATAGAGCCAGGATGGGATCGGGTTATGATGGAGCCGGGATGGGGGTGGTGGATAGAGCTGGGATGGGATTGAGGGGTGGTGAATAGAGCTGGTATGGGATTGGGGTGGTAGATGGAGCCGGGATGGGATTGGGGGATGGATGTAGCTGGGATGGGATCGGGGGGGTGGATGGAGCTGGGATGGGATGGGGAGTGGATGGAGCAGAGATGGGATAGGGGGAGAGGATGATGGATGGAGATGGGATGGGATGGGGGGTGGATGGAGCAGGGATGGTATCGGGTGAATGGATGGAGCTGGGATGGGATGGGGGGGGTAGATAGAGCAGGGATGGGATGGGGGGTGTATGGAGCAGGGATGGGATGGACGGGTGGATAGAGCAGGGATGGGATGGGGGGTGGATAGAGCACCCAAAACAAAGCACCCCCAGCACATATACTCAACCCTCCCTCCGTAAAATGACTCTCCTGGAAGCACATAGATGTGCCCCTCCTCTACAATACCTCAGCCCCGGGCAGGTGCTGTAACGCGCTGTTCCTCTTTCACCTCTTCCTTGGCTATAGTCTTGTTTGCAGTGAGTGCAGCTGGCCAGGGAGAGATGTGATTGCAGCTTGTGGGACAGTGTCAGTCAGACTCCAGGCACCTCTGTCTCTGCCTCACTCCCTCCTCTCTCACTCTCCTCGCACATCGCCTACAGCTGAGGAGATCTGGAAGGGAAGGAGGGAGCCGCGGCGCCAGTGCCAGACTGCCAGTTTCACCCTGGTGTCACCCTCTGGCGGGTGTCACCGAAGTGCGGACCGCACCCCCCGCCCCCACCTAGCGACGCCACTGTGGCCATAGATGGTGCAATTTTCTTTGGTTGCAGGAAAGAAAAAAGCTAAATTCCCCCATCAACACAGTCAGTGTTGATAGAGGAATCCCTCCTATGGAGCTATTGTGTTTTCCCAGCAGGGGTGCGCGGGGAGCCACCCCTGCCAGGAGAACACACAGTGAATATTGTTTGCGGCTGTAGCCGCTGGCAATAATCGCATTAAAAATCTGGCATGCTGATTGTACCCAAGTTGATCGATCGATCAACTTAAGTACAATCAGCCTGCCCATACATGGTTCAAATCTCAGCCAGTCCCTGCTGTACCGGCTGAGATTCGAACAGTCTATGGTCGGCTTAAGTCCTGTTGTGGAGTGACAACCTGCAGCATTCTGTGGACTGATTGGTGTCAGCCCTGCCCAGTTTTCTCTTGTCAAACTACTCAGATGCTCGTACCCCACAAAATAAAGGTCAATTGTTTACCATTATGTAGTCCAAGAGGTGCCAATTACTCTCTTTGAGATAACACGGGACTTAAAGTGATAGTGACACTCTACCTTCCCTCCACACACTCAGCACCCCCCAATAGTCCTGACACAGCACCCCCCACACCCAGTACCCCACATAGCCCTGACACTACCCCCCACAATTGTTTACCATTATGTAGTCCAAGAAGGGCCAATTACTCTCTTTGAGATAACACAGGACTTTAAGTGATAGTGACACTCTACCTCCCCTCCACACACCCAGCACCCCCATAGTCCTGACACGGCACCCTCCACACCCAGTACCCCCCCCCCATAGCCCTGACACCACCCCTCCCCTCCATAATTGTTTACCATTATGTAGTCCAAGAGGGGCCAATTACTCTCTTTGAGATAACACAGGACTTAGAGTGATAGTGACACTCTACCTCCCCTCCACACACCCAGTACCCCCCATAGCCCTGACACTAACCCCCTACCCCCTACCCCCCACAATTGTTTACCATTATGTAGTCCAAGAGGGGCCAATTACTCTCTTTGAGATAACACAGGACTTAAAGTGATAGTGAACAAAGAGGGGACATCTGCAAGATTGTATTTGTTGAACAGTCACCACATCCCAAAAATAAGTAAATAAAACAAAAAACCCCCCTAGGAGGTGGGACTTTAAAAGTGACTGAAAAACACACATCAGAATATGTAGAAAATATATAGATTTTTAATAAATAGTTACAAAAAGACAAATTGATGTAGATCACATGGATTATGCAAATCCAAACTGGAAATTAACATAATACAAAAAGAAGAAATTTAAACATATAGCATTAATTGTCAAACCCGACAGCTGTTTCGGTTATACCCTTCTTCGGGGGATTTGTAGACAAAAAATATTCAGATTTGTAGACAAACAGATTCTGTTGAATATACAATATGATATAAATTACAAATTTCACAGTGCATTTGTGCACATAAATAAAAGTAAAAATGGAAAATAAATAATAAAAGTGTGCTTACAGTAATTTGTCAAAAAAGGGGGTCAGCATTCAGTGCACCAAGGAACTACACGCACGGCAGAGAACACAGGATGAGGCACAAAGTCGCACCCCACCTGTGTGGGGAGCTCCGAGATGAAGGGGGTCCAGTAGACCTCAAACGAGGGTCTCCAGGTGGAAACATGCAGGGAAATCAGGAGAAACTCAAAAGAGTCCCCCAAGGCAGCTCTCTAAAGAAAAACATAAGAAAATGTATATGGGTACCGTATATACAAGTATAAGTTAACCCATCATATATATGTGTATATATCCAAGGACAACCTACCAGTATGGAGAGATATTCCAAATCAAAGAAGTATCAGGTAGACAAAAGGAACTGCTTCAAAAATAGAGGGTGTCCTCAACACACCATATTGCATTGAATATACATTAATTATGGCCGTGAAGCAAATCTATGTGTGGTTCCAATCTTCTAGTATAAATTCTAAGAAGTAAAACATAGATGGAAAAAAGGATGGTCATACATTAGTCCAGGGCAAATAGTTTGAATGTAAGATTGCCAAAGATTGTGTCCTATAAGGAGATTACCTGTATGGACACTGAGAGATGCTGAGATCCCTGCATATGATGCCTCATGTGGACTGTACTAAGACCATGGAGGCTTTAAATGGCGTTCAAAGGGCATCTGCACATGCGTCAAGAGACACCGTGAGCGGCGCCGACGCGGTGACGTCACTACATCCTCCGCTACACATCCATGCTGTCTCTAAACAGATCCATAGCTAGAGGGCCTATATAGACCATCTGCGCATGCGTCAAAAAAGCGTCAAGACGGGCGTCAAAGCAATGACATCATCACGTCGTCCGTCGCATCTCCATGACGCTCTAAACAAGCATCTGAAACAGAGGATGTGTATAAAAAATAGGCGCACTTTCCAAAAACAAAACAGTAAAACAAAAACAAACAAAAAAAACCCCAAAGAACAATCCTCCCTCAAGTGTAGTGAGTGTTATAAGTATAAAAAAGAAGAAAGGGGGAAGGTTTTTTTTTGTTATTTGTATTATTTATTGTGGCAGATGGACAAGAAGGATTTGAATCCAAAACTTAATCACCACTAGGGGACCCCCCGTGCGACATCTGCCGGTCGCCGCCCCAAGTGACAACAGCCGGCACATGACGCACGCCGACGCACAAATGCAAATGAATGCATATAAAAGGGAGAAAAATAACCAGACCGCCCCGGCACAGAGCCGGGCGATATGGTTCACTCCCTATGTGCGCCGTGTGAGGCAAAAAGGACCCAAAGGGGAGCTCCAAAATGCACGTGTATGCAGGTCGTCGGTGCATCAAAATGGGGAAAAAAAAAAGGGGGGGGGGGAGAAGGGGAGGGAAGAAAAGGGGAGGGAAAAAGAAAAACATTCTATAAAATTCCATATACAAATTTCTGATTACATACTATACATAAATAGACAATATCTATACATGATAGAGGGTATATTGTGTCCCTTGTGTGTTCACTCTTCCCACCCACCTGAAGAGAAACCCTCCAGGAATGGACGATAACTAATAAGGTCGTTCAGTCCTGGAGGCATGGTGGCATTTAGGGAAAAAATCCATAGAGTCTCTCTTTGTAAGAGTGTTCTATTCCAATCTCCTCCCCTGTTATTGGGGTGTATCCTATCCAAGATCAGAAATTTTATTCTAGGAATTCTACCATTGTGGACATCTTTTGTATGTCGTCCAAGGGGAAGATCAGGATCACATTTTAAATAAATAAACAACTCCTTCTGTTTTGCAATTCGCAAAGTGGGTAGGTTTAAAGATTTTACCATTGGGTAATAATGCTGCAGGGTCAATGTTCATGTACTGGCACAGATTGCAGCCTCCACATCGATATGTACCTGGTCGCCTACATGGGTCAACACGAAATTCACCCGTGTATTCGCTTTGTATCAAGTTGTCCTTGATTGACTTGGCCTTCCGATAGGTGATTAACGGTTGAGCCGATACAAATGGGGCTAATGATGGATCGATCTGCAGAAGGTGCCAGTATCTAAAAACAATTTTTCTGACCTGTTCACTTTGTCTGTTGAATTTAGTAATAATGCGTACAGTATTGGAGTCAGGATTATCGGGTTTAATACTCGGTTGTTTTTTTGTGCCTCATCCTGTGTTCTCTGCCGTGCGTGTAGTTCCTTGGTGCACTGAATGCTGACCCCCTTTTTTGACAAATTACTGTAAGCACACTTTTATTATTTATTTTCCATTTTTACTTTTATTTATGTGCACAAATGCACTGTGAAATTTGTAATTTATATCATATTGTATATTCAACAGAATCTGTTTGTCTACAAATCTGAATATTTTTTGTCTACAAATCCCCCGAAGAAGGGTATAACCGAAACAGCTGTCGGGTTTGACAATTAATAATATATGTTTAAATTTCTTCTTTTTGTATTATGTTAATTTCCAGTTTGGATTTGCATAATCCATGTGATCTACATCAATTTGTCTTTTTGTAACTATTTATTAAAAATCTATATATTTTCTACATATTCTGATGTGTGTTTTTCAGTCACTTTTAAAGTCCCACCTCCTAGGGGGGTTTTTTGTTTTATTTACTTATTTTTGGGATGTGGTGACTGTTAAACAAATACAATCTTGCAGATGTCGGTCCTCTTTGTCTTCTATACAATCGGGTAGCAAATACCCACACCCCCGAAATTTTCCGACGTTTGCAATTTTGTTTTACGTTTATACATATGCATGTGTGTATTTATACACATATGAATATATATATATATATATATACATATAAATAAGTTTTGACAATACTCCTTTACAATTTACTGGAGATCTGAGAAATACAATTTCTGTTGATGTTTAATTTGATTTATTTTTTGCTTATATAGTTTGTTGTTTTTTTTTTTTTTTCCATATTCTGATATATACATAAGTTTTGGTGTTTTCTCTGTCATTATATTCACTACACGTTATGTTTAAGTCTAGGGACTTTGAGGGACATATGTCTAGATACAGAGAGCAAGCTAAAAAGGAAGCCCAAACCTCCGAAATGTCAGCCTTATTCTCCCAATTATCCAAATTGGTTGAAAAGAAAGCACAACTATTATGGCACATTGAGGGATTTGAGCAATACATTAGGGAGGACCTGAACCCGTTGGGTTTACGTATTCAGATCTTCCCAACATTTGATAATATTGAGGAATCTTTTAAAAAACAGTGGGAAAAAAATTTGCAACAGTGCAGCCTTGTCATGATGAAGTTATTAATGGAGGAATATTCTAGAAGAGTTGCGATTTTGAATATAGAAGTTGAAAATATATATACACAGCTTAAACCATATGAAAATTTTGATAACTACAAAACTCTAGAAGAGAGTATAAAAATCCACCTTGATCTATTGGCCGGTAATGTTTTGCCAGCCAAAGAACAAAAATTCTGGAGAGATAAGATTGCTTTTAAAGAATCTAAAGCATATCATTGGCAAAAAAATAACAACCAACGTATGCGCCCGAAGTTTAATAAAACAAGAGGCGCAACTGCCGAAAGGGGCTCTAATGCCTCACTCAATTCCTCACTTTCCTCATCCTCTCAGCGTTCAGTCACAGATAGGAAAAAACCCCTTAAAAACAAATGGAAATCACCCAATAAGGGACAGACCAAAAAACGTATGTTGGAAGTAATCCCTCCTCAAAATGGGATACAAAATATAAAGACAACTGGACCACGAATTGGCCCACTGGAACACCCAACATTGGGAATTTTATTCCCTCACCCTAATGTACTAGACGTGACTGAACCCCTGGCAGAGATGAATATTGGGTCATCAAGCACGATATCATAGCTAAATAGCAATGAAACCAGTAGTGATAGGTTGAACATTATTAATCTATCGGACTACACACTATCGGATGATGAAAGATCTGTCTTATCTAGGGGGTTAAACTTTTGCCCAAACTCAGATTTGGATAAATTTGAGGTTATTAAGGACCTACAGTTATTTTCGAGAAAATTGTTATTAAAAAGCATGTATACAAAAACTGAAATTTCCAGTAAAGATACAAAAGAAACAGAGAAAGTTAACACTATGAGTCAACATGAAAAGGATGTACAGACTCTTGTGGATCTTTCTATGGATAAGCCCAATGGGGATCTTATTGATAGGATAGACTTGGATAGTTTGTTGATGGGCGATTCATTCCCATCGGCTAGTACTTCAAAAATCATCCTACCAAAGATACAATCTTCCCTAAAAAAGAAATCCGACAAATTCCCTGCCATAGGTACCAATATCAACTTAGGAGCCTTTCTGACCATGACAACTAAAGATATTAAAAAGATCAATATCAATCGTAAGCGTCAGAATCCATCTAATTTAACGGAAGGTGAGAATAAGGCCCTTAAAAAATTGACCAAAAATGTCAAGTTGACAATAAAACCGGCAGATAAAGGGGGCAATATTGTGATCATGGGGAATCTCCAATACAAGGAGATGTGTTTAAAAATACTCAATAACAGTGATTGTTACAGTAAAATCTCTAGAAATAAGATAGGAAAACTCAATGAGGCTTTCTATCTGCTGATTGATGGTGCCTACACTAATAGGACAATCAGTCTGCAGATTTGGAACTTCATTAGAACCCCTTACCCCAAAATCCCGACCTTTTATAGTCTTCCTAAGGTACATACAAATCATATTATACCACCGGGTCGTCCCATTGTATCGGGATGTGGCAGTATCACGGAAAACTTGAGCAAATTCATAGACGAACAGATTCGTCCATATGTGAACAATCTACCTTCATTTGTGAAGGACACAATGCACTTACTCAATCAACTGGATGAAATGTCTGTGCCCCCCAATGCCCTGCTGGTGGCTGTTGATGTAGAAGCACTATATAGCTCCATCCCCCACCAGCGGGGCATTGGAGTAATCAGACATATGCTATCCCAATCCCACCGAGATAATCGTCCCTTTGATCTGTTCCTGCTTTCCGCTCTTGAACATATTCTTACTTGTAATGCTTTTTCATTCGATGGGTCCCACTACCTCCAGATACAAGGCGTAGCAATGGGGACGTGTTGCGCCCCATCGTACGCAAACTTGTATCTGGGGGAGTGGGAACAGAATTTTCTATCAGAAGAGAGCTTAATGCCCCTGACTGAATGCATTACTAATTGGAGTCGTTATATCGACGACATTTTTATCGTATGGACAGGCACTCCAGAACTACTATTGTCCTGTATAGATGCTATGAATGCGAATTCATATAACCTTAGATTTACCATGACGTATAGTGCAACACCCATTAATTTTTTAGATATTGCCATACTGAAGGATACAAATGGCAGACTAACAAGTGCACTATATCGCAAAGACACTGCATTTAATTCTATATTACATGCGGGAAGTGCACACCCTATATCATTAGTTAAATCAATCCCATACGGACAGTATTTACGACTACGTCGAAACTGCACGAATGATGTTACGTTTCAGAACGAAGCCAATGCCCTAAGAGATCGCCTCTTAATATGAGGCTACTCTCTTAGTAGCCTCAAGAAATCTTTTAAAAGGGCTACTCTTAAATCTAGGGACCAACTTCTGACAAAAAAACAACCGAGTATTAAACCCGATAATCCTGACTCCAATACTGTACGCATTATTACTAAATTCAACAGACAAAGTGAACAGGTCAGAAAAATTGTTTTTAGATACTGGCACCTTCTGCAGATCGATCCATCATTAGCCCCATTTGTATCGGCTCAACCGTTAATCACCTATCGGAAGGCCAAGTCAATCAAGGACAACTTGATACAAAGCGAATACACGGGTGAATTTCGTGTTGACCCATGTAGGCGACCAGGTACATATCGATGTGGAGGCTGCAATCTGTGCCAGTACATGAACATTGACCCTGCAGCATTATTACCCAATGGTAAAATCTTTAAACCTACCCACTTTGCGAATTGCAAAACAGAAGGAGTTGTTTATTTACTCACGTGCCAGTGTGGATCATACTACATTGGCAAAACCAAACAGCCATTCTTTAAACGAGCGGCTAGACATATCAACTGCATGAAAAAATGTGATCCTGATCTTCCCCTTGGACGACATACAAAAGATGTCCACAATGGTAGAATTCCTAGAATAAAATTTCTGATCTTGGATAGGATACACCCCAATAACAGGGGAGGAGATTGGAATAGAACACTCTTACAAAGAGAGACTCTATGGATTTTTTCCCTAAATGCCACCATGCCTCCAGGACTGAACGACCTTATTAGTTATCGTCCATTCCTGGAGGGTTTCTCTTCAGGTGGGTGGGAAGAGTGAACACACAAGGGACACGATATACCCTCTATCATGTATAGATATTGTCTATTTATGTATAGTATGTAATCAGAAATTTGTATATGGAATTTTAGAGAATGTTTTTCTTTTTCCCTCCCCCTTTCTTCCCTCCCCTTCTCCCCCCCCCCTTTTTTTTTCCCCATTTTGATGCACCGACGACCTGCATACACGTGCATTTTGGAGCTCCCCTTTGGGTCCTTTTTGCCTCACACGGCGCACATAGGGAGTGAACCATATCGCCCGGCTCTGTGCCGGGGCGGTCTGGTTATTTTCCTCCCTTTTATATGCATTAATTTGCATTTGTGCGTCGGCGTGCGTCATGTGCCGGCTGTTGTCACTTGGGGCGGCGACCGGCAGATGTCGCACGGGGGGTCCCCTAGTGGTGATTAAGTTTTGGATTCAAATCCTTCTTGTCCATCTGCCACAATAAATAATACAAATAACAAAAAAAAACCTTCCCCCTTTCTTCTTTTTTATACTTATAACACTCACTACACTTGAGGGAGGATTGTTCTTTGGGGTTTTTTTTGTTTGTTTTTGTTTTACTGTTTTGTTTTTGGAAAGTGCGCCTATTTTTTATACACATCCTCTGTTTCAGATGCTTGTTTAGAGCGTCATGGAGATGCGACGGACGACGTGATGATGTCATTGCTTTGACGCCCGTCTTGACGCTTTTTTGACGCATGCGCAGATGGTCTATATAGGCCCTCTAGCTATGGATCTGTTTAGAGACAGCATGGATGTGTAGCGGAGGACGTAGTGACGTCACCGCGTCGGCGCCGCTCACGGCGTCTCTTGACGCATGTGCAGATGCCCTTTGAACGCCATTTAAAGCCTCCATGGTCTTAGTCCACATGAGGCATCATATGCAGGGATCTCAGCAGCTCTCAGTGTCCATACAGGTAATCTCCTTATAGCACACAATCTTTGGCAATCTTATATTCAAACTATTTGCCCTGGACTAATGTATGACCATCCTTTTTTCCATCTATGTTTTACTTCTTAGAATTTATACTAGAAGATTGGAACCACACATAGATTTGCTTCACGGCCATAATTAATGTATATTCAATGCAATATGGTGTGTTGAGGACACCCTCTATTTTTGAAGCAGTTCCTTTTGTCTACCTGATACTTCTTTGATTTGGAATATCTCTCCATACTGGTAGGTTGTCCTTGGATATATACACATATATATGATGGGTTAACTTATACTTGTATATACGGTACCCATATACATTTTCTTATGTTTTTCTTTAGAGAGCTGCCTTGGGGGACTCTTTTGAGTTTCTCCTGATTTCCCTGCGTGTTTCCACCTGGGGACCCTCGTTTGAGGTCTACTGGACCCCCTTCATCTCGGAGCTCCCCACACAGGTGGGGTGCGACTTTGTGCCTCATCCTGTGTTCTCTGCCGTGCGTGTAGTTCCTTGGTGCACTGAATGCTGACCCCCTTTTTTGACAAATTACAGTAAGCACACTTTTATTATTTATTTTCCATTTTTACTTTTATTTATGTGCACAAATGCACTGTGAAATTTGTAATTTATATCATATTGTATATTCAACAGATTCTGTTTGTCTACAAATCTGAATATTTTTTGTCTACAAATCCCCCGAAGAAGGGTATAACCGAAACAGCTGTCGGGTTTGACAATTAATAATATATGTTTAAATTTCTTCTTTTTGTATTATGTTAATTTCCAGTTTGGATTTGCATAATCCATGTGATCTACATCAATTTGTCTTTTTGTAACTATTTATTAAAAATCTATATATTTTCTACATATTCTGATGTGTGTTTTTCAGTCACTTTTAAAGTCCCACCTCCTAGGGGGGTTTTTTGTTTTATTTAAAGTGATAGTGACACCCTACCTCCCCTTCACACGCCCAGTACCCCCATAGTCCTGACACTACCCCCCCCACCCGCTACCCCCCACAATTGTTTACCATTTTGTAGTCCAAGAGGGGCCAATTACTATCTTTGAGATAACACAGGAGTTAAAGTGATAGTGACACTCTACCTCCCCTCCACACACCCAGCACCCCCCATAGTCCTGACATGGCACCCCCCACACCCATTACCACCCCATAGCCCTGACACTACCCCCCCACCCCCAATTGTTTACCATTATGTAACCCCCTACCCCCCACATCCAGCACCCCCTGTAGCCCTGATACTGGACCCTCCCCCACACCCAGCATTCCCCATAGCCCTGACACTGCACCCCCCACACCCAGCAGTCCCAGAGCCGTGACATGCACCCCCCCACACACACAGCAACCCCCACAGCCCTGACACTGCACCCCCTCCTCTCCATGGCACCCCATAGTACTACCTCCATTATTGGTCACCCTGCAGCAGTGACACCTCCTGTCCCTCATTAGTTCTCCCCTGACACCCCCATGACACCATGTCATCCTGTAATGATAATATTACACTCAGGTCTGCCCAGGCCCCCCTCCCAGTATATAACAGGTGTAATAGTAAATTCTGTATGCTCTTATCTGCTGAGAGAACATTCCCCGCCATCAATGTCCTCACTACATCACCTGACACTCCCCTCACCCTCCCCCATCTTCATTATACGGGAACTCTTCCCCCCATTTTTATGGTGTATTTCTATGCTCTGATTCCTTAGTAATACTGCAATCTGGCCTTTATTTCTGCTTATAATGTTCACACACACAAAATCCATGAGCCTCTCATTGCTCCCTGTATCCTATTTCTACAATTTCAGCTTAGTCATGATGACTGGATAGCAATGAATACGATGTGTCTCATCTCTGGACTGAACATATGTGATGTTTGTATGCCTGGTTTCATTTAGTATTTCTGCCTAGTGTAAGGATGCAGCATTTACAGGCTGAGAGACCAAAAATTATAGACCTATGCTGACCACAAATGTCCATAAGAAACATGTTTTTCTAAATGCCAACTCATGCTGTATTTTCAAAATAGTAGACAATAAAGGCAGCTTTTCTGCACACTAGAAAAAAGTGTGCTCAGTTATGAAATGGAAAGAAAAATGTTTTATGTGAAAAATAATCCTTTGTTGGAGAATTGAAGAAATGTACTAAATCTAAAATCTAATAAATGTTTGATCTTGCAGATGTGTGTCAGTTAAAGAATTGCAGGTTGCAGTAATCTGTCTGATGGGTAAGGGGGGGGGGGGGTTGTTTTTCAGGTAATGGGGTGTGGGCAGTGCGTGGGGTGTACATGGTCAGCCACTGGAGAGGGTTGTTGGCAATTTGTCTATAGTGAGCAAGAAGTGGTTTAGTCCAGGGAATGTAGATTGTAGTATGTGGTCTAGGTGGCTACAGGCAGTTATTGGTCTTGGGTTTATTTAACACGGCCATCAGTATGGAGACAGGGATTTCTTTATAAGTTCTGCTGGTTCAACAGTGGCTAAGTGACTGACAGTCTTAGGCTGGTTTCACACTGGGGCGGTGGGGGCGGTGGCGGTATAGCGCCGCTATTTTTAGCGGCGCTATAACGTCGGTATTGTTGAGCTATTCGGCCGATAACGGTGCGGTTTTAACCCCCGCTAGCGGCCAATAAAGGGTTAATACTACCCGCAAACCGCGGCTCCGCGGCTACAGCCGCGGTTTACGGGCGGTATTACCGCGGTATCCCATGCATTTCAATGGGAAGGAGCGGTGGAGGAGCGGTAAACACACCGCTCCTCTCACCGCTCCAAAGATGCGGCTAGCAGGACTTTTTTTACCGTCCTGCTAGCGCACCGCTCCAGTGTGAAAGCCCTCAGGGCTTTCACATTGGAGAGAAAGGAGCCGCTGTTTAGGCTCGGTTTGCAGGCGCTATTTTTAGCTAAATAGCGCCTGCAAACCGCCCCAGTGTGAAAGGGGCCTTAGGTGGAGGAGGTTTTGGGTAGTCAGTGGTGGGTCTTAATGTTAAAAAGATTGCTTGGACATTTTGGAGTATCCCATGGCCCTAAACCCTCTCCTGCAAGCAGGAAAAGTTCAAAAAGACATCCTCAAATCTGCCCGCGATTCAAAACGCTGTAGTGTGAATGCAGCCTCAGACCCTATGAGAGCTGTTTCTGTCCACAGCTACCTCTAAATGAATGAATGAATGAATGAATGAATGACTTGTATAGCGCTACACATGCAAACTGAATCGCCTCTAGGCGCTTTTTGCAGCCAGTGTCTGCTTTGCTGGTGCGGTCATTTTACCCCGTAGGATATTGACACGCTTGGGACACACAGTCGTACACACATATATACATATATACTCGGCCAATTTGGACAAGATCCAATTAACCTACCAGCATGTCTTTGGAGTGGTTAGATCCCAAAAGCACAAAGTCACCAGGGATCACAATTCAGGGCCAGTACTCACAAGTCCCCAGGACAGCTACACACCTTCCAGTTTCCTCCGGACACGTTTCAGTGAGGGAGACAGTCCTTCTCCAGACCCGAACCCTTATGGTGAAGTCATACAGCTCCTCAGAAAGATCTCTTCAGGTCCTTAGCTCTGCCACTGCTGAGACCTCAGAGACCAGCTCTCTGTCAAGGAAAGAACAATCTCTCCAGGGCTTCAGACTATTTATTACCTCCCTGGCCACGTTCTGGACACTTCTCTCCAGGGATTGGCTAGGGCATGATAAATATTCAGGAAGGAAATTTGAATCTCCCTTTCTGTGCTCTGGAAGATTTTTCCAGGGGCAGGGGGAAGAAATCAAACTCCCAGCTTGTGAATCTCTGAACACACCATAGAAAATAATCACTGCTCCCTTGACTTCAGAAGGAGCCAAAAGCAACATTTGCCTAGCACCCTATACTAGGTTGATTTCATTTAAAAAAATTAAAAAATTCAGATGGGTTTGGGAATTTTAGCAAGCAATAAACTAAGAGGTTATTTGTTCTGACATCAACTTTTATCATTAAATTGTATGTCAGGGTAATAAAAAAACAAAAAAAACATGCAGTGTCCTTTTGCAATACATGCACATTTCACCATGTTTTGTCCCTTTAAAGACCCTGCAAGTACAGAAATATACCTTTTGCATAGCTCCAAACTATTCCTCATTTGGTGGGACTGTCCCTCTGTTGAGACCAAATCCCTCTGTCCTTCATCAGCCTTGGTTATCCCTCTTTTTGGTCTCATATGTACATCGGTATGCAATATGTACTATTTTACTATCAAAAGTGTTATGTTGCACTACATTTTTTTATCCAACCTCTATATTACTGCATTTGTTATTTTGAAGAGCCAATGTAAATTTAAAATAGAAGACAAAAAAGGCCTTGTGTAGTTTAGCCAATCAATTTCTGCATATTAGATTGTGGTCCATGTAACCAGAGCTGTGGCCAGAATGTGTTTATTCCCCTACATACTAGGAGAGATTTACTAAAACTGTAGCACTCAAAATCTGATGCAATGGTGCATGGTAGCCAATCAGCTTCTAACTTCAGTGTGTTCAGCTTTGACAATAAAACCTGGAAGCTGATTGATTTAGCACACTCCGGTTTTAATAAATCCTTCCCACTGTGTGCTAAAAGGTGTCCTTCTTTATCATTTCAGAAAGTTGAGAGGTATGCTGTTGATCTGCCAGTAATGCACATTTTCTAAAGCTGGCCATACAGTGGCGTCACTAGGGTTGGTGTCACCTGGTGCGGTAAAACATGGTGTCATTCCGCCCCCGTGCGCCCGGAGAACAGATGGAGCCGGGATGGAATCAGGGGAATGAATGGAGCCGGGATGAAATCAGGGGAATGGATGGAGCTGGGATGTGATCAGAGGGGTGGATGGAGCTGGAATAGGATCAGGGGGGTGGAAGGAGCCAGGATAGGATCAGGGGAGTGGATGGAGCCAGGATGGAATTAGGGAAATGGATGGAGCCAGGATGGAATTAGGGAAATGGATGAAGCAGGGATGGAATTAGGGAAATGGATGGAGCGGGATGGAATCTGGGGAATGGATGGAGCCGGGATGGAATCTGGGGAAGGGATAGAGCCGGGATGGAATCTGGGGAATGGATGGAGCTGGGATGGGGTTGTGGATGGACCCGGGATGTGATTGGGGGATGGATGTAGCTGGAATAGGATCGGGGGGATTGGTGACGCCAGCGTTGGATCAGGGGAATGGATAGAGCCAGGATGGGATCGGGTTATGATGGAGCCGGGATGGGGGTGGTGGATAGAGCTGGGATGGGTGGTGGTGGATAAAGCTGGGATGGGATTGGGGGGTGGTGAATAGAGCTGGTATGGGATTGGGGTGGTAGATGGAGCCGGGATGGGATTGGGGGATGGATGTAGCTGGGATGGGATCGGGGGGGTGGATGGAGCTGGGATGGGATGGGGAGTGGATGGAGCAGAGATGGGATAGGGGGAGAGGAAGATGGATGGAGATGGGATGGGATGGGGGGTGGATGGAGCAGGGATGGGAACGGGTGGATGGATGGAGCTGGGACGGGATGGGGGGGTAGATAGAGCAGGGATGGGATGGGGAGTGGATGGAGCAGGGATGGAATGGGGGGTGGATGGAGCAGGGATGGGATGGAGGGGTGGATAGAGCAGGGATGGGATGGGGAGGTGGATAGAGCACCCAAAACAAAGCACCCCCCAGCACATATACTCGACCCTCCCTCCGTAAAATGACTCTCCTGGAAGCACATAGATGTCCCCCTCATCTGCAATACCTCAGCCCCGGGCAGGTGCTGTAGCGTGCTGTCCCTCTTTCACCTCTTCCTTGGCTATAGTCTGGTGTGCAGTGAGTGCAGCTGGCTGGGGAGAGATGTGATTGCAGCTTGTGGGACAGTGTCAGTCAGACTCCGGGCACCTCTGTCTCTGCCTCACTCCCTCCTCTCTCACTCTCCTCGCACATCGCATGCAGCTGAGGAGATCTGGAAGGGAAGAAGGGAGCCGCGGCGCCGGTGCCAGACTGCCAGTCTCACCCTGGTGTCACCCTCTGGCGGATGTCACCGAAGTGCGGACCGCATCCCCCGCCCCCACCTAGCGACGCCACTGTGGCCATAGATGGTGCAATTTTCTTTGGTTGCAGGAAAAAAAAATCTAAATTCCCACATCAACACAGTCAGTGTTGATAGAGGAATCCCTCCTATGGAGCTATTGTGTTTTCCCAGCAGGGGAGCCACCCCTGCCAGGAGAACACACAGTGAATATTGTTTGCGGCTGTAGCCGCTGGCAATAATCGTATTACAAATCTGGCATGCTGATTGTACCCAAGTTGATCGATCGATCAACTTAAGTACAATCAGCCTGCCCATACATGGTTCATATCTCGGCCAGTCCCTTCTGTACCGGCTGAGATTCGAACAGTCTATGGTCGGCTTAAGTCCCTGTTGTGGAGTGACAACATGCAGCATTCTGTGGACTGAATGGTGTCAGCCCTGCCAGTTTCACTTGCCAAACTACTCAGATCCTCGTACCCCACAAAATAAAGGTCAATTGTTTACCATTATGTAGTCCAAGAGGTGCCAATTACTCTCTTTTGAGATAACACAGGACCTAAAGTGATAGTGACACTCTACCGTCCCTCCACACACCCAGCACCCCCAATAGTCCTGACACAGAACCCCCCACACCGAGTACCCCACATAGCCCTGACACTACCTCCCACAATTGTTTACCATTATGTAGTCCAAGAAGGGCCAATTACTCTCTTTGAGATAACACAGGACTTAAAGTGATAGTGACACTCTACCTCCCCTCCACACACCCAGCACCCCCCATAGTCCTGACACGGTGCCCCCCACACCCAGTACCCCCCCAAAGCCCTGACACCACCCCTACCCTCCATAATTGTTTACCATAATGTAGTCCAAGAGGGGCCAATTACTCTCTTTGAGATAACACAGGACTTAAAGTGATAGTGACACTCTACCTCCCCTCCACACATCCAGTATCCCCATAGTCCTGACATTACCTCCCTACCCCCCAAAATTGTTTACCATTATGTAGTCCAAGAGGGGCCAATTACTCTCTTTGAGATAACACAGGACTTAAAGTGATAGTGACCTCTACCTCCCCTTCACACACCCAGTACCCCCATAGTCCTGACACTACCCCCCTACCCCCTACCCCCCCACCCCCCACAATTGTTTACCATTTTGTAGTCCAAGAGGGGCCAATTACTATCTTTGAGATAACACAGTAGTTAAAGTGATAGTGACACTCTACCTCCCCTCCACACACCCAGCACCCCACATAGTCCTGACATGGCACCCCCCACACCCAGTACCACTCCATAGCCCTGACACTACCCCCCCCACCCCCTACCCCCCACAATGGTTTACCATTATGTAACCACCTACCCCCCACACCCACTACCCCCCCCGTAGCCCTGATTCTGGACCCTCCCCACACCCAGCATTCCCCATAGCCCTGACACTGCACCCCCCACACCCAGCAGTCCCAGAGCCTTGACATGCACCCCCCCCACACACACACCCAGCATCCCCCACAGCCCTGACACTGCACCCCCTCCTCTCCATGGCCCCCCATAGTACTACCTCCATTATTGGTCACCCTGCAGCAGTGACACCTCCTGTCCCTCATTAGTTCTCCCCTGACACCCCCATGACACCATGTCATCCTGTAATGATAATATTACACTCAGGTCTGCCCAGGCCCCCCTCCCGGTATATAACAGGTGTAATAGTAAATTCTGTATGCTCTTATCTGCTGAGAGAACATTCCCCGCCATC
This sequence comes from Rana muscosa, assembly GCA_029206835.1. Classification (NCBI taxonomy): domain Eukaryota; kingdom Metazoa; phylum Chordata; class Amphibia; order Anura; family Ranidae; genus Rana; species Rana muscosa. The sequence goes on from CM055122.1 coordinate 613,283,564, forward strand.
AATGTCCTCACTACATCACCCGACACTCCCCTACCCTCCCCCATCTTCATTATACGGAACTCTTCCCCCCATTTATATGGTGTATTTCTATGCTCTGATTCCTTAGTAATACTGCAATCTGGCCTTTATTTCTGCTTATAATGTTCACACACAAAATCCATGAGCCTCTCATTGCTCCCTGTATCCTATTTCTACAATTTCAGCTTAGTCATGATGACTGGATAGCAATGAATACGATGTGTCTCATCTCTGGACTGAACATATGTGATGTTTGTATGCCTGGTTTCATTTAGTATTTCTGCCTAGTGTAAGGATGCAGCATTTACAGGCTGAGAGACCAAAAATTATAGACCTATGCTGACCACAAATGTCCATAAGAAACATGTTTTTCTAAATGCCAACTCATGCTGTATTTTCAAAATAGTAGACAATAAAGGCAGCTTTTCTGCACACTAGAAAAAAGTGTGCTCAGTTATGAAATGGAAAGAAAAATGTTTTATGTGAAAAATAATCCTTTGTTGGAGAATTGAAGAAATGTACTAAATCTAAAATCTAATAAATGTTTGATCTTGCAGATGTGTGTCAGTTAAAGAATTGCAGGTTGCAGTAATCTGTCTGATGGGTAAGGGGGGGATGTTTTTCAGGTAATGGGGTGTGGGCAGTGCGTGGGGTGTACATGATCAGCCACTGGAGAGGGTTGGTGGAAATTTGTCTATTGTGAGCAAGAAGTGGTTTAGTCCAGGGAATGTAGATTGTAGTATGTGGTCTAGGTGGCTATAGGCAGCCATTGGTCTTGGGTTTATTTAACACGGCCATCAGTATGGAGACAGGGATTTCTTTATAAGTTCTGCTGGTTCAACAGTGGCTAAGTGACTGACAGTCTTAGGTGGAGGAGGTTTTGGGTAGTCAGTGGTGGGAGTGTTTGGACAGGAGTACACACAGGAAGGCTGCAGATTATACCACTGTAGGGCAGGGAATTGTATTAAATCAATTTTCAATGCAGTGTGAGACTGTAAAGCAGGGGTCCTCAAACTATGGCCCATGGGCCGCATGTGGCCCGCCGAGGACATTTATCCATTTATCCGGCCCACCGCACGCGGGGCCGGTTGTAACACACAGCGGACACAGCGGTAGACTGCTGTGTCACGGAGCTGACTGAAAAGTTCGGGCGCGCTGTGATAAATGTCCCGCCCTCCTCCTAGACCAGCTGGTGTGATAAGAAAAGATTACCGCTCCAGGTGAGTGAGTTCTGTTCATCCTTCAACAATCAGGAAGCCGTGGGTGCTGGCAATGCACAAGGCAAACAGGAACAGCAGGAAAAAGGAATGGACAGCCGCACTCCAAAAACACCTTAACGGTTGCTTTTATTGTAAAAATAGATGAACAAATGCACCACAGGTCACAGCAAGGCAGGGATCAGCTGACACGTTTCACACTACAAATGTTAGTGCTTACTCAAGGTGATCCCTGCCTTGCTGTGACCTTTGGTGCCTTTTTTCATCTTTTTTCATCTATTTTTACAATAAAAGCAACCGTTAAGGTGTTTTTGGAGTGCGGCTGTCCATTTCTTTTTCCTGCTGTTCCAGCTCGTGTGATAGACGCAGGGTTCTGTCTATCACACAAGCTAGTCTAGGAGGAGGGCGGGACTTTTATCACAGCACGCCAAACCTTTTAGTGAGCTCCGTGACACAGCAGGAGCAGGAGATCCCGACTGACTGGTGAGGCATTGTTTGGCACAGTAAGGCTGAAATGGTGAGGGGGGCTGCAATAGTGAGGGGGGCTTGTAATGATGGTGGGGGGCTGCAATGATGAGGGGAGCTTGTAATGATGGTGGGGGGGCTTGTAATGATGGTGAGGGGGGCTTGTAATGATGGTGAGGGGGGCTGCAATGATGGTGAGGGGGGCTTGCAATAATGGTGAGGGGGCTGCAATGAGGGCACAGTAAGGCGGCAGTGACGGTGAGGCTGCAATGAGAGCACAGTAAAGCTGCAATGATGGTGAGGCGGCAATGATGGGCACGGTGAGGCGGAAATGATGGGCACTGGTTGGGGGACTTTCAGTTTTTTTTTGGCGGGGGGGCGGCATTGAAGGACCCGGCCCTCTAACGGTCTGAGGGACAGTGAACTGGCCCCCTGTTTAAAAAGTTTGAGGACCCCTGCTATAAAGGGTTATGTTAGGGTGGGTGGTGAAACCTTGGAGATTGGTAACAGTCCATACCAGAATGTGAGGATTTAATGAAAGGTAGGCTTTGTTCTCCATTTTAGTTGATATGCCTACTAACAACAGGTGCATTTCTTAGTAATGGAAATAGTTCATTTGGGCCAGCTTGACCTGAACAAACTATTTAAAGTGAAATGAAACCTGAAGTTAGGCTTTAATTCTCTACTTCACTTTATAGAATAGAAACCCTACACATAACTCCTAGCATCAGAACATCAGATACTTGAGAAGGTAATGTGGTGGAGGTCCCAGGAACCAATGAATGTAGCGTTGACTGTTGGGTGTGGCATACAAAAAACTATTAAATTCTCATATTAACTACTTTTTGGTCATGAAAATATACCAATATAAGCGTTTTATTATAGCTGTTTAGTGAAAAAAATATCTGTTATTCATGTCATAAAAAGAGCTGTCCTGTGCACGCCTACTGACTTATAGCCCTCCAACCTTTTATTTTGGTCTACAGAATAATTAGTGTCTGCACCTGCAGAATTTTTAGGGATAAAACATGGAGAAATGTGTATGTATTGCAGAGTTTTTTTGTTTTTATTTTGTATTGGCATACACTTTAACCACTTGCCACCTCCCCACAGTACTTATACTGTGAGCAGGCGGCACATGCACATGCGCACTGGCGCACCCCCTGGGGCACACATCAGCGCAATTCTATGATCGCTGTGTCTGGTGGACACAGCAGATCATGACTCTCAGTACCAATCATAGCGATCACATGATTACATGTAAACAAAACAGTCATGAATGGCTTCCATATATGACTGCTTGATTATTATTCTCATGCTGTGATTGGCCCACATAACATGGTACCTGCCACCCTGTACCATGTGACTAGCTGTACTGTCCTGGCATTTTAAGGCCTCAAGAAATGAGATAAGTCATCAGTATATCACGACTTATCAATTTTGAAATATATATACCATAGTTTGTAGACTCTCTAACTTATGCACAGACTTTATAATATATACTTATTTGGGTTATTTTTACCAAATAAATGTAGCAGACTACATTTTGGCCTTAATATATGAAAAAAATATTATTTATTTTCAATCATTTATAATAGAAGCTAAGAAAAATGTGTTGTTTTTTTTTCAAAATTTTCTGTATTTTTTTAATTTATATAGCAAAAGAAGAAAAAACGCAGTGGTAATTAAATACCACCAAAAGAAATCTCTATTTGTGTGAAAAACATTATATACATTTTATTTGGGTACAGTGTTGCCTTATTAAGCAATTGCCAGTTAAAGTAGCACAGGACTTAATAGCAACAAATGCCCTGATCATGCAGGGGTTAAAACCTTCCCATGATCAAGTGGTTAAATAGAACCCGAGCCTCATTTTAGTATATATTGTACACAGTCTGCAGTCCTTGTACACACAATACCCCTTAATTAATGTGCTATGGGCATGGGTCTCACAGACACACATACTGTAGACTTAAAGGAAGAGGTAAGTCTTTGTCAAGTCTTTGTGCAACAACATAGCATATAGCATGTAGAGATCCGGTCTATGTAACATACTACACAAGATATAGAGTGTAGCGGTCAAGACTATGCAATGTACAACAGAATGCAGATGACAGAAATATGCATTATAGGGCCCCTTACATTTGATCGTCAGTGGAATGCCTTATGCCGCGTACACACGACCGTTTTTAATGTCATTGAAAAAAACGACGTTTTTCCCTACGTGATTCTTCTCAAGCCTGCCTTGCCTACACACTATCATGAAAAAAAATGCTCAAGCAAAGCGCGGTGACGTACGAAATGTACGACGGCACTATAAAGGGGAAGTTCCATTCGGATGGCGCCACCCTTTGGGCTGCTTTTGCTGATCCTTGTGTTAGTAAAGTTTGGTGAGAGACGATTCGCGCTTTTCAGCCTCGTGCTCTTCAGTCCATTACAGTGCGACGAATGTGCTATCTCCATTACGAACGCTAGTTTTACCAGAACGAGCGCTCCCATCTCATCACTTGCTTCTGAGCATGCGTGTTTTTTTCACGTCGTTAAAGCCTACACACGGCCGTTTTTCATGACGAGATAAACGACGATGTGAAAAGCTACGAGAAAAATTAGAGCATGTTCCAAATTTTTAGTGACCATTTTTCACGTCGTGAAAAATGCTCTGGAGCGCACACACGATCGTTTTTAATGACAAAATAAAAAAATGGCATTTTTCTCGTCATGAAAAACGGTCGTGTGTACGCGGCATTAGTGGTGGTGGTCAGTGGAAGAAAAAAAAAAAAACGACTGATGCCAGTGGTCTGTGAAAGTAAATAAATACAACGGGTCAGTGGGAAGATAAAATCCCACAGTGTCAGTGAAAAAATGCCCCATTATTAGTAGGAAGAAATAATGCCCCAGTGTCAGTGGTCAGTTGGAGGAAAACATGCTAGTGCTGGTGGTCAGTGGGGGGAAAGGGGAGATTTGACTATTGGTGTCAGTATGGGTGGGGGAGTATAGAAAACTGGTACTCAGTATAACCTCCCGCAAAGCAGTGTCCCTTTCTGCTCAGTCTGTCTTCCTGTCCTCTCTGTGGAAACTGTGAGGGTACTGTTCACTTGGGGACAAAGCCCTGATCTGCAAAACCCTAGGTTTTTAAAATCCTGGGAAGGTCCCATGGGATCCTGGACAGCTAGGGGAAGGGGATTGCCTAAATTTTACAACTCATGGTTCTTATTTCTACTGGAATCTTTGAGCTATGTGTGGCTAGCTTTAGTCAGTCGTGCTAATAGCTTTTTAGCAAATAACGCAAAAGTAAATTAATAACACTTACTTTTCTGTATTAGCAGTGAAACAAGTTTTCATATGAAGGTAAGTATTAAAGTACAAGTGGAAAGGCTGGCCGTAGGCTAGCCTGTATTTGTGGGAGGAGGCTGAGAGGACTACTTAAGCCTCCTCCCCTGTCAGGTCCTGCGTCGGCGTCGTTCAGGGTCGCTCAGGCCTTGGCAGAGAGCGCTGATCGGAATGTTTTGGCGGGGGAGTCGTCCCACTATCAGAACACAACAGCTCAGCAGGGGAGATCGCTGGACTAACCTCGCGTGGTGAGTACAGTGTGGGTTGCACGAAAAAAAAACTGTTATGCTGCGTACACACGATCGGAATTTCCGACAACAACTTGTCTTGCATACACACGGTCACACAAATGTTGCTGGGAAATTCCGATCGCCAAGAACGCAGTGACGTACAACACTACAACGAGCCGAGAAAAATGAAGTTCAATGATTCCGAGCATGCGTCGAATTGATTCTGAGCATGCGTAGGATTTTTGTACGTCCGAATTTGATACACACGGTCTGAATTTCCGACAAGAACTTTTGCTGTCAGAAAAATTGAAAACCAGCTCTCAACCATTTGTTGTTGGAAATTCCGACAGCAAAAAAGTCCAATGGAGCCTGCACACGGTCGGAACATCCGACCAAAAGCTCACATCGAACATTTGTTGTCGGAAATTCCGATCGTGTGTATGCGGCATTAGTGTGTACCCGGCTTAACTGAAATACAGCTGGTTCAGCAGAGACCAGTCTAATTTTGATGAATGTGTGGCCCTCACCGCTTGACAGAAGTCGATCGTTTGAGTCAAGATCTGAGAAAGTATTAATATTACCTGATCTCTTAAAAAATAGATGGATTTTCCAATAGCTAGACCAGGGGTCTCCAAATTGCAGCCCGAGGGCCAGATGTGGCCCTTTGCTAGCCTTTATGCGGCCCTTGGGGCACTACTCCTCCAACTGTTATGAGGCACTATTCCTTCAACTGACACCAACAAGGGGGCACTATTTCTTCTACTAATATCAATGATGGGATATTAATCCTCCTACTGATAGGGGCCCTCTCCTCCTCCTACTGACCACCAACCCTGAGGCCACATTTATTTTCACTGGAGCTGGGTCCGGGACATTTTCTGCCCCCGCTAGCCACAATCCGGCCCTCTTAGTCTGAAGGACAATAAAGTGGCCCTTTGTTTAAAAAGTTTGGAGACCCCTGGCCTAGACGATGTGTCTGTCCATGGCTGCCTTACAGGATTACTTCACAATAATGGGCAACAGAATCAAAGATGGTCATGTTTCAGTGCACTTTTCAGTATTGCTTTTGATCTGACAGCGAACACAGAAATGTGTAAAAACATAATAAAATAAAATACATTCCACTTTTACTTGTAATTGTATTTATTGTTGACAGACATAAAGAATTAGTCATAATATATAGGTAAGATTGGCCAACAAATAGAAGAAACATTGCCACCAATAGCATTTTCACCTACTTGTTACTGTAGAAATGTTTTTTGCAGTAAACATTTTTGCAGTCCTTTTTGTAACAACAGACACCATAGCTAAGTTCAGAATACATAGAACAGTAATGAAAATGTTGCATACATTGTTGTCCTCCTATAAGGCAGTCAAATTGAAGAAAGCACATCGGTCTCTTGGCATATACATCAGTCCAGGGTATATTCCATTTATCCTCACCAGATAACATGAAGTCCAAATTGTGTCTTCTAAGGAAGGAAGCTGATCCTAGGTGCATCTAAAATACTAACCTCTCCACCCTGCTTGTCCACTCCTGAAATCCACATTTTGATAGATCGAGGAGTGGCAAGAAGGGAATTTTTACAGATGGTAAATACAATGCAAATGCATCTAAACACCTAAACAGAATCCTGATTTTCACTCATTTGTTATCCTTTTGTTGTTTAAGGCTCCATGTACACAGAAGCTGATAAACTGCAGTTAATGGGCGTTTTGGCGTTTTTTTAAAAGCCCATTAACTGCACTCTATGTTAGCCTATGTGTTCATGTACACATAACGTTTTTTAGCTTTAATGAGCAGTGGAGTTAATGGGCTTTTTTCTGAACGCAGGAAATTTGCGTTCAAAGTGCCGTTTTTCGGCAGAAAAAAACGCAAAACGCCGAAAAACGCTCATAAACGCTCAAAAACGCTCAAAAACCCTGGCCTCGAGCGTTTTTTGGTCCATTGAAAATTTTTTTTTTTTTTTAAAGCTAAAAAAAGCTACACTGAAAAACGCTAATAAAAGCTAGTAAAAAAAACGCTGATAAAAGCTAGCTTTTTCTGCTGCTTTAAAAACGGCCGTTTTTGAGCTTCTGTGTACATGGAGCCTTAATGTCTTGTGATTAAACAATAGGAATGCAAATATGGTGGTAACACAAGAACATCAGTACAGAGATACCTGGGCAAGAGGTGTAACATTTTTCTTCCTTAAATAAATATACTACATAGTTTCTTACTGCTTACAAACATATTGGGGGTTATTTACTAAAGGCCAATCCACTTTGCACTGAAAGTGCACTTGGAAGTGCAGTCGCTGTAGATCCGAAGGGGACATGCAAGGAAAATAAAAAAACAGCATTTTAGCTTGTACATGATTGGATGATAAAATCAGCAGAGCTTCCCCTCATTTCAGATCTACCCCTCAGATCTACTGCGACTGCACTTACAAGTGCACTTGTAGTGCAAAGTGGATTTGCCTTTAGTAAATCAACCCCATTGTTTATATTATGAAGGCAAATAGCAGTGCCGGCCCAAGACATTGTGCTGCCTGGTACCAAGAATGAAATGCTGCCCCCCCCCCCACCAAAAAAAAATCACGCCCACCAAATACCCACATTCATTATTTTATATCATGATAACTAAAGTGGACCTGTCATGGCTCTATACATGTATATAGGAGTATAAAGAGGACCTGTCATGGCCCTATACATGTATATAGGAGTATAAAGAGGACCTGTCATGGCTCTATACATGTATATAGGAGTATATAGAGGACCTGTCATGGCTCTATACATGTATATAGGAGTATAAAGAGGACCTGTCATGGCTCTATACATGTATATAGGAGTATAAAGAGGACCTGTCATGGCTCTATACATGTATATAGGAGTATAAAGAGGACCTGTCATGGCTCTATACATGTATATAGGAGTATATAGAGGACCTGTCATGGCTCTATACATGCATAGGAGTATAAAGAGGACCTGTCATGGCACTATACATGTATGTAGGAGTATAAAGAGGACCTGTCATGGCTCTATACATGTATGTAGGAGTACAAAAAGAACCTGTGCATGGCCGGCGGCCGCGATGTCAGCCGGCCACCCGCGATCGCTCCAGAGAGCCAGAACGGGGATCTGTCAATGTAAACAGACAGATCCCCATTCTGACAGGGGAGAAGAGAGAGATATGCTGTTCCTAGTGATTAGGAACAGAGAACTCTTTCCTCCTCCAGTCAGTCCCCCCGTCCCCCCCCCCAGTTAGAAACACCTCCCAGGGAACACATTTAACCCCTTTCCTGCCAGTGACATTTACACAGTAATTAGTGCATTTTTATAGGACAGATCGCTGTAAAAAATGTCACTGGTCCCAAAAAAGTGTCAAAAGTGTCCAATCTGTCCACCACAATGTCACAGTCTCGCTAAAAATCGCAGATCACCGCCATTACTAGTAAAAAAATAATAATAATAATAAAAATGCCATAAATCTATCCTCTATTTTGTAGACGCTATAACTTTTGCGCAAACTAATCAATATACACATTGCGTTTTTTTTACCAAACATATGTAGAAGAATACATATCGACCTAAACTGATGAAGAAATGTTTATTTTTTTGGATATTTATTATAGCAAAAAATAAAAAATATATATTTTTTTCAAAATTGTCTCTATTTTTGTTTATAGCACAAAAAATAAAAACCGCAGAAGTGATCAAATACCACAAAAAGAAAGCTCTATTTGTTCTGAAAAAAGGACGTCAATTTTGTTTAGGTAGAACATCACACGACCGCGCAATTGTCAGTTAAATCAACGCAGTGCCTAATCACAAAAAAATGATTGAAGTGCATTATTTCTATTATTACATTGTTATATAAAATAAAATAGTTCAACTCACCATAATGCAGAATCAGTGGGAGCCCCGAGTGTGTCACTTGCCGCGTCACCTGCCACCAGATGCAGATTGTCACTTGCCACAATGCCACACATTGCAGATTGGCACGGGCACAGCGTGGCTCCCTCTCTGATGGCACGGGCAAGGCGTTACTCCCTCTCTGATGGCACGGGCACAGCGTGGCTCCCTCTCTGATGGCACGGCAACAGCGTGGCTCCCTCTCTGATGGCAGGGCAACAGCGTGGCTCCCTCTCTGATGGCACGGGCACAGCGTGGCTTCCTCTCTGATGGCACGGGCACAGCGTGGCTTCCTCTCTGATGGCACAGGCACAGCGTGGCTTCCTCTCTGATGGTACGGGCACAGCGTGGCTCCCTCTCTGATGGTACGGGCACAGTGTGGCTCCCTCTCTGATGACGCGGGCACAGCGTGGCTCCCTCTCTGATGGCGTGGGCACAGCGTGGCTCCCTCTCTGATGGCGCGGGCACAGCGTGGCTCCCTCTCTGATGGCACGGGCACAGCGTGGCTCCCTCTCTGATGGCACAGCGTGGCTTCCTCTCTGATGGCACGGGCACAGCGTGGCTCCCTCTCTGATGGTACGGGCACAGCGTGGCTTCCTCTCTGATGGCACGGGCACAGCGTGGCTTCCTCTCTGATGGTATGGGTACAGCGTGGCTCCCTCTCTGATGGCACGGGCACAGCGTGGCTTCCTCTCTGATTGTAATGGTACAGTGTGGCTCCCTCTCTGGCTTCCCCAGCACAGTCCTCTATTTTCCCTGTGTCCTGTAGCAATCACTCCATCAGTTTCTTCCTGGGTTCCAGACTCTCTCTCCCAGCAGAGTGCATGCTGGGGGCTGAAGTCTGCTGGCTTTGCACAACAATGGGGCAGTCAATCTTCTGGGACTGCATGTCCCATGATGCTCCACTAGACCCTAGTCTCTTTTGATTGGCCACAGCGCAGCCAATCGGGAGGGAAACAGACCGTGCAAAGAACTAAGCGGCGAACCAGGTGAGAGCCGCTCTCTCTCCACTGCTGACAGGAGAAAGGAGGGGGGTGAGCGGGGGAGATATACTGACGTCCCGCAGCTCGCCTCTCTCCCTTGTCACCGCTTCCTTCGATATAGCGGGTGCGCGGCCGGCGCTTGACAGATTACTTTCGGAATGTGTTGTTGCTGAAGGAGGAGCGGTACTGGCCGGCCGTGCCCGCCCCTTGGCACGCTGGGGCCCCTTAAAAGAGTACTACTACTGTCTGTATTCCCCTGATGGCGGCCCTGCGACTGGCTGGTGGGCGGCAATTTGCCGCCCCCCTGAAAGTGCCGCCTGGGACCGAGGTACCATCGGGTTCCATGGTAGGGCCGGCCCTGGCAAATAGACTATGCACTGTGGAAGTGCATTTGAACTCCTTTTCCCCAGAGCTTAGTTAATGTGGCAAAGCTCTTCTGATTTCCATCATCCAATCATATAGAAGCAAAAATGCTGTTTTTACAATTTTCTTTGCACCTGATTGGGTATTCTTTACAAAGTGAAGCTTCATTCACGAAACTTTTAAGGAAAATTAGTGAAACTGCACTTGCAAAGTGCAGAGTCTATTTGCCTTTAGTAAATGCATCATATAGAAAATGATTGTTTCTATGTGCCCTGTTTATATCGTACATAAAAATGCAGCATGCCTGCATTTTTATGCAGTGCGACACACAACACCTTACAGCACATGCCAGCTCCTCACAGTGCTTTATTGTGCATAGAGTTTAATAAACAGTTTTTTTTTGTTAACCTTAAAAACTAAAAAAATGTAAACACTGCGATTCAGTGTTACATTGCATTGCACCGAGCCTGTACAAAGCACACCAGTGCACGAAAGTTATATGGACCATAACATGCACCTGCTGTGTGAACAGGCCCTAATGCTTCACTGTATAACATTTTTATTTTCAGAACATATCAGTGTGATTCTGTGTGTTTCTGGCTTCACTGTTTTGTAGAAAATGAATAAGGGAAACTTGAAATTCCTAAAATACACCTAAATACATATACATGTAGACATGGAAATATACATTCCTCTTTACAGAGCTTGGGGGTCAATTCACTAATGCCACGTACACGCGACCATTTTTCTCGTCGGGAAAACTGTCATTTTTCCACTTGGACGAGAAAAACGGCCGTGTGTAGGCTCTCCAGCAGTTTTCCCGACGAGAAAACCGCCGAGAATCACGACGAGAAAAATTAGAACATGCACTAATTTTTCTCATCGCAAATTTTTTTCCTCAGCAGTTTTCCCATAGGGAAACACTGCTAGGGAGCCTACACACGGCCGGTTTTCTTGACCAAGAGAAAACATGTTGTGAAAAACGGCCGTGTGTAGACTGGGAAAAGGGGACCAAGCTGGTCCTCGTTTTTCCCGTCGGGTTTCATGGCGGTGTTTTCAACGCCGAGAAACTCGGTCGTGTGTACGCGGCATTAGAGATAAATACTGCATGAATTGTTGCATTAAAAAAACTATTGTGGTATTTACTGTATCTCAAATGTAGTCAATTTACTAAAAGACATGCGTTATTTACCGAATGCATTAAATATTTATGTTTTGCAATATTAACCACTTCCTGCCCAAGGCCGTCATATGACGTCTGACTTTCAGTGGGAATATCTGAATGATGATAGTGAAGGAGTGTGTAATGCACAATATAGTGTATATAGTGCAGGAGTGTGCAATGTACAATATAGTGTATATAGTGCAGATGTGTGCAATGCACAGTATAGTGTATATCGTTCAGGAGTGTGCAATGCACAATATAATGGTTTATAGTGCAGGAGTGTGCAATGTACAATATAGTGTATATTGTTCAGGAGTGTGCAATGCACAATATAGTGTATATCGTTTAGAGGTGTGCAATGCACAATATAGTGTATATCGTTTAGAGGTGTGCAATGCACAATATAATGGTTTATAGTGCAGGAGTACGCAATGTACAATATAGTGTATATCGTTCAGGAGTGTGTAATGCACAATATAGTGTATATCGTTCAGGAGTGTGCAATGCACAATATAGTGTATATCGTTCAGGAGTGTGCAATGCACAATATAGTGTATATCGTTCAGGAGTGTGCAATGCACAATATAGTGTATATCGTTTAGGAGTGTGCAATGCACAATATAATGGTTTATAGTGCAGGAGTGCGCAACTTACAATATAGTGTATATCGTTCAGGAGTGTGTAATGCACAATATAGTGTATATATCGTTCAGGAGTGTGCAATGCACAATATAATGGTTTATAGTGCAGGAGTGCGCAATGTACAATATAGTGTATATCGTTCAGGAGTGTGTAATGCACAATATAGTGTATATCGTTCAGGAGTGTGCAATGCACAATATAGTGTATATCGTTCAGGAGTGTGCAATGCACAATATAATGGTTTATAGTGCAGGAGTGTGTCATGAACAATATACTGTACATAGTATATGCGGTGTATGGTGGCGGGTAGTATGAGCAGAAGAGGAGTGCGGAGTGTATGGAGGAGGGTAGTATGTGCAGGAGAGGAGTGCAGAGTGTATGGCAGCGGGTAGTATGTGCAGGAGAATAGTGAATTCCACATGCCTCTGCTCATCTTTGCACCCCAGCCCCCCTGCACACCTCCTCTTTGCTCATGTTTTTTGCACTCCAAACTGTAATACCTTCTCTGCTACCTTTGGACATCCCTTTCCATGTGCTCACCTTTGTTTGCAGTACAGGCTGATGGCAGGCTCAGCGACTGTGGCAGCCAGGGCATGTTTACATCGCCAATGTTGGCAGCATTCAGCAAATGTGATGGTGGACTGGGGATCAGGGGAGTTTGATATAGCTATGAATGCACCACAATTTCCATTTCAATGCCACCTGCGGCCCCACAATTTACATGTCCATGCTGCCTGTTGCTTGTGATTTACATATTAATACAGCCCACAATTTTTATATCAATCATGTGTACACACACAGAGCAAGGCTGAGCAGCATTCGTGACTCACTGGGCTGGGCCTATCTTAAGGTAGGGGCCTGGAGTTACAGCTCCAAAAGCCCCCATGTTAATCTGACCCTGTGCACAGGTATTCTGTGCATCACAATGCAGGCAGTCCCATTGATGTCAACTGGGATTCAGTGGTTGCACATACGGAGCTGCTGCTCCCAATTTGACATCTGTGTCGGTGCACAGCCCTGAATGCACATAGTTTGAATTCGGGGACACGCATCCACCTACACCCACACATATATCAAATTGGAAGCAGCAGCTGTGTCTGTGCAACTGCTGCATCCCAGTTGACATGAATGGGACTGCCTCCAAGGTGATGTACCCCTGTAGGTAAACATGGGCTTGCATGGGCATAAACTGTGTAGTACACCCCATATGAACAAGGCCAGACAGGGTGTCTCTCAAAAAGGGGCCAAGAGTTGAAGATTCACATGTGCAAATTGCAAAAAGAGCACAAAGCAAGCCGTCTGAGAGTCCAAAAACCTTTAATAGTATTGATTTACAAACGACAACGCAGAACAGCCAACATTTTTCGGGGGCTCTAACATCTCCCTTTTTTTTTCAGGGCTACAACACAAACATGAACAGATATGAATTTCTATATTAGTTCATTTAAACCTGGAGGAGTGTACATGATAGGAGATTATTAATTATAAAATAAAATTAACTGTTTATCAAATAAAATGTTTTTCAAATATAACCATGATAATGTCATAATAAAATGCATTGTGAATATGGTAAATAAAGAACAATCATGAATTCAAAATACATGGAAACTACACAAACAGTCTCTATTAGACGTCCAAAGTGCAACAATTGGCAGCTGAGCAATAACGCAGTTCACTGGAGTGTAGCTTCTGAGGTAAAAAAAGTAGTTCATGGATAACTGAAACACATTACTGTGTGTCATGGATAGGACACTGCTGAAATTCTTATTGCAACAATGTGTATTTTGGGTGGATACATTAAATGAAATGCTGAGGTGACTGATAATGAAAGCTCAGCTATGACTAAGGTCGGCCATAGATGGAGAGAGTTTCTTTCCTGCATCCACCTTGATTCCCCCATCAACAAAGACAGGGGAATCTCTCCTGCTGAGCCATTGTGTTCTAACAGCCTTCGAATCTCAGCTCGTTCCTGCTGAAGGGCTTGAGGCACAATTCTGCATTTCTGTGTGTAATCATTAAATATTTGCACTGAGGGACTATAAATCTCTGTTGTAACAATGTACTTATATCATGAGTGGACACATTAAAAGCTGAAGTTTAGGTACTTTATGGATGTTTTTGCATAGTTACATAGGCCCAGTTTGGTATGTACTATACCTGTAATATCACAGTGAAAGCTGGAAATCTCTGTAATAATCATCACACTACTATGATCATGGCCAGCTTCCAGGTCCTATGCCCAGTGGCTGCCTTCCTGCTTAGGCCCCTTTCACACTGAGGAGTTATTCAGGCGTTTTGCGCTAAAAATAGCGCATAAATAACGCCTGAAAAAATCCTGCCCCAGTATGCTCAATGTGAAAGCCTGAGGGCTTTCACACTGAGGCGATGCGCTGGCGGGAGGAGAAAAAATCTCCTGCAAGCCGCATCTTTGGAGTGGTGTGTATACCGCTCCTTTACTGCTCCTTCCCATTGAAATCAATGGGACACCGCGGTAACACCGCACGCAAACCGCGGCTGTAGCCGTGGTTTGCGGGCGGTATTAACCCTTTTTCGGCCGCTAGCAGGGGTTAAAACAGCACCGCTAGGGGCCAAATATTGCGGTAAATACGACGGTATAGCAGCGCTAAAAATCGTGCCGCTATACCGCCACCGCACCTGCCCGCCCCAGTGTGAAAGGGGCCTTAGTGAACACAGGAAGTCGCTTGTTTGGCACGTGTGACATTCAGGGAGGGAGCACTTTGCATTTTCTTAAAAGGTTAGTTCACCTTTGCGGAAAAAAGCTGAACTAACAGTGTGCACCAGGGCTCAAAGTTTCAAGTCCTGAGTTACTAGCCAGGCCTTAAGAGTTACTCGCCACCAGTTGCCCCACGCAACCCCTACCCGGCCCTGCTCCTAATTCCGCCCCTAAACACACCCTCATAAATTATCTCCTGAGATGATACTGTTAAATGTTTTATGCATAATTAAGTTACAAAAATAAACATTAACAACAACAACTTTACCAATATTAACATAAAGCATATCAGTACCCATAAGTGCAGCCTCATCAATGCCTATCAGTACCCATCAGTGCAGCCTCATCAGTGCCCATCAGTGTGCAGCCTCATCAGTGCCCATCAGTGCAGCCTATTAGTGCCCATCAGCGCAGCCTCATTAGTGGCCATCAGTGCAACCTCATTAGTGCCCATCAGTGCAGCCTATCAGTGCCCATCAGTACAGTCTATCAGTGCAGCCTATCAGTGCCCACCAGTGCAACATATCAGAACCCATCAGTGCAGCCTATCAGTGCAGCATATCAGTGCTGCCTTATCAGTGCAGTCTCATCAGTGCCCATCATTGACGCCTCATCAGTGGCCATCAGTGAAGCCTATCAGTGCCCATGAGTGCAGCCTATTAGTGCCCATCAGTGCAGCATATCAGTGCAGCTTATCACTGCCACCTCATTAATGGCCATCAGTGCAGCCTCATCAGTACCCATTAGTGCAGCCTATCAGTGCAGCCTATCAGTGGCCATCAGTGCAGCATATCATTACCCATCAGTGCAGTCTCATTGGTGCCCATCAGTGTAGCCTATCAGTGAAGCATATCAGTGCAGCCTATTAGTGCCCATCAATGCAGCATATCAGTACACCTCCATCAGTGCCACCTCATCAGTGGCCATCAGTGCCGCCTCATCAGTGGCCATCAGTGCAGCCTCATTAGTGTCCATCAGTGCAGCCTTATCAGTGCCCATCAATGCAGCCTATCAGTTGCCCTCAGTGCAGCGTATCAGTGCCCATCAATGCAGCCTCATCAGTGCCCATCAATGTAGCCTATCAGTGCCCATTAGTGCAACCTATAAGTGCTCATCAGTGCTCATCAATGCAACCCATCACTGCATGGGGATCACATGGAGGAATCAGGAGGAGGGCCAACTGGATCACACAGAGATGCTCTCCCGCTGTGACACAGCTTGGATCTGAACTGCCGGCCGCTATCAAACAAAGTCCGGCCTTCTGGACCGGCTCCTATGATAGACAGCATACTGATTCAATTTCCCAGCATTGGACCAGTGTGCTGTCTATCCAGGAGGCGGGACTTTGTTTGAAAGTGGCCAGCATTTCAGATCCAAGCTGTGTCACAGCGGGAGACCCTCTCGCTGTGTAGTCTCTCCTCCCAACAGTTTCCTGGCTGATTGCTTCTGGCAGAAGTGGTGCAATCTTTGTTACGGAGCATCAAAGTGGCCTGGGGGGCACGGAGGCAGTTGCCCCCGAGGCTGCTCTGATGCCCTGTAAAAAAGGCTCCACCGCTTCTGCCAGAAGCAATCAGCCAGGAAACTGTAGGCCCAGTCTGCCCCTGCTCCGCACTCGCCCTCATCTTATTTCTACTTGCCAAATGTAAGCAGGCGAGTGGAAATTGTGAGGGCTGCTATACACCCTCCCCACCTCCCTGTCTCCCCTGTACTTACCTCCGGGGTTACCGTGCTGTCAACACCCCCGCAGACAGTCTAGTCTAGGAAATGAAATTGCAGCTCTTCTCCCTTTTTTCTGTGCACTGTTTCTGGGACAGATATGATTGATTCTGATTGGTCAGTGCCCTCACAGTGAATTGGTCTGGTCCATCCCAGAAGCGCTGCACAGAGAAGAGGGAGAAGGGCAGAGATTTCACATTTCTGAACCGCTGGACCAGCTTCAGGGGTGCTGACAGCTTAACAACCCCTGAGGTAAGTACAACGTGGACCGGTGTGGTGGGGAGAGTGTATGGTATTAGTTCACCTTTACATTTTTTCTGCAATAATGAAATACTCCTTTAAAGAATAAAAGTGACATCATGATCCCAGCTTTGTCTTATCAGAGAACACTTTGCATTTATTGAGAAATTCTCTGAAAGGTGCTGGTGCTGTGCATGGGACCTAGAAGCTAGCTGTGAGCACTGTGGTAGTGGTGCATACTACAGTGATTTTCAGTTTCTGAGAGAATCAGTGAAGTATCGCACATACATACTTTCATTGGTCCAAGCTGAACCACTGTAACAATGCAAGAATATGCATACCTTAATTTCAGTTTTAACCACTAGCTGACTGCACACATTACATTTACTATGGGCAGCAGGCATAGGCAGGCTGAATCACGTACATGTTGGTGATCCAGCTTGTTTCAGGTTAGGGGCGTGCGTGTCCACATGATCATGACAGCTGTGTTTCCTATTGAGTGATGTTGTGAGGAGCCCACAGCTATCACATGGTACCTGGGCCAATCACAGCACCCTGTACTATGTGAAAGCTGTAGTCAATTACAGATCACAAATCACAGCCATTTTAAATGTAACATGACAGTTCAAAACATTGCTGTTACAGTGATCATGAGATTGCAGGCCCCACCCGCCCAAACCAGAACTTCCCCAGATACAACTTAACTAAAATAAATAACTGAACAAATTTTTTAAATGGCAAAAACTTGGCCGCGACACCTTTATTGGTTTTTCACAAATAATTTTCCATAAATCTTTATTATCATTCCAAACTTCATAAATCATCCAATAACATATTTCTACCTGCTCAGTTGTTAGAACTCGAGCAGTAGCACAACTTCAAAGATAAATAAAAGTCCCCTCTGGATCCAGGGTGACCCACCACATAAAAGTGTACGCGACTGGGGCGGGAGGGAGGGAGCTGAAATCTTCCTGCTTGTTCAGCTGAAAAGAGGCAGAACCCTGTGCCTGCTGGCCCTTTTATAAGCAATCCCAAAAATCCAGAAAGTTCCCTGAAACCTGATTGGCTCTTCTTGCTTCCTTGTGGACCGGCCCCAAAAAGGGGCGGGGCCCCTAACCCCACTGTACTAATGCAGCTAAACCTAACTTAATAATTTACCTTTTAAATTTGTGCTAGGGAGGCCGCAATCTCAGGAAAGTGGCCCCATATTGTGACCCCTTTATTCATGAGATTGCAGGCCCCACCCGGCCAAACCAGAACGTCCCCAGATACAACTTAACTAAAATAAATAACTGAACAAATTTTTTAAATGGCAAAAACTTGGCCGCGACACCTTTATTGGTTTTTCACAAATAATTTTCCATAAATCTTTATTATCATTCCAAACTTCATAAATCATCCAATAACATATTTCTACCTGCTCAGTTGTTAGAACTCGAGCAGTAGCACAACTTCAAAGATAAATAAAAGTCCCCACACGCCGGTCTTGAGCATCAAGACCGGCACACCCCAATCGTCGCGGCCTTTTCGATCATGTTCTGCAGACCCACATTAAAAATGTAATTTCCTACTTCTGATAAGTGCACCCCATCCAGTCTGTACAGACCTGGATATCCCCCTACCAAGTCCATGTGCCTATAAGACAGTCCCCCAACTTGGGGCATGAACTTTTCGAGAGCCCTATTGACTCTCTTCCTCATTTTTTCCCATCACCCTCCTCTGCGCAGAGGAGAGCCATGAAAGACGAGGAACCACTTCTGAAAAAACTAAGGTTGTACCTGGGAAAGTCGCACTGAAGCGATGCAGGTCACGCTTAATCATAAATAATAAGTCCAAAGTGTTAACATTTCCCAAATCGTTACCTCCCAAATGAATTATCAGTATGGATGGCAATGGCCACAGCTGACATAACCTAGACACATGCAAATCCAGTTGCGGCCATTGAAGGCCTCTTATACCTTTCCAGAACAAACGAAATGAGTCCGGGTGCAAGGATAAATTTGACGAATAGTTGAGTTGAGCCGCTCTTTTTTGTGCCCAATAAATAAATGAATGCCCCAAAATCCACACTGTGTGCTGGGTACCTAAAATTAAATAAACAAATTAGGACGAACATACAACTTAAAACATTTTGACTTCCACCTACCCAATGCCTTGATATCTGATTCGGAGACGCCCGATCGGGCCGCCTCCGAAGCTGCGCCAATCCGAAAGGAGTGGGAGGAAAACTTAAAATGACTTAAACCCATGGCACCCAAACTCTTTTTTAAAACTGCATCGAATTGGTATTTCGTCAGGGGCAATAAATTAGCATGAATGAGAAAAATTCCCTCCCCGGGAGGCCTAAGCCCCATAAATTGTTTAACCAAGGCTACCGGGCACAATAAGCTCTCATTTTGTTCTTTTAGATGAACCCATCTACCCTTACCATATTGGTCTGTTTTGGAATACTGCAGCCACACATGAACACCCGATTGATCAACTAGCACCTGGTCAAATCGCACACCCGAACCACCTTGTTTGCTCACTGGAATTAATTCCGAGATGCGAAATGCCCCAAAAAATGCAAGCACAAAAGCTGTCCTGAATAATAAGGCCTCGTAAGAGGAAAAACAAACCACTGAAGTCATTCTGCAAAGGCCACCGAGAATGTCAAGAGAAATCGGTCTCCTATCATCTATGACAAACGTCAATCTCTTGTATCCCTTCAGTGTCTGTTTTACAGAAAAATAAGAAGAACAAGGTCTCAGACCCAATAAACGGAAGAAAAAGGACATACCGGCCAGCGTTCTTGTCACATAACTATGCGAAAGTTGCTGCCGCATTAAACTTGACAGAAAAGCCAAAATGGTACCTTCCGAAGGCTTATCAAACTGACAACCTTCAGCACTTGCAAAGGATATCCAGCTGCTCCAGGCTGCCGAGTAACTCGACCAGGTTCTAGGAGCTAAAGAGCTTTTTATAGCATTCGTCACAGTACTCAGATAATCTCCCACAGATAGGCCGGGCATGGGTTGCCAACTGCGTCCGCCTCCGGCAGCAGACTCCGAAAACGCTCCTCCTGAAAACGAGATAGAGAATCAGCTATATTATTCAATATCCCCGGGGTATACCTAGCCTTCAACCAAATATTAAATTTGAGGCATCTGAAGACCACCTGACACAAGATTTTGATTACCGGCAAAGAACTGGATGGAAGGCAGTTCACTGCATATAATACACCCTTGTTATCCGTTTCCACCAAGATGCGCCTATTAGCGAACTCTGAGCCCCACAA
The DNA here is from genome assembly GCA_029206835.1 of Rana muscosa. Classification (NCBI taxonomy): domain Eukaryota; kingdom Metazoa; phylum Chordata; class Amphibia; order Anura; family Ranidae; genus Rana; species Rana muscosa. The sequence goes on from CM055122.1 coordinate 613,303,838, forward strand.
CTCCAATGCCACTAATATTGGAAATAATTCTAGCAATACCACGTTCTTGGTCACTCCCGAACTCACCCAAGACTCCGGCCAAGCCGCGCAACACCAGTGCGATCTCCAGATGGCACCGAAGCCTTTGGAGCCAGCTGCATCCGTAAATAAACAAAAATCCTTCGCCACAACAAATTCCGCCTGAAAAAAGGACCTACCGTTATATCCGTCAAGAAAGTTGGCCCAAACCAAAAGATCTTCCTTAATGGGGGCCGTTATTCTAACATGATCCAAAGGAGATTTCAAGCCTGAAATCGCCAGGTAAAGCCGACGCAAAAATATTCTGCCAACAGGCATGATTCTGCACACAAATGCCAGAACCCCCAGCAGCGACTGTATTTCTTTCAAGCGTACCTTCTTTTTTTGCAACACCGTCGTGATTAACCATTTTAATTTACTCAATTTTTTTTCCGGCAAACGAAATTCCATACCGCAAGTATCTATCTCTATGCCCAAAAACTCCAATGAAGTGCTTGGCAAGCAAGTTTTTTCCTCAGCCAACGGTACTCCAAACTCAAAAGCCATGGCCTGAAATGACAGCAACAAGTCAGAACAAAAACTAGAGTCTGCTGGGCCAACAAACAAAAAATCATCTAAATAGTGCACCGCACCATCCAGCCCAGATCGGATGCCAAGTACCCAGTGGAGAAATGTAGAGAATGATTCAAAGTAGGAACAAGACAACGAACACCTCATTGGGAGACACATGTGAAAAAAGTATTGACCCTCAAAATAAAACCCCAACGAGTTGAAAGCCTCCGGGGAGACGGGCAAGAGGCGAAACGCGGATTTTATGTCAGCCTTTGCCAACAAGGCCCCAGGGCCAAACCTCCTGATCTTACCAATCGCTTCTTCGAATGTGGCATACGACACTGAGCATAGGCTCTCGTCAATCTCATCATTCAAAGAGTGACCTTTTGGAAAGGATAGATGGTGTATAATACGAAATTCATTGGGTTCCCGTTTTGGCACTACTCCCAATGGGGAAATCCGAAAATTATAGAAGGGGGGGGGTGCTCAAAAGGGCCAGCACATCTACCTTCCTTTAGTTCTTTACATAACTTATCCCTTACCACCTGGGGAAATTGATCTACAGATTTCAAATTACCTACCAATTTACACCCCTCCCCCGAAAAGGAAGGCAACGGGAAACCCTGATCAAAACCCTTACTGAGCAAACAAGCCTTCTCCCTGTTTGGGTAGATGTCCAGCCACGGGCGCATTTTTTCCAGCCTCACTGGCGTGCAGGCTTTTGGGAAAAATATGCTGGACCGGGCTAGCTCCTGTCACTGCATTCCGCTTAAAAGATTTAGCCGCTGGGTGCGTCCCCGCACAAATGGAACATTCGTGTCTGTATTTACACAAATTATTCCAGCGGCATTGGCTGTCATTAAATGCAAAACAGCAGCCTTTCCTAAAGGCCGCTGTCGACCCTGTCGCAGTGGGTTGTCTAGGCGCTACCTGTTTTTGTGGCACAATCAAATTGAGCCACAAGCCCACATCTTTCATACCCCACCTTAGAGACGGGTGAATGGACAATTTCTGACGAAAGGATTCGTCATAGAAAAACCACCCCAGGCCCCCAAAATTTTTATAGGCTTCCAAGATGTGATCTAGATGCTAGAAAAGCCCCCCACACCTTTCCGGGTGCTTCTCCGCCAATATGCCAGAATAAATACAAAAGGCTTGAAGCCAATTGTTAAATGACCTAGGGATTGCCCTGCGCCTTTCTTCCTCGCTTCTCTCCTCCCCCCTCCTTTCTGTTCTAACAAATTCTTTATGCGCAGGCAGGAGAGAAAGAATGTCAACATATTCCCCTTTCCAGATCTTTTCCTTAACATTTACACTTAAATGGTATCCTAAAGGGGACATTTCACATGGCATGGAATCTTTCATATATATCTCAGGGACCAGTAACCTTTGCCCAGCCGTCTGAAAGAGCTCAGGAGCTGATTTGTCAGACTGCATAGCAGAAACTTTATCTAGCTGAGATAGTAAGCTGACAGGCAGATTAGACAGTACTGGAGTAAGAGATGACACAGAAGGGTTAACAGAAATAGAAGCAGCAGACACAGCAGGAGCTGAACCTTTAGACAGTGATTGTATAATGGAAGACAAAGAACCTACCAAACCAGATAGTACATGCAATTGGTTTAACTCACCACCAGCTGGAGCCTGCAACACCTGCTGCTGAGCCACCTGCTCCAGCATTGAAGGGGGGTCTTGTACCTGTAGCATCTGCTCACCTGGTGCATGCTGTGGCATGTCTGTGTTCTGAGTGCCTTGCTGACACTCTAAGCGCTGGTTCCCGGGAGACCGCTGCGCGCGCTGTCTCCCCCGACTGTCCTGTGCGGCCTGCTGCGGCTGGCCGCGCCGTCCTCCTCTTCCAGCCGGTGACTGCGAACAGGTCCGCCTCTTCTGACCTCCGCGGCGGCCTCGTGACGTCACACCGCCGCCATCTTCCCTCAGCATCACAAGCAGCGCACGGGTGTCTGTAGCTTCTGCGGAAGCCCCTCCTTCCCTCTCCGGCGGTGCGCGTCTCCTTGCTCTTGCAGGCGGAGCTGGTTCAGGAACTCCCTGCACAATGTCAGTGTCATTCCTCCTCTCGCCGCTCGCTACCAAGTCTCCTTCCTCTTGCTCCAGCAGCCGTCCTTCTTCCTCCGGGGCTGACTCCAGGCAGCGTCTAAGCCATGCCTCTCCTCCTGAGCTGCCAGCTTTTTCTAATAGCTGCATCACCAGCGCTTCCATCATGTAAGATGTTCTGTGTAAGGTAAGAGCTCAAATCTTCCTGCTTGTTCAGCTGAAAAGAGGCAGAACCCTGCGCCTGCTGGCCCTTTTATAAGCAATACCAAAAATCCAGAAAGTTCCCTGAAACCTGATTGGCTCTTCTTGCTTCCTTGTGGACGGCCCCAAAAAGGGGCGGGCCCCTAACCCCACTGTACTAATGCAGCTAAACCTAACTTAATAATTTACCTTTTAAATTTGTGCTAGGGAGGCCGCAATCTCAGAAAAGTGGCCCCATAATGTGACCCCTTTATTCATTATTTTTCCAGCAATCAAAGTGTACAAAAAAAATCTCTAATCACCCAGAGTAGTACAGTGTTACTATGGTGCCACTGAACTACTCTGATGAGTAAAAAAAAAAAAAAAATGTGACTTTTTTTTTTTTACATAAAAACCCACCATGCCTCTTACTAAATGCCTCAATCTGTCTACTTTCCAAAAAGGGGTAATTTGGGGGTAATTTATACTGTCCTACCATTTTAAGGGCCTCAAGAAATGAGATAGTGGTCAGGATTGATCAATTTTCAAATATATATACCATAGTTTGTAGATGCTATAGCTTTTACACAAACCAATTAATATACAGTACATTCACTGAGTTTTTTTTTTCCAAAGGCATGTAGCAGAATACATTTTGGCCTAAATTTATGAAGAAATTTGATTTTATCGGATATGTTTTATAACAGAAATTAGAAAAGATTTTTATTTATTTTTTTCAAAATGTTCAGTCTTTTTTAATTTATATCACAAAAAAATATAAAAAAAAACTCAGTGGTGATTAAATTGTGTAAAAAAAATAAAATAAAAAAAATGATACAAATTTTGTTTGGGTACAGCGTTGCGTGACCGCGCAATTACCAGATAAATTAGCTTAGTTGCTATATAGCAAAAAATGGCCTGGTCATGAAGGTGGTAAAATCTTCCAGAAGTCAAGTGGCCAAAAAATGCTGCAGCCATTATTACGCCTTTTTTTCATTAGTATAACAAATGAAGAGCTAACTACATTTTCAAAAGGAGATCTGCAATCCCTCTTCTCCACATGTTTCCGTTAAGCCTGCAGACGTCAGTGGTGCCATCAGCATTTAGAAGAACATTATTATGTGTGATTGCGCCATTTGTCATGCAGCATTTACCAGATGGATAACATTCATAGCATGAAATAATAATGCTATGACAATATAAAGTCATAATATGTATATAAAGCCATATAATGTATATAAAAGAGATAACATTCATAGTATAAAATAACAATGCTATGACAATACAAAGTCATATTATGTATATAAAAGAGGGCATAAAAATATGTATATAAAAGAGAAATAATAATACTATGACAATATAAAGTCATACTATGTATATAAAGCCATATAATAGAGATAACATTCATAGTATGAAATAATAATGTTATGACAATACAAAGTCATAATATGTATATAAAAGAGCATAAAAATATGTATATAAAAGAGGGCATGCTGCTACTCGCAGTGCCTCAACTTGGATGTGTTTGAAGAACTCTGCACCTAGGATTTAATCTTTACTCCTCTACAGGGAACCCCTTGCTCTTCACCACTGAGCGCAGAGCTTCAGGAGAGCTATGTGGATGAGGGGGGGAAAGGGACACCCGCCTAGCCAATCAGATCTGCTCAAACAGTCACTAGCGATCAATGAAGTGACAGATATCATACCAAATCACCCTCACATCCTCTGTTAAATGCTGCTGTCGTTTATATATAAAGGGTAAAAAATTTGTTCCCCTCAAGTTGGGGAGAGAACATTTTTTCACTTTTTTTTTTTTTTTGCAGGTGATATCTACTAAACAATTACTAGTTTTACTCTCCCCCTCCCATCATCAGTTTTTGTTTTTTATTATTATTTATTTCTTACAAAATGTAAAAATTCAAGGAATCAAAGTGCTTTCCTGAAACATGCAAATCCACAATAAAACAGGCAACAGGATTGGTAGGACAGACCCCTCCCCCATATGTTAATACTATACATATGCTAGAACTGCAGCTGTGTCTTTAGTGTGTGAGCAGAGAGGGTCATTGATATCTGAATTGCTGGGCTTTCTTTTGTCTGGAGGTAGGGTAAGACTTTTACTGCAAGAACAAAGACAGGATTTTCTAAGTTTTACTAGAAAACTTGTAATTGCTAATTTACTAGAGTTTGTGAATTCTTTTGTTTTACTATGTGTATATAATATAATGTGTATTTTTTTATTTTATTAACTTAAATATTCTTTATTAAAGCTTTTCCATTTGTAAGACATACATTTAAAACATTTCACAAACATATTTTCCAAAAGTGAAGTTTTTCCTATATATCATACAATCTACTTTTACTCCCTTGTGTATTTTTTTATATACATTTTTATTGGTTTTATTTATAGCTTCCTTTTAGATTGGATTACATTTCAAAATACACAGCATTTACAGTATATCCCCAATTACAAGTGTGCCGTTACATGGCGATGATGCGTTACATGGCGATGATGCGTTACATGGCGATGAACCGTTACATGGCGATGAACCGTTACATGGCGATGAACCGTTACATGGCGATGAACCGTTACATGGCGATGATGCGTTACATGGCGATGAACCGTTACATGGCGTACACCCTGCTGTGTAATTAAAGTGTTCTCTATGAGCATGTAGAACATATCCCTCTGGATATATAATGTAGTTGTGTCAGAATTAAGAAACCAACATTGATACTAAGTAGTTACGTGCTTCTCTTTGCCCGATAGACTTTGTCAGTTTTGGTAACATTGTTATACTAATATATTCCTAATAGCCTGTAACCAATGGGGGGGGGGGGGGGGTGGGGAAGTAAGTGCTAAAAATGTATTATGATCACCAGTTTTGTGAGGCTACCTATATGTTTGTAGTTTTCTTCTTTTTAATCCACTAAATGAACATTTTGTTTACAAATGTCCATTGCAAAGTAACAGGGTTGCCAACCGCCAGTAAATTTACTGACAGTTTGTACTTTTTTTTTTTACAACTGCCATTAACTATCAGGGGCCGATGGTTTCATGCCGTGTTGACTTTTTAAGTGTAAATCAAGCAAACTACTTTGATTATAGGTATTGTCAGCGGTTCCATATCATGTTTATACTGTTCAAATATTCACTGTGTTAGTTTTCAATAGGAGTTCTGTCATTTCTCAGGTTGGCAGTAAAAAATGTGCTCCGCCAGAAAATTTTCCATGTTTTGTCAGTAAAAAAATGCTGCAGGAGGTTGGCAACCCTTTAACTGCTTGCCAACTGCATCATGGCAGCAAAGCGGCCTCCCTGCGCTGGATCACGTACATAGTACGCTCTGGCAGGGGGCACGCGCACGCGCGCTGGCCCAGCTGTGCTGTGATTCATCACAGCACATGACAATCAGCGAGTCCCAGCTTTTGATTGTTTGCCGGCAGTTAGTTAGGCTGGCCATACATTATACAGTTTTCTTGTGCAACTTTCCTTTAAGCCCCATACACACGGTCGGACTTCCATCGGACTTTTCCATGGATTTTTGTCCGAACGGAGTTGGTTGGGAACACCCATAGCATACACACCACAGGACTTTTCTGCAAACTTTCCCAAAACTTTTTCCAACATCACGTGGTTTTTCTGCTCTTTACCGCCACCCTTTGGTCAACTTCTGCTATTGTTGGTTGATTTTAACATTATTTGTTTTGTCCATCGGACAAAAGTCCGATGGTTTTCTGTACACACGGTCGGACTTTGCTCCATCTGACTTTTGTTGGCCAAAAGTTTGTCCGTTTGCAGACCGAACTTTTGTCCGCTGAAAACAAAACAAAACAAAAAAAGTTTGTCCAAGGGAGCATACACACGGTCGGATTGTTGGTCCAACTTGCTCAAAATGAAGTTTGTTGGCCAAAAGTCCGACCGTGTGTACGGGGCTTTAGATTTACCAAAACCATATAATAGGAGGTCAAACCTAAACACTTTCAATTTGTATGCAGTCAGACAGGCCCTTCTACTAGTTGAAGGTAAATCTAAAGAAAATTGAATAAGAAAATTATATGGTGTATGGCCAGCTTTAGTTCTCCCCAGCGTCAGTTTGTGTCAGATTGGCCGCTGCACTATTGTAGTCTCAATATAAGTCGCTGATCACTGCCATTACTAGTATAGAAAAAAAACCTCCAGTGTATAAATATATATACCATAGTTTGTAAACGCTATTACTTTCACACAAACCAATCAATATACACTTATTGGGATTTTTGTTACCAAAGACATGTAGCAGAATACAGTTAAGCCCTGTACACACGATCGGATTTCCTATGGTTTTTAAACCGATGGAATTTTCTATCGGAAAACCGATGAAGCTGACTTCCATCAGTCTTGCCTACACACCATCAGTCAAAAAACCGATCGTTCCAAACGCGGTGACGTAAAACACTCCGATGAGCCGAGAAAAATGAAGTTCAATGCTTCTGAGCATGCGTCGACTTGATTCTGAGCATGCGTGGGTTTTTTATCCGATGGACTTGCCCATAGACGATCGGAATTTGCTATCGGTTTTTTATCCATCGAAAAAGTTTAAAACATGTTCTATTTTTTGACACAGATGGAAAAAAGACCGATGGGTCCCATACACGATCGGTTTGTCCGATGAAAAAAATCCATCAGACTGTTTTCATCGGTAAAACCGATCGTGTGTACACGGCTTAACATTTTCATCAAATTTTTTTAAGAGCTTTTATTTTTTAAAACTTTTTGTTGTATAGCAGAAAGTAATTCATTTCAAAATTGTCAGTTTTTTTATACCACCAAATACCACCAAAAAAAAGCTTTATTTATGTGAAAAAAAAAATGATATAAATTTAGTTTGGGTACAGCATTGCATGACCATGTAATTGTCAGTTAAATCTACACAGTGCGGCATAGCAAAAAATGGTCTGGTCATGAAGGGGGTAAAACCTTTCTGGAGCTGAAGTGGTTAATGGTCCATTCACATGATGCAATTTAAAGTGGTAAGAATCTGCGGATTCCTGCGACTGGAATGGACAGGGGTGTATGATTAGTTGAGCCCACTAAATGCAATAACAGGCTGCTGGCGGCGGCCGCAGCTATTTGTGACTGTTTGCCCAGCCAGTAATTGCCTACGCTGGTCATGGTGGATGCACACAAAATGCATCCAGCCGCAATCACCGCAGGTAATTACTGGCAGGGCGAACAGTCACAACAGCCTATCATTGCATTATATGGGCTCAGAGGCCGCAGCTATGACATAGTTACATAGTAGGTAAGGTTGAATAAAGACCATAGTCCATCCAGTTCAACCTGTCCATTCTAGCCGTAGGAAAGAATCCTCAGATACTTCCTACTGGAAATCGCAGCATGTGTAAGCGCCCATGTGGATGGACTCAAGGCTTAATTTGCATTACCACAATACACAGTAGCACACAATCAATGGTGCCATGCGTTGCCATTCAATTTAAATAGCAGACCTACTCAGCTCTCAAAAGCCCCTCAATCCATGTGCGTTGCGGCACTCCACAATTCACAAATCGGTACCATCTGTGTGTTGTGGTGCTGTGCGTTTAAAAAAAGGGACACATTTCGTTTTAGGCTCTGTTTCCACTACTGCGAGTTGTTGTGCGACTTGACACATGTGAAGTCGCATGACAAGTCAAAACCCATGTATTTCAATGGTCCCCGTTCTAACTGGTGCGACTCAAGTCACAGCGACTCCAAAAAAGGTTCTTGCACTACTTTGTTTCGACTTCGGTGCGACTTCTCACATGGTTTTCACAAAGTCGCATTGTAAATCGCGCGACTTTGGGGTTGCCTAAATAAAAATAAATGCTGCCTAAACACAACGCATATTAACACGTGGTTTCTGCACATAACATTTTGAATCATATAGCACTGCACACGTATAAAGGTGCCCATAAAGTGTGTTTATATATAAACCCTAATGCCGCGTACACACGACTGTTTTTAATGTCATTGAAAAAAACAAAGTTTTTCTCGACGTGATTCTTCTCAAGCCTGCCTTGCCTACACACTATCGTGAAAAAAAATGCTCAAGTAAAGCGCGGTGACGTACGAAATTTACGACGGCACTATAAAGGGGAAGTTCCATTCGGATGGCGCCACCCATTGGGCTGCTTTTGCTGATCCTCATGTTAGTAAAGTTTGGTGAGAGACGATTCGCGCTTTTCAGCATCGTGCTCTTCAGTCTGTTACAGCGTGATGAATGTGCTATCTCCATTACGAACGCTAGTTTTACCAGAATGAGCGCTCCCGTCTCATCACTTGCTTCTGAGCATGCGCTTTTTTTCACGTCGTTAAAGCCTACACACGGCCGTTTTTCATGACGAGAAAAACGACGACGTGAAAAACGACGAGAAAAATGCGAGCATGTTCCAAATTTTTAATGCCCATTTTCACGTCGTGAAAAATGATCTGGAGCCCACACACAATCGTTTTTAATGATCAAATTAAAAATTGGCATTTTTCTCGTCATGAAAAACGGTTGTGTGTACGCGGCATAACGATGAACTTCTCATATTTTCTCCTTTCGTGTCTGTTAATTAAACCATAGAAAGCACTTTATTATAGCTGTCCAATAAGTGCAAAAAATACCAGCTAGGCTTCATTTGGATGTGTGGTTGGGGGGCAGGAAAAAATTGTGGTTGAGACCCATTTTTGCCACCTGCCAACTGCACCCCCTTAAGCTGCAATAGGAAGCGGATGAGGTGTTTACATGCTGAGGGTGCCAAGTATGGCACCTGCAGCAAAGTTTACCCGTATCAGCCATGCTACACACTCAAGTAAATAGGGGAGCGCCACAAACACCCCCAACCGCGTGCAATGCACACTGTTTCAGCACATTTGTCGGCAAGAATGGGGTTAAAACAGGCGGTGAGGAGGTGTCGCATTGCTTCCTCACTGCCTGTCAATAGCCCCTGGAGCATGAGTCGAACGCGGATTGGGCTTAAGAGGCAAGGGAGATTTAGTCCCATCTTGGCCACGGACCTGGTTAAACGGACCATAAAGATCTAATGTGCAGAAATTGATTAGCTAAACCACACAATGCCTTTTTTTACTTTTTTTTTTTTTTTTCCAATTATATTGGCTTTTTAAACACAAATGCAGTAATGTGATTGGATAAAAATTTTGGTGCCGCATAAAACTTTTGATAGTAAAGTAGTACATTTTGTATAGAGATGTACATATCGGACCAAAGAGAGGGCGACCAAGGCTGATGAAGGACAGAGGGATTTGGTCTCAAAAGAGGGACAGTCTCTCCAAATGAGAGACAGTTTGGCGCTATGCAACAGGTATATTTCTATATTTGCAGGGTCTTTAAAGGGCTAAAACATGGTGACATGTGCATGTATTGCAGAAGAGCACTGCAAGTTTTCTTTACCCTGACATACAATTTTATTGATAAAAGTTGATGTCCGAACAAATTACCTCTTGGCTTATTTTTATTTCCAAACCAAATTTTTCCATTTTTTTTTTTTAATTTAATGATATACAATCAGTCTAATGGGAACAAAATTATGGTAAAAAAAAATCAAAATATTGAAATCTGTGAATTCCAGTGAAGAAATGAATGTGTATATATGTAGTTGGCGTGAGACAGCTGTCTAGGGCAGTATGAGTGTTTCTCTGTACAGAACTGGTAAGCCCACCTTCTAAAAATACTTCTAATAAACTTATATAGAGAATGTGTAGTGGCTAGACATGTGCGATTCGTTTCGTAACGAATGGATTTTCATACGAATTTGTTAGTATTCGTACATTCGGACCAATTCGAACATCCGAATAGCTGAAAGAACCAAAATACGAAAATTACGTAATTACGAATAAGCAAAAGAACGAACACTCAAATACGAACTTACAATTGGACTAAAATACGAGACACCGAAAAAGCAAAAAAAACAAAATGACAACTATAACGAATGATTTGCATTCCGTATTTTCAATCCTTTGTCTGTTCATAATTTCGTATGGTCGTATTTCATTTGTGTGTTCCTAAATTTTTTTTCTTTGTTCGTAATTTCGTGTTCTCGAATCGTTTTTTCGAATGGGAAGTGTAGTGAGTGATGTATCTTACATAATATCTTAGCCAATCAGCTTATGGCCCCTTTCACACGGGACGGATCAGTCTGCTTGCTCAGCGGGGATCGCTCCGTTGATCCCCGTTGAGCCGGCGGATGACTGGGCGGTCCCCGCACACTGTGCAGGGAGCGCCCTGTCAGATCTCCGCTCTCCCCTATGGGGGATCAGATGAACACAGACCGTCTGTCCGTGTTCATCCGATCCGCTTTGCAGATGGATAGAAAAATAGAAATTTTTCTATCCTGAAAATCGGACCATAGCGGGCACGGATAAGATCGGATGTCATCAGATGTTCATCCGCTGACATCCGCTATCCTATAGGGATACATGTATGCCTGTTTTTCATCTGAAAACGGATGGGTGAAAAACAGACATACGGTCCGCCCGTGTGAAAGGGGCCTAACTCTTTTGTGTTTGAGTCACAATGCATTCCTGAAGCTTTTTAAATTCAGTTGAGGAGACTGAGTCAGGTCTCCTGACTGAGGGAGTGGACTGGGAGTAAGTACAGGACTTATTAGAAGCCGCGTGTTGAAAACGAAACTAAAATACGAGATTGCGAATGACCGCAATGTATTTACGAAAGTACGAATCCATTCGAAGCACGGTAGTAGACACGAATCAACGAAAACAAAACAATGTTGCGAATCAACGTAAAAGGCAATCTCACATAAGTAACAACAATTACTAAATTACGAGTAGTGTACCGAATAAACAAAAATTATTTAACAAACTTACGAATTTCGAATCAACGAAAATAAATTAAACAGAATTACGAATCATTCAGTATCAACGAAAATTAAACTGTTACGAAAGTACGAACGAGTCCGAATATGAAAACTCGCGTCTTACGAAATTACGAATCTACGGAAACAAGACGAAACAATTTTTTTTTGTTGTGCACATGTCTAGTAGTGGCTCTTTTTTTTGTCTATAAAGCAATTTGAAGGACTCTTATATTAGTTTTGAGTTAGATCTTATGGAGTAGTCTACACCTTTTCTGCCACATCTACGGACTGGTAAGCTGTGATATTATTTTTTGTTCTTGGCTTTAAAGTGAGTTTACAGAAAAGTATCTCACATGCGAGACATTTTTTCCACAAAGCTCCTGAATTTATGTCGAGTTTGACTAAGTCTGAAGCTCATTCACTAACTATAAACTGGGCAGTAGGGATGAGCTTCGTGTTCGAGTCGAACATACGTTCGACTCGAACATCGGCTGTTCGATCGTTCGACGAAGATCGAACGATTTGGGCCGTTCGCGCCAAATTCGAGTGACGCGAACGGCCCACAATGCACTACGCCATCGCAGTGTCATCCAGGCGCTGTGATTGGCCAAGCATGCACTGTGACCCGCATGCTTGGCCAATCACAGCGCCGGCAGCGAGGAGAGCAATGATTGGCCACAGGCAGGATGCCTGTGGCCAATTATTGCTGAGGGGGTTTAGTACACGCCCCACACTATAAAAGGCCGCCAGCGCGGCAGCCTTGTGTAGTGTGTTCCGGAGCAGGGAAAGAGAAGCATAGGCAGGGACAGTGTCATTTTTTTTCCTTTACTAATCCCGGATTCCTTGTGTTTAGGGACAGAGAAGGATAGGTAGGGAGAGTGTCAGTGTGTCATTCTGTGCTAAACCTTGTTTGTAGGGACAGAGAAGGACAGTGAGGGAAACTATCAGTGTGCTATTCTGTGCTAAATCTTGTTTGTAGGGACAGAGAAGGACAGTGAGGGAAAGTGTCAGTGTGCTAATCCTTGTTTGTAGGGACAGAGAAGGACAGTGAGGGAAACTGTCAGTGTGCTATTCTGTTCTAAACCAATTTTGCTGAACCATATTTGAAATCCTTGAGTTTAGGGACAGGGAAGGACACTCGTGGAAACTATCAGTGTGCTATTCTGTGCTAAATCTTGTTTGTAGGGACAGAGAAGGACAGTGAGGGAAACTATCAGTGTGCTATTCTGTGCTAAATCTTGTTTGTAGGGACAGAGAAGGACAGTGAGGGAAACTATCAGTGTGCTATTCTGTGCTGAACCATATTGCAAATCCTTGTGTTTAGGGACAGAGAAGGATAGGCAGGGGACAGTGTCAGTGTCTTTGTTGCTAAGCCTCCTGCACAGTATACACCTGAAGGTAGCCCTTATTGCTGTTTTTCCCATCTCCCTGCAGGCCATCCATTAAAATGTCTGGAAGGCAAACAAGGAGAGGCAGACAGTCAGGAGGCAAAAAAAGAGGGCAAGCAGGCTCTGTGTCTGGGGGCAACAGTGCTGGTCGTGGACGCGGTGCATTGTCATCAGCACATGGCCATGGGACACGCTTGTCCTTCTTTTCGGCAGCTGGACATGTTGAGCCACATCATGCCGAAGACTTGGTAGAGTGGATGACCAAGCCCACCTCATCCTCCTCAACCTCTCTCACCCAGGCTCAGGGTACTGGCAAAGCAGCTGCCAAAGCGTCCTCTTCTCTGGTATCAATGTCATCATTAGTCACTCCTTCCCTAGACCCACCATGTCCTCCTCCTGAGGAGTCCCCCGAACTGTTTGAGCACAGTGTTGGGTACATGCTCCAGGAGGATGCCCAGCGTTTGGAAGGATCTGATGATGATACCCAGCTAGAGGAAGGCAGTAGCGTGAGAGCTGAGAGAGGGGATGCTCAAGAAGGACACCAATCTGGCAGTCATGCTCCAGCAGCTGCAGCATACTGCCAGATTGGCTCCAGTGATGAGGAGGGAGGGGATGATGAGGTCACTGACTCCACGTGGGTGCCTAATAGGAGAGAGGAGGAGGAGGAGGATGAGGAGGAGGCACATCTCCAACGAGGCAGGATGCCCTTGGGTGGCCAGCGTATGGGCAGCACACCGACGGAATCACACCGCAGAGCTCCGCCTGTGCAGGGCGCTGCCTCTGCCCGTCATTCAAAAAGTTCTTTGGTGTGGGCCTTTTTTGAGGCGAGTGCATCAGATCGCACAGCTGCTGTTTGCAACATATGTCTCAAGCGTATATCGCGTGGCCAAAACATCAGCCGCTTGGGCACCACATGCTTGATCAGACATATGTTGACCTGCCATGCAGCTCGTTGGCAAGCCTACCTTAAAGACCCACACCAAAGAACAAAGCGGACCTCTCCTTGCACCGCATCAGCTGGGATCTCCAACCCCAGTATACCTTCAGTCCTCTCTGAAACCTGCACTGAGAGGAATGAAGGTGTAGAATTAGGTGTGTCACAGCCAAGTACTTGCGGCCACTCTGCTAGCAGTACACCGACGTCCGATTCTAGCAGGCAAATTTCCCTGCCCCAGCTGCTGGACCGTCGAAAGAAGTTCACTCCCAGCCATCCACATGCCCAGCGGTTGAATGCTAGCTTGGCTAAATTGCTAGCGCTTCAACTGCTGCCTTTTCAGTTGGTAGACTCGGCCCCCTTCCGTGAGTTTGTGCAATGTGCGGTTCCTCAGTGGCAGGTTCCCAAACGCCACTTTTTCTCACGGAAGGCGATTCCGGCTCTCTACAGGCATGTGGAAGGCAATGTCTTGGCCTCGCTGGACAGGGCGGTCAGCGGTAAGGTGCATATTACCGCTGACTCATGGTCCAGCAGGCATGGACAGGGACGTTACCTTTCTTTCACGGCCCATTGGGTCACTCTTTTGGCAGCTGGGTAGGATGCAGGACAAGGTGCAGTAGTGTTGGAGGTTGTTCCGCCGCCACGCCTCCAAAATGCTACTACTGGTTGTGACACACCTCTCTCCTCCACCCCCTCCTCTTCTTCTTCCTCCATGGCCTCTTCCTGTGGTTTGTCCTCGGAACCAGCGGTGCTCCGTAGGCGTTCAAGGGGCTACGCAAGTACGCAGGCAAAAAGATGCCATGCCGTGCTTGCGCTGGTGTGTTTGGGGGACAGGAGCCACACTGGGGCAGAGGTCCTGTCTGCTCTGCAGGGGCAGGCCGAGAGGTGGTTGACGCCACGCCAGCTTAAGCCAGGAATGGTGGTTTGCGACAATGGCACCAACCTCCTCTCCGCCCTCCGACAGGGACAACTGACCCATGTGCCCTGTATGGCTCACGTCCTTAACCTGGTGGTGCAGCGGTTCTTGGGCAGGTACCCAGGCTTACAGGATGTCCTGAGGCAGGCCAGGAAAGTCTGTGTGCATTTCCGCAGATCTTATAATGCCAGTGCTCGCCTGGCTGAGCTGCAAAAGGAGTTGAACCTGCCCAAGAACCGCCTTATATGTGACATGCCCACCAGGTGGAACTCAACGTTGGCCATGCTGCAGCGGCTGCACACGCAGCAGAGGGCCATCAATGAGTACCTGTGCGACTACGGCACCAGGACAGGGTCAGGGGAGCTCGGTTTTTTTTCACCACGCCAGTGGGGCATGATCAGGGATGCATGCACTGTCCTGGTACCATTTGAGGAGGCCACGAGGATGGTGAGCAGTGACAGTGCATGCATCAGTGACACTGTACCTCTTGTCCACCTGTTGGAGCACACGCTGCGTGGAATAATGGACAGGGCACTTGAGGCAGAACAGAGGCAGGAAGAGGAGGACTTCCTTGCCTCTCAAGGCCCCCTTTACCCAGACAGTGTTCCTTCTGTCCCACCCATCGCACAGGAAGAGGAGGAGGAGGAGGATTGTGTCAGCATGGAGGTGGAGGCTGGCACTCAGCATCATCAGCAGCAGTCTTTTAGGGATGATTTACAGTCCCAAGAAACCAGTGGACTTGTACGTGGCTGGGAGGAGGTGGCTGCGGATCATGTCGTCCTTAGTCACCCAGAGGACTCCGGACTGAATGCCTCAGCTAACCTACGCTGCATGGCCTCCCTGATCCTGCAAAGTCTGCGGAAGGATCCTCGTATTCTTCGGATCAAGGAGAGGGACCATTACTGGCTGGCCACTCTCCTTGATCCACGGTACAAGGGTAAGGTTGCGGACCTTATGTTACCGTCGCAGAGGGAGCAGAGGATGAGACAACTCCGGGAGGCCTTGCAGAAAGGTCTGTGCAACGCGTTCCCAGAGACTGGGAGGTTACAAACTCCTGGTCCTGGACAACGAGTTGCTGAGGCTTCGGGCAGTCAAAGAAGGAGCAGTGGGGAAGGTGGCCGTCTGACCGATGCGTTCAGACAATTCTTTAGTCCGCAGCCCCAAAGTATGATCGGTTCCAGCAACCATCGCCAGCGTCTGATATACATGGTGCAGGAATACCTAGGGGCAAGGTCAGACTTGGACACCTTCCCCACCGAAAATCCTCTGGCTTACTGGGTCTTGAGGATGGATCACTGGCCAGAGCTTGCACAGTATGCAATTGAGCTACTGGCCTGTCCTGCATCCAGCGTTCTTTCAGAACGCACATTCAGTGCTGCTGGAGGATTTGTCACGGATCACAGGGTGCGCCTGTCCACCGACTCGGTTGATCGACTGACTTTCATCAAGATGAACCAGTCTTGGATCACCACCAGCTACCACACACCTGATGCTGATATAACAGACTAATTGATTTTAAAATGTCACATCCCTTCAAGACTGATGCTGATGCTGAGTGCCTGTGCTGTTATGTTGACTGGCTATCCTCCTCCTCCTCCTCAATGATACGATTAATGATGATAGCTTGGAAGATCATTTTGGTTTATGGGTGCCGCCACCAGTGGCTAAGGCCCAATTTTTCAGCCCCTGTTTAACAGGGGCGTGTAATTACAATTTTTGATGCAATAATTTGCAACAGGCCTCATTGCTGTGCTCCAAGTACAGTATTTTAGAGGGGTTGCAGTGTTGTGCCACCAGTGCCTAAGGCCCAATTTTTCAGCCCCTGTTCAACAGGGGCATGCAATTATAATTATTGATCTAATAATTCACAGCAGGGCCCATTGCTGCGCCCACCAAGAGTAACTGTCAGGCCTTACAGTGTTGTGGCACCAGCACCACCATCAAAGGCCCAATTTTTACTACCACTGTTCAACAATTATATGTTATTACAATTCCTGATATAATAGTTGACAGCAGGGCGTTCCAGCACCCATCAAGAGTAACTGTGAGTGCTTACAGTGTTGTGCCAACACCAACACCTAAGGGGCCAATTTCTGCTGAGTATATACGGCAGGTCCCTACTTTCAAACATCCAACTTACAAACGACGCCTACTTGCAAACGGAAGAAGACAACAGGAAGTGAGAGGAAATCTACCCCTAGGAAGGAAAATTCTCTCCTGTAAGAATTAATATGGGAGAAAGGTGTCTCCTCTCTACTGATGCTTTATCACCAATCCTTGTTTCAATAAAAATACCACATTTCAAAAACAGTTGTCATTGGAACGCAAAGTGAGGTGAAATGTTCTGAACAGGGGCACAGACAGCAAAACAAATGTTACAGGGGTGATAACCCTTCCCTATGTTTTCCAAAAAGCTTAAAAATAGATTTTTTGGCTGGAGCTACACTTAAACAATGTACCTGTTCAAAATACAAACAGATTCTACATAAGAACAAACCTACAGTCCCTGTCTTGTATGCACTGCCTGTATACGGCTGTTCAGAGTATATAGGGCCTTTTTTATTTTATGTGCGGGGTTCCCCTTAATATCCATACAAGACCCAAAGGGGCTGGTAATGGGCTGGGGTAGGGGGGGGGGGTGATGGGGTAGCTATGCCATTTTTCTTAAAGATTTTCATCCATATTACCGGGACCAGACATTACATTAAAGCCGCAAGCAGTTTTGAATGGCTTTTTTTTCCTTTAGAAATGTAATTTTGTGCAGGGACAGTTCTAAACACTGGAAACACGTGGCACTTCACAGGCATACTTTAGACACCCCCCAGGTACAATATTTAAAGGAATATTTGACTTTTTTTTTTTCACTTTATGCATCATTAAAATGACTGCTCCCGAAAAACGGCCGTTTTTAAAACTTCTTTTTGCATTGATGCATGTCCCCTGGTGCAGAACCCGGGTTCCCAAACTCTGTTTAGGACAATAACATGGATAACAGTCGTTATAATTAGCACTTTAGAATTCAAACGTTCGCATCCATTGTATTTAATAGGGTTCTAATGTTCGTGCAAACTTTCGGTCCGTTCGCGGGTTCTGGTGCGAACCGAACCCGGGGGTGTTAGGCTCATCACTACTGGGCAGACTGGTAAAGATTGATTTTTTTTTTTATTTTATTGTTTTGGGTTTGAGTGCTGCTGATCTTTGCTTTATCAATTGGCCAACATGATCAAAATCCAAGTTCTAAGCTCCATCTGCATTGAGAAATATTTCATTGAGAAATTGGTCAAATATCAGAGCACCCAATAGAAGTCTGCTACTGTTCAAGGACAATAATGATTGTAGCAGCAATGCACCAGGTAAGATTTCACAGGTCTTTGTAGGTATGCTGATGGATGTGTTTTACTGTTTTCGTTATAGTGTCTGAAAAATCAAGGACATCTTTATGTGAAAACATTACACTTTTTCAGTAAATTGACCTATCCACTTAAAGTGGGACTCTAGGCAGCTATAAATTATACAATTGTATAGGAAAAGCAGGTACATGATAGAAAGGTATACAAAATGTGAGTGTCAGTTCATATAAAGGTGGTGGGACATTAAAGCATATGTAAACCAAGAATAACAATTGAGAGTATTGCAGCGTACTTGTCTTTAAAAGTGGTGGCCGAATTAGGTTTCTTGTGCACACTTTTTTTTATTTTATTTCAATGAAACTGTGATTAACCAAATTTGTTTAGACATGCTTCCCTAAAATACATTCACAGCTAATTGTATTTATACATTTTTTAAGTCCAAGTTTTTTTAGGCTGGATTCACTGTTCTCCCTTTCTGGGTGCTGCGTTTAAAGTGGTTGTAAACTGTGTTACACCACTTTTACCTACAGGTAAGCATATAATAAGGCTTACCTGTAGGTACCGTGACTATCTCCTAAACAGTTTAGGAGATATTTAGTATATGTGCGGCTGCTGACATCAATAGTGCACTGAAGAAACCAGTGGCTGACCGGCGGCTCCCACGCGCATGCGCAGGAGTGACGTCATCGCGGCTCCGGCCAATCAGAGCGCTGGAGGCGTGAACCCGGAAGTAACTATGGTGGAAGATGTCGGCCGTGTATTCAGAGTGCCAACATCGATTCAGGGAATTGTTCTGAGGCAAGTATTTCATAATGAGCTAGTATGCGATGCATACTAGCTCATTATTACTTTGTCTTACAGGATTTTTTGTTTTTTTCCCCATGGTTTATAACCTCTTTAAAGTGTTTGTTAACCTAATACAGGTATATGCCATATGTACCATGCATTTGTATGAGAGTCTCCTGTTCTCTTTGTATTGCTTCTTTTATGTGAAATCCCTGGTGATCCTGCCAGTCCCTCTGCTTTCCTATTAAAAACTAACCACACTAATAAGCAGGAGGACACACTGTGGTCAGTTCTCTAGCTATGCTGGGAATTTTTGTTTATTTAAAATCTTGCAAACATACAGCTTGTTATTAACCACTTGCCTACAGGGCACTTTCACCCCCTTCCTGCCCAAGCCATTTTTCAGCTTTCAGCGCTGTCACATTTTGAATGACAATTGTGCAGTCATGCAACAATGTACCCAAATTAAATTTTTATAATTTTTTCCCCACAAATAGAGCTTTCTTTTGGTGGTATTTGATCACCTCTGCGGTTTTTATTTCTTGCGCTATAAACAAAAGAGGAGGGACAAGTTTGAAAAAAACACAATATTTTTTACTTTTTGCTTTAATAAATATAATTTTTTTCTTTTTTTCCTCAGTTTAGGCCGATATGTAGTATTCTACATATTTTTGGTAAAAAGCATATACGGATTGGTTTGCGCAAAAGTTATAGCAGCTACAAAACAGGGGATAAATTTATAGCATTTTTATATTAAAAAATTAAAAATAGTAATGTCGATGATCAGCGATTTTTTTTATCGTGACTGCGATATTGCGATGGACACATCGGACACTGTTGACATATTTTTGGGACCATTCACATTTATACAGCGATCCCTGCTATAAAAGTGCATTGATTACTGTATAAATATGACTGGCAGGGAAGGGGTTAACACTAGGGGCGATCAAGGGGTTAAATGTGTTCCCTAGGAGTGATTCTTACTGGGGGAGGTGACCGATGGTTGTCCCTATGTACAAGGGACACACCATCGGTCTCCTCTCCCTTACAGGACGTGGATCTGTGTGTTTACACACACAGATCCACGGTCCTGCTCAGTTACTGGGCAATCGCGGGTGCCCGGCGGCCACCGGGCACGCGCATCGGGTCCCCGCGACTTCCCAGAATGTTGTGCACCACCACCTCGTCAAGAAGGACTCCGTATAATCACTCTGCCTAACTCAATCGGGAAAGGAAAGGGATACCCAAAGCCCCACCCACCTGCTTATAGACTTCTACATTGAGGGGCACCGAAACAAGAAATGGTTCATAATTTCCTCCACCCCACCACACTCCACTCTTGGACAACCACGGTTCTCCACAGAACGATGCTTCAGGTTGCCTTTTACATAGTCTGCCATGGAACGAGCACCAGGCCAAATCCCAAAACTTTAAAGGGATTCTCTCCAGATTAATCAAAGCAGACTAGGTTCATAATCCCTCAAGGCCACTGGCTCACCAAAGGCAGATTCAACAACTCTCCTCTCAAGGGCCTTCCTAGGAAGAGACTTAATTTCCTTTTCCATCACTCGCCACTGCCGAAGCATTTTTAGGCATGGGGCAATGTAAGCTGGGAGCCCACCATGTTGGACTCTCAGGCTCTTCACTGGCCCACCATTCACCCAGCTCTGCTGAAAAGGCCAATACCAGGACTCAAAAATACCAACCCACCCAGGTTGTTCCTCTACCAGCATATTACCAAATTTTTGCTTCAAAACCATCAGAGAAAAAATTAACACCGGGTTCACCATACCTAGGCCACCCATCTGCCTGGGAAGGTAGGTTACAGACCTCTTAATGAGGTTTAGTCTGCTTCCCCATACAAGGTGGACGAAACAGCTTTAAATTCTGGCATAGAGAGCAGTGGAGGGCTGGCAGCCTTAGGCCTGGGGGGTAAGTCAAGTCAAGTGGCCCATTGAATCCAGTCAAGTGGCCCATTGAATCCTCTCAGCCTGATCAGTGCCCATCAGCTCAGCCTGATCAGTGCCCATCAGCTCAGCCTGATCAGTGCCCATCAGCTCAGCCTGATCAGTGCCCATCAATGCAGCCTCATCAGTGCCCATCAATGTAGCGTCACCAGTGCCCATCAGCTCAGCCTTATCACTCAAGTGGCCCATTAAATCCAGTCAAGTGGCCCATTGAATCAGCTCACAATCACCAGTGCCCAGCCAATGCAGCCTCGCCAGTGCCCAGCCAATGCAGCCTCGCCAGTGCCCAGCCAATGCAGCCTCGCCAGTGCCCATCAATGCAACCTCCAGTGTCCAACAGTGCAGCCTGATCAGTGCTCATCAATGCAGCCTCGCCAGTGCTCATCAGCTCAGCCTCAACAGGGCAGCAGGACCCACAGGCCATGGTCAGCTCCCAGCGGGACCCACAGGTCAGCGACCAGCAGAACCTAGAGGTCAGCAGGACCCACAGGTCCACACGCTGTGGGTCCTGCTGGGAGCTGCCCGTGGACCTGTGGGTTCTTCTAGCCACTGACCTGTGGGTGTGAGAGCGAGAAGGACAGAGCGAGAAGGGATGAGAGAGAGAGAGAGGATGAGAGGAGGCTGACAGAGAGGGGATGGCTGACAGAGAGGGGGGTGGTTGACAGAGAGGGGGTGAGGGAGCAGATAAGGGAGAAACCTCAGAAAGGAGACACAGCTTGCGCCAGGCAGCGAGCCGAGACAGCATGAGCAAGTGGCCGCAATCACCCACAGTCTAGCCCTGCCTCCACATGTGGCCAGCTCCGCCGGGCCAATCGTAGACCCTCATGTCCGCCGCCCGCACACGACCCATTTGGCCAATCACAGGGCACCCACTGCCCATCGCTGAGCTGGGCTTAGAGCGCAGCAGAGTATAACATTGATGCAGGCACGGGATGTGTCCTTGTAGATGTTGCGGCCGATGCCACTGTCACCTTGCCGCTGGATGTTTTGCACGTAAGTTGGGGCGGCCTGGGGAGAAATTGCAACTCTGCCGAGACACTGGAAAAACACAGACAAAGCTAACATACAGAAATACTCAGGTAAATCAGGTAAATTTTTTAATCAGGTCAATCCTTTCCCTGTAAGAGGGTTTCCAATCCTTCCAGCTGGCAACCTTGGCATTGGCATCTTGTAGCCTGCTTACCCCAATTTGCAAGGCCATAATCGCCAGGACCAAATTTGATGCCTAAAACTTTAATTTCCTGTTGGGGCTCTGGGAAGGCATCTGGTAGCTCAAAGCCTTCGCCCTCCTCTGCCATCCAGAAAACATCACTCTCATCCTAATTGATCTTTGACCCAGATGCCTCAGCATACTGCTTCATGACCGAGACCACCTCCTCTGTCCCAGAGATCAAAACGGACACGTCACCAGCATCGCTCAGTGTGCTCTCCTCCAATGATCAGACTTGTCCTGACACACTCCCACTGCACAGCCAATTCTCTGGGAAGCTCAATGTGCTGCTGCTTCTCCTCCCCCCCCCCCAGCTCGTATGCAGCTGAGAACAGAGGGAATGTGATCACTTATAAAAAAAGTATTATGTTTTTTAATATCTATACAAAAATGTTTTGCCTTTAATTTCTAATTTAAACTGAATAGGTTGTTTTACAAGGTGATCGTTTACAATCACTTTAACACATGTTGTCAAGCATTAGCTCTTATTGCAGTAAGGCTGCCTATTCATTTTGAATGGGCTGTTCAATTCAAAGGAACAAACCAAAAGACAGCCATGTAACATTTTTTTTTTTTTTTCCTCTTATGCAGCACACCACAACCATGCATTGTGGTGTGCTGTAGTGCATGTGTGTTGGAGCTGAATTGCCTTACTGTAATGCACCCAATGACAAAAGTGTGTTTCAACCCTTAAAGTGGTTGTAAACCCCGAATTTAAAAAAACAAAAAACCTGCAAGACAAAGCCATAATGAGCTAGTATGACTAGCATACTAGCTCATTATGCATTACTTACCTTTTAGATCGAAGCCGTCCTCGTCTCCCCCTCCGGCCGCAGACATCACTCCGGAAGGTTATTTCCGGGTATCGCCGCTCCGGCGCTGTGATTGGCCGGAGCGGCGAAAACGTCACTCTGCGCATGGGAGCCGTAAAAGCCGGTTTTATGAATGGGATTCTCAGTGCGCCCGGCGCGCGCGCGGTGTAGACAACGGTGTATTCCTTTTGGCAAATATCTCCTAAACCGTGTAGGTTTAGGAGATATTGCAAACCCCTACAGGTAAGCCTTAATCTAGGCTTACCTGTAGGTGTAACTTCCCTGGGACCACTTTAAAGTGGTGCATGTGTGCTGGAGTTACATTATATCAGCACCCACTTCCATTCTCTCCATCTTACAGATGTTGGGCTAGAGTTGCAGGATTCTGGATAGAATGAGACTCACAATTTTTTTGCTTAGAATAAAGTTTACAATTTTCTCACGATTCTCAGCGTAACATCATCTTTCACATTATACAAAATTGGGCTAACTTTACTGTTTAGTTTTATTTTTTAATTCATTCCCAAAAAATTGCTTTTAAAAGACCGCTGCGCAAATGCAGTGTGCCGACTGACGTTTTTTTCTCTATGGTCCCTGCTAAAAAATATATATGTAATGCTTGGGGGTTCTAAGTAATTTTCTAGAAAAAATTGCTGATTTTAACTTGTAAGCAACAAGTGTCAGAAAAAGGCTAATGCCGCGTACACACGACCGTTATTCATGTCATGGAAAAAAACGAAGTTTTTCTCGACGTGATTTTTCGTGTTTCCTCTCAAGCCTGCCTTGCATACACACGTTCGTGAAAAATAATGCTCGAGCAAAGCGCGGTGACGTACAATACGTACGACGGCACTATAAAGGGGAAGTTCCATTCGAATGGCGCCACCCTTTGGGCTGCTTTTTCTGATCCTCGTGTTAATAAAGTTTGGTGAGAGACGATTCGTGCTTTTCAGTCCGTTACAGCATGACGAATGTGCTATCTCCATTATGAACGCTAGTTTTACCAGAACGAGCGCTCCCGTCTCATCACTTGATTCTGAGCATGCGCATTTTTTTTTTCCCCTCGTAAAAGCATACACACAACCGTTTTTCACGACATTAAAAAGAACGACGTGAAAAACTACAAGAAAAAATAGAGCAGGTTCTAATTTTTTCTCGTCGAGAAAAATGCTCTGGAGCATACACAACACCATTTTTCACGACCATGTTTAAAAATGCCAATTTCTCGTCATGAAAAACGGTCGTGTGTATGCGGCATTGGTCTTTAAAGTGGAACTTCAGTCATTTTTTCATCTATTAAATCTTCTGCCCTTGTTTTAATTTTAATAGTAAAACATTTTTTTTCTGCCAGTAAATACCTTAAACAACCCACTTCTTGTTTCTTGTCTGGTAAAATGTCTAGGCGTATGACATCATGCACAGCTAAGGAGCACTTATGCCTAGTACATACGATGAGAAAATAGGATGAAAAATACCGCTTTCTAAGCGATTGTACAATAATTTGATCATTAGTACACAGCTTTCAAGAGCCGATCATGAGAGTTCATGCAAAATTATCCGAAGGGATGATGCCAGAACAAACTATTTTCTTTTAATCAGTACAGTATTGGAAAAAAATCGGAAGGCCAAGACCATGCATGCTCAGAAATGAAAGAATACATTACAATACAACAAATTATATCCTTCCGAAGTTGTATTCTGTCGTACACAAATTTTCCTAACTTTAGTAACCTATTGGTTTTTGATATGAGACTAGCATGCAAAAAAGATGATCATCCGTCTGATATTCTCATCGTGTGTACAAGGCTTAAAGCACAATCACTGTGTAATGCTGACTCGCACAGTTTTTTTTTTTTTCTCTTGAATGTTACTCTAAAAATAACATTGAAAAGACTCTACATTTACTATCATTTCATATAGATTTTGCATCAAACGAGTATTATGTAAGCTTCTCATGACTTTATATATTTTTTTAAATCTAGAACTGCAATCATGTCTGATAAACCAGTGCTTTACTACTTCAATGGAAGGGGGAAAATGGAGTCTATCCGCTGGGCACTTGCTGCAGTTGGTGTCGAGGTTGGTGTAATCTCAAAAGTTGTCAAAAACTTTAATTTCTATGGTCACCAAAATCACTTCACTGATTGATTGCCATCATAAATATTCTGTGTTTGCTGTAATATAAAGACCAGATTATGCATTCTTCGATGTAAATCCTCTTCTATCTCCTGCCATATACTACAAGTTTCATCATATTTATGATGCTGATTTCCTGACCGGAAAGCAGCACATTTCTCAGCTGAAAGGCAGGTATCGGTCTGTAAAGGCACATACACACAGGTAGATAGTTTTCTGATAATGTGGAAAAGATGATCTGCACTCAGGTCATTGCTCTTTAAAAAATCTTTGTTTTTATTGACAGGCCACAGTGAACAAACGCAAATAAAAACAGTTGACGCGTTTCAGCCTTAGTCATAACCACATTACTGACATGAAACTTTGAAATAAATAGTAGCTCTAAAGATCACAGGCTCCACCCATTAATTGTCTCAATTGACCACAGGAAATTATCCAAAAAGGATTAAGATGCAATATATATATAGGGTGACCCATGTGTATGCCACTAGTTTTCACACACCTTGTGGTGATAATATGCACATGTTTGTAACATTTCTTTGATTTCTACAGAAGCAAAACATTTTACATTTTCTTTCCTCTTTTGTTCATTAACAATTCAATATTGGTTTATAATGCAGGAGTAGGACACACTAGTTACTAAATGAAAGCTCAGCCTATGGGTCACCACTGCTGGTGACTAAACCGCCTCACTTTCAGAGGAGCGCAGCCTAGTGTGCAGGGTTTCTCTTCCAGGGTTCCATGGAATCCTAAGGTTCCTCCAGAGGTTGCTAGGGCTTCCTTGAGCAATTTATGCCTCTCAGAAAAGTTCCCACTGACACTATTGATCATTTTAGCTATCTGTAAGAGGGTAATTCTTCCCAATGACCACAAGTGTGAAGAGCATTCTTCCCACTGACCATCACATGAATGTATCATGAGTTGTAGATATAGTCATTTTTAGCAGGGGTTCCCTGAGACCACAAAAGGTGTTGAAAAGGTTGAGAAAGGCTGGCCTAGTGTAAAGAAGTTAGGGCCTCTTTTTTGTCTGCTTGAAGCTGGACATACAGGGAATAAAATTCAGCCAGTTCATCAGGTTGCTGAATGAACAAGAAAAAAAGCCGTGTTTGGGTTTCCTCCCCCCCCCCCCCCCCCGGTAGAATTCCTTTTTATTCATCTCTACTACTGAGGCTGATCCTCTGTCAAGCTGCTGCTGCTTGGAGACACGCTGGATAATATAGATCCTTGCCATCAAGTACAGTTTCTTGCTCAGTGCAGGGTTTGCCGCAACAGTCCTGGCAAATTAAGTTTTCGCTCCCAGGGACACATATGACTGGCTGGCTGGCATGGGGCTGTCTTGTCAGTGTCCCTCTCAGATGAGCAGTGCTCTGGCTGCAGCAGGTTGCAGCTTCCTCCTCTTCCAAGTAGAGTTTCAGTATCCTGACCTAGTCAGCGGTGTGGTAAGCAGGGCATCGCCTCCATTGTTTTTGCCTTTTCTGAAGTGCTCAGTTTTTTTTATTTGCACTGATTTGTGTAACATGCCTGACATGGAACATGGAGGAAAATCGCTCCCCTGCTTTGGAGCTGTGGGGTTATTTTAGAGGGGTCTCTGGGGGGTTCTCTGTACTTAAGATACTTAGAGTAGCATTGAACATTTGTTTATATCAGTGGCCCTTTGTCGTGGTTATGCAGTAATGTCTGTCAGCGTAACACCTTCATGTGTCCTGCATTAGAGGCCAGCCACTCTCACCTTGCTGCTTAAGTAATCTCTCCTCTAAGCATGGCTCCACCCCAGGCCCTATCAGGGAACTATATATTAACCTGTGCACTGCAAGCCAGCCGTGCAGATCAGCATTGTTTATCTATTGTGTGTTTGGTTTCCTGCTTGCCGTGTGCTCTACGTCTGTCTCTGTTTTACCGATCTTGGCTTGTTATCGACTATCCCTGCCTGCTTGTGACCCTGACCCTTGGCGTGTTCTATGTTTATTTTTGTTTGCTAGTTGCCCCCAGGGCCGCTGTTAGAAATCACGGGGCCCCGTACAGCCTACCTGACAGGGCCCCCCCCTAAATATATTAAAACAATATTTTCACAAACAAATACACTAAAATCATTATTAGCAGACACAAACATAACAGAATCGGTGTGAATTGGCCCTTTTTTAAATAGTTTTTTAAAATCTTTAAACTTTTTTTAATATAATTTTTTAAAGAATGTTTTACAATTGTAAAAAATATTTTATTTTACAATTTTTTTTTTTTTTTTTTTTTTTTTTTATTTTTTTTTTTACGAGACAGGTAAGCCAGCAATGCCATGAGGGGCAGCACAGTGACAGGGGGGCACACAGGGGGGGAGCAGAAGCAGGCAGAACAGGGAGGGGATCGGTGCGGGGGGGGAAGTAATTCTATAATTGCCCCTCCATACGACCACAACGATTCCCTCTGCTGTCCGGGCCCCCCTGTTTGCCCGGGCCCCCCACAGGAGGACTGGTGGTCCCCCCCTATCAGCAGCCCTGGTCGCCCCGACCTTTGGCTTATCCCCTTACTATCTCTTGTTATCCTGGTCTGCTGCTTCTTCTCTATCATCCTGTAGCCTACTGTGAGCGTGATCTGGGAGACTGAGGGCCTCGACCTAAAGCCAGTTGCAGCCCAGTCCATCCTCACCACTAGAGGCTCTGGTGAACACCTGCTGGCTCTTAGACTCCGCGCCCTGGGAATCTTATGCTCTAGCTCCCTGTGGGATCCGTGTTGGTTCTCCAGTAGACCTGCCTTCCGTAACCACCCAGAGTTCCATCCGCAGCAGTCAGCCGTAGGGTCCACTACCTTAGCGGTGCACTCCTGACCCCAACAGTGTGCATCTGTCATCTGGCTTCAGGTGACCTGACAGTTTGATCAGCCATGGACCCGGCTGATGTGCAGCTACCCACAGATGATCCGTTGCAGGGCATAGTCCGCAGACTTGAGACCCAGGAATCTAATCAGACCCAGATCATTCGATTCCTTCAGGATTTGGCCTCCCGTTTTGAACAGGTTCAGGCCTCCTTAGGACCCCCGGTTCAACAACCTCAACCACTATCAGCGGCTGCACCTATTCCGGTCGCAGTCGCAGCCACACATTAACTACAACTGCCGGCTCTGTTCCGTTTCTCTGGGGACTCCAAGGCCTGCAGGGGGTTCCTCAGCCAATGCACTACTCATTTTGAGCTCCAGCCCCAAAACTTTGTCTGATCGGGCAAAGGTAGCCTATATAATTTCCCTCCTCTCCGGTGAAGCTTTAGCCTGGGCAGCCCCTCTGTAGGAACTGAATGATCCAGTGGTTTCTAGCCTGTCTGACTTCTTGAAACTTTTTTGGAATATCTTCGAAGAACCGGGTTGTCTCTTCAGCGGTCAGCGCCCTTTTACGTCTCCGCCAAGAGTCTGCTTCTATGGGACAGTATGTTTTTCATTTCCGCATACTGACGGCTGAGTTGAGCTGGAACAATGAGGCCTTAGTCGCAACCTTTTTGCATGGCCTTTCTGATGGAGTGAAGGATGAATTAGCGGGAAGGACCATCCCCACTGATCTGGACAAAGTTATCTCCTTGTGTAACCAAATCGATATTCGCTTTCAGGAAAGGATCCTAGAAAAGCGACGCCAGCACTCCTTGGTCCTTAGTCAGCCTGAGCTCCCCTCTCTTCGACCCGTGGAGCATCTCCTGCCAGCTGAGGAACCCATGCAGATGGGTCGGACCAGGCTATCCTCCGAGGAACGTGCTAGGCGCAGAACTCTGGGCCTGTGTCTCTACTGTGGGGGCAAAGGTAATTTTCGTGACACTTGCTCTCTTTGTCCGGAAAAACGTTCAGTTCCAATACATCTGAAAAGTGGAGTATTGGACCCAGAAATATCACCTTCACCTTCTCATCTTCTTCTTTCTGTGTTCCTTCGTGTTGGTGCTTCTTCTCATTCGGTCTCGGCATATCTGGATTCCGGAGCCACTGGTACTTTCATGGACTGGGAAATTGCATCTTCCATGAGACTTACCTATTTGCCACTCACCACGCCATTGGTGGTCTTGGCAATGGATGGCACTGTTCTCCCAGGGGGTCCTATCCGCTTTCATACTCTCCCTGTTAAGATGTCGGTAGGGACACTCCACCAGGAGTGGATATCCTTCCTTATCTTACCTAAGGCCTCAACTCCTATCGTTTTGGGTCTTCCTTGGTTATGGCTCCATTCTCCACACGTTGACTGGCCTGCTGGACAGATCCTGGCTTGGGGTTCCTCCTGTTCCTCGTCCTGCCTACCCAAGGTTGCCCCAAAAGAGAAACTTCCTGTTGCCACCATCCCAGTATATTTTGCTCTTCCTACTGCATATAGTGATTTCTGGAATGTGTCCTGCAATAGTTGGGCTGATGCACTCTCTAGGTCATGTGGCACTCTGGATGAGGAGCCCACCTGTGAACCTGAGCTGATCATTCACTCCAGTTTGCATACCCATTTACCTTTGTCTGTCCCTAAACACCCTTGGACGCACAGCCAGGCTAGCTTGTA
Organism: Rana muscosa; assembly: GCA_029206835.1. Lineage (NCBI taxonomy): Eukaryota > Metazoa > Chordata > Amphibia > Anura > Ranidae > Rana > Rana muscosa. Next base: position 613,333,484 of record CM055122.1, read on the forward strand.
TGCAAGTTCTGCAGTCGCTACGCCTTGCGATGCGATCCAGGTAGTCGCTACACCTGACTATGCTATTCACTCGGCTCTGTACTAGTTATGTCAGTCCAGCCCATGTCCAGTGAGCCTCCCACTTTTTCTTATTCAGGACCTTCTGCAACCTCGCCTCACCCTAATACTATTATGTCCCTTCAAACCTGTCTAAGGGGCTCAATCCATCCTCATTCTGCTTGTCTTTCAGCTATCCAGATTGACTCTTGTGATATGTCACCTTCTAACCAACCTGACCTCAGGGTTCCACTGACCTCTGCCCAGTCTGATGGTCCTGTGCTAGATGTCCAGTTCATATTTAAGGGTCTGGGGGACCCTCCTCAGATTCCTGTTGATCCTCCCATGCCCTTGTTTATTCCTAAAAGGCCTTTGGTCCTCAATAAATCCCCTCGTCCCTTCCCTACCTCGGTTCCGGTCTCTGAGAATAATCTAAAGTACGAGGTTAGTCAAGTTCTGGATTCTCGGCTCTGCAGAGGCATTCTTCAGTACCTTGTGCATTGGAGAGGGTTTGGTCCTGAGGAGGCATCTTGGATCGCTGCATCTGAGGTCTTTGCACCTCGTCTTTTGAGGAGGTTTCATCTGAGGTTTCCCTTTAAGCCTGGGCCCAGGTGGGGAGGGGGAGGGCCCATAAGAGGGGGGGGTACTGTCATGGTTATGCAGTAATGTTTGTCAGCTTACCTCCTCCATGTGTCCTGCTTTAGAGACCAGCCACTCTCACCTGGCTGCTTAAGTAATCTCTCCTCCAAGCATGGCTCAACCCCTGGCCCTATCAGGGAACTCTATATTAACCTGTGCACTGCAAGCCAGCCTTGGTGATCAGCATTGTTTGTTAGCTATTGTGTGTTTGGTTTCCTTCTTGCCGTGTGCTCTATGTATGTCTCTGTTTTACCAATCTTGGCTTGTTCTCGACTATCCCTGTCTGCTTGTGACCCTGACCCTTGGCGTGTTCTATGTTTATCCTTGTCTGCTAGTCGCCCCGACCTTTGGCTTATCCCCTTACTATCTCTTGTTATCCTGGTCTGCTGCTTCCTCTCTATCCTCCTGTAGCCTACTGTGAGCGTGAGCTGGGGGCCGCGACCTGGAGCCAGTTGCAGCCCAGTCCATCCTCACCACTAGAGGCTCTGGTGAACACCTGCTGGCACTTAGACTCCGCGCCCTGGGGAATCTTATGCTCTAGCTCCCTGTGGGATCCGTGTTGGTTCTCCAGTAGAACTGCCTTCCTTAACCACCCAGAGTTCAATCCGCAGCAGTCAGCCTTAGGGTCCACTACCTTAGCGGTGCACTCCTGACCCCAACGGTGTGCATCTGTCATCTGGCTTCAGGTGACCTGACACCCTTCAACTAGCAGCTGTAATAAATGCCATAGGGAATTTAAAATGCTCCTATCACTTTAAAGCCTAAGTTAAGTCAAAACAGCTTTTAAAAAATAAGCATGAGGGACTGTATTTACAATCAACGATCTTTGAATGGAGGAGGCTGATCTTTCATTCATCCACAAGTCCTTCATCAATTGAGCGCTTTTCTTTTATGGAAGCTGTTGTACAGCTTCTGTGAGTGGAGGAGGTGGGCAGAAAGGACAGGCATTGGCACTCTTAATGTCTGTGACAGGTTCCTCGGCTTGTAATAAGCACCAGAAGATTACAGCTGTGGGGGTGGGGGGGGGGGGAAATCAGAGGACAGAGAATTTCAACTACAGGTGTTCCACACATCGTACAGGCTGTCCCATTCATGTCATTTAAGACACAGGAGATACTCCTAAATTGACATCCATGCAGAATGTCTGTGTTTGGGGCCGAGCACCTGCATAGATGTCAAATTGGGAGCAGTGACTATCTGCGTGCAGCTGCTGTGTCCCAACTGACATGAATGGGGCTGCCTGCATTGGGATACACAAACCACCTATGCATCCCTGTGCAGGTAAACGCGACCCTCACACAGGCGTATGATGTAGTATGCCCATATGAACAAGGCCTTAAAGTGGTTGTAAACTCTGCAAAAAAACAACCTGCAAGACAAAGGCATAATGAGCTAGTATGCACCAGAGCCTGGCTTCTTGCACAGACACCAACAACGGTACCAGGAAGTACTTGCAAGCATCTACATTCAGCCGCACAGGCACACTGTTGTCGGTGAAGGAGAGGAGGATTGCTGAATGTCTTGATTAGACTAGTGCTTCTAATCCAACATTTATCAATTCCAAGAATGCAATGAAAACTGGGCTTACACTGTTAAGAGCTGATTGGAGGCAGAGGAACGAAGGAATATGCAGAGCTGTAGTCTGAATAGACAAGCTCCGTCCTAATCTCCCTCTAAGCTCCCTCCCTGACGCAAATTTTCAGCTACTATTATCTCATGTGTCTGAGAACTTGTCAAAAAGTGACTCGTGCTGATCACAGATAAACGGAGCACCAGAGAGAAACCACACTTAATAGCTTTGGAGAGAGTAAAGTAAACACTACAAATAGATGTGCTTAGGTTAAATTTCATGAATGGGATTTACAACTACTACCAGAAAAGAGGATTTTAAGGTGAGTGCAAAAAATCTTTTTTTTTTTTTTTATTGTGGTAGAGGATAAAACTTCTTTCTGACTTCTATTGCTGTGTCCCCAATTAGGATTTCCCTTTACTTCTAGTTTTAGTGACAATGTTGAATAAGAAGTCAAGTATAATTCGGTTTCTCATCCTTTCCAAATATGTATACAATCCAACTACAAAAAATGAAATAAAAATGTGTGTTTTTTTTTTTTTTTTGTGTTAAAAATAATAAGATAGGCAGAAAAAACCTGGCAAATTGTGAGGGTGTACCAATTCATTAAATTTTTAATTCTTAAAGCGTAGGTCTGCCCACCCCACAAAAAGTCAGCGGCAACAAATACTGCAGCTGCTGACTTTTAATATATGTACACTTACTTGTCCAGGGAGCCCGCGATGTTGGCACCCCAGCCGAACTTTGGATCGTCTGTATGGTGCAGCTGCCGCCATTGCCAGTAAGGGAACCCAGCAGTGAAGCCCTTTCGGCTTTACAGCCAGTTCCCTACTGCGCATGCGCGAAGGGCGCTGCGCTTTCTAAATGGCCTAGCGGCAGATGGAGGAGAAGGGTTGAACTTCGCCATGGTGCCATCTCCGGAAGTGGGGAAGGGGACCTGTCAAACAGGTCCCGCCTCCCTCTCCCACCTGAAAGATACCAAATGTGGCATCGAAAGGGGGGGGGAGCTGGTGATGAATAGGAGGAAGTTTCACTTTTGGGTGGAACTCCGCTTCAATGACAAGGAGGCCTGACAGGGTGCAGGTATTGCCCACAGACTTGAAAGGTTCGTTGTTCATGCAAACGTACAGCCTGCCCTTCAAACCATTATTTGTTTGTTCATGTATTTATTTATTTGAGGAAATTATAGAGGCCACAAGTTCTAGTCTTTTTTTCCATTTTGCCTTATGGGTGCTTGGGTATCAATGGACATTTATCAGCATACTCAAAGGTTTCATTGACCAATGTCGTTGACTTGATTTTTTTCTTTACAGTTTGAAGAGAAGCTATATGATACAAAGGAGGAGTATGACAAATTGCTTAAGAGTACGTATTATTTTTCATCCTATCAAGGGTGTTTGCACAAACAATACTTGGCTAAGTTAGACTCTGAACTGTGTCCTTGTTACTTAATAATATTTGTCAATAATATAAAGAATGTATTAAAGAGCATGTCCTTAAAAGCATAGGGCCCTAAACGCAGGTACCACACAGTGCAGTACTCCACCCCATCTAGGCACAGCGTATTTCAGTCCGTTATAGACTTTGACAGGCTACAGACAGCAGGGCTGGATACTGCACTAAAGTGCCAGGATTGCACCCACAGGGGCAAGACACCCCATGGGGCCTTAATGTGCTGGTAGCCTGCTACCTATGTCATTTTACTTTTGCTCAATTGTTAACGTGACACTAATATCCTTTATTCTCCAAAAATAATCCATACACATCTACTATTTAATAGCCTTGTAATCTATTTTTCATGAAATAGTTTCTTACTGTGTTTTTCTGCCGCCTTGTAATGTCCTCCTTGAGGAAGACGATGGCTACATTCCTACTTACAGTAGGACCATGGGAAATCAATGTAGCCACCCTTTAACAGGAAATCCAATCACAGCAGCAAAAAAAAAGTTGAATTTGGAGGTTTAGAGCAATAGAAGGTACTAGTTTGAAAATACATACTTTAATAGAATATACAATTTTTAACCAAAGTTTAGTATCTCTTTAAAAGTAAATAAATATAACTTATTGTTTTTTAACAATGTTTTGAAGCTGTATAAATATGATTTTGATCAGCGGTAAACCTGTAAAAATAGAGGTTTCCACTACTGAAAAAGCCAGCACCATGGTTCTGTTGTGCCAATACTTATATTTGTAGCACTACCGTAGGAGCTGCTGGTTATTTTTGGTCCTGCCGTTACCCCACAGTTCAACTTGTCAAAACTTGCTTGGCTCTAAATTGGGCAGTGTGCCCACAGATGCATGCATCAGTCACTTACCGGTAGTCTTTTTCCAATGCATTTTATTTAACACAACTTGCAGCAGTAGAGGGATGGAGGGTTAGGGGAATTCAGATACCTTGTGTAGATCGCTGAGGAACTTAAGATCCTGGAGACAAGTACACTTTCTGTCACTGGATCTTGCTCACCCGGATAGGCCTCTCTCACCGGCCTAGCAGCCGGAATGATGCACGGACAAAAGTCTCTGCCACAGACTTGATGATAGTACTAAATGTTGAACAATCCTCTGCCACAGGATTTGGAAATCAGTAATTGCTTGAGTGAACACAACTACACAGTACCAAAGTCCTTTAAGCCATCCGGCAGTACTGTGAGGTAGGTTGGTTAGGATGCATCCTCCAATTGAGTCACCAGGCTCTTTTCGAGATACCAGTCTTTTGCTCGGTCCTCTCCAAGAAGAGTCCTCCCCTGGATCCTCCAATTGCTCGGCTTCTTCCCGCAGGCAAGACAGCACAGGACTATCCCCGAACCAGTAGGCCCCAGACAGACTAATGGGCCTACTTACAGTAACGTAGCCTCGGGCCAGCAGGGGCCCGAGGCAGAAGAGGAGTTATCACATAACTTAGGCCAGGCAGGCCATGAGGTCAGAGCGAGAAAAATTGCGTCTGTCCCTTAAGTATCCTCTCCCAGAATGCACAGTGGTAGACCCCTCCCACTGGGCTGTTTCTGGGGAAAGGACACCCAATACACTTCAGCCTATTGTACTTCCAACACTGGCCGGTGGTGACAACAACACCTACCGGCGACAGTGGGAAATGCTCTCAACACAGCCAAAGCTGGAACAGAGGCTAATTTAGCCATAAACATTGTATTCTGAACTATGTACAATTCAGATGACCCACTAAATTTACACAATAGCACCTGGTCAACAGGAGCAGGGCACTACATATTCCTTAACCCAGAGTTTTTAACTTTCCTTAAACTTTTCTTATGTGCATACAGACTCTGGCTTAGAAAGCATTCAGACCCATGAAGGTTAGCAATGATATCTCCTGCCTCTCTTTCATTAAAAAATTAATTTAACACCTTGATGGCCACAATATGTAGAATAAGGTTCTCAGGCAAAGTTTCTAGGGTTTTAAGAATATTTATCTATGTCCCATTTTAGAGCTATGAGCACACAGCTGTGTCACTGACAGACACAGGTCTATAGAAAGGGTCAGACACCCCTCAGTGAAATATAGAAAAAATCTGAATTCAATTCATATTTAATTTTGCTATTTACTGCATGATGGCTGGTGCTCAACCATAAATATTTAACATGCCTCAAATAATTTGAGATGATAACCGATGTCACTCCTCAGCTCATAATTCAGATTATCCACATGTGATACTGCATAAGGTTCACCAACACCAGGCCCACTAGATATCTTTCTCTCTAGGTCCTACTTCTTTTAGGTCTTCTTTCAGCAGGGGGCAGTCCCGGTCCCTGGATGATGATTAATAAACCTGAACGTTCAGGGCACTGTGCTCAGGGTGCCCTTCATTCACAATCTTTCCCCAGTCCTCTAGGTTGAGTGATGTCGGTGATGAGTATTTATTTTAGTAATACGGAAGCACTACAGGGGACACCTGCAAATTAAAGGTGAACATTGCAACCAATGCTGTTTTGTTGTATATATCAAAGTTAGCCCGAGGTTGAGGTTTAAGCCAAGTCTAGTTTATGCTATGACAGTAGGTACTTCACTGAGCAGTTGCTTTTGGGCCCTGGACCCCCCAATACAAAGCATGTACCTTTCTAGAGGCTGATTGAAGCATGTTCTTTGTGTGATGCAATGGAAATATCAGAGTGATTGACTTTGGCTCATCTTGACTCATATTTACTCATTCAGCACTTGTTCTTCTACATTCTAGGTGGAGATTTGCTGTTTCAGCAAGTTCCAATGGTGGAAATGGATGGCTTGAAACTAGTACAATCAAAAGCCATCCTGAACTACATAGCTGGAAAATACAACATATACGGGAAGGACCTAAAAGAAAGACTATTGTAAGTATTCACTGACTATAGCATACTTATATAAATGTAAACAAAGTTAAAACAGTGCGCATTGCATGAATGAGTGCATATGTGATTACAACCTACAGTAATAAATTCAACTGTGCCATATTGTTATACTAGGATTCCATGGTCTATTACACACACCTACACACTGTTTTTGTTTGTTTTTTATCCTTTATAAGTGTTAGGCTGGGTTCACCCCTGATGCATTTTCTATTGAAATGAATGGAAACGCAGTAAAGCATATGTCAATGTTCATGAACATGCATCATCATGGGATGTAAACTTACATTGCAATGCATTTTGAATGAAAAGTCAACGTGCATCATAATGCACACGGCACAATCACATTTACCTTGACATGCACCTTAATTCAAAAAGTAACAGACTAAGGCCCCTTTCACACTGGGGCGTTTTTCATGCGGTTTAGCTCTATTATACCACATGAAAAATTCCTGCCCTGTGCCTTCAATGTGAAAGCCCGAAGGCTTTCACACTGAAGCGGTGCACTAGCAGGACCGCTCCAAAAGTCCTGCTAGCCGCTTCTTTACAGCGGTAAAGGAGCGGTGTGTTCACCGCTCCTTTACCGCGGGTGCCCATTGAAATCAATGGGACACCGCGGTATTAACCCTTTTTCGGCCGCTAGCGGGGGTTAAATTCACCCCCCTAGCGACCGCATACCGCGGTAAGAACGACGATATAGCAGCGCTGCAAATCGCGCTGCTATACCGCCACCGCTCCTGCCCGCCCAAGTGTGAAAGGGGCCTAAGAAGCCCAAGAAAGAGTAACCTCCCCCTTTGGGGGACCACATGGTTTGATCAAAAATACTTGCATTGAAAAGATTGTTTACAAAAAGGTAATAACAAAACAAAATAAAATAACAAAAGCTGAAAAAACACCTTCACCAAACACCCATTAAAATATGACAACATTGTCATGTAAGGTCTGGACATTGACTGACTAGACACTCCTATTCCATCTATTAGGCCCCTTTCACACTGAGGCGTTTTTACTGCGTTTTTGCGGTAAAAATAGCGCTGTAATAACGCCTGAAATAATCCTGCCCCAGCATTCTCAATGTGAAATCTCTGAGGGCTTTCACATTGAGGCGTTTTGCTGGCTGGGCGTTGAAAAAAATCCTGCAAACAGCTTTTTTAGAGCAACTTTAGGGCGCATAAAATAGTGCTGTAAAAACGCCTATCCCCATTGAAATTAATGGGATTAGCGGTAAAAACGCATAGGCATAAGCGTTATGTTAAAAATAGCGCTAACGCCTATGCGTTTTTACCGCGTTTGCGCTAATTTTAGCGCGAACGCGGTAAAATCGCGGTAAAAACGCATAGGCGTTAGCGCTATTTTTACCGCGATCGCGGTAAAAACGCGGTTAAAATTGCAGTAAAAAATGTCATCATTTTTTAGCGTTTTTTTTCAACGCCTCAGTGTGAAAGGGGCCTAAGGCACCACCGATTCTGAAAGATTATAGAGTAGGTTGCAGGGGCCAATAGATGTAGACCTTCCACGCCAACGTTTTTGATGGGCTGTTTTGCTAAATAAACCTCCTACGAGAGCTTGATTTAGACGACCATAGTCTATATGTAAATCACCCCCACAAGATAAACCAGGATGAATAGATTAGGATATGGCCAGGACCCAAAGTAGCCTAATCTCAGCTTATATTGACTATATTGTAATAAATATTAGTAAGCCCTGGCGCCAACCAAAAATATGCTGAAAAATGGGAAGCTGCCCCTTTAGGTGATTATACCACCTCTGAAAAGCGAACCAATGAAAAGCAAGGCGCTACCACATATGTGAAAATTGAATGTGAACAAAGGATAAAAAACAATCCAAATATACTTGAGAGTATTGAGAGTCCAAAGGTGAGAAAACTTTATTTATAAGAATTATTAATAAATATTGCACAGTCCAAGAAATTTTCCAAAATCTTTCCTAATGAAAGCTCCAATCACAGTACTCCTCGTCTTAAAGGTGCCTCAGATACTCCTCATATAAGTGCTCCACCACAAAGTGTACACAATGCACGCTTACTAACAGCATCTATGATATGCACCTTTGGTGTCATAGAGTACCACCCTTTTTTGCACATTGTTTTCACAATGTCCCACCTTGAGAATGGTATACGAGAAACTACCAAGCCATCCATCCTCCCCCACAGGTTCCTATTGGTCAATCTCACCATGTTACCTGGGACAGTCTGAAGGCCAAGAAGATGACTGTGGAGTATTGCCAAATTGAGCTTAAGCCAAGTACCCCATAGGCACCACTGATCCTCTTAACTGCCACACAACCACATCCAATTCCAGTTATACCGTTCTCAAACTGCAGCAGCCATCAAGTCCCATCCAGATGATGTGGATGGCTTGGTATATTCTGCATTGTTTGCCATGGACGAGGTGCCATGGGGTGCTGCCTTTCAGGAACTACAAGGCCATTCCCCTGCTTAAAGAGGAAACAGATGTGACAGGACTTCCTGTTCCTGAAGGGAAGTTTTAATAAAAGCTTAATAGATGTACATGTCAGGCATGTATAAAACTTGGTAAACATTTTTTTTTTTTAATGAGAAATATTGCAGTATTACAGTGTCACTGTTTTATGACTTGAGGATGTATCTGTAAGTGATCAGTGGAATTTTCCAGAAACATTGAGAATGTGGCAATTCTGAAAAGTCATGGATCAGGGCAAGCTTTTGACATGGGCATTCATGTGTCTAATTATATATTGCTCTGGGATCAGATCAAAATTATTTAACCAATATAATGACCAATGGTGTGTGCGATTTGTTTTATCTTGACTGCAGAGTACATACAGGCTATATGATTAACAAGGGTTGGCGGTTGTTGTTCTTGTAAGCTGACCTCCACATGCGTGTCAAAATAAAATCTTATCTAATTCAAAGCTGCTCAGTAAATGGCGTCACTAAGGGGGGGCCAGAGGGGGCCCTGACCCCCCCAAGAATTATGCCGTGCCCCACCATGTGCCCCCCCCCAATTAAAACAGATTTTTGTTTCTTTACTTAGTGGGTGTCCCGCATCTTGTTTAGGTCGCCGCCGAGTGGACACAGGCTCTCCTCAAATGCAGAGCGTCCTGACAGCTCCTGCGGGAGATTTCTCCCCCTCCCTCTGCTCGCTGAGAATGGGCAATGCATTATACGAGAGCCACTCGCATAGTCACGGCCCCTGCATCCTCATTGACAGGGAGGAGGAGAGCGATTTCAGAAAGGACTCCACCAGCAGGGGGGGGCGGGAAAGCCTCCCATTAGCTAAGTGACAGTGAGAAAACAGACTGATTTCTCCCGTCCGTAGGACAGGAGAATCAGCCTGTAAATTCTGAGACTGGTGGGGCTGCAGCTCTGTAAGAGTGTCTGTGACACTTACACAGCCCAGCGAACACACCCACCCCCCCCCCCTAACTGACGGGACATCAGATTCAGATCAGAGAGGAATACAGCTCCTCCCACCTCTGCTCCTCCTGTGTCTTCCCGCCCCACCCACACTATCCACGGTGTGCAGATGTATCTGGAGAGAGGTGTGTATGGGCAGGAAATATGAAAACCAGCAGCTGCAGATTTCTCTGTGCCAAAGATGCCTGGTCTTCCAGCCTGGACCTGTGGGTGAGTGTGTACATTGTAATCACTGAACTGTCCCTATCTTATTTCTTGCACTATAAACAAATCCGATCGTGTGTACACAAGTCCATCGGACTAAAGTCCAAAGTACAAACACGCATGCTCAGAACCAATGCTAAAGATCAGACAGCAATAGCAGAAGTTGCCCACATGGTGGCGGTAAAGAGCAGAAAAACCACGTGATTTGGTGAAAGTTGGCTGAAAAAGTCCTGCCGTGTGTATGCATACCAAGTTCATGGGCAACGCCCTTCGGACCAAAATCTACAGAAAAGTCTAGAAGTCCGATCGTGTATATGAGTCTTTACTGTGTGGGGGAAGTGCTGACAGGAACAACACAGAAATTGCTGTTCCTAATCACTAGTAACATCAGATCTCCATGTTGTCCCCTGTCAAAATAAGCATCTGCCTTGTTTACATAGGCAGGTCCCCATTCTTCCTTTCTGTGAAGCGGGTGGCCGGTGGACATCGGGGGGGCCGCCGGGCTGCGCATCGGCTCCTCCTCCATGCAGCTGGCGGGCGCGCGCCCACACTATCTATTGCATGAAACATTGTACAGGTATGTTGTTTCACGCAATAGAGCTGCCCTGCCACAGTATATTTGTGTTAGGCGGTCTTCCAATTGATGAGGTTTGAGCTGGGCACTGCAGTGTTTTCTTATCTCTCTTTAAAGCACTATGTCCCGTAGCTGTCTTCTGCTCCGTTCTTCTGTTATTAGCCTGATAACTTCTGACAAGCTGTCCGTCAACTGTGATAAAAGCACCCAGAGTTTTGTGTTGGGGGATGCTATAAATAGATTAGCAGAGCCCTGAACTATTCAACGATCAGTTCTGAAAGTCTCTACCTATGAGGAGAGTGGGTGTGTCTTTCCTCCAATCAGCTGTCTTGGCTGTATGTCCAGGCTTCACTGCAGTGTTGAACAGGAAGAGAAAATCTCCTAATACGATGTGCACTTTCTAAAGAATATATAAAGCTGAAGACAGCAGATATACATGTAAAACTTATGTAGGGAGATTTATTTAATCTGTGTATCATCTGGGACTGTTCTCTTCACAGGGTATCTGTGAGGGGGTTACTTCAATTTTAATATGTAGAATTATAAAAAGTGATGTGTCTGTGACCAGCTTAAAGAACTCTTACTGAAGCAATTTGCAATGTCTCTGCAAAGGCCTCCCTCACACCCTTATGCCGTGTACACACAACCGTTTTTCTCGTCGAGAAAAACAAAATTTTTTCCATTTGACGAGAAAAACGATCGTCTGTGGGCATTTTGTCGTTTTTCTCGACGAGAAAAACGGCATTAAAAGCGACGAGAAAAATTAGAACATAGGGAAACACTGCCGCGGAGCCCACAGACGGTCGTTTTTCTCGACAAGAGAAAAAATGACGTGAAAAACGACCGTGTGTGGGGAACAAGCCGTTCCCTCGTTTTTAATGTCATTATTCACAGCGGTTTTTTTAACCGCCGTGAATAATGATCGTGTGTACGCGGCATTATACTCACGTTGCCTGCGCTCCCTAGCAGAGGCGTTGCTAGGGGGGTGCGGGGGGTGCGGTCCGCCCCCGGGTGACACCCGCTAGAGGGGTGACACCCTCCTTTTTTTTTAAATTTTTTTAAATTTTTTTTTTTTTTTTTTTTTTTTTTACAGCTGACCCATTCATTGATTAATTTCACCCCGCTGGGCTGGAAGCCTGGAACAACACCTCCAGCGCCGCGGCCGCGCCTGGTGTGTGTCCTCCAGCTCCTTATTCTTCCTATTCCTAAATTCCAATGTCATGGACATAAAGTCTGCAAAGTACTTTGGAATCATGTTTGATAGCACACCCGACATATCACATACTGACCAGATGTCCGAAGTGATCAGATATGTGAACATCAAGAATAGGAAAGTTGAAGTAAAAGAAGTGTTTCTAGGATTTTTCCCTTTAAAGGGGAAAAAAGCTGCTGATCTCAGTGTGGATATCTTTAAAAAATTAGAGAGTGATGGACTGGACATAATGATGTGTCGTGCTCAGGGTTATGATAATGCTGCTACTATGGCTGGAATTCATGGAGGTGTACAATCCATTATTAGGGAAAAAAACAAAAAAGCGATTTTTAATGGCTGTGTGGACCATTCACTGAACTTGTGCGGTCAGCACTCTTTTGCTGAGAATGCTTCATGTGTGACATTTTTTGGAACACTTCAGTCAATGTTTTCTTTTTTTGCTGCTTCCACCCATCGATGGGATGTGTTAATTCACCATACTGGAGTGTCAGTGAAAAGATTATCAACAACACGCTGGAGTGCTCATCATGCTGCAGTTAAGCCAGTAAAAGAAAAATTGAATATGTTTGTGTCTGCAATCGAAGCGCTTTGTGATCCTTCTGAAAATATGGACACAAGAGGAGCAGCAGAATGTCTACTGCCTGCTGTCTGTGATTTTACGTTTTTGTGCTACCTATACTTCTGGGGTGATGTACTTCAAGAAGTTGATGTTACACAACAGTACCTGCAGACCAAAGGCTTAAGTCTGGACAAGGTGGTGACAAAGCTAGAGTCACTAAGACTTTTTCTGTTTGAAGAGCGCAGTCACCTAGTGGAACATGCAATTAAGCAGGCACATTTAAAATCTAAAGAATATGGAATTGCCGTAGAGAGAAGAGCCAGGTTTAAGAAGAGGATGGCAGGGGAACAGGCACGTGATGCTGGAGGCATAAGTCTACAAGACGAGAACAAGAGGGCAATGCTTGAGTGCATTGATCGCTTCCATTCTGAACTCCAGATCAGATTAAGAGCCATCATGGAAGTTGCAGCCATGTTTGAGGCTGTTCAAGCAAAGAGTCTCATATATGAAACTGAAGAAACATTAAAGGTGTCCATTCCAAAACTGACCACTTTTTATGACGAAATATCTGAGAGTGAGCTGTTAATGGAAATACCCAGACTGAGGAGACATCTCAAAGCAGCCAAGATCAACCTAGAAGAAGTCAAAGATTGGTCGGCTTTACAAGTTTTGACCTTCATAGCAGAATGGGACTTCATTGAATCTCTTCCAACCCTTTCACTATGTCTAAAAATATTTCTGACAATCTGTGTGTCTGTGGCTTCATGTGAGAGGAGCTTTTCAAAGTTGAAGCTGATAAAAAACTATTTGCGTTCAACGATGGGACAGGCAAGGCTTTCTGATCTTGCAATATTATCAGTTGAAAGTGAACTAGCGAAATGTATTGATTTTGATGATGTTGTTCACAATTTTGCAGCTGTCAAGGCTAGAAAAGCAAAGTTTTGATTTAGATGTTAACTAAATGCTTTCATATTTGTTCCTGTTTTTGTGTTATTTATTTATTAATTCAGTAAAGTTTAAAGTTAAAATAAATACAGTTCTTTAACAGTTTAAGCTTTGATTTCTATTATTTTCATATGATTTTGTTATTCAAATTTGCTAGTTGATTGATAGTTATTAACGGCACTACTGTTGCCAATATATGCAGTGTTATTAGGGTGAAAAAAATTATTGGGGGGGGGGGGTGACACCATGTTATACCGCACCAGGTGACACCAACCCTAGTGACGCCACTGCTCCCTAGCTGTTCCTTCCTCTGTCAGAGTCAATACCAAAATCAGCATTGTGGGCAACCAGGGGAAGTGGTAGTGTAACTCCCTTGGTCATGTGACAATGCTTAGGCACAGCAAATGACTACTGAATAGAAACACTATCACAAGAGAAGAGGTTGAATTTTCCTCCACCCTTGTAAGCACAAGATGGTGTATCTGGCAAAAAAGAATAGCAGGCATTGGTTCGTATAAAAGGGACAGAGGGGGCCATTTTCAGAGACATTGTCATTTTGCCCTGCATGTTCAAAGTGACAGTGGGGTTGATTACTAAAACTAGAGTGCAAAATCCGGTGCAGTTCTGTATAGAAACCAATCATCTTCCAGTTTTTTGTCAAAGCTTAATTGAACAAGCTGTTCAAAGTTAGAAGCTGATTGGCTAACATGCACAGCTGCACCAGATTGTGCACTCTCTAGTTTTAGTAAATCAACCCCAATGTCTCTTTAATAGCAGGGTTCTTCTGTGACTCAGTCCTACACAGGGCTGTACTTAGAGAGGGGTCCCTTGTTATAAGTGATAATTACTGTGCATTTCTTATGTTCCAGCATTGATATGTATACCGAGGGGACCGCAGACCTAATGAGTTTGATTATAACATTATTCTTTATGGCTGAAGCTGAACAGCAGAAACAACGGGATCTTGTGAAACAAAAAGCTTTGAACAGATATTTTCCAGTTTATGAAAAGGTATGATTTTTTTTTTTTCTTTTAACAATGGTCTACATAGATTTAAAAAGAATAGAAGTGGATGTATAGCCTGTCCGTAATGTATTATGAATCAGGATAAAACCTGTCCCCATCATTGCACACTGCCTACACCTTGGTGTGTTAGCCTTAAGTCTAATGGGAGTGGTTTTATAATTATCAACGTTTAATTATCAATCGTATTTATCAATCAGCTGCAGCACCTGCAAAGCTCTATTGAGGAAAATTGCAGCGTCTGCATCCCTTTAGACGTGAGTTCCTATTGGAAGTATCTCACCAAAAATTAAATTTTTGTTGCAGGGGATGTATGAAATCTGACTTGTATCTTAGTGCAGACTTCTGGGAAAATTGGTGAGCCAATCACACAAGCAGCTAATTACATATCTGGGGGGGGGGGGGGGCGTTCTGTACACATTCTGTGTACAGAACACCTCCAGGTAGCCATATTGCATTTCACTTTTTCAGAAAATTACAGCTCTGCAGATTGAAAAGGAAAGGTCGTTTTTTTAATAGCATTCAATTACAATAGGACTTGTGTTGCAATTGTATATTCTATATTAATTTTTCCCCACATAAGTGGAGTTACCCTTTAAACATTCCTATCTGTTACCATATTGAACACTGTTCTGCCTCTTCAATCTAAGCATTGAAAGTGTGATCTCCGTAACTTACAGTTAGTTGTGTTGAGATGTCGATAACCCCAATCTTATTTGGATAAACAGACAGTGACTCGATCCAGACGACACCTTGTTGACCTTGTGAAGTTTAATCCATAAACTGTGAGGATCTTACAACAATGAACATCGGATAGGTCAAAAGATCATAATGTGATCCAGTCATGAGACATGTACTGAGATGCATTACTGGGAAATTAACAAAGGGTAGCGCTAACTATACAGGATAAGCTGAGATACAGGAAGGGGAGGAACCAGGGACAGAATAATACATATAACATTTTAAGGCATATCACAAAGCATGTGAAACATGACACTCCCCGTCAATCTATGATTTCTATGATTAACAAACTTTAGTCCAAGTTCAAATATAAGTAATGAAGATTCTTTCTAAGAACACCTGCAAAACAAGAGGGAAGGGAAGAACAAGGGAAACAATGCAAACATTAACATATACTGTACTTGCAGATGTTGGTCTCGAAGGTCCAGGCTGTGACAAGGAAATATCCATCTTCAGAGGGGAAGGCAGCTTCATGCATCAATCTTTCATACCTCCCTTTTGAATCAAGTTGATGACTTGTCTTCTCCTTTAGGCTAAAGAAGTACTAGTTCCTTTATAGGCCTGAAGTAAAAGTGTGCAGAATCTTCTTTCATTACTTTAACTTCTACTTTCCGTACTTTTCCGTCGTTACTTGACATAGTCTTTGTAATGAGACCCATAGGCCAATGGTTGTGATCGGAATCTGTCTCTTTCAAGAGAACTATGTCTCAAACTTGTAGGTTAGGTTTGCTGGCTTTCCATTTACTGCGACTTTGAAGTTTAGAAAGGTACTCCATCTTCCAACGGTTCCAAAACACATTAGCAAGATGTTGAACCTGTTTCCATTGATGCTTGTAAACATTAGGATAATGACGTTCCTCTGTGGTGCAGTAATGTGATGACGTCCTGGAATAATGAGGGGATTTTTCTCTTCACTAAACAAATTCGACCTTCCAATGCGACCACCAACTCGAAGTAACTGGTTGCGATCAATTATTGGATTTAATTTGTACAGATGGCTATTCTTAGATAGGTTCATTCTGTTTTATACGTTAGCAATCTCTTGTGAGTACACTTCATGTTGGACACATTGGATGATAACCCCTTCTGCTTGAGAGACTTCCTCAATTGCGGGAGGGCCTTTACAGATGTGCCACTTGTTACACTCTTTTTCAGTGCTGTTTGCAAATTGATGAGCAACGTGAATGAGGCCTCGTACACACGGCCGATTTTCTCGGCAAGAAACTTGCTGGCAGAGAGGTCTTGCCGAGTAAATCGGTCGTGTGTACGCGGCTATCGGGTTTCTCGTCGAGAAAACCGTCACGAAACCTCGACGAGAAAATAGAGAACCTGCTCTCTATTTTCTCGTCGAGATTCTCCTCGGCATGTTTCTCGACGAGAAAAGTGAGTGTGTGTACACTTACCTGTCCTCCCGGAAGCCCGCGCATGTTCGAAATGAATTCGACGCATGCGCGGTAGCTTCCTAGGCATACGTAGGGTATACCAAGATGGCGGCGACGGCATCGAATGTGACGAGCACATGCTCGTCGTAGTCGATGACGTCACCGCGTACGCTCCATTCAAAGAACTGCGGGTTCTTCGAAACGAGCGACTCGGCCGGGACAAGTTTCTTGTCCAAGAATCTCGTCAAAAAAAACGACATGTTTTTTTCAACGAGAATCTCGGCCGTGTGTACGAGGGCTAAGACGTGCAATGGCTCGTACAACAGAAGACCACTTAGAAAAGTGTTCAAAGCGGTGAGGACTCAGCCTTACCCTTGGTTTCACAGAGGTGTTGAGTGTGGTGGTAACATCTCTGATTTCCTTATAAGATTCTGGATGAACCAGTTCAAAGTTAGAATCTGTAGAACTTGAGATGAGTTTATCATTTAAGAGTACTGGTGGAGATAGCCATGATGTCTCCATAAATGCAGTAGTAGGTACTGCACGACTGCCGCGATCAGCAGGGTTAAGGTTAGTGGAAACATAGTGCCATTGTTTAGGCATAGAGAACTTCCTAATGCATTCCACTCTGTTACCGACGTACATATAAAACTGTCTTGTTTGATTGTGTATATATCCTAGCACTATTTTGCTGTCAGAATAAAAGTCAAAGGAGTCTATTTCAACATCTGTTTCAAGTTCTATAAGCTCAGCACTTTTCCACAGCTAACACAGCTGCACAAAGTTCAAGCCTTGGAATAGTATGTGCCGGTTTTGGTGTGAGCTTGGCCTTGCCCATGATAAATCCTACACTCCTGGAATCCGTAGCCCAAAGATAAGCCACGGCAGTGATGGCTTTGTTGGATGCATCGGCGAAGACATGGATCTCTCTTCTTGTGGCATTCTTTAAGGATGCTAGGGTGTAAGAGCGTGGTATCTGGAGTGTCTTGCTTAACATTCCAAAGCAATCCATGACTGCGTTGCGTAACGGAAAGGTCAGATCCTAGTTGGAATTTCTTCACACTGATAGCATAGTCATCAGATGGAAAGGCTCTCATGACCTTGTCGCTGTTGGAGACGATTTTGTGAAGTCTGAGGTTTGCAGTGGCAAGCATGTTCTGGGCTCTAGTGAGAAGGTCAATAGCTTCTTCTTTACCGTAGGCAGAGATTTGAGTCCGTCGTCTACATAGAAATTCCTTTCGACGAACTGTCGAGCATCAGATCCGAATTCTTTCTCACCCTCTTGAGCTGTTTTCCTTAGTCCATAAATTGCTACTGCAGGAGAAGGACTGTTTCCGAAAACATGTACCTTCATCCGGTAGTCCATGACTTCATCATTATTGCGGTACCATCGGAAATTGAGGAAGTTTCTGCAGTCTTCACAGACGATGAAACCGTGGAACATTTGCTGAATGTCAGCCATAACAGCAATTGGCTCTTGTCTGAAGCGAAGTAAAACTCCTAAAAGATTGTTGTTCAGATTAGGCCCAGTGAGAAGATTGTCATTAAGGGAGACACCTTCATGACAAGCACTTGAGTCGAAGACCACCCTAATCTGATCAGGCTTGCGAGGATGGTAGACACCAAAGGATGGTAGGTACCAACATTCTTCTCCTTCCTTAAAGGGGAGTTCCAGACTTTTTTTATGTTTATTAAAAGTCAGCAGCTATAAAAAGTGTAGCTGCTGGCTTTTAATAAACAGACACTTCCCTACTTACCTGCTCCACTGTCCAGCGATGCGGCCAAACAGGGCTTCGCTCCTCTCCCCCCTTCTCCGCCGGCGCCTCCATTCCTACTGTGGGCACCCGGCTGTGACAGCTTTCGGCTTCACGGCCGGGCACTCACTGCGCATGCGCGAGCGGCGCTGCGCAATCTGAGTGGACAGGCGGTTGCCTGGGACCTGTCACGTGTCCCAGGTGATCGCCTACAGGGAGGGGCCCGCCTTAGGCGATATGACAAGTCGCCTAAGCGGGCCCTGGGCGGAAGGAGGAAGTGGGACAGGAAGTCCCACTCCTACTGAAGCCCCCACTCTCCTCCCAAAAAATGACATGCCAAAGGTGGCATGTAAGGGGGCGAGGAGTGGATTAAGCGGAAGTTCCAATTTTGGGTGGAACTCCACTTTATGAGGAGGTGCAGGCTCAGCATGATCTCTCTCAAATACCTTCTGCATAAAGTCCACAAAGTGCTTTTTCATCTCAGACTTCCAGTTCAAACTGCGTTGTAAAGAAACAAACCATGATTCTGCATGTCTCCTGTTTGGCAGTCTCTTTCTTGGGGTACAAAATGGTAGAGGTGCTACACAACTGTTGGAATCATCATGGTAGCACTCTTTACTCATGGTTTTCAATAATTCTTTGCTTCCATGGTAGCTGCCAACTCATTGTTTTTAGTGGTTACCTCCTACACTAGTTGTCGATGTCGTCATCCCAGAAATTAAGGGGTTTCTTATCGTCTTGTATGATATGCACCTTTTTCAAACAGTCTATCTTTCACATTATATTGATGTGGTCGTTGTGCAGAACAAGTAGTCTGTCTGTTTGACAGGACGTGTGTTTTAAAGGAAGAGACTGAGTAAGACCTTTTGCCTTTGTCTTGACAGACATTGTTTATGATGACCCAGCCTAGATCCAGACACTGAATATATGGTGAATGACGTGGACCATTGATTTTCTGACGAACCTTGTGCACCCTTAAAGTGGAGGTCCACCCTAAAAAAACAAAAAGCCAAAAAGGCTAAAAAAACAAACAAAAAACATTTATACTTACCAGAAATGGCTGTTACTAGGCAGATCGTCCTAATCTGCCTCTTCCTTGTCCGCGGTGAGGTTCTGTGTTCTCCTCCTCGTGTTGCCTCCTGGGAAATGGAGGCGCGCTGCCTTCTGGGACACACAGGACGGTGTGCCCATTCACAAAGAGCCGCGTGACTCGCGCATTTGTGCAGTAGGAAATGGGCAGTGAAGCGCCGGGACACGGTCTGAGGGACAGATCAGCCTCAGGCAGCCGACATCGCCGGCAACCTGGACAGGTAAGTGTGCTTAATAAAAGTCAGCAGCTACAGTGTTTATAGCTGCTGACTTTTAATTTATTTATTTTTTTACCGCCGGACATCCGCTTTAAGATGTCCCGGCCGAGTAACCGCAGGATATCAGCACTTTCGTTGAGGGCTGGTATTTGGTCGGCTATGTCCTTCAAGTGAGAATGGTGAAAGGCATCTTCAGGAGTAGGGATCTTCTCTTTGTTGCTTGGGATTTGGTTGCACTCGGTGATAGTGGGCAAGAATATTTCCACATTGTCATTCAGGGGAGCAACTACAAGAACGCTGGCTCTCCTACCACAAGTGCTCAGGGTATAAGGTAGAGCAGTGGTCATCAACCCTGTCCTCAGGGCCCACTAACAGGCCAGATTTTATGTATTACCTTGGGGAGATGTAGACTAGAATACTGCAATCACTGAGCAGCAAATTATATCACCTGTGATGTATTTCAGTTATCTTGCAAACCTGGCCTGTTAGTGGGCCCTGAGAACAGGGTTGATGACCGCTGAGGTAGAGCATCTCCTGTTATATTCCACAATTCAAAAAACTGTGTTCTTGCAGGAGATCTGTGGGAGAAAAAGAAACCCTGGACTGCCGCACTCTGTATAGACAGTTATTTATTCCAAAATTTCAGGTAAAAAATCCAAATTCAAAATAAATCCATAAATACAAAACAACAAATGCAGATGGTGTGCATGCAGGGAAGGGTGGCTAACGCGTTTCACGTCACGAATTGACGCTTACTCATGAGCTATGAGTAAGCGTCAATTCGTGACGTGAAACGCGTTAGCCACCCTTCCCTGCATGCACACCATCTGCATTTGTTGTTTTGGATTTATGGATTTATTTTGAATTTGGATTTTTTACCTGAAATTTTGGAATAAATAACTGTCTATACAGAGTGCGGCAGTCCAGGGTTTCTTTTTCTCCCATGCATCAGTGCAGAGCCAGCACCTGTGTGAGTGACCGGGCGGAAGCAGCTATTTGGTGAATTCTCAAGCTTTTGAGCGGTACGTTTTTCCTTTCCTCTTGCAGGAGATCTGTTGCTCTGCTCATCCAGAATAGTATACAGTCTTATGGCCTTTTCAGGTTGACCTTTGGGGTATACAAGAACCAAGCAAATCTTTGCACATGATTTGTCAGAGTCCTTCTCCACAGACTTCCTTCTGTACATGTAGAGAACACTGAGGTGGAAGGTGCTGTTTGATCTGTGCGCTCCCCGCCTTGCTTTGCCTCAGGAAGATTGTGAGTGTAGTAGAGTTGTGCAGATATTGATGAAGAGCTTGCACATGGTCATCGCTGTCACACTCTATACATTTGATAGCTTTACAGTCCTTTGCAAAGTGTTCTGCGGAGGCACAGCATTTGTAGCAAACTCCAAATTTCTTTAAAAGTTCCTTACGTTCTTGTAGGGTCTTCTTTCTGAAGCCGATACATAACAAACCGCATCCACTTTAAAAAATGTATCGGACATTGGCGATTTGGGTTCTCAATTTTCTTGTTTTGATCAGTCTTTTCAAAGAACTGTAGCAGGTGCAGGTAGAACATTAGTCTTTTTCACTAACACTGGACCTCTATGGTCTCTGTGTGTCATGCGTGTGTTCATAGGTCTTGGAGAGGGTGAACTGAGAGTGTTACAGTCACCATAGGAGAAACTTGGGTCATTCTTGGTGTCTGCAATTCTTTTGATGAACTCGCAGAAGTAGGAAAAAGGAGGAAAGGCAACTTGATGAGTTTTCTTATACTTTGATCCAAGCGCTGCCCATTTTTCTTAAATGCCATATGGTAGCTTGAGAACAATAGGGTTGATGCCACGAATGGTGTCAAAGTAACTGAGACCATGTAAGTTGATGTCCGCCTTAGCAAATTGAAGCTCTAATAGAACATCACTAAGTTCTTGAAACTTTAGATTGTCTCTAGAAGAAATCTTTGGGAAGCTTTGCAACCTTTTGAATAAGGCATCTTCAATAGCCTCTGGGCTGCCAAAGGTACATTCAAGTCTGTCCTAAGCAGCATTAACCTCCCTGGTGGTATGATTATTTCTGATCTTAGGTGCTGAAAGCGGTACAATTATTTTGCATGGAAATTTGGCGTTTTATATTGTAGGCCTGTAATTCTTAGGAATAACACACTTAAATCTGTCCAAACAAGAGTGTAGTAGATATCCCGGGTATGATAAAGTTTGAAACACAAAATCATAAATTATAATATAATAAATAACTATAAATAATAATAACTAATAATAACTAATAATGTAATTATAATAAAAATTATTCAATAATGTAGTCAAATCAAACACTGAAATTTGCTCAGTTGCAGAATTGTCGCTGTCATTACTTTCAGTACTTTATGACTAATTTCCCCACAAATTGCTATCGCTAAATTCTGCAAGTGATTCTAATTTATTATCGCTGTTTTCTAGCTGGTCTAAAACCACTTTTGACGTAAACTGACACTTTTTGGTTGCTATGGACAATCTCCAGTTTCCAGGAAGAAAGAACAGTTATTATAATATAAAACTGCATGCAGGGCACTGGACAGACCACTAGGGACAAAGGGGATGTGTATTTATTTGATACAGTACTGTAATCTGTAAGATTACAGTATACTGTATGTATTGTGTTTTCTCTTTTTTGAATTTGGCGCCGATCACCGCCCCTATGCTTCGCAACACTTGCAGGGAACGGAGCTCGGCACTGTGTGAATCGAGCGAGACACGGCTCGCAGACACAGCGGGGAGACATCGCAGGATCCAGGGGACAAGTTAAGTAACTTTCCTTGTATCCTGCCATGCAGCCCCGAGTCGGGCTCGGGGTTACCGCTTTTGGTAATAAAAACTCACCCCGAGCCCGACTCGGGAATACCGACAGGGAGGTTAAGGCCTGCAGTGGGGTTGTCGATATGAACTGCTTTGAGCCTCTTGATGCGTTCAGTTGACTGGGGACCTAGCCATCTGATGAGCAAATCTAATTCCTCTGTGGCATTGATGTCTAGGTCACTCATTGTGGCCTTAAAGGTGGATTTCCAGCCTCTGTAATTTTCAGGCTTTCCATCAAACTTGGTGAGGCCTGTCTTAGTGAGCTCTCTGCGGAGCATGTATTTAGCAAACTGTGACATGTCCGTGTTCTAAGACTTTAGATGCATGACTGCAGGTGGAACAGAGTTAGTTGTGATGGCTGATGCATTGACATTAAGTGACTTGGAAACATATGTTGGTGCGAAGGCATTCAATGCTGGAACTGGCTTAAAGTTCATTGACATGTTGGTTTGTAGCTGTGGATTAGTGTGCTTGCCAGGAGGTACTTGGTTAGTGCCAAAGTAAGGTGGACAGTCTGTTATATGCATACCAGTGTCTGCTGCTTGCTGAGATGCTGCAGTCTGGTGTACTGGAAGATATAAAAGCAAATTGTCTTGAGATACAGTAGGTGCAGATAAGAGACTTTAAGTGCTTTGGTTGCTGTGGCCTTCTGGAGAGGTATGTGAAGAATCTGAGGCATAAGGTACAACTGAATGTCTGTCTGCAACTGTTGTCTCTTTCACTAGCGGCTTGTTCAAAGACCCTTAACCTTACCATGGCTGTGGCATGCTCACATTGTTTTTCCAAAACATCCATTTCTGCTTTCTGGCGTGCAGCTTTGGCTTCCATTTCTGCTTTCTTTTGGGTGAAAGCTGCCTGAATTTTAGAAGCTTCAGCATCTGCACGGGCCTTTATGAGTTGTTGACTGAGTGCAGAAGATCCTGATTGTAGGGATTTGGAAGATCATGTGGCACGTCTACTAGATGGAGAGCGATAAGATCTGGATTCATGAAGCCGTGTTATTCTCACTTCTGCCTTTGTCTTTGTTTGCACCACTAAATTGTCTCAAGATTGAGCTCCTAAAAATCCCTTTAATTCTTCCAATGACCCTTGAGTGTTGTACCGCTTTAAGAGATCAGTATGTAGCGGCCTCACCTCTCTCTCTTGCTTTATCGGTTATATGGCTGTTGTCTAGGGGTACCTGGGAGAGAGAGATGATACACACCATGGCCCGTGTCCTCCCGTAACTAGGAGATGATGGCCAAAGATTGGGCTTTTGTGTAGGTGTCCTAGAGCCAAGTCCAGTCCTTCGTCCCTGACTCCTTTGCTTAATAACCCAAGTTCCACACAGTGAATAGGTACAACTCAGTTTTATTCTTCTTGCCAAGCAATAAAACAGTCTTTCTCCTTTTGAATAATGGGGGGGACAGATCGAGGCACAATCCTTTCCCTTCTTACGGCTGCCCACTGTGCTGTCACCAGTGGTGAATAGTCACTGCCACTGACTAGGTAATATAGAACGTGAATTACCTTCGCTCACTTTGCCCCTGTCAGGGGAAGAAATCCGTCCAAGGGAGAAATGGAGGCCTCTCCGTCACCAGCGATGCTGCGCCGGACTCTTCGGAGAAGTTACTGCGCACCAGTCCTCACAAACTCAGACACGGGCACCCAAGGCGTTAGGGCCCCCTCGGATTCCTCACCCTCGCGGAAATCAGTCGAAGGTACTGAGCCCCAGGCATCCGCCATAGTACCTCACCCCAGGCTAAAGGTGCCTGGGATGGACTCCATCTCTGCTCCAGCTAGGCCAAGGGCACCTAGGCCTGGAACACCGGAACGCCAGCACCCAAGCTGAAGGTGCCTGGGTGCGGCCACGTCCTCCGACTATCTCCCCAAAATCAGGGCCTCCGCCCCTTTTATGACCTCTCCCTTTGCATCACAGCGGGTTCCCCGCCCCGCTGTACCAGCTCCAGGGGAGGACAAAAAGGCACGGTTTGCGTGTATGTTCAGCTCGGGCCCAAGGCAACAGCGCCACCCAGGGACCCCAAGGAACTTCACACCACCAGAGTCCCTACAAATTCAAATACCCGCTACAAGTATATTTAACACAGTCTTTGATAGTTCTCATAAGCAACATTCAATTGCTTGATAGTTCCCCCTAGTTGTAATGGCTCATGAGGTTGTTGGGAGAGAGCAGACATGCATTTAACAGTATTAGACCATAAGTCATTGATATTAAACAGTAGTTCTTTGTCAGCATTAAGATTTTCTTGCACTTTCCAGGTTGGTTTTGTCAAGCGTTTTTTCCTTTGGTTTGATTCAGGGTTTAATTCCTCATCTGAAAGGAGTGCTAAACCTGGCTGTGCATTCCCAGATTTATATTGTCTTGCTGAAACATCTTGTTAACAAGGAGAGGGTTTATAGTAAAGTTTTCCAGCAGCAGAGAAATGTATCAATTTGCTGTGTCTGAGATCAGGTTTCTTAGAGCCGGTTCACACGGGCGACTCGTCAGGCGACGCAGCTGCCTGACAAGTCGCGTCCCGTTCTGTACAATGGAACCTTTCTAATAGGAGCGACTCAAGTCGCTCCGACTTAGAAAAAGGTTCCTGTACTACTTGGGGGGCGACTTCAGGGCGACTCCCATTGACTTCAATACAGAAGTCATTTTGCAAGTCGCCTCTGAAGTCTGCAGATCGCCTTGGCGAGTCGTGCCGTCGCAGTGTGAACCGGCACTAAGGCTGCAGTTTAAGAAAGGTTTACTCTGACTTTCTTATAATATTACACAGACAAAAGGCCATTTTCTGACGCATACAGAGGCATTGTATAAGCTGTTTGTATGAACATTCACAGCAGTAATATTGTCCTGTGGCTGAGTGCTATGCTGAGACTTGCTTGCAGACACACATACAGGCTTGTGTATTAATGGCTACACTGTCTGATAGCTGCTATTTCCAGTGTCCATATAACATCTTACAGTGGATCCATCATCCAGAGCTAGCAAGGATCAGATCTTTTGATTGATCTTTCTAAGGATGTATTGACTGATCTTTCTAACGATCTTTTGACTGTTCTGCCTCTCCAATCTAAGCATTGAAAGTGTGATCTCCGTAACTTACAGTTAGTTGTGTTGAGATGTCGATAACCCCAATCTTATTTGGATAAACAGACAGTGACTCGATCCAGACGACACCTTGTTGATCTTGTGAAGTTTAATCCATAAACTGTGAGGATCTTACAACAATGAACATCGGATAGGTCAAAAGATCATAATGTGATCCAGTCATGAGACATGTGCTGAGATGCATTACTGGAAAATGAACAAAGGGTGGAGCTAACTATAAAGGATAAGTTGAGATACAGGAAGGGGAGGAACCAAGGAAAGAATAATACATATAACATTTATAGGCATATCACAAAGCATGTGAAACATAACAAACACAGAACCTCAAGAGTGCTTCAATAACTCTGCAGCATATACATTTTTAACAAATCTGAGGTGGTTTCATTTTTTATACCCATTTGGTGGGGGAACACTGGCACTTTTGGGCCAGTTTTGACATCCTTTGTCTTTGTGCAGATGCCATACAACTGATCGATTATTTTTTCCTATGCATATGCATGCTGATATTCCCCATGCACCATGCATATATTGCAGGAGAAATGGCAGATAATCAAAGCACCCATCTAATGTAGGGCATAACTCCATTATTGGCTGCAAAATTTCACTCTGAACTGATACTGTGTTACTTCTAGAATAATTGGCTGTCAGTCAATGATTTCTGCTAAGTATAAACATAACACTCCTCATCCAGTCAGACTGAAGTAGACTGGAGATGACCATGATCATCTGATGTCAGTGGGTGCCGTTTAAAGCCAGCTCCAGCCAAAACTAAAACTTTGCACAGGGTAGGTAAATGTTAATTAATATACACCCCACATTCCACAAAGTCTGCAACTAGCACTTTGAGGGGAGCAGCTTTTATTTTTATTTTGTTTCCTTATTAGACTTAATTCTAGTTCACTCATAGCGCAGGGTTCTTTTTTTTTTTTTTCAGGTAAATGTTAAAACTGCTGTGAAGTTTTTATCACTGTTTCCTCACTAGGGATTGCTCCCTGTATTTCCTATTTATTTGATGTATTTCAGACAGAACAGAAACTATGGGAAAATCTCCAATTGTGACTAAAAACATTAAAACAATGCTATTAGTAGAGAAGGATAAGGACCTCAGTGAGGTGTGGATTTTTTTGTGATTTCACTTTTGTTCAGGTGATGGGCGTCAGACGGAATAGGGATAGAGGGAAAATCTCACCAATCTCATTAAACATGAGCCTGACATATAGTAAATTTTGTTTGTAATGCCTCATACTGGGGAGTAGGAGACTTCAATGTTATGCCCTGGAAAAGCCTTGTGTGAAATTTAGGGGGAGGTCATCATTACACATACTGTAGATTTCAATACACAGTTAAGTCCTCTAGGACACCACTGGGAGCTTCTGGACTACACAATCAGCCCATGCCCCAAGCTACAGCCTGCAATGCCCAGTGAACTCTCTGATCAATGATATCTGAAAACACAGAACAGTTTTCACTCATTGGTTTCATTGCACATCACGGGAGGCCTCTTCCCTTTTCCAAATGTGAGAGGCATGTTGTCCTCTTTGATAGCTACTTCTCTTTGGCTGCTAAACACCTTGCTTCTTGCCCAGTTTTGATCCTCCAACTGGCACTCTATTTAATTCTCACAGCATGAACTTTATATTGGTACATATGAGGAATGGACACACTTTGCTGAAATCTC
Organism: Rana muscosa; assembly: GCA_029206835.1. Lineage (NCBI taxonomy): Eukaryota > Metazoa > Chordata > Amphibia > Anura > Ranidae > Rana > Rana muscosa. Next base: position 613,360,792 of record CM055122.1, read on the forward strand.
AAGTTAGTAAATAGCATCTAGATCTTTGGGTCATACACTCAGCTGCACAACAATAAAATTAATGTGGAACTAAACCCTCCTATGCTTTACAGCCAAGAATGTTGCCATGGTGCTGCAAACGTGTTCATTTATGACACCAGCTATTTCATGGCTTGACAGTCCAGTTGAGAGCACAAGCAACTGTGATGGTTATCATCATTCACAGCATGCCTTGAACAGGAAACAGTTAAATCATTGGGTTTAGTTCCACTTCAAGGTAATCAACTTGGTTGATAGATCTGTGGATATGTAGCAGTCATTTCCAACAACAGTCTCTTAGGCATCCTCATAGGAATCCCTGGGGGAACCCTCTTTAGAACAGAGAAACTGTTGACCTCATGGCAGGTCAAGGTATGTGCCTTCAACAAACACCCAACACTTCAACTGGTGCCCTTTTCTCTGACTGTAAGAAGATGTCGTCCGATCATAAAACAGGATATGCTATACGGTGGGAGAAATGGGGCCAAACTTTGTAAGCACTCCTTACATGGCAATCTCTGTGATTATATTTACTTTTTTTGTATAGCTAATCTGTTTTATTTGTGTAGGCTTTGGCAAACCAGGAATATTTAGTTGGAAGACAATTTAGTATAGCAGATGTGCAGCTCCTGGAAGTCATTTTAGCAGTGGAAGAGCTACATCCTACTATCCTGCAAAACTTTCCTAATTTACAGGTAAAAAAAATTACATACTTTATGTGAAAGTTGTGCTTTTTTTTTTTTAAAGTATAGGTTACCTTTTTATGAAAAACCTTGTGATAGTGCAAGACCCTGCCACTGTGATAACGTAGGAGATAATGACACAGGATTTGCATTACCGGTTAATGCAAAGTTCCAGACTGTCATTTCTGAGCGGAGAAAGCTGTGCTTTTCGTTTTTCTCCAGATTTTGTAGTCCCAGATTGGGGCCTGAAGCTTGAAGGTTCCAAAGTGTATTGGGTGGGAAGGAACCTTCAATCTTGTGTCCAGATTTTACCAGGTGCCTGCAGCCTGGGTGAGTACACAGGTGTGCAGGGTCGTATATATTCAAGCCTGAAAATAGCTCAGAGCTCCCAGTTTGGAGACAGCTCCCATAATGGAGACAGGAGGTCTCACCTAGGGGTCAGCGAAGCTCCAGCCAGGAGTTGGGAGACAGAAGGTCTCAACCAGGAGTCCAAAGACAAGAGGTTTCAAACAAGGGCTTAGATAGGAGCCTACCTGACTCCTGGAATGAAACCTCCTATCAGGTTATCAAGGGGAACCCCTTAGCATTGGCCAGGTGTGGGTCATGCAGCAGGGCGCTGTCACTAAAGGCTAAGTGAGCCAAGTGAACCAGAGGAGCTGGGCAATACAGTCAGAGGGACTGGTAAGAAGGGTAGCGGTGCTTCTGACACGGGAGCCAGGTGGCTCTGTATTTTCAGTTGACTGTCATTGCTGATGGTGGAAACCTCTGCATGGGCAACCGATGTTTACGTTCACTTTTCATTTGGTTCAAAAAAAAGTGGGCTGCCATGCCCTAAATACAGATGAAGCTGGTGCAACTCATTGGAAAAGCATATACCACATGAACATAATCCCCCCCCCCCAACACCACACCCTTTAACCACCCCCATGCTCTTCGCTATTATACTAGAATTTATATCACACACTTAACACTGTCCTCTACATTGCCCAGCTCTCTCCTTCACCAGGCACTATTTACTATCCGCACCTGTGCGTCAGTACTCAGGTATGACTACAAGTTCTATAGAGATAAATGAAAGTGCCCAACTTTGCTGTTCTATTTATCTCTATAGAACATGTAGCCATACCTGCACACTGCAACATAGTCATTGGGGGGGAAAATTTAATGAAAGAACTGCCTGGAGCAGACAAACAGTGGGACCCCACTGTGTCTGAGGTTTGAGTATAACTATAATAGCTAAGGGAGGATGGGGGATACGTACCGTGTGCTGAATCATTTTGCAATAGATTGATGGAAAATGTTCAGCTGACAGGAAAACTATGGTATGTCTTGTCAAATACACCACTCAAAAGTCGTTGTTTTCCATTATTTGTATATACTACATGAACATCACAGCTGAATCTCAGAATATTACGTTATTACCTTTGCGTTTACAAGGCTTATGTTTATACCCTTTTTATGTCATCCTATTCAAACATTTTTATTTATATGAAGGATGGCTTTTAATATACTGTTGCATCGCTTCTTTTACAGACTTTCAAAGGAAGAATATCTTCAGTCCCAACAATTAAGAAGTTTTTGGCCCCAGGAAGTAAAAGAAAGCCTATTGCTGATGCAACATATGTAAACAATATAAATAAAATTTTCAGCTGATGTGAACAAGAAATATCAACACCCGTGTAAACAAAAAAATAAATAATACGAATAATATGCATACTTTTGCACTTATATTAAAGTGTGCAGTTTATATTTCAGAGTTTTCATTAAAGACTCTATGGAAATTCTATCTCTTTTTTTTTTTTTTTTTTTTAAAACCCTTCTCAGCCCCACACCCATACATGCCTAAATGATGCATGTATGGGTGTGGGGCTGAGAAGGGTTGGGAGCTGGAAAAAAAGGGAATGAACCACCTAGACTATACTCAGGTTCCTGCTTAGACCCCTTTCACACTGGAGCGGTTTGCAGGCTGCCCCTGCACCTGCAAACCGACCCTAAACTGCCGCTGCTGTGTCTCCTGTGTGAAAGCCCGAGGGCTTTCACACTGGAGCGGTGCGCTAGCAGGACGGTTAAAGTCCTGCTAGCCGCATCTTTGGAGAGGTGAAGGAGCGGTGTGTATACCGCTCCTCCACCGCTCCTTGCCATTGACATCAATTGGACACCGCGGCTATACCACCGGCAATGCGCCCTGCTAGTGAAAATTGGCGGTAAAGTGCCGCTAAAAATAGCGGCGCTTTACCGCCGACGCCGCTCCCGCCCCAGTGTGAAAGGGGCCTTAGAGACCCAGGAGGCCATAATCAATTCCATTAGGAACACAGTTGGGCCTGATTCACACCTATACAGGTTACAGTTTGCATATTGCAGGTGCATTTTGCGGTTTTCAATACATGCTTTTCATCCATTGAAGTCTATGGAACCAGAAAAAAAAGTCCCTGGCCCTTTCAATAAAATGCACAGATGTGAACTACATTCATAGGAAACCATGTTAAATGGACTGTTGGAAGCTGAAAAAAGGTGAGGGACGCTAACAATAAAATATATATATATATACCGTATTTATCGGCCTATAACACGCACTTTTTTCCCCTTAAAATCAGGGGAAAATCGTGGGTGCGTGTTATACGCCGATACTCCGTCGAATTCCCCTGCTGAAACGAGCGAGAGGAGCCGAAGTACACTCGACTTTACTCGGCTCCTCTCGCAGTCCCGCCCATCTCTGACTGCGCCGCTGACATAGAGAAAGCCGAGTGTACTTCGGCTAGTCTCGGCTCCTCTCGCAGTCCTGCCCCTGACTGTGAGCAGAGCCGAGTCTAGCCGAAGTACACTCGGCTTTCTCTGTCAGTGGAGATGGGCGGGACTGCGAGAGGAGCCGAGTCTAGCCGAAGTACACTCGGCCCCGCTCGCTCCTCTCCACAGAAATCGGCGCCAAATTAAAAAAAACGCAGAGACTGACAAGCTGCAAAGGCACTGGGCAAGGCTGCAGATGGACAGATGGACACTGGGCAAGGCTGCAGATGGACAGATGGACACTGGGCAAGGCTGCAGATGGACAGATGGACACTGGGCAAGGCTGCAGATGGACAGATGGACACTGGGCAAGGCTACAGATGGACAGATGGACACTGGGCAAGGCTGCAGATGGACAGATGGACACTGGGCAAGGCTGCAGATGGACAGATGGACACTGGGCAAGGCTGCAGATGGACAGATGGACACTGGGCAAGGCTGCAGATGGACAGATGGACACTGGGCAAGGCTGCAGATGGACAGATGGACACTGGGCAAGGCTGCAGATGGACAGATGGACACTGGGCAAGGCTGCAGATGGACAGATGGACACTGGGCAAGGCTGCAGATGGACACTGGGCAAGGCTGCATGCTGCATTTAAATGTAAGTTTTTTTTTTCCTTGAATTTCCCTCCTAAAAGGTTTTTTCCTTAAAATTCCCTCCTAAACTTGGGGTGCGTGTTATACGCCGGCGCGTGTTATACGCCGATAAATACGGTATATATATATATATACAGTGGGTACGAAAAGTATTCAGACCCTCTTAAAATTTTCACTCTGTTATATTGCAGCCATTTGCTAAAATCATTTAAGTTCATTTTTTTCCCCTCAATGTACACACAGCACCCCATATTGACAGAAAAACACAGAATTGTTGATATTTTTGCAGATTTATTAAAGAAAAACTGAAATATCACATGGTCCTAAGTATTCAGACCATTTGCTGTGACAACCCCCCTATATTTAACTCAGTGTCAGGGTCACCTGTGGCCAGGTGACAGATGCACACCGTAGGGGGACAGGAGTGCACCGCGAGGTAGTGAACCCTATGGCTGGCTTCTGCGGATAGGAAACTGGGTGGTTGTGGAAAGCGGGACCAGAGGAGCACAACCGGGATCCCAACGGAAGCGAGAGCCAAGATTCCCCAGGGCGCGGAGTCTAAGACCCAGCTGGTCTTCTCCAGGGCCTCTAGTGGTGAGGATGTTACGCTGCAGGCTGGGACCAGGTCGCGGCCCCTGGAGTTTCCTAGCTCACGCCCCGTAGGATAAGGGGAAAAGAGGGGAAGCAGCAGCACACGATAGAGAGAACCGAATAACAAGCTGAAGGTCAGGGGCCACAAGCAGACAAGGATAACGAAGAACGAGCCGAAGGTCAAGGGTCACGAGCAGACAGGGATAGTCGGGACAAGCCAATAACGTAACAGAGAGACAGACGTAGCACACGGCAGGCAGGAACCCAAACACACAATGCCTAACAAACACGTTGATCAGCAAAGCAGGCTTGCAGTGCACAGGTTAATATAGTGTTCAGTGATAGGGCCTGGGGTGGAGTCAGGCTGGGAGGAGATTATAAAGGAAGCCAGGTGAAGGAGGTCTGGTCTCTAGATGAACACATGAGGAGGAAGGTAAGATGGCAGACAGACATTAATGCATATCCATGACAGTACCCTCCCTCTTACGAGGCCTCCCCCTTCCCTGCCTGGGCCCAGGTTTAGAGGGAAACTTCAGATGAATCTCCTTTAACAGACGAGGTGCAAAGACCTCAGATGCAGTGATCCAAGACCTCTCCTCAGGACCAAACCCTTTCCAATGAACGAGGTACTGAAGAACGCCTTTACAGAGTCGGGAGTCCAGAATTTGACTGATCTCGTACTCCTGATTATCCTCAGAGACAGGCGCCACGGTAGGGAGAGGACGAGAGAATTTATTGAGGACTAAAGGCTTTAGAAGAGCAACATGAAAGGAGTTAGTGATTTTAAGGCTCTTAGGAATCTGGAGTTTGAAACAAACCGGATTCAGTTTAGCAGTTACCGTGTATGGACCGATGAATCGTGGAGCAAACTTCAGAGAAGGAACTCGGAGCTTGATGTTCCTGGTAGAGAGCCAGACTTTGTCCCCTGGCTGAAGAGAAGGCGGTTTACGCCTGCGGCGGTCGGCAAAGCCTTTGAATTTTTCAGCAGCTGCCCGGAGGGAATCATGAACGTGACCCCATACGGAATTGAGAGACTCCTGAACCGAAGCCAAAGCTGGAATGTCTGGAGAACAGATCATGGGAAGAGGAAGTTGAGGGTGTTTTCCATAAACTGTGAAAAAGGGTGTCTTCTGCAAACTGGTATTCACATGATTGTTATGGGAGAATTCTGCCCACGGGAGTAGAGAGGACCAATCGTCATGGTGAGAAGACACAAAGGTGCGAAGAAAGACCTCTAACTCCTGATTAACCCTCTCAGTCTGTCCATTGGATTGGGGATGGTAAGAAGAAGAAAAATCCAAGACAATATTGAGGGATTTGCAAAAGGCTCTCCAAAAACGAGACGTGAATTGGACTCCCCTGTCAGAAACAATATGAGAAGGGACCCCATGTAGGCGGAGAATTTCCCGAATGAAAATGGGAACCAAGGCAGGGGCAGAAGGAAGACCAGGAAGAGGAACAAAATGAGCCATCTTGGAGAATCGATCGATTACCACCCAAATGACTGTATTATTCTCAGACAGTGGGAGATCGGTGATAAAATCCATGGCAATATGGACCCAGGGTTCCTTAGGAATGGGCAAGGGCATGAGGAGACCAGCAGGAGCTTGTGTGGAGGATTTGGACTGAGCACAGACATGACAAGCTTTAACGTAGTCTTTGACGTCTGAGCGGAGATTAGGCCACCAGTAGTGACGACTGATGAGTAGGAAGGATCGGAGGAATCCAGAATGCCCTGCCACCTTGGAATCATGTCCCCAACGAAGGATCTTAGCTCTTAGCTCAGTGGGGACAAAGGTCTTACCAGGCGGAATTTTAGACTTCAGGGTGGTAGAGTGGGCAACAATGCATGAGGTGGGAATGATCGGCTCAGGTTCAGGGGCGGACTCCTCGTCCAAAGTGTCAAATGACCTAGAGAGCGCATCAGCCCGACCGTTGCAGGAACCAGGTTTGTAGGTAATCGTGAAATTAAAACGGGCAAAGAAGAGACTCCACCTGGCCTGTCTAGGATTCAGACGTTTAGCATTCTGTAGATACTGTAAATTCTTGTGATCGGTAAAGATCGTTATGGAGTGAGGGGAACCCTCCAAGAGATGACGCCACTCCTCTAACGCCAATTTAATTGCGAGAAGTTCCCGATCACCGATGGCATAATTCCTCTCTGCCTGAGAATTTTTTTTGGAGAAGAACGCACATGGTTGGCGTCTCTTCTCAAAGATTTGAAGAAGCACAGCTCCCACCCCCATTGAAGAAGCGTCCACTTCAATAAAAAATGCATTCCCAGGATTTGGTCTCCTCAAGAGGGGGCCAGAAACAAAGGCCTGTTTCAGGTTGTGAAATGCAGAGACAGCTTCGGGAGGCCAGTCTCTGGCATTCACACCCTTCTTGGTCAAAGCGATAATAGGCGCGGCAATGGAAGAGTAATTCCTTATGAACTGCCTATAATAATTAGTGAAGCCAAGAAAGCGCTGTGTGGCCTTGAGGCTAGCAGGAAGAGGCCAGTTGGTGATAGCCAAGACCTTCCCAGGGTCCATACGAAGCCCCGAACATGAGACGAAGCACCCCTAAAACAGGACCTCAGAACATTCAAAGGAACATTTCTCCAGCTTGGCATAGAGATTGTTCTCTCTAAGACGTTGAAGTACAGTGCGGACATGGTTTCTGTGGACGAGCAGATTCTCAGAAAAGATCAGAATGTCATCCAGATAGATGACAACAAACTGGTACAGCAGATCTCTGAAGATTTCATTGACAAAGTTTTGAAACACGGCTGGAGCATTACACAGACCAAAAGGCATCACCAGATATTCGTAATGCCCGTCTCTAGTGTTGAATGCAGTCTTCCATTCGTCACCCTCCCGTATTCGAATGAGATTGTACGCGCCTCTGAGATCCAACTTGGTGAAAATGGAGGCACCCTTCAACCTATCGAATAGCTCAGATATTAAGGGTAAGGGGTATCGATTTTTAATAGTAACCGCATTTAAACCCCAATAATCGATGCAGGGTCTTAAGGTACCATCCTTTTTGGCAACAAAAAAGAACCCTGCCCCTGCAGGCGATGAGGATTTCCGGATGAAACCTCTCTCCAGATTCTCTGCTACATACTCCGACATGGCCTGGGTCTCTGGGATGGACAGAGGGTAGGTACGACCCCTGGGTAGAGTTGCTCCGGGGACAAGATCAATAGCGCAGTCAAAAGACCTGTGGGGAGGAAGCACCTCAGCTGATTTTTTACAGAACACATCCCGGTAATCGCTGTATGCGGCGGGAAGATCAGAAGAAACAGAAGTGGCAGCAACCGGAAGACTCTCCTTGGGGGTCACCTTGAGAAGACACGACGAGAAACATGAGGAACCCCAGGCCAGGATCTGCCCAGAGACCCAGTCCACATGTGGAGAGTGGAGCTGTAGCCAAGGGAGGCCCAATACAACTGGGGTAGAGGCCTTGGGTAGAATAAGAAAGGATATCCACTCCTGGTGGAGAATCCCTACCGACATCCTAATGGGTAGCGTCTGGAAGCGAATAGGGCCCCCTGGGAGAACAGTGCCATCAATTGCCGAGACTACCAATGGGATAGTGAGAGGTGAAAGGGTAAGCTTCATAGAAGAAGCAGTTCTCCAATCCATAAAATTGCCGGCAGCCCCGGAATCCAGGTATGCAAGGGTTGACTGAGGAGAAGTGCCTACATGAAGGAACACCGGCAAGAGCAGGCGAGAAGGTGATGTTTCTGGGTCCAATACTCCACCTTCCAAATGTATTAGACCCGAGCGTTTCCCGGACGAAGCGAGCAGGAGTCACGAAAATGACCCTTGCCCCCACAATAGAGGCACAAGCCCAGAGTTCTGCGCCTAGCACGTTCTTCGGGGGTTAGTCTGGTCCGGCCCAGCTGCATAGGTTCTTCAGCAGGTAGAGGATGCTCCACGGAATGAAGGGAGGGGAGCTCAGACTGGCTAGGACCCAGAGAGTGCTGGCGTCTTTTTTCTAAGGACCTCTCTTGAAAACGAATGTCGATCTGGTTGCATAATGAAATTACATCGTCCAGACCGACGGGAATGGCTCTTCCCGCTAATTCGTCTTTCACTCGGTCAGAGAGGCCATGTAAAAAGGTAGCGACCAGGGCCTCATTATTCCAGCTCAATTCAGCTGTGTGGATACGGAACTGAAGAGCATATTGCCCCACTGAACTAGATTC